>LR812534.1:57034190-57644190 GCA_903798195.1 Danio kyathit
GGTTCCCCCACAAGTCCAAAGACATTCCATAGGTGAGTTGGGTAAGCTAAATTGTCAAAGTGCATGTGTGTGAATGAGAGTGTATAGGTATTTCCCAGTTATTGGTTGCAGCTGGAAGGGCATCCGCTAAGTAAAACATATGCTGGATAAGTTGGTGGTTCATTCCGCTGTGGCGACCCCTGATTAATAAAGGGACTAAGTCGAAAAGAAAAGAATGAATGATTATTTAAATGTATTATTAATAAATAATAATTATAATAAATATTATTGTTAATATTATTATCAGTATTAGTCATTATTATAATTATTATTAATATAAAATAATATTATATATTAGGTATACATAATACTAGTAATAATAATAATTATACAATAAAAAATAATTTTATTATATTATGTTATGTTAAAATATATATATATATATATATATTCATTCATTCATTCATTTCTTGTCGGCTTTGTCCCTTGCGGGGTCGCCACGCGGAATGAACCGCCAACTTATCCAGCACGATTTACGCAGCGGATGCCCTTCCAGCCGCAACCCATCTCTGGGAACTTCCACCAAACATTCACACTCATACACTATGGACAATTTAGCTTACCCAATTCACCTGTACTGCATGTCTTTGGACTGTGGGGGAAACAGGAGCACCCGGAGGAAACCCACACGAAACCCAGGGAGAACATGCAAACTCCACACAGAAACGCCAACTGACCCAGCCCAGCCGAGGTTCGAACCTGCGACCAGCGACGTTTGCTGTGAGGCAACAGCACTACCTACTGCGCCACTGGGTTGCCTATATATATATATAATTTATTATATTATAATATATGATATAATAATACTTTTAGATATAATAAAATATTATTATGTTATGTTACGTTATATTATATATACATATTTTATTAATATATTAATAATTATATTTATTAATATTGAAAAGCACAAATATTTCTTGAAGAGCACTAAGAAATACTGACAAATTTGTAATAATAAGAAATTTACATTATATTATGTAATTAAATATAAAAGCATATAAAATAAAATGACTAATAATTTATTATTAATAGTAATAATAATTAATTAAACTTCAAAAATTGCATTAGTTGCAGAATGCAAGTATCCACTTCAACTCATAGGTCACATATTAAAGTATATATCAAAATGACCTAATATGTTTGTATAAGCACTTCTTGCATAACAACAAACATGTAAATATGTATATGAATTATTATTATATTATTATTATTATTATTATTATTATTATTATTATTATTAATATTACAATTATAATGATTAATATATAACATAATATATTATGTATACATACTATTCATTCATTCATTTTCTTTTCGGCTTAGTCCCTTTATTAATCAGGGGTCATCACAGCGGAATGAAGCGCCAACTTATCTAGCACATGTTTTATGCAGCGGATGCCCTTCCAGCTGCAACCCATTACTGGGAAACACCCATACATACTCATTCCCACACATACATTATAGACAATTTAGCTTACTCAGTTCACCTGTACCGCATGTCTTTGGACTTGTGAAGAGAACCAGAGCACCCGGAGTGCAAACTCCCCACAGAAATGTCAACTGACCCAGACGAGGCTCGAACCAGCGACCTTCTTGCTGCGAGGCAAGAGGATACCCATTCCGCCACTGCGCCACCGTGTCGCCACGTATACATACAATAATATATAATATTTATTATTATTATTATTTTTATTGTATAATAATAATAATAATAATAATTAGTTATTATTATTATTAATAATATTATTATTACTATTATTATTATTATATTTTATGTGTATATAATAATAATAATAATAATAATAATAATAATAATAATAATAATTGTAAAAAAAAAAAGTAATAATAGTTATTATATTATGTTACGTTATATTATATATACATATTTTATAAATATTTATTAATAATTATATTAATTAATAATGAAAAGCATAAATGCTTCTGGAAGAGCACTAAAACTTACTGATAAATTTGTAATAATATAAAAAAAATTATAGAATAAAATGACTAATAATTTATTATTAATAGTAATAATAATTAATTAAATATCAAAAATTGCATTAGTTGCAGAATGCAATTATGCATTTCAAATCATAGGTCACATATTAAAGTATATATCAAAATGACCTAATATGTTTGTATTAGCACTTGTATATGAGTAAGTATGTATATGAATTATTATTAATGTTATTATTATTAATAGTAATTATTATAATTAATCATATTTAATATTATAATATATTATGTATACATACTATAATATATATTTTTATTTTTATTTAGTTTTATTGTTTATTGTTATTTTAATTGTTGTTGTTGTTATTATTATTATTGCTATTATTATTATGTTATGTTGTATTATATATACAAAGTGTATTATAATATTCAATATAATAATAATAATAATAATAATAATAATAATAATAATAATATAATATATATAATTATATTAATTAATGAAGCATAAAATATTTCTGGAAGAAATTTAGTTTGAACTACAAAACAAAATACATAAAAATAAATAATTAATAAAATAAAAAATAAAATACAAAAATAAAAACAAAACAATTATTATGAAATATTGAAACATCAGGAATCAAACAAATTGTTAAAAGGTGAAAATAAATATATAAATAAATTACATAAATTCAAATAATAACAATACATGATAAAAAGAAAATTAAATGATAACAATAAATATGTATGTACATTGCATTTCACAGCTTTCCAGTTTGTTGCTTTGTCTATTGCTGGTTAAACAAATTTGTTAATTGTTGCTCAAATATATGACATCTGAACAACAAGAACACTAATATTACTGGGAGAGCACTAATGTATATACACTTATATTTAATATACCTTATGTAAAGATGTTGTATTGAAATAAATGAAATTAAAGCATAGAATAAAATGATTAATAACTGTAATTAATAATAAAAAGGATATCTGCATTAATTGCATCATATTAAATATGCAATATAATCCAAAACATATGTTATAAACTGTTAGTTTTGAGAGTGTTTCGAGAAATGAAAATAACCTAATATTTTTATTTAAGCACTCATCCATGTTTATTGGCCCAATAAAAGTCTGACAATTACAAAAGGCACTGAGCTATGCCGTAGCTCATAATTTTCCATTTTAAAACAATGCCTGCATAAGAAAGCGGGTGACCTTTTGTTTGTCAGGATATTCTCCATCTGTTATGGAAGCTGTAAGCGTTATGCAAGACCTTTGCATCATTATTAGCTGGAATGATGTGTCTGAGGGAGATTTCTGTGCTTATTAAAAGGTTGTTATGGTGAATAAAAGCATTGGTAATGTGAGCTATGCATTCACTTGGCTGGAGTGGACTAATTAAAATAGTGGTTTGGTGCTTATGAATAATTTATCACCTCTGTCAGGCTCTTCAGGCCTGCACTCTGAATGGCTTATTATCTTAAATGTGTGTTGCCCACAACGCTTTCATGTTTGTGTGAATAATCACCAAGTTAGAAAGAATCTAAAAGCTTCTTAATGCGGACTCTGTAATTCAGTAAAACTCAGTTTGCACTTCTCATCTTTTGCGCCTCGCTGGACTCTTTCCAAAATTTGCTTTCAGGATAAAAAAGACACGCCAGGGGCCATTTTGAACATTCCTCCACTACTGTTATTGTAATAGGAGTGTTACAATGTTGTGTTTGACATCTCAAGATTTTGGCTAGATTTCACCTTCCGTGTGCGCGCGCGCTGCTTGTGTGGGTGTTGTAACAGAATTACACACTTCAAAGTTTGTCTTCAAGATGATGAAAATGTAAAGCAAAAGATATTTAGATGGAAATTTCACCTGCATGAATAAAAAGTTATATAAGTGCACTAATAATATAGCTTTAGTATAAACATGTAATTAATAATGGTCTAATAACTAATAAAGGTGTAATAAAACATTTATTAATATTAATGTGTAATTAATAAAGGTTTAAGCCAAAATTAATTGTTATTTTTAATTGTAGTTATATTATATTGTTGTTGTGGCTGTTGTATAACTACAAATGAGAGCAAGTATGTGTGTATACATTAAATAAGTATACAGTGCTCAACATATATGAGTGCACCCCTCACAAATCTCTCTTTTAAATTCATGTTTTGAATAGGAAGCTCTACAATATTATATTTGTGCATATACATTAGATTAGTCAGTACTGCAGCCAAATATGGAGCTCATCTAACAAAATAACTTACGATACGGTCCAAAAACTAGTACACTCAAATTTATATGTTATAGAAAAATATTTAATACAAATTTTAAAAAGAGGAAAAATCAAGAGAAGCAAAAAATTGTAAAAATTTTGTTGAAATTTTGTTGATTGTAATTTTTTTTGCAGTGTTTTGCTTAAATTTAATTGTGTTATCTTTCAATTTCTAAGTATGTTTGGTGACTAAAATATTATTTTAATAATTAAATCTGTTAAATAAATCTGATTTGTTTAAATGCACCAAAATACATTGCCTATATTCACTGACAAATGGATAAAAATGTTCATTTTCAAAATAGGCTGTACTCAAATATGCTGAGCACTTCACACTGCAATAAATATATGATCAGTTAGTCCTGACAGCATATGTTTTTAGTTAATTGTAACTTATTAAACTAAGTTATTCATGTTCTAACTTAGTTTACACAAGCTGTTTTAAGTCAGTTTAACATATTACAAGTTCAATGGAATGATAATTTTAATCTGATTTAGCTTAAAAATTGAAGGCAACCAGGATTTTTTACAGTATATATATATATATATATATGTTTAACAGAGCAAGGAAATTTTCACAGTATGTCTGATAATATTTTTTCTTCTGTAGAAAGTCTTATTTGTTTTATTTCAGCTAGAATTAAAACAGTTTTTAATTTTTTTAAAAACATTTTAAGGTGAAAATTATTAGCCCCTTTAAGCTATATATTTTTTTCATACTCGTTATACAATAACTTGCCTAATTACCCTAACCTGCCTAGTTAACCTAATTAACCTAGCCTTTAAATGTCACTTTAAGCTGTATAGAAGTGTCTTGAAAAATATCTAGTAAAATATTATTTACTGTCATCATGGCAAAGATAAAATAAATCAGTTATTAGAAATGAGTTATTAAAACTATTATGTTCTCCGTTAAACAGAAATTGGGGAAATAATTTAACAGGGGGGCAAATAATTCAGGGGCGCTAATAATTCTGACTTCAACTGTATATAATAAACACACACTATTATTATTAATATTATATTAATGATATGAATCCTGGCTGATCATTAATAACCTACTGATATAATATAAATGTATATAATATTAAATAATTTAATAAAATGTATAATTTAAATACATTATAAGTAGTCAAAGTAATGTACTTCATAAATGTATAAATCATATATTGTAATAAAATATTATTAATGAACAAAATAAAATAACGATATATAATATAATTTATTCAAACAATTTTTTATTTCTAATTTATGATAATAATATTCCTGCTACTGTATTATCTGATATAGTATACCTGTTACTAATACTATATATTACTATATATATATATATATATATATATATATATATATATATATATATATATATTTATTTATTTATATATATACTAACTTATATGTTAGTATGTTATATGTGTTATGTTATATGTTGAAATATTTTAAGAAAAACATTTGTTTTCCTTTTCTTTTTTTTTTTTGCGAGCAGCAGCTTAGCAATTTTTCTAATTTATGATAATAATATTCCTGTTGTATTACTGCATTTTTTTTCTATATATAAACCAAAACATTGTTTTTAAATCTGTTTTTCTTTTTCTTTTTTGCGCGCAGCAGTTTTGCCTCTTTTTTCTTTACTTTTTTTTCAGCCGGCACCCAAGGGCATTTTCAAACTTTCTCCAGAAAGTCCACGGCGCGGCTCTGCCGGACTAATTACCCCGTCAAACTTTCCCTAATGAGGCTGTGAGCGCGAGCGGCACCGGCCGGGCTCTTGTCGCGGGCTGTAGGGGCGCAGGCGGTGGTCGTGCCGGCTTCAGTCCGGTGGGAAGTCGGTCAGTCTCACAGATGTGAAGGTGTTCTCCGGATCTCCCTCCCTCTCCATCTCCCTGTGTTTTATGTCTGCGTCACAACAAGTCGAAGGAGAGCGAGAGAGAAAGAGAGAGAGGCAGAGATGATGATGATGGCGTCTCTCTCGGGCTGAATCTCCTGACGAGCACACGCTTGAAAGCATCAAACCGATAGACATGAAGACGAACAGAGAGAGGGAGAGACGGACGGACGGACAGACGGTTGCGCACTGACGCGCGTTTGATCCGCCGCGGACTCTCCAAAACGCGGCCGATTATTCGGGACAGTGATTGAGACGCAGAACAACACCGGTTCACCATCCAGGCGTTTCATGTGAGACTGACATCTCTTCCCCCGTCTCTGTGACCCAGCAGAGCCGATCACTACACACAGGTACATCCCGTTGCACGTATGATCTGCCATGCGTGTTAATTGATATGTGGCGTGCGCGCGCCGTCATGTGTGTCAGCTCTCCTGAGTTGCGCGCATTGATTAGTGCACATCTGGCCGCGCGTTTTTGCATGCATTGTTGTGGCATCTGCATATGCATTATGGTCGGTTGTCATAAAGCAGCAGTGTTTTTTTTTTTCTTCTTTTTTTTTCTTTTTGATCATGTGTGGCACTGCAATGTGCATTGACTCTTCATCATTTATCCTACTGTACTGTATACTGTCGCTATGCACAGAGTTTAACCCTTTAGGCTGCTGCTGTTTGCTACTTGATTTGAAAGCCTCTGGATGTTTTGTGCGCTCTTCTTTCCCGCTCTCTTCAGGATGGGGGGAGTCAGTGAAGGAGAGGATGTTTTGGCCAGGTTGAGCGAGGACTTTTGTATCTCGGCAATGTCAACGAGTAAGTTTCTCCAAGTTTGTTCGGAGGAGGGAGAGGAGACGCTGGAGAGGATGAAAAAGCAAGTTTTGAAAACTGCGACTTGTACTTGTGAAAATGAGTGTGGTGTTGTTTCTGATGTGTTTATCTTGCAGGTGGACAGTGTCAAGCAGTGCTGTTTGATCAGATTGAGGATAACTCTGAATTCTGGGTCCTCAGGAAAGACATCCACTCGTGTAAGTTTAAAACTCTGAATTTTAAGTCAAAAACTATGTGCAAACATCCCAGTGTGCAGCTTGATGTCAAAATGACATCCAATTGACGTCAAGTATGATGTCAAAAAGCACATTAAAATTGCAAATCGACTTGATGTCAAAACCTTGACGTGTATTTGACATCCAAACACTGATGCCCTTTTGACCACCAAAATAAAAACACCAAAAGTAATATAATAAAAGAAAAGTGTTTTTCATTTGAAAGCTTAAATTCAAAATTACAAAATTTACACTGGATTTTGTATCCTACCTTAGGGGGACTTAACCAATAAGTGAGGTAAGCAGTAGCTTAGGGCCCCAGAGAATTAGGGGACCCTGACCAATGCCAAGAACCCTATATTAAACATATAGCTCTCTTGTAAATTTTCTATCACTCATTCATTTTCTTTTCAGCTTAGTCCCTTTGTTAATCTGGGTTCGCCACAGCGGAATGAACCACCAAATTATCCAGCATATCTTTTACACAGCGGATGCCCTTCCAGCTGCAACCCATCGCTGGAAAACATTTACAAACATACACTATGGACAATTTAGCTTACCCAATTCCTCTATACCACATGTCTTTGGACTTGTGGGGGAGCACCCGGAGAAAACCCACACCAACATGGGGAGAACATACAAACTCCACAAAGACATGCCAACTGACCCAGCCGAGGCTCGAACCAGCAACCTTCTTGCTGTGAGACAATCGTGCTACCCACTGCGCCACCGTGATGCCAAATTTATTACTTCTTTTCAAAACCAGGGGCCCCATGAATAGTGGATCGTACTGCACATAAGCGAGGTGTGATCAGTTCAAAGACACTGTCAACCTGCCTGTGATTTGAGTAGAGCAAAAGTGAAGAACAATTAGAGAACATTTGGGGGACAAAAGTAGAAATAAGACAAACAATGATCCTGCTTTCTGGCCGAAACACCTGTCAGATGATGAGCGCTGTGAGCTTGTTAAGAGAGGATCTGTTCAAATAAAATAACATTTCCCAAAAACAAGTAAAGTAAAATAACATTTCCCAGTGAAAAGTAACGGCCGCCAATTCACAAAACAGCAATTATTCAATTTGTATGAAAAATGGTGAAAAGATTAGTTTGATGGATTGTGAATAAAATTTGTTTAAATGTTTTTTTTATTAATAATAAAATCTGATCACAGAAAATAGCTAATTAAATGTACATAGTTCATTTGGTGAATTTATTGCATGTAATTTAGCATTAAGAAGATAAAGGTTCCGTGTGTATGGATGTTTTCCAGTGATGGGTTGCAGCTGGAAGGGCATCCGCTGTGTAAAATATATGCTGGATAAGTTGGCGGTTCATTCCACTGTGGCGACCCCTGAATAATAAAGGGACTAAGCCGAAAAGAAAATGAATGAATGAAGATAAAGGTTCCTTTAAATATTAAAATATATAAAATATACTTTATAAATATTTTTAACAAGCTGTTTATTTATTTTTTTTATTTAAAAAAAACTAATCTACAGAGAAAAAAAATATCTAAAGAGAAAGAGAATGTTTTGAGTTTCAGTGCTTGGGCCACATACCTGAAATTGCTTAGGGCCCCCAAATCACTAAGTCCGCCCCTGATCCCTACAATTCATGTAAACTGCCTTGATGTCAAAACGACATCCAATTGACATCAAGTATGATGTCAAAAAGCACATTCAAACTTCAAATTGACTTGATGTCAAAACCTTGACGTCCAATTGCCAATTTACCATTAAAATAGCAAAACAGAAAGTATTATAATATAGGAAAAGTGTTATTTGTTTGAAAAATTTTATTCAAAATTACAAAATTGGGCGGGGCGACGCAGTGGTTCTGTAGGGAGTGCTGTCACCTCACAGCAAGAAGATCTCTGGTTCGAGCCTCGGCTGGGTCAGTTGGCGTTTCAGTGTGGAGTTTTCGTGTTCTCCCTGCGTTCGAGTGGGTTTCCTCCGGGTGCTCCGTTTTCCCCCACAGTCCAACGACATGCGGTACAGGTGAATTGGGTAAGCTAAAATTAACCGTACTGTATGAGTGTAAATAAGTGTGTGTGGATGTTTCCCAATGATAGGTTGCAGCTGGAAGGGCATCTGCTGCGTAAGGCATCTGCTGGATAGGTTGGCGGTTCATTCCACTGTGGAGACCCCAGATTAATAAAGGGACTAAGCCGAAAAGGAAATGAATGAGTGAATGAATTACAAAATTTACACTGGACTTTGTATCCCCAATGGATGTAAATTGCCTTGATATCAAAATTCACAGTAACTTTGGTGTCAAAATACACATAAAAAATCTTTTGACGCCAATGTTAGATGTCAATTTATCAAGATGTCATTTCGACATCAATTGACATCAAATCGATTTGCATCAAGTTTTTTAATGTCATTTAACATCAAGGGGCCCACTGGGATCCAGAACGTAAAGAAAAAATATAATGCATTTTATATTTCACATGAAGAAAACAAAAGCTTATTTTAGGACTGTTGTTGTTTATTTCACACATTCATTCATTCATTCATTCATTCATTCATTTATTCATTCATTCATTCATTCATTCATTCATTTTCCTTCAGCTTAGTCCCTTATTTATTGGGGGTTGCCACAGCAAAATGAACCTGCAACTATTCCAGCATATGTTTTACACAACGAATGCCCTTTCAGCCCCAACCCAGTACTGGGAAACACCCATACACTCTCACATTCACACACACACACACTCATAAACTATGGCCAATTTAGGTGATTTAATTCACCTATAGCGCATGTCTTTGGACTGTGGGGGAAACCGGAGCACCAGGAGGAAACCCACACCAACACGAGGAGATATAAGTCATTCTTTCATTCATTCATTTTCTTGTCGGCTTAGTCCCTTTATTAATCTGGGGTCGCCACAGTGGAATGAACCGCCAACTTATCCAGCACATTTCTACGCAGCGGATGCCCTTCCAGCCGCAACCCATCCCTGGGAAACATCCACACACTCATCCACACTCATACACTACTGACAATTTAGTCTACCCAATTCACCTGTACCGCATGTCTTTGGACTGTGGGGGAAACTGGAGCACCCGGAGGAAACCCACGAGAACAGTTATTCTTTCAATTTCATAAATTTCTCATAGGTGGGTCTGATCTGAGCCAGGTAGATGTAATACATTTTAGTGCTGCAATATGTCCCTTTTAAAATCTAATAGCCAGTCTTCTGTACTGTAAATGACAGAGTTTGTTGTATGTTGTGGTCAGTCTCTTCAGGAGGAGAGGAGGTTTGCTGTATCTGTGATTCGCCCCCTCTTAAAGAACCTCTCGTAAACTGCCTCAAATGTCGCCACGGTATTGAAAATTAAACCATTTTGCTTCTTTCTATTTATCTGAGATTTAATTTGTATGCTTTGTACATGAATGCATTTGTTTGTTTCCTCAGGTTATCATCCAGAGTGCCATACCCCGTCCATAGAACCTGAAGTCGACCCCAACAGCTGGATTTGTCGCCAATGTGTCTTCGCAGTCGCAACCAAGGTTGTACCGCACCTAAATCTAGAGATAAATACACTACTAGTCAATAGTTTGGGATCAGTTTATGTTTTTAAATGTACGTTTATTCTACTCACAAAGTCTGCATTTATTTCATCAAGATAAAACTGTAAAATTGCTACATAACAGTACAGTTAAGAACAGTGGTGGAAAGAGGACTGAAAAATCATACTCAAGTAAAAGTACCATTACTTGCCTAAAAATGTAGTGCAAGTAGAGTAAAAGTATCTGTTGTAAATATTACTCGAAGTATGAGTAAAAAGTAGACCTTTCAGAAGTACTCAAGAGTAGTGAGTGTTACACTGTGAAAAGCTGATGCATTTACATGTAATTTGTGCATGTGTGTAAACGTAACATTCTGTAGTGCACCTAGTTATTGCCCAGCAGGCACACAACGTCATAAGACGTTAATATTAGGTTAGATTTAGGATGTGATGTCAGGTGACCAAAATTCAACGTCTAGCTAGTGTCTAACAACATTATTCTGATGTCCAATAATGACGTCAAATGACGTTGATATTTGGTCGATTTTAGGTTGTTAGAAAGTGACCAAAATTCAGCGTCGAGCCAACATCTTAAACCAGCATCATATTGACGTTAAATAATGACATTAATTTATCAGGTATGGCAACCAAAATCTAACATCTGATAGACGTCATATTGGTAACGTCCACACAACGTCAAGCTGTAACACCATTAAACGTTGATATTTGGTTGGTTTCAGGTTGGAGTGATATTGAGTTCTGACGTCAACCTGATTGTCATTTCCAAACATAATGCAATGACCCCCATGATGTTGGGGTACAGCGTCAGTCTGACGTCATGTTGACATCTTGTGCCTGCTGGGTGTTAAAGGCCTTTTCGGTCATCATACAGTAAACATACGTCATCTTCTCATCAGTGACATGCATCTAAACAGTCTCTGGGTCAATGCCTGTAAAGATTTTGGACGTCTTCTTGGACACTTTTAACACTTCCAAACAGTTTGCTGCAATTATAAATCGTCCATGTCTTGAGGTAGTTCATTATGATGGGATTTATCTTCTATGTGCGATTTGATTGGACAGGAATAACAGAACTGATTTTTCTAATCCCCATAGACAGGTTAAAAAATAAAGTAGTGACTGCAGGTAGAAGGATAGTAGTGGAGTAAAAGTACTGATACTGCACTAAAAATGTACTCAAGGGAAAGTAAAAGTACACATTTATAAAACTACTCAGTAAATTACAATTCCTCAGAAAAACTACTCAATTACAGTAATTTGAGTATTTGTAATTAGTTACTGTACACTGCTGGTTAAGAATAACTGTTCTCTATGGTGCCCGAGAGAGCTTAAACTGCTGTAAGTCAGGAAAACATGTTGAAAAAACATCTGCATCGGTTTTATAACACATGTGCTCGGCTGCACACTAATTTTACAACACATGCAAATACAGAAAAAAACTAAATGTGTTGGAGGATCCTAAAAAGTGATGAACCCGGCTGCGTCCTGTTTAGAGTGAGTGGTTCATTTAACATTTTTTATGTAATTCGTTAGATTATTAGGGCTAAAAATCAACAAGGTACCGTATGATCAGGATGTTAAAATAAAACAAAAAGTCCCATCTCAGATGTCCAACAACACTGCTGATTACTTTTTGGGTTCCCCAACACATTTCCATTGTGGTCTGTGCTATTTGCAGCTCATTTCTGTATTTGCATGTGTTGTGAGACTTTGCGTGTTGTCAATTTGCTGGTTTTTTTCTCAATTTGTTTTCATGGGTTTTCTTTAGTTGCAGCATAATCTTGGCCACTGCACTTTTCATATTTAATAAAGTTAAAAGTCGGAATGAAACAGAAGTTACGATTGTCCGTTTTTCCCCTCTCGTGAAGTACATTCGATTGAATTGGTTTCTGAAATGAGACAAAAAGTAGGGCGGCGCTTGATTTCATTCGCTTTTGAATCGATTAGATCATTGAAAGAAGGGCATTGCTAATAAAATGGAGGATTTGAGTTTCTGCATTTATTTGATCAAGATAAAACTGTAAAAAATTGCTAAATAGTAACACAGTTAAAAATAACTGATTTCTATGGTGGCTGAGAGAGCTCAATCTGCTCCAACTCAAGAAAATATGTGCAAACAGAAAAACAGTAACAAAGTGAGAAAACATCTGCATCCGTTTGATAACACATGTGTTTGGCTGCACACAAATTTTACAACACATGCAAATACAGAAACCTGCTGCAAAAAACTAAATGTGTTGGGGGATCCTAAAAAGGGATGAACCTGGCTGCGTCCTGTTTAGAGTGAGTGGTTGTTTCAACATTATTTATGCAATTCGTTAGATTATTAGGGCTAAAAATATACAAACAACAAGGTATTGTATGATCAGGATGTTAAAATAAAACAAAAAGTCCCATCTCAGATGTCCAACAACACTGCTGATTACTTTTTGGGTTCCCCAACACATTTCCATTGTGGTCTGTGCTATTTGCAGCTCATTTCTGTATTTGCATGTGTTGTGAGAATTTGCGTGTTGTCAATTTGCTGATTTTTTTCTCAATTTGTTTTCATAGGTTTTCTTTAGTTGCAGCATATTCTCGGCCACTGCAGTTTTCTTATTAAATACAGTTTTAAGTCGGCATGTAACAAGTTACGATTGTCCTTTTTCCCCCTCTTGTGACATACATCCGATTAAAATGGTTTCTGAAATGAGACAAAAAGTAGGGCGGCGCTTGATTTCATTCGCTTTCGAATCGCTTAGATCATTGAAATATGGGCATTGGTAATAAAATAGAGGATGTGGGTGCCAGTTTGCACTCGTTTGTTGAATATTTTACTGTCCACTTGAATCATCGTCAGCACCCTTAAATGTAGAATACCTTCAGTTGATGACAAGAACAAGGAGCTAAATTTTACAGATGGAATCTTTCCATATTCATTCAAACCACTGCATCCCATGAAGGCCGGATAAAAACGAGACACACACTAGCTATGTTTCCATCCCAAAATGCAAATTAAATTTATGCACAAAAGTGGAATATCGCATAAAAGACGTGCGAATAAAGCTGCGTTTCCATCCAATGAATCAAAGAGAACATAATTGTCACTTCCTAATTGACTGGCACCAGATATCAACAGTAAAAACAGAATTTGCTGCGGTCAATCTGCGCCAATCTTTTCCTCATTTAATGAATCACTTGTGCCTCAGAAGACAATGCCAACATACAATTAATGTGTGGTGGCGTTTGAAGGCGTGAGACGCGGAGCGCAGACGCTCTTGACTATTCTGGAGGTAATTAATAATATAATTACACTAATACTGAAATAGTTACGGCAATTTAGAATGACCAAAACAACATTTCAGATGTTTTACAGTGTGCTCAGCCTGCTTGTTTTTATCCATTCACACACATTTTTACTATCACATGATCTCTTATATCAAAATCACATGACTTTTTTAATCATATGCATACTGCAATTTATTCGGTAAACGTGTTTCCATCGTAGTTTATGCGCATCTTTTCTTATCGAATAAAAAGTTTATCCTACTCAGTTATGCGCATGTTTTTTATGCGCATTTTCAAAATTGATGCACATCTTGCCGTTTCCATCAACCGATTTTTTTATGCGCATGTCTAAAATGCGCATAAAAATAGGTGGATGGAAACATAGCTACTGATTTCCCTGCCGCAATGAACTGATAACCACGCTCTAACGGACTTATAGCCCCGCCCTAAAGGCATTCCATGTGACCAGGAATGAAGAATAATGTGTGTGGAGTTTGCATGTTCTCCCCAAGATTGCATGGGTTTCCTCTGGGTGCTCCGGTTTTCCCCCACAGTCCAAACACATGCGGTATATGTAAACTGGACTAAATTGGCCAAAGTGTATGTGTGTGTGTGTAATATGACAGAGTGTATGGGTGTTTCCCAGTACTGGCTTGGAAGGGCATCCGTTGTGTAAAACATATGCCGGAATAGTTGGCGGTTGATTCCGCTGTGGTGACCTCTGATAAATAAGGGACTAAGCCAAAGGAAAATTAATGAATGAACTTGCATGGATTAATTAAAAACAATTTGGGATGAGAAAAGAAACATTGCAAATTTAGATCTCTCACAGTCTCTTTTTAAAAACAAAGAAATGATCATACTGATCTCAAACTTTTGACCACTAGTGTGTTTCGAAATGCTAAACATGAATGTCTTATTATGCACACACAGCTTTAGCCTTGCAATAAGGTGTAAAGTGTATCCACCATGGCTTACTGCACTTGACTGCGTGTTTATTGCATTGCAGCACTGCAGGTGACGGCGCTGCATTAAATGGGCTTGTGCTTTAATCCGTCTGTCAGAGCGCTCATTTCACAGGCCTTACATGCTGATTTGAAGATAAAATCATATCTCAATCCCCCCCCCACCGCATTCGCACGGCAAGAAATATTAATGACTTCCACCAGCACGTCTTCTCCACATTCAATCTGCAGATGAAATGGCTGTTAAATGTGCTTATATGACAGGAGGGCTCATGTGCGTGTGTGTGTGTTGTGTCCTAGAGAGGAGGAGCGTTGAAAAGAGGACGCTTCGCTCGGCTCATGCAGATCATGAAAGTGCGCTTGCCCTATCAGCTGTCATCTCTGGACTGGGACCCGCAGCACTTGACCAACCAGCAGCAGTGTTACTGCTATTGTGCTGGACCTGGAGAGTGAGTAATACTGTACAATTAATACTAATAGTACATGTACAGTTACAGTGGAATGGATTATTAGCATTCTAGAATGGTAAATACTGTTTGCATTTCATTTTTTGAAAGTATGTGGAAGAGTATGCAACAGTATGATGGAGTTTGTGGTTCAGTAGTGCTTGTGGTTTATTCATTACACTGGAAATAGAGCAGGCATTGCCTTGTAGTATTTTGTGTAGCAATGTCATAAAAGTGTGCCATTTTTGCAAATAGGACATTTTGTTTTTTTATATTTTGTGTTTTAATTAAAATGTTCATTCAACCAAATATTATAGAAATATTAAACAAATAAAAAAACAAAAATAACTAAACAAAAATGAACTGCCTTCAACTACAAATTAAATTAAACTGTAATTAGTCTGCAAAATATATATTTTTAGGACAAAATAAATAACATTTTGTTGGCAAATAAAATGTTTTCTACTTTTTTTTTCAATTTTAATTAATAATTTACACCAAATTAAACTATAAACTAATTGTTCAGTTAAATGTTTCAGCATTCAGTTCAGCATTTTGTCAAATAACCAATTGTAAAGAAATCTTAAGAAATAATAATAATAATAGTAGTAGTAATAATAATAATAATAATAATAATAATAATAATAATAATAATAATAATAATAATAATAATACTATGCAGCTTAAAGTGACATGTAAAGGCTTAACTAGGTTAATCAGGTTAACTAGGCAGGTTAGGGTAATTAGGCAAGTTATTGTATAACGATGGTTTGTTCTGTAGACTTTTGAAAAAATATATAGTTTAAAGGGGCTAATAATTTTGACCTTAAAATGACTTTTTAAAAAAAAATTAAAAACTGCTTTTATTCTAGCCGAAATAAAACAAATAAGACTTTCTCCAGAAGAAAAAATATTATCAGACATACTGTGAAAATTTCCTTGTTCTGTTAAACATCTTTTGGGAAATATTTAAAAAAGAAAAAAAAATTCAAAGGGGGGCTAATAATTCTGACTTCAACTGTATGTATATATATATATATATATATATATATATATATATATATATATATTCATTCATTCATTCATTCATTTATTCATTCATTTTCGGCTTAGTCCCTTTATTAATCTGGGGTCGCCACAGCGAAATGAACCGCCAACTCAGCCAGCATATGTTTTACACAGCGGATGCCCTTCCAGCTGCAACCCATCTCTGGGAAACATCCATATACTCTCTTTCAGAGACATACACTACGTACAATTTTTAGCCTACCTGATTCACCTGTACCGCATGTCTTTGGACCTGTGGGGGAAACCGGAGCACCTGGAGGAAACCCACGAAAAGCGGGGAGAACATGCAAACTCCACACAGCAATGCCAACTGACCCAGCCAGGGCTCGAACCAGCGACCTTCTTGCTGTGAGGCGACAGCACTACCTACTGTGCCACCGCTTCGCTCTCTCTCTCTCTCTCTCTCTCTCCATATATATATATATATATATATATATATATATATATATATATATATATATATATATATATATATATATATATATATATATATATATATATATTTTAGCATTTAACACAAAAAAATCATTCACTTAAACTGCGCCTTAAAGTCCATGTCAAATCAAAATCCATAATGTTTATTTTGCTAGCTCACATTATTATTCTTTAGGTAAACAATTGATCATTGCAAGTTAATCCATAAAAAAAAGGTTTGTTCTTCAATCAAAGTCTGACTGTTTAACATCAGTTTAAGGCTTCAGCCACAATATTCTTAACCACACCCCTTTTACCATTTGTTTGGTATGAGGGAATGATGTAAAGAAAGAAAGCCAGTTTCAGTTGGAAGTCCATCAACATAATGAAAAAGTCCCAAAAACTTCAGGTTTAAACAGACTTCATTCATTCATTCATTCATTCATTCATTCATTCATTCATTCTCTTGTCGGCTTAGTCCCTTTATTAATCTGGGGTCGCCACAGCGGAATGAACTGCCAACTTATCCAGCACATTTTTACGCAGCGGATGCCAGCACCAGCCACAACCCATCTCTGGGAAACATCCATACACTCATACACTACGGACAATTTAGCCTACCCAATTCACATGTACCGCATGTCTTTGGACTGTGAGGGAACCCACGTGAACGCAGGGAGAACATGCAAACTCCACACAGAAAAGCCAACTGACCCAGACAAGGGTCTAACCTGCGACCTAGCGATGTTCTTGCTGTGAGGCGACAGCACTACCTACTGCGCCACTGCGTCTCCCAGACTTCATTCATTTATTCATTTTCCTTCAAACTAGTCCCTTTTTTATCAGGGGTCGCCTTTTTATGTAGCGGATGGCCTTACAGCCACAACCCAGTACTGGGAAACACCCATACACTCTCACATTCACTCATACACTACCGCCAATTTAGTTAATCAAATTCACCTGTAGAGCATGTCTTTGGACTGTGGGGCAAACCGGAGCACCCGGAGGAAGCCCTACAGGAACACGGGGAAAACATGCAAACTCCACACAGAAATGCCAACTGATCCAGCCAGGACTCGAACCAGCAACCTTCTTGCTGTGAGGCGACGGTGCTAACCACTGAGCCACCATGCCACCTATTACTTTATGCATCTAACTATTTTTTTCTGTGCACTGTAATGCAGAATGTGTATGAAACTAATTCCTATTTTCATTATAACGTGTGTGTGTTTTAAGGTGGAATCTGAAGATGCTGCAGTGTGGCAGTTGTGGACAGTGGTTTCATGAAGCCTGCACTCAGTGCCTGAGCAAACCTCTTCTGTATGGAGATCGGTGAGGCTGTTATTCAGCACAGACTGTTACTAAACTCATTGAGTGTAAAGCTTTTTCATGGCCGTCTCCTCTTCACCTTTCAGCTTTTATCAGTTCCAGTGCTCCGTCTGCAGCAACGGAGCAGAGAGCGTCCAGAGGCTTTCCATGACCTGGTGAGAGTCTGAATCCAGAGACAGAGAGCATCTGTAGTCGGAGGCGTCTGACCAGCTCAATGTTTCCTCTTTTGGTTGTATTGCAGGGTAGATTTGGCCCATTTGGTGCTGTATCACCTCTCTCTGTGCTGCAAGAGGAAGTACTTCGATTTCGATCATGAAATCATGTCGTTTGCAAATGAGAACTGGGAGTCTTTGCTTCTTGGAACGGTAGGAAAAAATATTTAGGGACCCAGCACTGAAACGGTGTGTAGGCCCTATTGGAATTGCTCCGTTTATTATTATTAGGGACCGAGCACCAGAACAGTTATACCGCCATCTGCTGGCAACAGGAAATGACATGTTTTACAGCGTAACAAACTCCTCCTCCAAATTTTATCACATCAAATCGATGTTCCATTAGGCCTTTGTGATGTTAAATAGTGAAGATCTATAGTTTTCTACGAAGGGCATGTCCGTGGAGGACCGAGAAAGTTCAGTTCTTCGCCATGGAGGAGGACGTAATTATAACTCAGCCAAACAATGTTCGATCTGCCTGAAAATTCACAAGTTCGATGAGATTGCTCTCCTGAAGACATCTACATGCCAATATTGAGTCACAGTCATAACGCCACCTGCTGACAGAAGGAAAATCAGTGAATCTCTTAGGTTTTTTATATTTATTGGCTTAAATTATTATTGTCCGCTGTTTTCTGTCAGCCTAAGGCCACCGGGCGGTGGTAAGCCCAGGTGTGAGGTCCCTTTCATCGCTGCTTGCAGCTTTAATTATTATTATGTTTTTATATTATTATTATTTTACTTACTTTAAGGACCATTTATATCAAGGTTGTTACTTAGCTGCACCATATTGTTTCATTGAGTTGTTAGCCCAACACTCAAACCCCAATCTGGAGGACCAAGACATACACTACGGACAATTTAGCTTACCCAGTTCACCTACAGCACATGTGTTTGGACTGTGGGGGAAACCCACACCAGCACAACTAAACATGAGAAGTGTGTGTGTTAAATATTAACTGTCTGCTTAATGTGTTGATACTGCTGCTAAACAGACATTTAACGGACTATAAGAAACTTTGCAAGTACATGTCGACTTACACTAATCCTAACACCAACCTAACAGTCTACTTATAATCTAATGAGAATTAGCTGACATGTAGATGCAGTGTAACAAACAGACCATCAAAATAAAGTGTGACCAAACATTCTGTTAACAACATTCTGTTAAACATCACATTGAAATATTTGAAAAAGAATACAAATTTCTAATAATCGTAATTTAGCTAATAATTTTGTCTTCCGCTGTAAAAGTAAATAAAATGAATTAATTAACTAATTAATTACGGAAGCAAGTAGCAAACCAAAGATAAAAATAATATCTTTATATTTATCTTATGCAATATTAAGCTAAATATAAAGTGTAGTATAGCATTGAAAAAAGTAGCATAGAATAGAGTAGAATATACTATAGTAGGGTTGCACGGTTTACCGGTACTATGGTAGTATCGTGTTACTAAGGCTACAAAATACTGGTGGTGCATCTGTAGTTTGTAAATAGTAGTATCATCATTAATGGTTTATCTACAACAGATAATGTTGTATGTGGAAAATTCAGTAAAATGCTCACGTTTGTGCAACAATAGACCATTTTATTTGAATAGTCTGTGGAGCCCTTTAAGGTTGCAAAACTGTGTAGAATTCACACCTTTTATGGTACGTGTAGCCTATTGCATGTTTTCTGATGCTTCAGTTCGAGTGTGAATCGATTCATTTCTGTTCCTGTCAATATGATTTAGAAGCTTCACAAAGTGAAATTTTGAAACATTTTGGATTCTTACCTGATAAGACTGAAAAAAAAAAAAACAATAGAAACAGAAAACATTTAAACAATTTTTGACCACTTCATAAAGCCTAATTTTGTTGGGAAAATGCTCTTTTGTAACGAATTTAATTTGGTATCATTTGTATCTTTATTTTAACGTATTTTTTTGTTGGTCAGTTATCTACAAATAAACAAAAAGAACTAATACATTTTAGGTGAAGTGATATGCAAATACTTTTTTCAATAATAAGGGAATCGTTAATTCAATTCAAGTAGACCTATTATAACATCTAAATATAGTATTTCTGACAATTTTCTTTATTTAATGGATTTGAGTTATGAATTACAGTATCGCAATACTACTTGGTATCACGATACTTCAGCTGGTATAGTATTGTAACATTAATGATATTGTGACAACCCTATACTATAGTCATTGGCCAATTTAGTTATTTGGAAGCCCTAAGCAGTTCCAGCCATGTGGCCCAACAGTCCTAATATGCACCCTTTGTATTTTGATTTATTTTATTTGCATTATTTCTGTTTATTTCTTATAATCGTCTTTTCTTAAAATAAAAAATAAAATAAAAAAAAAAATAAAAAAATTCGTTGTGGGGGATAAATTTGCACAAGTGTAATATTACTTAACAATCTTTGAAAAATGACACGTTTTATTAGACCCTAACTATACATTATATACACTGTAAAAAATGCAGGGTTCCACACAATTAATTTATTTTGTCCCACCACAAACCAGTTAACATAATAAATTGAAGTGAATTGAACATAAAGCAATTAAGTTGTCTAATTTGAACAATTTTGAGAATGGTGTTTTTTCAAGTAGTTTGAACAAGCAGCAAACCATTTTTGGAGTGTATATATGCTATATAAATGTATAGGCATAATTTTGTTATTTGGGCGGCACGGTGGCTCAATGGTTAGCATTATCACCTCACAGCAAGAAGGTCGCTGGTTCAAGTCTAGGCTGGGCCAGTTGGCATTTCTGTGTGGAGCTTGCAACTTCTCCCCATGTTAGCGCAAGTTTCCTCCGGGTGCTCCAGTTTCCCCCACAGTCCAAACACATGCGCTATAGGTGAATTGAAGAAACTAAATTGTCCATAGTGTATGTGTGTGAAGGAGTGTGTATGGGTGTTCCCCAGTACTGGGTTGCGGCTGGAAGGGCATTCGCTGTGTAAAACATATGCTGGAATAGTTGGCGGTTCAGTCCGCTATGGCAACCCCTGATAAATAAAGGATTAAGCTGAAGGAAAATGAATAAATTAATTAATTTATTGGGGGCCCTCAAAATTCCAGGGGCCCTAAGCGGCTGCTAACCTCGCTTATTAGTTAAATTCACCCCTGAATATAGTGTGTGGTTTCTAAAATAAAGATTTTTTTCTTTATCAATTATAAATTCTTCTTGCTTCAGACTAGTAAAAGAACTCAAATCATCAATTCACATATGTGCTATGAGGTACATCATTCACCTTTCCACTTTTTCATAAAAGAAACATCAGCACAGAAAAGAAAACAGCAGCCGTTGAGTGATTTTTGCAAGTTTTTCAGCCTGTAAACGGGGTCATTTTGGATTTGGTGTCGACTTGAATGTATTCCCGAGTGTACTTTTGAATACTCTCTCTTGCAGTTTGTGGTCAATCTGAGCTCTTACCTTTCAAATGCATTTGTTCCACGCCGCTTTTCATTCCTCTCTGTATTTGTGTCTCTCAGCTGTCAGACACGCCGAGGCAGGACCGTTGCCAAAACCTGCTCAACGCTTTAAACTCCCACAAAGACAGGTGAGACACGGATTACGCTCGGAAAAAGGCTGATTTCCATACGGCAGCCCATAGGGGTGTACTGCGGCGCACAGTTGCAGTAATATCAGCAAAAGCATTACTGTAATTGCTTTACATTATAAGTGGTTTTTCCCTCCCCACAAACAGTGTTTTGATAGCTGACGGTGGTTCCGTCTTTCAGAATAAATAATTTAAAGTCCATTTCCATTTTCTTTCTGTCAAGGTTAGTGGTTGATGCCCGCTCATACGCTGGCGCTTAAATAACTGAATCAGATGTTTTAGTTTGGCGGCCAGAAACAAATAAAAATCTGTCAGCGAGGCCTGAGGAACAGCAGTTGAATACTAATGCAATCTGATTTGGGTTTATCCTAAAGGTTCGTCTCGGGGAAGGAAATCAAGAAAAAGAAGTGTCTCTTCGGGCTCCAGGTTCGGGCTCCTCCCCCTCTGTCATCTGACCAATCACCTTTCATCGCCGAACAGCCAATTAACATCACCCACAGGAGAAGGTCAGAGATGGAAAGGCAGGGAAGGGCGCAAAATGTTTTACTGGATATTTATTTATTTGATGTGTAGAGGACTTCATGACATTTTTTCCTTTAATTTATTTATTTATTTTTTTGTTAGTTGATTTTCCAAACATGAAAAAACAGTAGACAAAACAAACTAGTTTAAACCATTGTTATATTTTGTAATAATTTATTCATACATATTTTGTATAATATCATGTTAACATTTTTAAATGTCAACAATTAAATTAATATTAAAAAGACCATGTTTACCAAGCTCGAAATCAGGACAACAAAAAAGGCACCATTATGACCCAATACATATAGTTGAATTATTAGCCCCCCTGAATTATTAGCCTCCCTGTTTTTTTATTCTTAACGGAGAGAAGACTTTTTCAACACATTTCTAAACATAATAACTCATCTCTAATAACTGATTTATTTTATCTTTGCCATGATGACAGTAAATAATATTTTACTAGATATTTTTCAAGACACTTCTATACTGTACAGCTTAAAGTGACATTTAAAGGCTTAACTAGGTTAATTAGGTTACCTAGGCAAGTTAGGGTAATTAGGCAAGTCATTGTATAATGATGGTTTGTTCTGTAGAGTATTGAAAAAAATATAGCTTAAAGGGGCTAATAATTTTGACCTTAAAATGGTTTAAAAAAAATTAAAAACTGTTTTTATTCTAGCTGAAATAAAACAAATAAGACTTTCTCTAGAAGAAAAAATATTATCAGACATACTGTGAAAATTTCCTTGCTCTGTTAAACATCATTTGGGAAATATTAAAAAAAGAAAAAAAAAGGGGGGCTAATAATTCTGACTTCAACTGTATATATATACACTTTTTAATACTGTACCACTGCTTACAAAGCTCAAAAGCAGGCACTGCAAGCATAAAATATTTACTACATTTTACAATAATTAATATAAATAATAATAATAATAATAATAATATCAATAATAAATATACTATTGTTATTACAAAAATTGTTTTGAATTTAATATTTAATATTTTTATTATTTAAACTTTAAAAGTAAAAAGTAAGTATAATTTTAGATTTGTTGTTGAAGTGAGTGGTTGTATTGTCTCCAGCCCGTCGTCAGTGTCCTGTCAGCGGAGAGCAATGGCTCCGGATGTGCGTAAACCCAAACGTCGGGTCACTGAGACACAGGTCAGTGCAGCAGCACAAATCAAGCATCACTGTCAAAGTACACACACGCACGCACGCACACACGCGCGCACACACACACACACACACACACACACACACACTGCTTGTTTTTATCCTTATAGTCGTTTAATTATTTTTTGCAAGATGCAGAAAAATCAAAAAGAGTCTGCTCTTGCAAGTAGCCATAAAATGCATAGTTTACATAAAGGTAAAATGATTGCAGGCGTCTGTTTTGAAGAGATTTATTTTAATTATAAGAAACATATTTTCCTATTCTACCAGTTTTTTTGTGTGTGTGTGTGTGTGTGTGTGTTCATGGTCTATGATAAATACCATTTATAATTAAATTAAATTATATTTTGTATTTTTATTTTATGCACAGGTAGACAATCCATTTATTTGTTTGTCTATTTATCCATCCTAATTTGTTTTTATTAAAGTATTATTATTAATTTGTATAATCTTTTTGAGGCGACACAGTGGCGCAGTAGGTAGTGTTGTTGCCTCACAGCAAGAAGGTCGCTGGTTTGAGCCTCGGCTGGGTCAGTTGGCGTTTCTGTGTGGAGTTTGCATGTTCTCCCTGCATTCGCGTGGGTTTCCTCCGTGTGCTCTGGTTTCCCCCACAGTTCAAAGACATGCGGTACAGGTGAATTGGGTAGGCTAAATTGTCATTCATAAAGTGTATGAGTGTGTATGGATGTTTCCCAGAGATTGGTTGCGACTGGAAGGGCATCCGCTGCGTAAAACATATGCTGGATAAGTTGGCGGTTCATTCCGCTGTGGCGACCCCAGATTAATAAAGAGACTAAGCCGAAAAGAAAATGAATGAATGAATGATCTTTTTGATAAATTTTTGTAGTTTTCTTCTTTTTTTGTAACTTGTATCAGGTTTTTTAAATATGTCTATGTAGTTTATTGCAACAAAAAAATAACTTTATTTTATAAACTTTATTTTATGTCCATGATTTTTTAAACCCATATGTCTTTTTTGCAGAATATGCCCTTTAAACTGATCATGTTCATTTTATTTAACAGCTGATCTTGTGTTTTTTAGTCTTGTCCAGCAGGAGTTGCGGCAGACGCTCTTGACCGTGTGCCATGCTGTCGCAGTTATGAAGGATCAAACATGTACAACTCCAGAAAACCAGATGAGGAGATGAGTCTGGGGTCAGTAACAGCAGCACATCTACATCTGCTGGGGAATTCACATACATCAACACATGTTTCTGCAGTGCAATAAAAAAGTATTTGCAATTTTTAATGTCAAAATTCTATCTTTTACCTTTAAAAAAGTCCAAACTAGAAGAGATAAACTTTGAATTGTGACACGGCAATTTAGAAAAAATAAATACATATTTTTTAGCCTTCCTGTAATTTTTTTTTCCTGTAATATGGACCCAAAATTGTACCCTTGGAAAGGCTCTGCCCCAATGTATTTTTATTTCTGATAGTGTATACAGTACAGAAGTGTTTGTGTGTTTCAGTTCACCGCCGAAGAGGATGTTTGCTCTCTATCATCCGTCATACAACGCATCTCAGGACCTGTCTAGAGCTCTTCACCACTACAGGTCTGTCTGTCAGCAAAATATACACACTCAAATCACACGAACTTCATCCTGGCATCATTTATTCAGCTCATCGTATTCTATACTGTATGCTTTTTGCTGTATCTTTTTTATACACTTTGACTATATCTTACAAAGCCACAGCCATATCACCCTGCAGCCCAATACCAGTTAGTCACTGAAGTTAAACAGGGCTGAGCCTGGTCAGTATATGGATGGGAGACCACTTGAGAAAACTAGGTTCCTGTTGGTGTTAGTGAGGTCAGTAGGGGGCGCTCAACCTGTGGTCTGTGTGAGTCCTAATGCCCCAGTAAAGAGAAGGGGACACCATACTGTCTGAGGATGAGACTTTAAACTGAGGTCCTGACTCTCTGTGGACATTTAAAATCCCATGGCACTTCTCATAAAAAGTAGGGGTGTAACCCCGGTGTCCTGGCCAAATTCCCTCCATCGGCCCTTACTCATTATGGCCTCCCAATCATCCCCATCTACCGAATTTGCTCTATCACTGTCTCTCCCCCTATAGCTGGTGTGTGGTGAGCGGACTGGCTCCGTTGTCCTGTGGCTGCCCTCGCATCATCCAAGTGGATGCTGCACACTGGTGGCGTTGTAGAGAGACAACACATGAAGAAAGGGAGGTGTAGAAAGGTAGTGAAAGCCCAGACAGCAGCTGAAATCTCTCAGTAGTTCTTCAGCAACCCTCTGTCCTTTCTCTGTGTAAATGAATATCAGCTGCTTCAGTCCAACATCTACATTATCAGGATGATGAAGATGAAACCAGGGTGGACATTTCAGCAAGACAATGATCCAAAACACAGCCAAGGAAACTCTTAAATGCTTTCAGAGAAAGAAAATCAAGCTGTAGAATGGCCCAGCCAATCACCTGATCTGAATCCAGTGATAATATCCAAAATAAAGATCAGTTTGTATAGGCAAAACTCACAGAACCATCAAGATTTTTACACTCTGTTGAAGTCTGTGAAAAACTCACAACTGAGCAATTCATGTGACTTCATTCTCCATGTGAAAAGCGTCTGTAAGCTGCTATCGCCAAAAAAGCCTTTTACATAAAGTATTAAATATATTTCTGTAGTTCAGTACATTCTCAATGGGTCATGTCTTCTTGTGGCATATTAAAACATAAAAAAATTGTCATATATATATATTGTCATATTTTACGTCATTTTTTTTTATGTTTGTATTGTTTGGGTTTTTACCAAAATCTGGTTCAATTACGTGTCAACAGCTTCTTTAGAAATATTATTCCCAGGAAAAAAACATGATGAGTTGAATACATTTAAAAAGATTCTGGATGTTTTTTTGATGGCTCAGTTTCATTTCTCTTTAAATGTCTGATGTTGTCCTCCTCAGTGCAGAGGACCCTTGTGGACTTCCAGCTCCCTGCCTTCCGTGCTCTGTGTCGTCGACTCACGCACCGGCACAGCGCTATGAAAGCTGCCCTTCTCTCTTCCTGCGGGACGTGCCGCCCTTCCACAGCCCCGTGGGCATGGCTGCGCCGGCCAGCATGGGCTGGGCAGGAGGAGACGCTGTCCGAATCCTTGCCCGACGCGTGACGGCCGACGGAAAGCTCCAGTACCTAGTAGAGTGGGGGAACGTGAGCGTCTACTGAAAACACTATCAACAGAGACCCAGGAAAGGGCTACAGACATCCGGATGAACTGCTAGAAAACTGTGAGAGGCTTTTTGGGACGAAACCCACTGAAACACTTACAAATATATGTTTGCTCATACACTCACCGGCTACTTTATTAGGTACACCTTACTCAGAACTGTCTGTTCTGTGGAAATATTCCTTTTTGAAATGGAGATTTTGGTTTATAATTACATGATAGCATCACACAGTTGCTGCAGATTTGTTGGCTGCACATCCATGATGCGAATCTCCCGTTCCACCACATCTCAAATCTGCTCTATTGGATTGAGCTCTGGTGACTGTGGAGGCCATTTGAGTACAGTGAACTCATTGTCATGTTCAAGAAACCAGTCCGAGATGATTCGCGCTTTATGTCACAGCAGAAATCGAGACTCATCAGAGCAGGAACGTTATTCCAATCTTCTATTGTCCAATTTTGGTGAGCATGTGCCAATTGTAGCTTCAGTTTCCTGTTCTTAGCTGACAGGAGTGGCACCCGCTGTGGTCTTCTGCTGTTGTAGCCCATCCGCCTCAAGGTTGGACGTGTTGTGCATTCAGAGATGCTGTTCTGCATACCTCAGTTGTAACAAGTGGTTATTTGAGTTACTGTTGCATTTCTATCACCTGGAAAAAGTCTGGCGATTGTCCTCTGACATCAACAAAGCGTTTGTACCCACAGAACTGCCGCTCACTGGATATTTTGTCTTTATTAGACCATTCTCTGTAAACACTAGAGATGGTTGTGCATGAAAATCCCAGTAGATCAGCAGTTTCTGAAATACTCAGACCAGCCCGTCTGGCACCAACAACCATGCCATGTTCAGAGTCACTTAAATCACCTTTCTTCCCCATTCTGATGCTCGATTTGAACTGCAGCAGATTGTCTTGACCATGTCTACATGCCTAAATGCATTGCGTTGCTGTCATGTTATTGGCTGATTAGAAATTTGCATTAACGAGCAGTTGGACAGGTGTACCTAATAAAGTGGCCAGTGAGTGTATATACCAGACATCTTTGAAGCGTCCTTAAGTGGGATGAAACACAATAAACATTTGTGTGTAGAAATATGTTTCCTCACGTATATACAGTTGAAGTCAGAATTATTCGCCCTCCTGTGAATTTTTTATTCTTTTTCAAATATTTCCCAAGTTATGTTTAACAGAGCAAGGAATTTTTCACAGTATTTCCTATAATATTCTTTCTTCTGGAGAAAGTCTTATTTGTTTTATTTCAGCTAGAATAAAACCTGTTATAATTTTTTTTTTAAACCATTTTAAGGTCAATATTATTAGCCCCCTTAAACAATATTTTTTCTCGATTGTCTACGAAATAAACCACTGTTATACAACAACGTGTCTAATTACCCTAACATTAATCTAATTAACCTAATTAAGCCTTTAAATGTCAATTTAAGCTGAATAGTAGTATCTTGAAAGACATCTAGTAAAATATTATGCCCTGTCAACATGGCAAAGATAAAATAAATCAGTGATTAGAAATGAGTTATTAAAACTATTATGTTTAGAAATGGGTTGAAAAAATCTTCTTGCTGTTAAACAGAATTTGGGGAAAACAGATATTGTTAATAATTCTGTATTAGTAGTGTTTAGTGTGCTTCATCCCACTTAGGAACGCTCCAGATAATGTTTCATATATATGAGCAAACATATATTTGTACACGCAAGTTATTCAGTGTGTTTGGTCCCAAACAGCCTCCCATAGGAAACCACCGCGAGCACATCCAGGTCGAGCTACAGCAGATTATACTGTTAAATCCCTTACGCTTTTCTTTTACAGTGTCTCCTCTATTTTGAATACTGTTAGAAAACGCCTTTAGAATGCCTTGAACTTTATCATCATGATTTGTAATGCATAAGCTACTCATCGCCATCACGTCGTTCATGTACACATAGGGGGCAGACATATGGACAATTTCAGGAACGCTTCATCATGCTGATACTTCGGTAATTGTAATATTTTGACCACAGGGAAATGAGTGCTCTTTTTTTAAAGATAGACATGAAGATGTATCGTAAGTTAAAGGCACAGTATGTAATTTTCACCACTAGAGGGAGCACATTCACAACAAACAAAGGCATAGTTTGGTGACGCAGTGACTGAGTGTGGAGTTATGGGAGTTGTGGTTATCGTTACATCATATGAGACTCCTGCAGATATCATGTTCACAGATGAGCTAAAGTATTTACCACTTATTATCATGGTAGTATGAAGCAGAGTGAGGCTGTGTTCACACCAGGCGCGGCACACTCAAATAAATTGCGCTATTTGCACTTAAATAGAACTTTTGAGTTACACTATTACTTCACAATAGATTCACGTCATGGCCAAGGCTTCTGTCTGCCTGGTGACTCTAGTTTCGTTGCTAATGGCTAACATGGATTTTATTGACAGAGTAACTGTGCTTTAGGAAGGCTAAATCACTAGATCAGTGGTCCTAAACCACCAGGCTGCGGACCAGTACCAGTCCGTAGATCAATAGGTACCGGGCCGCGCAAGAAATCATTAATTATTTCCGTTTTATTTATTATCTGAGTCTGAACGATCTTTTATTTTGAAAAATCTTTTATTTTGAAAAATGACCGTATTCTCTCGGTTACATCTTGGTCACTTGAGTGGCCAAATTTAACCAACAAGCAGCAAAATGAGTAACAAACAGACATCTTTGGAAAGTTTCTTTGCTAAGGGGAAAAGGCCCAGTGAAGGACCCGCAAATTGCCAAGGAATGGATCCGAAACCCATTTGTCAACAAATCAGGTGAATCCAGCATGGCTGTGCAAGAAGATCAACTGATGGAGATCGCAAATGACGGCGGTTTTTGGGGCCGTTCTCATATCGCGTCTTTTCTAGAGTTCGCACAAGTTCGTTGTTTCCAATGGAGGTGCGTGCACGAGCGGCGTGACGCGCTAACGCCTTCCAGACGCACAGTTGAATGAATTCCGCGTGCGCACCTCGAGTCACATGACAAGAACTGACTAATCAGGTTCAGCTTATATGGAATATACACATTTTGGTAAGACTAATTATCTCAGACAAACACAGAACACCCAAACACTGCAGTGCTTTGTCATTTTCTCCATAAATAAAACTTGTATCAGAGTTACAGCAATGTTTTGTCAGCTTATCATCCTCAAAATGTTTGATGGTCGCCTAGAAACCTACAACCTACAAAACAAATCCCCCAACCCCTGCCCCCTCTCCCCCGGGTCCGCGGTAAAATTGTCAAGCGTTGACCAGTCCGCTGTGATAAAAAGGTTGAGAACCACTGCACTAGATCGTTCATCAACTTCTCCAGAAAATATACCTAGATGATGGAAGCTTTCAGCGGTGCTATAGACTGAGCCGAGCCCAGTTAGATGAGCTGTTGTCCGGTGTCGACAATAGTATTTCCCCTCAGCACACCAAAAACAGGCACTACGTCATAATCACGCCACTACAAGAGCAAGCTCCTGATTGTTTAACACGACGCGAATGTCTGTTTAACTTCAGATTTTCCAACTTGAGCGATTCGCGTGTTAAGCACGTCAAACGTTCAAACCACTCAACTCGCGCTGCGTCATTCGCACCGCCTCATTCACGCGATCGTGCCAAAGGATGTCTACTCATGTCTTTGCATTGATTTAACATGTAAATCATTCACGCTTGACGTTTCATCCCCGTCTGGTGTGAACAAAAGCAAAACACAAGTGCACTGAAGTAATTGCTGATAAGAGACGAGTGGGAGGCGGCACGAAAGCAGGCAGAGCTTTTATTATGCCACAGTCCACTACTTCCTGTTCAGACAAAATACATTTTAGGCTTCTGTTATAATGCTGCTCTGTGCAACCCAGGAAAACAAACTACATATTAAAGCCTCTTTGGTGTTTACCTGTTTTCTATAAAACCAATCTGCAAATCGAGAGTGCAGTGTAACAAATATCTGTTAATTATCATGGTCCATATATTGTGATTCATTAGTGTTTTCCATTTATTTACGGATGTGAGTTGCATTATGGGATGTTGATCTCTGTTCTGTCGACCTTTGATGTTAAAAATTAAACACTACGGTTTAACTAAGTGACATTTATTGACATTTTAGTATTAGTACTAAGTATTAATATGAACTATTAGTATTGATAATATAATATATAAGGAATAATATAAAGAGAAATAATTCTGTAAAATGACAGTTTATTACAAGGCTTTTGTAGCGTAATAAACAACACCAATCCAGACAATACATCACTTTAAACTATTAAAAATGTTCATAGAAGTCACTTTTTACAACTTTTCAAGGTTAAAAGTTGTTGGAAAAAAGATCAAAGTCCCATAATGCAACTCAACAGCATAAATAAAAAAAAATTTAAAATAAAAACATGAATCGCAAAACACAGAAAACTGCTAATTTACGGATATTTGTTTACAGTGTGTGATGTCTTTAGCATTAACAAACAGGACACACTCTGTCTTACTATTTGAAATTGCTTATTTCTCTAGATGTGAACATTCTTTGACATATTTGGGATAATGTACGTACACAAGTCAGCAAAATATATAACATTGTTCAAGGGTTTTTGAATATTTGATTGAAAAAAAAAAATTACATATTGTGCCTTTACACTCAGTACATAGCCGTTTAGGCATAACGTTGATTACCACAAACAATAATTGACATGTTCTCTTGTTTTCAACACTGTGCCACAAATACTCTCAGTTGACCTTAACTCACACTGAATATTCCTTTGACAGACAGCGTATACTTAAAACATTTCACGATGGACGGCAAATGTCAAGAAAGCAGTTAATACCCATTTTACACATCCTGACACCGTTATTAAAAATGTAAAAGGCAGTATGTCAGCATAAGCTATTCAAAAGGTGGTTTTGGGTGGATATAAGATGAGTAAAATCTTTTAACTCTGTTAGAATCACTGTAACTTATGGATGCCTGCTTAAAAAAATAAACATGTGTTGGTTAATCATAATTATGACATAAAAAGACAAAATTAACAGCCAGTTTCTTTTGTCATACTTTTATGTCATAAATATGACTTCAAATATCAACTTTTATGTCAGAATTATGATTATTATAACATTTAAATCATGACTTTTTAAAATTCCAACAGAATATGACTTTAAAGGGCACCTATGATGAAAGTCATCTTTTTAAAGCTGTTTGGAGAGAACTGTTTAGGTATAGTGTGTCTACAGTCATATGGGGGTGATATAAAGACAATAAGTCTCTTTTTTTACTTTCTTGATGTTAAAATAGGATCCAAATCCCTCCCATTTTTAGGCCCACTACAACGTGATGTAGGAGTGCAGTTTCCCCGCCCACCAAATTGATTGACAGCCATGTATTAACATGTCTTCGTAGCAGGCACGTGCACACATAGGGCTCAACCTGTGCAGTGTACATGCCCCTTTGAGTGTGGGATATAAAGTGCCCTTCCAAAATGAAAGTAAGTGCCCCACCCTCCCCCATTTCGTGATCAAAAACTGGGACTGTCAGCACCCGCCACACCCCCCCCCCACACACACACACACTTTTCGTGAAAACCCGGACTGTCAGCACTCCACACCCCCCGGGACAACAATTCTGCACATGCTCTTTGGAACGCCTCTGCACGGGCCTGGTGCCCTTCCAAAATGAAAGTAAGTGCCCCACCCTCCCCCGCTCTTCATTTTGTGATCGAAAACCGGGACTGTCAGCACCCCTCCCCCCACTTTTCCGGAAAACCGGGACTGTAAGTCCCCCCTACCCCCACCCACACACACTTTTCGTGAAAACCGGGACTGTCAGCCGCCGCCTTCCCCACACACAAACACACACACACACTTTTTGTGTAAACCAGGACTGTCAGCACCTCCCCCCCCACCCCCCCTGGGACAACAATTCTGTACATGCCCTTTGGAACCCTCTGCACGGGCCTGCTTCGTAGTAAAGCGTGCAATCATATTAACAAGAAAGGACGTGCACAAAGCAATCGAGATTAAAAGATCTGTTCAGCGCTCTGTGATCATCAATCATCATCAAATGTGATCAAGAATGAGTTTTACAAGTTTAAAACATTTTTAAAACAGTGCATGTTTGTAATGAATTACAGAGATTTTTGCCATCTTTACTTTATCAGCACAGCCGCATGTCAGTACAATTATTAAAGACGACACTTCAATCCCGGTTTGTGGACGTTAAATCAGGTTTAATTTGTACATTAACATGACAGATATCCTTACAGCAGTGGATATTAACGTGTGTCCTGTCACTTTTGCAGTGCAAAAACAGTGCAAAGTTAAGTGTGTATATGTGTGTGAACTTTATAACGGCATTGTGTGTGACTCATCGTTGCAGAAAGGCTTGAATTAACTCCACCACAAATACATCAAATAATGATTGGGAAAGTTCTTACTGTAGTATTTCTCACAAACGTTACGTGAGATCTTCTTCCTTTATGTCTGTCTCTGTGCTGTTTATCTGTGGGAACAGTGGGCGGGGAGAACTAGCATTAAAGGCACAGGCAACAAAAACAGCTACGTAGTGTTCAGAGCAGAAAATCCAATATTCTGAAAGGTATAATAAATAATCTGATGGGTGTTTTGAGCTGAAACTTTACAGACACATTCTGGAGACACAAAAGACTTATCTGAAATCTTGAAAAAGGGGGTCAAATAGGTGCCCTTTAAATTACAATGACTTTATATTATACAGTAATGTTTAATAAACGTGATTTTTTTTCTTATAAATAGGCTTCCATAGGTACTTGAATGGCTTATTGCTTTTAAAGAAATAGCAGCAAAAGAAATGTGATTTTTAAGATGACAGAAACCGAGGTTGAGGCCCTGAGCACTGATTGAAATAGATTGCTCTGCCTGAATAAAAGTGCAAGGCAGTTCGTCCTTATGTGACGCACATTTCATCAGTGAATGATAATGAATGTATTGTGTGTGTGGTTTTATTTTTAAATTCCATGGTACGTACTTGTTAGGTCATAGATGAAGTTCATGTCAGGGTGACAAGAATTAGCAGACTGTAGTCTTTTTTTATTGTCAAGTCTAAGTTTAATTCGATGTATTCTTTGACGTTTTTGTCAGATTATGTTTATATGTATTCTAGGTTGACACCTAAAATGTAAGCAAACAATAAAAGATACCATTATGTTGTATAACACTTGTCCACTTCCTCTGTATTTATAGATACAAATGACTGTGAACTTAATAACTGTGTATTTCTCTATTATTTTAATGTTTAATTTATATAACAGCACTACAAATAGCTACAAAACATCTTTATAAAACTCTTGTTATGTTAATATTCAGAATTTTATATAAGAATACATAAAATTAAACAATTAATGCTCACTGAAAATCTGATGTTTATAATAGCAAGCCATTGGAACTGCTGAAAAAACCCTAAGCTGGTTAGCTGGTTTTAGCTGGTCGACGAGCATGGTTTTTGGAGGCTTTTGGCAATTTCCAGCCTGATCTTAGCAAGTCACGCTGAGATACCAGTTGAAATTAGTTAAAACTAGCTTGACCAGATTAAACTGGACATTGCTGGTTTTGGCTGGTCGACGAGTATGGTTTTAGGGTGCTTTTGGCAATTTCCAGCCTGGTCTTCAGCCTGGTCACGCTGAGATACCAGTTAAAATTAACTAAAACTAGCTAGACCAGCCTAACTTAAACTAGACATAGCTGGTTTTGGCTGGTCGACAAGCATTAGGAGGCTTTTGGCAATTTCCAGCCTGGTCTCAGGCTGAGATAAGGAATGAGCTAAAACCAGCTTGACCAGCCTAGATTAAACTAGACATACAGTGTAGCTGGTTTTAACTGGTCGACGAGCATGGTTTTAGGAGGCTTTTGCCAATTTCCAGCCTGGTCTTATTTAGTCAGGCTGAGATGCCAGTTGGAATGAGCTTGACCAGCCTATTAAACTGGACATGGTTTTGTCAGGTTGACAAGCATGGTTTTAGGAGGCTTTTGGCAATTTCCAGCCTAGTCTCAGGCTGAGATAAGGAATGAGCTAAAACCAGCTTGACCAGCCTAGATTAAACTAGACATACAGTGTAGCTGGTTTTAACTGGTCGACGAGCATGGTTTTAGGAGGCTTTTGCCAATTTCCAGCCTGGTCTTATTTAGTCAGGCTGAGATGCCAGTTGGAATGAGCTTGACCAGCCTATTAAACTGGACATGGTTTTGTCAGGTTGACAAGCATGGTTTTAGGAGGCTTTTGGCAATTTCCAGCCTAGTCTCAGGCTGAGATAAGGAATGAGCTAAAACCAGCTTGACCAGCCTAGATTAAACTGGATTTGGCTGGTCTTCCAGCTAAGACCAGAAATGGCTAAAACCTCTCTAAAACCATGCTGATCAGCTAACCCCGCTGAAAAATCCAGCTTAAACCAGCCTATGCTGGCTGGTTTTAGCTGGTCGATCAGCCTGGTTTTAGAGGGGTTTTGGCCATTTAAGACCAGGCTGGAAATGGCTGGAAACCAGCCTGGAAATGGCCAAAAACCCTCTTAAACCAGGCTGGTCGACCAGTTGGCTGGTTTAAGCTGTTTTTTTCAGCAGGGAAGCCAACAGTAGGCTGGTTTAAGATGGCTTTTTTTTTCAGCAGGTAAACGAAATGTTAATAATCCATGAAGAACGTGATTTCAAATGAATGTGGCATGTGCAAAAATGTAATAGAATAAGTCTACATTTTTTTTTTTTTTTTTTTTTAACATTATCAAGGATTGAGGAGCAGTGTTGCCAGATTGGGAGGATTTTAATTTGATTGTGCCAGTCAAGTGGTTGACAAAATTTGGCCGGTTTTTTTTTTTTTTTGTGCGTTTAGGCGGGTTTTGGACAGCTTTTGGACTGGAAAAAATGCAACACTGGGAGAGGGAGATGTGTGTGTAATGTCGTATCCAGCAGATGGCGGCAGTGCTCGACCATTAACGCCCACTTCCTCTAACAGGTGAGCAAACTTGTATTACATTCAGGGAATTGTCGTAATATCGCTTTTTAGAAGTTTAGCTGTGGCTTATTATATGTTTTATAATTATGGTATTTCGGAGAAATAACATAATGGACTGAATTGTTGAAGAGGTAAAGAAAGGCATATACAAAAAAGCATGTATACGAACACTTTCTGATGATTTAAAGTGATTCTTTTATCCTCACTAGTAAGTCGCTTTGGATAAAAGCATCTGCTAAGTAGTAAATGTAAATCTTTCTGTGTTTGTGTTGAACGCCATTTTGGCTCCGGTTGCCTTGACAGCAGGCCTCAGTTTCAGGTCTAGAGAATCTCGACAGAAATGGATGCATGAATGTATGGTAGTAAAAGTTGTCTATCTCTGCACAGTTATGTCGTTTAAGGAAACTATGAAATATTATTGTATGTTTTGTGTCCATGGCTGACCAAGCCTAATCGTTTTAAAGACTACATATAATTCTTCCTCTTAAAGGTTTACCAGTAGTTTGCATCAGTTATGTTGCCTTACCGCCATCTTCTGGAATTATTTAATTGCTACATTATTACACCATTTTATTCTCAAACTCTTGATATTAATAATAGTCCTGGTCAAACAAAAAACAAAAACAAAAAACACACACATCCAATATTTAACCGGTCGTGCAATATTCCATCATATTTCTGTCATGTTTTTACCAAGACCAGTAACTTGTCTTTTGCCATGATGATGACAGTAGCCTACATACAATTGTGCTAGTGATTTTGCAAGATAGCATTTAGCGTAAATTCCAATTTAAAAGGCTTAACTTAATTAGGTTAAATAGACAGGTTGTTATAAGGCAAGTTCTTAGTTTGTTTTAACCAATGTAAAAAAAAAAAAATTATGTCTTTAGAGGGCTAATACCTTAGCCGGAAATAAATAAAAGGAAATACTGATTAAAAAGTTGACAATTGACAGTCAAAATGATGAGAAGCTATTTTGCAAGTTACTCATGCAGAATCAGAATGGGCTTTATACACCAAGTGTACGCAAATACGCAAGGATTTTTTGTGTGTGTGTGGTTTACAAGAGCTCATGGTACATAAATACCAACACAAGAGGACAGAAGAACATTTAAATAAGTGGGAAATAAAGTAAACAATAAAAATATACACATCTAGATGGCTTATGTGCATTGTTGACTTTTAACTGTACAAATAAGAAAAAAAAAAAAAAAGCATTTACATATAACCGGCTTTATTTGTTACAGAAACCATAAATAGAAGGGTGTTGTGCTGTTTATGACCCCAACAAAACAGGTAGCCACTGATGTGCTAGCTATTTAAACTGGATATGGCCTGAGGGGAAAGCAGTTTAAAGTGGCATTTAAAGTTTTAACTTGGTTAATAAAAGTTAACTTGGCAAATTAAGTTAATTAGGCAAGTCATTGCACAGCAGTGTTTTTTCTGTAGCCAATTGAAAAATATACAGTTAAAGTCACAATTATTAGCCCCCCTTTGATTTTTTTTCTTCTTTTTTAAATATTTCCAAAATGATGTTTAACAGAGCAAGGAAATTTTCACAGTAAGTCTGATAATATTTTTTTCTTCTGGAGAAAGTCTTATTTGTTTTATTTCGTCTAGAATAAAAGCAGTTTTTAATTTTTTAAAATCCATTTTAAGGTCAAAATTATTAGCCCCTTTAAGCTAATTTTTTTCGATAGACTACAGAACAAACCATCATTATACAATAACTTGCCTAATTACCCTAACCTGCCTAGTTAACCTAATTAACCTAGTTAAGCCTTTAAATGTCACTTTAAGCTGTATAGAAGTGTCTTGAAAAATATCTAGTACAATATTGTTTACTGTCATCATGACAAAGATAAAATAAATCAGTTATTAGAAATGAGTTATTAAAACTATTATGTTTAGAAATGTGTTGAAAAAATCTTTTCTCTTAAACAGAAATTGGGGAAAAAATAAACAGGGGAGCTAATAAATAAGGGGGGCTAATAATTCTGACTTCAACTGTATATTCTTAAGCGGCTAATAATAATGACCTTAAAATGCTTATTTTCTCCTGACGAAAAAACATTGTAGGATATAGGATATACTGTGAAAATTTCTCAGCAGGTAAACGAAATGTTAAAAAGCCATTAAGAACATGATTTCACAAGTATGTGCAAAATATTATAATTGAATAAGTTTGCTTTTGATTAATTGTAAATAAAAAATTGTCTTTGCCCTGTTAAAGGTGCTGTATGTAAGTTTTTGATTCTTCTAAAGCATAAAAATACCATAATATGTTTGCAGATATTTAAGAAACATCCCAAGTGAACATACTTGTTTAACTGAAAAACAATGCTGAAGTCAGATGTTCTGCTTTGAAAATGGTTTTTCCGTGCCGGAACGCTGTCTTTGTTTAGGTAAAGTTAACCTGCAGAATGCCAGTTTAGCCAATTATAATTCAGCACTCCGGGTTGCCTTGTTGGAAAACAGCGTATTTCATTCATTCATTCAGAAAGGCTCTGAAAGCATGCGCCCGTGACCGAAATGGACAGTATCAGACGTCGAAATGAGACAGATTCAGTTCCACATGAGGTTATTAATTAGCAAATGATATAAATATTACGAACGTAAACATTAGGTGAGCAGATTACATTGTATTCTCGTGTCCTAGCAACACGCAAACAGCAGTTTGACTCTTTGCACCAGACGAAACACGACAAAAATGTAAATACAGCCTTTCAGAAGCACAGAATAAGCACTCAGTCACGAAACGGTAAGGTTTAGAATCCATTCAAACTCACGATGTTAGCATTTAGCACTGAATAAAACACACGAGGCTTACCTGAGGTGCACTGTCATAGGTTTCACATGTTGAGCTGTGAGAAATAGAAACCGTTTCTAATATCTCAATTCGAGGTGTTGGTTAGAACTAAAACTCCTTTTAATATGGAACATAATTCCTTACCGCGTGTCGTTGATTTTATTTAGAACACGGTTTAAATCACTCGCTCCTGTGTTTAAATCACTCGCTCCTGTACTCAATCTCTGGCATCCCACGCGTGTGTTTATTTTGATCTAGGAGTGCAATACCCAGTTCAACCACTGGGTGTCAAACTTACATACTGCACCTTTAAGCATCAATTGGGAAAAAATCCAAAAAGATTTTCACAGGAAGGCTAATAACTTGGCCTTCAACTGTATGTATTTATATACTTGTATATACAGTAATTACACTTACCAGCCACTTTATTAGGTACACCTGTTCAACTGCTCGTTAACGCAAATTTCTAATCAGCCAATCACATGGCAGCAACTCAATGCTTTTAGGCGTGTAGACATGGTCAAGACGATCTGCTGCAGTTCAAACTGAGCATCAGAATAGGGAAGAAAGGGGATTTAAGTGACTTTGAAAGTGGCATGGTTGTTGGTGCCAGATGGACTGGTCTGAGTATTTCAGAAACTGCTAATCTACTGGGATTTTCACGCACAACCATAGGGTTTACAGAGAATGGTCCGAAAAAGAGAAAATATCCAGTGAGCGGCAGTTCTGTGTGCGCAAATGCCTTGTTTGAGCTAATAGAAAGGCAACAGTAACTTAAATAACCACACGTTACAACCGAGGTATGCAGAAGAGCATCTCTGAACGCACAACATGTTGAACCTTGAGGCGGATGGGCTACAGCAGCAGAAGACCACACTGGGTGCCACTCCTGTCAGCTAAGAACAGGAAACTGAGGCTACAATTCGCACAGGCTCACCAAAATTGTACAATAGAAGATTGGAAACACGTTGCCTGGTCTAATAAGTCTTGATTTCTGCTGTGACATTCGGATGGTAGGTTTCTTGGCATACTTTGGGCACATTAGTACCAACTGAGCATCATGTCAACGCCACAGACTACCTGAGTATTGTTGCTGACCATGTCCATCCCTTTATGACCACAGTGCACTCATCTTCTGATGGCTACTTCCAGCAGGATAACGCACCATGTCATAAAGCGAATGAAATGACTGTTTTTTTTTTGAACATGACAATGAGTTCACTGTACTCAAATGGCCTCCAGTCACCAGTCCTCAATCCAATAGAGCACCTTTGGGATGTGGTGGAACGGAAGATTCGCATCATGGATGTGCAGCCAACAAATCTGCAGCAACTGTGTGATGCTATCATGTTAATATGGACCAAAATCTCTGAAGAATTTTCCAGTACCACACTGTAAAAAATGTTGCTGCCTTAAATTGTTTAGTTGAATCAAATTAACTTTTCTAGTCATCTCAACTTACATCAATCAAACGGACTAAAAATATTAAGTTAACTTTGTATAACTTTAAAAAAATGTAGTAAAAAATGCTAAATCTGATTAACTTATTAAAATAAATTAACACAACATAAATATATTTGTTGTCTTGACTTTTTGTCTTTTTTTTTACAGTGCATGTTAAGTCTTTACCACAAGGATTAAAGCTGTTCTGAAGGCAAAAGGGGGTCCAACCCGGTACTAGTAAGGTGTACCTAATAAAGTGGCCGGTGAGTGTATACTTTTTAATACCTAGACATCTGTAAGAACTACAAGATAAAATCTGTGCATGATTTTATAAATATTTATTTATATGGGGGAGTCCACATAATCAGAAATGTTTATCAATTAAGATATTTTGAAAGGGTCACCCATAATTTGGTCCAAAAAAAAAAAAAAAACGTTCTGATTTTGTAATTAGAGTTTTGCACTGAAATACTGATTCAGCACTTTAGGGGGGCAAATAGTTATATCAACAAGATACTATTGTATTACTATTTTCAAAAGAGCATACACATTTCCAAAGCCTTTAAAACTACATCATAGGCATGTGCCGCTATGAGATTCTGACGGTATGATAACATTGGATAAAAATATGTGATCACTGCTCTAAATCTAAATCATCTATCTTTTTTAAATGTCTGAGTAAAAACAACACGTTTTCCCTATTAAATACAATATAATTGATTTTAATAAACATTTAAAATATTTTGGAACATACTGTTTCAGTGGTTTTAAAACCTTGACTTTTCCAAACCACGGTAAACCTTGAAACCAGTTATTGTCCCATGCCAACTACATCAAAGTATTTTCTGGATTTCTTGAAAGTTATTAAAAGTGTCACACATTCAAAAATAGCACAAAATAAAGATAGCTAATAAAATAAATGCACTTTGAATGTGAAATGATAGAATTGACCAAGATTTTTACACCTACTGTGTAACATCAGAATCCACAGTAATGGAATAGGCTAATCTGATTTAATATGTAATCATTTTGGTGATATTTACATGGTTAGTCATGAATATACAGTATATAGGAAGAAGATTATAGGAATATTAGCCTATATCACGTCACATTTACAGAAATACATTGGCTTTAGATCGATATACACTGGCAATTTGGCAAACGCGTGCGCGCACACTCTATTACACACATCCACACGCGCGCGCACGCTCCCTTCACCGCCCCCTTCTCTCTCTCCCTCTCTTTTTCAATCTCTCCCTTCGTTCTCCTCTTCTTCATCACTCTTGTTTTGCGCGTGTGAGATATGTGATGCGATACACGGGCTCCAACTATTCCAATGGCTCTCGTCGATCATGGACGGTGATTTTATTTCCATTTCTCCATTCGCGTCACGGGAATATCGCTCCAGCGTCGACGCAGTCCACGAGCACACGGGCTTTGCTCGCCTCCTCTGACTGCTGAAGGATATTTTCGCATGTCGAGAGACTGAAGAGACACTGAGAGCACGTTCAATGCCGTTGGAACATGTCATATGTTCCCTTTCAAGGTAAGGGTTTGTGCTGCCTGCACCCTCCGTGTTTATCCTCCCTCAGCGTTCTCCTGCGCCAGAGTAACACTGATGCTGAGGCTCTCAGTGATGCAGGTGGAGGATTGCTGTCATTTTAGCACTTTCTACGCGCTCGTGAGAGATATAGAGACCCTTCTTCCCTCCTGACGTTTTACAGTTTAAGTACCCGCAAAACGTTTTCAGAGGGTCTCTGCATGTACTGTATGTGTGAGAGTGTGAGTGTGGTTATAGTGGAATTACAGTATCTCGAATTGTGGATGAGTTTTCTGAAGTATAGTTGACTCGCTGCTTTGGAGGGAATGAGCTTAAAGGGATAGCTCACCCAAAGAAATGAAAATGTACTCACTATTTAATCACCCTTTGGTTATATGATGTACTTTTTTCCGGTGAACACGTAAGAGGATATTTTGAAGAAAGCTTAAAACCTGTAACCATTGACTTACATAGTATTTGCTTTACCTACTATGGAAGTCAATGGTTACAGGTTTTCAGCTTTTTTTCAAAAGATCTTCTTTTGTGTTTAACAGAAGAAAGGTGTAGGTGTTGAACAAGTGAAGGGTGAGTAAATGATGGCAGAATTTTAATTTTTAGGGTGAACTATCCCTTTAAAGCCATTGCATCTGTGACTAGTCCGCAATAGGCAGACACATCAATACTTGAACAGTCACTTAATAGTTTCTAAACAGCATATTGCTGTTTTATATACTTGAGCAAGGAGCACTGACTATCCATTCATAATTTTCTTTTATGCATGTAATATTAATAGTCACTCTAGTGGCTGTGCTGAATGTGAAATCATGTCGGTTCAGCACATTTGAGCGCAGCAGGTTATGTTATTGCATAATGTGTTTGAGGACAGCATTGAAACGCCTTTACTGTATGATCTGATGACGAAGGAAGGAGGATTGAGATGATGAGTATAACTTGCCTGATGACTGACCTCTGTCGGTTCAAAGTTAAAGCGTGGAAATTGATTTTTTGGGAATATAATGTGTGTGATTTCCACATAAGCTGTTTCTAATTTGGTTGGCTAATGGGATTTTCTTCTAATGTTTGTTCTATTAGGGAGAGTAATTGTTTTGGTGTTCTTGGAACACTTTCAACAGTTAAAGTCTAAAGAAATCTATCATAATAAATATAGCTTAACAATCTTATAATGTAAAAGTAATGCTATAATGTCAATTTCAAGACTTTTCTGCTTGTTATTGATGTCTAAAGGCATATTTTACTGTCACTGCAGATTTAAAATATGGGCAGTGGTGTAAAAATACTACATTTTCTGTAAAAGAGAGTTATTGGTGAAGAAGGAACACCAAAGTGGGCTAAGTTTAGTCTCTTATGTAGTATATTCCCATAGGGCTAAACAGATAAACAATATTAAATCGAATCGCAATAACATTTATGTCAATAACAGTGATAAGGTCTGCACTTTTTTTTTTTACTTCATATTGATCTAAAAGCCAATCACACTGCTGAAAAGTGCAACAATGAGAATCTAAAAGTGTCTTGATATTAAAGATGTACAGAATTTTTCGGCCATCTTTCATCAATCTGGCAACCTGCGCTTGTGTGTGTTTTGAACCCGGAGTGCAATACCTAGTTCAACCACTGGGAGTCAAACGTACATACTGCACCTTTAATACAAGAACCATTTTCTAGACAAGCAATTGTTTTGTTTTGAGAAATAATATGCCAAAATAAAGTGAGTTTTTTCTTAAAACAAGCCAAATAATCTGCCAATGAATGTCAAAATGAAAAACAAGATCCCATTGGCAGATTTTTTATCTATATATCTACAGCAGGGGTGCTCAACCCTATTCCTGGCGATCGACCGTCCTGCAGTTTTCAGTTGCAGCCCTTATCAAACACACCTGCCTGTAATTATCAAGTGCTCCTCATGTTCTAAATAATTGGTTCAGGTGTGTTTGATCAGGGTTGGAGCTGAAATCAGCTGGAAGGTCGATCGCCAGGAACAGGGTTGAGCACCCCTGATCTACAGTATTCATTCATTTTCGTATCGGCTTAGTCCCTTTATTAATTTGGGGTCACCACAGCGAAATGAACCGCCATTATCTAGCATATGTTTTACGCAGCGGATGTCTTTCCAGTTGCAACCCATCACTGGGAAACACCCATACACACTCATTCATTCACACACATACACTACGGACAATTTAGCTCACCCAATTCACCTTTGGACTTGTGGGGGAAATCAGAGCATCTGGAGGAAACCCATGCGAACACGGGGAGAACATGCAAACTCCACACAGAAATGTCAACTGACCCAGCCGAGGCTCAAACCAGCAACCCCTTGCTGTGAGGAGATCGTGCTACCCACTGCGCCACCGTGACACCCTATCTACAATATATTAGAGATAATTTTGTTGACACTAATTTTGCTTAGTCAAAGATGGAAGTATACAAGTTAAAACCCTTAAAATTATTATTTTTAAAGGGTCACGAAACACCAAAACACATTTTTTGAGCTGTTGACAGTCATATATGTGTCCCACGCTGCTATAAACACTATTAGGACACATATATTGCACTAAAAAGTGTAAATTGGTTGTTTTTGCGTTATTTTGAGCTAATTCGTTCCTCCGGTTTGAAACGAATTTTTGAAGCTACGTCACGGCCATGAGATACTTAGGTGTAAATCCAGCCTGTTGAGTGGCTGTCTGTCCTTTCGAGAACATTGTGACGTATCTGAGTGTGCGGCATTAATTCATGACAAAGACGTGCTTCAAACCAATCAGCGCGCTCTATTGTGTATGACGCGAAACTTCATTAATATGCATGATAGCTCCGGAGACTGTTTACCTGTTTACAGTGTTCAGACAGCAGAGACGCCACGTTGTGTTGCCAAAACACGGCTTTCTGACGCTAACTACCGAGTACATAAGTTACAGAGAAATGCGGAGGATTTTTTTTCTCCCATTCGCCGTGCGGTATCAAACATACTGTGTCTGTGTGTTTGTTTTGCCTGTGAAATCAGCACGTGCCCAAATGGAAACGCCCTTCTTTGCAAGTCCTTCCCTCTTTCCCTCCCCCGACACTCCCACACTCCCAGAGCTGAACACGCCCACTTTCCTGACTTTTTTTAAACTAGAGGTGTGAAAACACCTTGCTGAGACAGGGAGTTTCGTGGCCTAAAGCATATTTAGAACAAGAATCATTTGATTTTTTAAATAATTTTGCCCACTATACACCTAAACACTCTCCTCATAACTTACACTCCCTATAAACACTGCATTATTAATTATTGATTATTTAATATTTGCACAATTAAAATTGCACATATTCATCGCACTACGTTGCACTAATTCATCTTGAATTTTACTGTATGGTATCGTGGAATTTTAGAGGGTATCCTCTGTACTAGGGCTAGCCAATTTGGCCTTAAATCAAAATCTCGATTATTTGAACATTTTAACTCGATTATTTCATTTATTTATTAGATTTTTTTTGCCCTCATAGTTCATGGACAAGTTTTGTACAATAAATATGTTGACATATTACCAGTGAGAGATTTTTGAATGAAGGGTGCATTACTTGATTTAAAAATAATTGAAGGAAACACACACTATCTAAAGTCTATGATAAATTATTGAACATCAACGTTGAACAACTGAAATTAATCCGCACCGGCCTCGCTCGTCAACATTATCAAACCGACCAATCACAAAGCTAGCGCAATGCGTCCTTGAGAGGTGCGCGGGTATTTGACCACACAAAGTCTGTGCCGCACCATATGCGTGTGCTCGACGCAAAGGTATTAATCAGTCCTAACAGAGTGGGGTCACGTGACTCCACACGCATTAGGGAAAGTAATTGAAAAAAAATCGACCTGGAAAAGTTAGATCGATTATAGCTTATGAATGTTGATTTTGATTACTTTTCGATTAATCATCCAACCCTACTCAACTATACATTTGTAATTATGTTCATATCTATATCTGGCCAAAAAATATGTTATGCCATTTAATGGACCCTCTATTTTTTGTGGCTTCAGTCATTGTTTGGGAACTCTTTTAAATCTGGAAGCATTAACAACTTATGTTAAAATAATATCGTTATCGTTCAGTATGGAAAATAATTATTGATATGGCTTTTTTGCCATATGGCCCAGCCCTACATTCTCATAAATATAAAGGTATAAAAGCTTTAGAAAAGGTAGCATGTTGGTCATAGTTTTGTACCTTTTTTCTTCTGAGATTGTAGCCAGATATATACCAGTCCAGTTGAATTTTAGTGTTTTTAAGCTGCAGGTTTTTCTAAACTATATAAGAATAAAAATAATAATTGTATGACGGGGCAGCATGGTGACTTAGTGCTTAGCACTGTCGCCTCACAGCAAGAAGGTCACTGGTTCGAGTCCTGGCTGGGCCAGTTAACTTTTCAGTGTGGAGTTCTCCCTTTGTTTGTGTGGGTTTCCTCCGGGTGCTCTGGTTTCCCCCACAGTCCAAACACATGCGCTATAGGTGAATTGGGTAAGCTAAATTGGCCGTTGTGTCTGAGTGTGTATGTATGTTTCCTACTGGGTTGCAGCTGGAAGGGCATCCGCTGTGTAAAACATATACTGGATAAGTTGGCAGTTCATTCCGCTGTGGCAACCCCTGATGAATAAAGGGACTAAGCTGAAAGAAAATGAATAAATGAATTGTATTATGTTTTTTGCATAAAACTAGCAAAATAATTGTGGGAAATGTGGAGTGTACAATTTTGGCAAAAACTATACCCCGACTCAAGTATTTTCGTAAATGGTAATGGCTGCTTGTAATGAATAGATTGACACCAGCAGGTATTAATTATTCACTAATTATTCATTCAAGCGATCCATTCAGAAAAGATGATTCATTCATTCAGTCTTTGTCAATAGGTCGATGAATCATTGGATTTGTTCAGATATGAAATCAGGAGTTAAATACAGCTATGAGGCGCACAATTATTTATTGGCAAAACACTAAAAATATTGTGTCCAAAACATAACTCACTCGAGATTAACTTCTTGTTTGGTGAAATGCTGTGTGATAGCAGTCACACTCTGATATTCAGGAAAATATGGAGAAATATATTTGATTTAGGGCGACACGGTGGCTCAGTGGTTAGCACTGTCACCTCACAGCAAGAAGGTGGCTGGTTTGTGTCCCGGCTGGGCCAGTTGGCATTTCTGTGAGGAGTTTGCATATACTCCCCATGTTGGTGTGGGTTTCCTCTAGGTCAGCGGTGCCCAAACTCGGTCCTGGAGGGCCGGTGTCCTGCATATTTTAGTTCCAACCCTAATCAAACACACCTGAACCAGCTAATCAAGCTCTTTCTAGGTATACTAGAAACTTCCAGGCAGGTGTGTTGAAGGAAGTTAGAGCTAAACTATGCAGGACACCGGCCCTCCAGGACCGAGTTTGGACACACCTGCTCTAGGTGCTTCGGTTTCCCCCACACTCCAAAGATTTGTGCTATAGGTGAATTGCATAAACCAAATTAGCCGTAGTGTGTGTGTGTGTGTGTGAATGAGTGTGTATGGATGTTTCCCAGTACTGGGTTGCAGCTAGATGGGCATCTGCTGAAAACATATGCTAGATCAGTTGGTGCTGCGGCGACCCCTGATAAATAAAGGGACTAAGTCGAAGGAAAATGAAATAAATGAATATTGCATTTAACATGGAAAAATTCAACCCAGTTGTTGGGTTCTCCATATTTGTCCCAAATTTAGGTTTGTGCAGCACGGAATTTTGGAGTGTAATATGAACCAAAGCCAAAACTGTAACTAATCTAGCAAAAAAAAAAAAGTCATAGTCCAAAAATTTGTACACACAAATTAATGCCAGGGAAAATTATAAATAATATTGTAATAAAAAGGAAAAATAAAGAGAAACATAAAAATATATTGATTGAAAAATATATTGTTTGAATTTAAATGTTATCTTTTTATTCCTAAATATGTTCATTGACCAAACTCTTAATTTTAATGCATTGATCTGTTTAATAAAATCGTTTTGTTTAAATGCACCAAAAATTATTGGCTGTATTCACAGTGAAATGTGTACTTATTTATGCTGAGCACTGTATATATAAATATATTAGGGCTGCATGATATTGTAAAAATCTGACATTACAATATTTAGTTTTACTGCAATGTACATTGCAATATGAATACAATTTCATTAGATGACTTAAAAAGCTCTATTTGGAAAGATGACATTCATTTAGGTTGACTGGGATGATCAAGTCTTTTTCTATGCAGCAAGCAAAATAAGCAGTAAATAAACAGTACTAAACAGGGGAGTCTAACAGTCATCATTGTATAAATAATTTATATATATAGATAAAGATAAAGATGCATAGATAAAGATATAATTATATATATATATATATATATATATATATATATATATATATATATATATCTTTATCTTTTATATATTATACCTTTTAATAAATATTCTAATCTTGCAATGTGACTATTGCAGATATACATATTGCGATATTGATGCTCAAACAGTGTATTGAGTAGCAGTGCGATATGGCTGTATATTGGTACTGGTGGGAGGCTGAGGCTGCAGGCCGAGTGCCATAATGCCCCCCACCAGTGCCCATATACATCCATATCGCACTGCTACTCGTGTGATATTGCGTTTATACAACAGTTTGATGGCATAATCGTGTGTATTAAAAAGAAAATCAAACACGAGAGTCTTAAAAATCCTTTTGTACGAGGAACTACTTTCTTCCGCCACTCATTCACATCTGCAGCTGACGTCAGAACAGCAGAAACCGTTGCTAATTCACCAACGTCACTTTAGAGCTAGTATTTGAATGATTCTCTAGCGTAATGTCTAAAGTGATGACAAAACAGGTGATTTTGCTGACATTTTAAGATTATAAGGCTGAAGGGCATGAAATGCCATCTCAGTCTACAGAGATTTCCCAGTATTTCTGTTGCAATCAGGAGATCACAATTATTAACCCCGAAAAAGCCAAAGCAAAGCAAACACTACCACTTTCTGTGGTATAAATACAGCACTAAAACACAAAAGAGAGATCGACTTTGTTCAGCTGTAGTTTAAAACGTACGTTGAGAAAACGCTGAGTTTTTCTTCATGGACTTACTATGTGGTCTCTATCGCCATCTTGTGGCGGAACGTCAACCGCCACTTTCTTTGGTCTGCTCAGACAGGCTAATGGCGACCATCTCTCCAAAATTATAAATATTTAAAATAGGCACTATCCTTATAAATAAACTGCATATTTGCAATCTAAATGACTATATTCTCGACTAAAAAAAGCCTCAAAAGTACATCAGCTGCATTATTTGTCACTGTAGAATGTCCTCTGCTTGTCGCTGCATGTGGGTGGAGTAATACACAAGGGTGAAGGATGAAGAGGCTGTACGAGTACTGTTATTTGCAGAATATTGCAAAGCTATCAGACAATCAGATTTAAGAACCAGACAGAACTGTTGTAAAAATATATATGCTGAAATTTAATTAGGAAAATAAGAGTTCACTGCATTTTCAGTATTTCAGTGAAGTTGTAAAAAACACATTTTGTCATTAAAGAATGGAGCCAGATTGGGGAATTTCTTTCTGGTTTTTGTGTGCATTATGCATCAGACACTGAGTAAACGGACTGTGAGTAAGACTAGTCAAAGTTCATCAGCATTTATTTGTGTATTTGCATCCTCATTAGCATAGCAATGATATTAAGTAGAGACCTGATAATTAAACACAGCAGATGCAGAGCTTCATATTCATTAAATTCCTCATTATTGATACTTTGCACTCTTTGAACTCTCATAGTGTACTGTAATTAGTGTATAGAAAGTATTTTCCCTCAGAACTTGCAACATTTTACAAACAGTTACAAAGAAATGCAAGAAATACTGAATAAATGTAAACATTTAAAGCAAATACTTGAGTGATCCTTATTTCATTTGCAACTTCAGTAATCACGTGCACATGGAAGATTTTAATGCAAATAATTTCAGTAGCTTTTGGTGTCAACATTTTGCTAAGCTAACCATGCAACACTCTAAAAATGCACATAAAAACACTGTTTTAGTTTCAAAAAATATATCAAGACGATGCCTTAAAATGCTGGCTCGGTAGTTCATGGCTTTGCAACAGAGCTTCTGACTCACTTGGTCCGCAGCATTGCAGAATAAATCAAGTTCAATGCACTCTGGGGTTTTAATATTCACACCAGGACCACACGAGAAGCTTGCTAGAATTAAGCAAATGTTCTCTTATTATAAAGTCAGCCTTATAGTAATTCAATTATGCTCAAATGTTTAGCCTGACTTAACATGCACCTGAAGAAAAGATGATCTTCCCATTTTGATTGCTTTTAACTAGTGGTGTAACGGATCACAAATCACGGATCGGACCATTTTTCGGATCAGCCAAAACGAGGAGGAGACAAATGTAATTTGCTTTACATTTATTACAAAAACAGTACTGCAAGACTCTTTTGGTTTTAGCAAACAGAATTTAGAACCTGTAATTTTATCAAAAAGATAAAGTGAAGAAATAATCAGCTGAATAAAAATAAAGTGTAAAATATTCAGTACTGTGAAAAATACACTGTTACAACTACTGTTGCTGATAACGCTAAATGTAGAAATCTAACATTATCATTTGTACAATTCATATTTTTTTTTGTCTCCTTTTCAAAAAATGATTCAGTGATTCACTCAGAAAACTGTGTTTCATTGCTAGATGAATCATTTTTTAAGAATTATTCAGTGGCATATTTTAGATGGCTTTCTTTCGCTACTTATTGGTTAAATAATGTAATTGCTGCCTGCAACTTTTATTGTTGTTGCCTTGCTGCCACTGTCAACTTTCATGACAGTGATTTTAATCTTTACCATAAACATCAGTGGTTTTATCTAAATTATAAACTGTTATCCCAGCACTGCTGTGTTATTTGGCTGTAACTTCATAACTAACTTAAAAGACTAGGATTTTTGCAGCCGATACTGAGTACCCATTCCTTGTCATTGTGATCTGCCGATACCAAGTCTTGATTCTGATGCTTCAAGCTTTATATAACTTTGCCATTGCATAAGCACATTTTCCCTCTATGTATGAGATCTTGCCTTACCTAATGAATAAATTAAGGATGTTGCATACATGTAAGAAGCAGCTTTACAAAAAAAAAAAAGATTAAAAAATTGTAAGAAAAATTACTATTGACAATTACTATTATTCCAACATTGCTCACATATTGTAGCGATGTAGATGTATAACCTGGGTTGTAAACTTGTAAAACAAACACCTGCAATTGGTTCATGAGAGCAGCCAGATCAGTGAGTACCGATCAAATCGTGAAATGTGGTTATCAGCCGATACCGATCACCGGCCGATCGATCAGAGCATCCCTACAAAAGACTAAACTTCTTGAATTTTGCGTTTTTTCACACACAGATTTGAATGCAGCGATTCGAAGGATTAATAAACATATGCAAATCAGCATTTATAATTTATGTTGCGTGAGTGTTGAGATCCCAATCTTTTAATGATTAATCGTGCAGCTTACACTGAATGCAATAATGCAGGCTAAAAAACTAGTGACAGAACACACCTTTAATAACCCACAAATTAATAACCAACACCTTCTAATAAACCCACCATATCCGCGGGTCACGTTTGTTTCGAACAGTGGGTTGTGATCCGTATGAATCATGGATCAACCATGATCCATTACACCCCAAGTTTTAACATGTTGCCAAAAGGTCATTTGAGGGCCAGAAAACCTAAAGGCTGACTCAACCCACAGTCAGAATAAGGGGTTTCTAAGCAGAACTAATGACATTACATCTGTCAGTCATTTAAGTTACACTTTTAATAGGGTTTATAGTAGCTCTAAATGTTTCCTGTTGAAAGCTTGAGACCCAATCCCAATTCTACCCTTCAGCCCTTACCCCTCGTTTTGTGCGTTCACATGAAGGGGTAGGGGTGTCCCAGTTCTCTTTAGCTTGAAGGTGTAGGGCTAAGAGGAAGGGCTAGATAACTCTTGAAGCTGAGATTTTTCAGGACCACACTCGAAACCAAGGGATATGAAAATTACCCAGAATACACCATCTGTAACAGCAGCATGGCTGCACACGGAATTCAGGAGATGCACAAATTATAATAAAATTTTATGCATAAAATATATCCAAAAATATAAATAAAAAAAGGAAATGTAAAATTTAAGCACAGATAAAAACGAAATAAACAGTGCTTTATGGTTTTTGGAGGAATATTACATTATTGAGGTAAAGAAATTCAATTATCAAATCCAAAATAATACTGTATAGTCTTCATTTGATAAATATTTCAGCTCAATTATTCATTGGTAGGGGCGACGCAGCGGCGCAGTAGGTAGTGCTGTCGCCTCACAGCAAGAAGGTCGCTGGTTAGAGCCCTGGCTGGGTCAGTTGGCATTTCTGTGTGGAGTTTGCATTTTCTCCCCGTGTTGGCGTGGGTTTTCTCCGGGTGCTCCGGTTTTCCCACAGTTCAAAGACATACGCTATAGGTGAACTGAATAAACTAAATTGGCCATGGTGTATGTGTGTGTTAATGCAAGAGTGTATGGGTGTTTCCCAGTGAGTTTATGGGTGTTTCCCAGTGCTGGAAGGGCATTTGCTGCGTAATAACATATGCTGGATAAGTTGGTGGTTCATTCTGCTGTGGCGAACCCTAATTAATAAAGAGTATAAGCCGAAAATAGAATGAATGAATGAATAATCTTTAGTAAAGAGGCAAACTTTATAATTTCTTGTTACCAAATAGGTTGAAATAATTGGCTTTAAATCTTCCAGTCACATGCCTTAAAAAACACATCGGAGTAAAAAAAAATGCATTAATAGATTATTGTTGAAATTCAAAATGATTCAGCAAATCATGTGTACTGAACTGTGATTTTTAGTTAATTATAATCTCAACTCAGCATTGCACGTCCTGCGATGTGACTTGCGGATGCGAACATTGTGATATATCGATGCTGAAATGATTTATTGTGCAGCCCTACTACAGATATACAGTATATTCAAATAACTGTTGTTTTGAATATTTGATAATAAAAGATTAACGAGTTTATTGCTATTATTATTATTATTATTATTATCATTTTTATTATTGTTGTTGTTGTTTATACATTACATTAAGCACAAATAGTACTTTTTGAGCAGCAAATCAGCATATTATAATTATTTCTGAAGGATCCTGTGCTTTGCAATAGTATATATTTAAATATATATATATATATATATATATATATATATATATATATATATATATATATATATATATATATATATATATATATATATATATATATTTAAAAAAAATAAAATAATATGTACTTTAACATTTTGAGTATTTTAATTATGTGTATTTTGAAAGATGTGTATTAAATATTTAAAATCATTAACAACGTCAAACTTTGGTGCATTTAAACAGAAGAGTAATGAGTCAGTATAGTGAACAGAACATGTTAATTAGAGATTTTTGCTAAGGCAAGCATCATTTTTTATTGTTGCTATACTCAGTGAACAAACTAACCTTATTAAACTTTAGTGAGAGACTCATCTTCATGAGATTGTTGAATTGCGCTGTTACTTTTGTCATGTTCAATCAGTGGCAGGTTTCAAACCCACAGACTATAGGAATCTGCTATATTATAGAGGGGGTGCAATCATATACTGTAGTAACGTGCTAAAAACCACTCAGAAAACCTTAGCAACTGCATAGCAGTGACGTGGCAACCACCCACAACAGCCTAGCTTTGTGTGGCGTGACTTTTGCATGGCTAAGCACCAGTCACATTTTCTTCAGAAAATGTGAAATTCTAGTTGGTCTTCTTGATGCTGTATTTGGATTGTTTTCTTCCAGTCAGCAATGATTCCCCATTAATGAAATCTCACTGCATGAATTGTGTTGTTCTAACCTGTTATCACGTTTTTTGTTCTTTACCAGTGCTAAATGAATAGTTCACTCGAAATCCAAGATGTACAGTAGATGCCCTATTTAACTTCAGTGGAATTCATTCATTCATTCATTCATTTTCTTTTCGGATTAGTCCCTTTATTAATCAGGGGTCGCCACAGCGGAATGAACCACCAACTTATCCCTTCTAGCCGCAACCCATTTCTGGGAAACATCCACACACACTCATTCCCACTCATACACTGCGAACAATTTAGCCTACCCAATTCACTTGTACCACATGTCTTTGGACTGTGGGGGAAACCGGAGCACCCGGAGGAAACACACGCGAACACAGGGAGAACATGTTTACATCTATTTGTTTTTATTTGTTGACTTTCAAAGTGCTGGGAATCACTGACTTGCATTTAAAGGTGCAGTATGTAAGTTTGACACCCAGTGGTTGAACTAGGTATTGCACTCCTGGATCATAATAAAAGTACGCTAGGATGCCAGATTGTGTACAGGAGTGAGTGATTTAAACTGTGTTCTAAATAAAAGCAACGACACGCGATAGAGGGAATATTTTCCATATTTAACGGAGTTTTTGTCCTAACCAACACCTCGAATTGATATATTAGAAATGGCTTCTATTTCTCACAGCTGAACAACAGAAACCTATGACAGCTAGATCACCTCAGGTAAGCCTTGTGTGCTTTATTCTGTGCTAAATGCTAACAATGCGAGTTTGAATGCATTTTACATGGCATTTGTTGCCATATACTGAAAGCAGAAAGTTCACCTCAGATCTTGAAAATACAATAAACCGTCTGAAATTGAACTTTAGAACTAAACACATATGAGTGATTCAGCATCTACATTGATGTTAAAGTGGGTTAACATGTATTAAATAGATTCTAAACCTTACCGTTTCGTGAGCGAGTGCATATTCTGTGCTTCTGAAAGGCTGTATTTACATTTCTGCCGTGTCTCGTCTGGTGCAAACAGCCAAATAGCTGATCACTGCCTCTCTCGTCACAGCGTGTTGTTAGGACACGCGGTTACAATGTAACCTGCTCACCTAATGCTTACGTTCGTAATATTTATGTAATTTGCTAATTAATAACCTCATGTGGAACTGCATCTGTCTCCCATACTGTTCCTTTTGGTCACGGACGCATGCTTTCAAGAGTCTTACTGAATGAATGAATGAATGAAATACGCTGTTTTCCAACAAGGCAACCCAGGGTGCTGACATATAATTGGCTAAACTGGCATCGTGCAAATGAAATTTATCTAAACAAAGACAGAGTTCCGGCACGGAAAACCCATTTTCAAAGCAGAATATCTGACTTCAGCATTGTTTTTCAGTTAAACAAGTATGTTCACTTGGGATGTTTCTTAAATATCTGCACACATATTATGGTATTTTTATGCTTTAGAAGAGTCAAAAACTTACATACAGCACCTTTAATGAATTAGGAAAGTTCACAGTTTCAGCTAAAAGTCATCTTTATTGTTCTGCTGAAGAAATTGATTTCCTGAAGATGAGTAAACAACAAATCTGTATACTGTATTTAATTCAGCATATTGAGCACAAAAAGCCCATCTCTGTACATTTGACAGTTGGGGTGACCACACTCAATGTGTAATGCACATGTCTTTTTCCATACTGATGCTATAGTATTGTGGTTTCCATGCATGAACCTTTTTCTTGGTGAAAAGAACATTTTCATGATCTAAAGAAACATTTTTTTCCATTACAAATGAATGTGGATTAGAAATGTTCCAGATGTTGCAATGATGTCTATAGTAGTTTTTAAAGGAACCAAAGATGTGCTTAGCATTTTTTTATTTTCATCTTTACACTTAGCAGTGTTTTACTGGCATTGATAGTTCCAATAACCTTTAGTCTTCACATACCACAAATTTCTCATTATAGTGGAAAAAAGTTAATCACCCTAATGAAAAAAAAAATGTAAGAGCTGTTCAATGAAAGGTTCTTTGTGGAACCAAAAATGGTTCTTCACATTGTTGAGTAAACTGTTTTTAAGAGCGTAGAACCATTTGTATCCACAAGGCTTCTGTAGGTTAGCCAAAGTTTAGATTTTTACTTTTTTTATAGTAAGATTTTTTAAAATTATTATTTTAGGATCTGTTCAGTAAAAGGGACCAAAGTGGTTAATCTACAGCATCACTGAGAACGTTTTTTTCACTATAAAGAACCTTTGGAAAAATGCCTTTAGTGCTTTTGTGCCATGCACTTTAGACTTTGCGCCTAGATCCTTAAAATAGAGCCCCTACACTCTAAAAAACATCCGTAAATTAACAGTTATTTGTATTTTTGAATTGGATTATGGGACCTTTTAGCCTTGAAAAGTTGGAAAAAGTGACTTTTATGAACATTTTTAATAGTTTGATGTACAGTTGCAATCAGAATTATTGAACCCCCTTTGTATTTTTTTTTTCCTTTTTTAAATATTTCCCTAATGATGTTTAACAGAACAAGGAAATTTTCACAGTATGTCTGATAATATTTTTTTCTTCTGGAGAAAGTCTTATTTGTTTTATTTCAGCTAGATTAAAAGCAGTTTTTAATTTTTTAAAACCCATTTTAAGGTCAAAATTATTAGCCCCTTTAAGCTATATATTTTTTCAATAGTCTACAGAACAAACCATCGTTATACAATAACTTGCCTAATTACCCTAACCTGCCTAGTTAACCTAATTAACCTAGTTAAGCCTTTAAATGTCACTTTAAGCTGCATAGAAGTGTCTTGAAAAATATCTAGTAAAATATTATTTACTGTCATCATGGCAAAGATAAAATAAATGAGTATTAGAGATGAGTTATTAAAACTGTTATGTTTAGAAATGTGTTGAAATTTTTTTCTCTCCGTTAAACAGAAATTGGGGAAAAAAATAAACAGGGGGGCTAATAAATCAGGGGGTTAAATAATTCTGATTGAAACTGTATTGTCTGGGTTGGTGTTGTATATTATGCTACAAAAACCTTGTAATAAGCTGCCAGCACATTTTCTGTTATTTTACATACTTATTTCTCTCTATATATACATTTTTATACATGGTATTATTTCAGACTACTAAAATGTCAAAATCACAAAATCACAATTCTGTAGTTTACATTGAAATGATAAAGTGAAAGTTTCACATCATTTTTTGTTTGTCATGTAAATAAATGGGCCAAAATTCATTAAAAGTTTTCAGTGCATATAGTTGAAAACAGTGTTTTGCACCCCAAGAGTGTATGTACAGAGTGGCCCTACTGACAAATGCTTGTAGTTAAATTGGTAGCATCACTACTCTTACTACTTCACACTGTTCTTTGTAATGTAGGCCTGCTATATGACTAATACCTTGAACTTTTTTCCATTAACTAGCCTGCGAGGGATTTGAACTTTTCCTCTGTGTCAAATTACATGCTGATGTAGCAGCTTATGATATAATTGCGCTGAAATTAATACAGAGTTATATGAAGCCTACACAGTGGCATCTCACACCGAGGAGCCATTTGTTCCACGCGAGGCCAGCGAACGCAAGTCTAGCGTTAGTTTTCACTGGAGACGGCCATCAGTGAGAGTTATATTTAAAGCTCTTACGCTGAGAGCATCGGCCAGCTGACACCGTTAAACTACAGCTGTGCCTCAGCAACTTTTAGAGAATCTTCAGGGAGGAAAAACGCACCAACCGCTCTCAATTGTCCAGATACCAAAACATGACAGATTTCTGCATCTCACTATTTGGCTTTTTGAACACAAGTTTTTTGACTCTCATACTTTTTTTTTTTAGATGCTCGTCTGTCACTTTCTGACAAGGGGTAATGTCTACACTGCAAAAAAAAAAAATATATTTTCTTATTCTGTGGTTTTATTTGCCAAAACATTTTTAAATAAACAGACATTTGTTAAATGACTTCAGATGCTAAGTCTTGTTCTCTGAAAAAAGAAAGTGAATTTACTGTATACTTACACTCACCGGCCACTTTATTAGCTACTCTTTTCCAACTGTTCGTTAATGCACATTTCTAATCAGCCAATCACATGGCACTAACTCAATGCATTTAGGCATGTAGACATGGTCAAGACGATCTACTGCAGTTCAAATTGAGCATCAGAATGGGGAAGAAAGGTGATTTAAGTGACTTTGAACATGGCATGGTTGTTGATGTCAGACAGGCTGGTCTGAGTATTTCAGAAACTGCTGATTTACTGGGATTTTCACGCACAACCATCTCTAGGGTTTACAGAGAATGGTCTGAAAAAGAGAAAATATCCAGTGAGCGGCAGTTCTGTGGGCGCAAATGCCTTGTTGATGCCCGAGGTCAGAGAAGGATGGCCAGACTGGTTTTAGCTGATAGAAATGCAACAGTAACTCAAATAAACACTCATTACAACTGAGGGATGCACAAGAGCATCTCTGAATGCACAACACGTCCAACATTGAGACAGATAGGCTACAGCAGCGGAAGACTACACTGGGTGCCACTCCTGTCCGCTAAGAACAGGAAACTGAGGCTACAATTCACACAGGCTTACTAAAATTGGACAATAGAAGATTGGAAAAACGTTACCTGGTCTGATGAGTCTCTATTTCTGCTGCGACATTTGCATGGTAGGTCAGAATTTGACATCAACAACATGAGAGCATGAATCCATCCTGCCTTGTATCAACGGTTCAGACTGGTGGTGGTGGTGTAATGGTGTGAGGGACATTTTCATGGCGCACTTTGGGCCCATTAGTACCAATTGAGCAATCGTGTCAACGCCACAGCCTACCTGAGTATTGTCTTCTGATGGCTACTTCCAGCAGGATAACGCACCATGTCATAAAGCGTAAAATCATCTCAGACTGGTTTCTTGACCATGACAATGAGTTCACTGTACTCAAATGGCCTCCACAGTCACCAGATCCCAATCCAACAGAGCACCTTTAGGATGTGATGGAACGGGAGATTCACATCATGGATGTGCAGCGGACAAATCTGCAGCAACTGTGTGATGCTATCATGTCAATATGGACCAAAATATCTGAGGAATTTTTCCAGTACCTTGTTGAATCTATGCCACGAAGGATTAAGGCAGTTCTGAAGGAAAAAGGGGTCCAACCCGGTACTAGTAAGGTGTACCTAATAAAGTGGCCAGTGAGTGTATAATACGTTTCTGTATACTTATACACAGTGGTGTAAAGTAACACATTACAAATACTCAAATTACTGTAGTCGAGTAGTTTTTCTCAGGAGTAGTAATTTATTAAGCAGTATTAAAAATGTGTAATTTTACTTTCTCTTGAATAAGCCATGCAATTTCCAAAAATTACCAATAAAAGTACCTTTCTGATACTCTGCTGACTGATTTGCATGTTAATTCTAATCGGTAGCATTTATGTTTCATTGTTTGTTTTTATTGTGTTGTAATTATCATGTGTTTTCTGTCATTGAAAATGCCACTTTATTTTCACTCTTTGAATCAGTGTGTAAGTGAGACAGTACTTATGTGTGTCAAACATTTTGGTGAATACATTTGCTTGGGTTGGTTGTATATTCGAAAAAAGAGAAAATGTTTAGCAATGTCAACGCTCTATTTAAATGGCACAAGATGCCATCTGACGGTAAGGGTAAATGACTCCCAGATGATGATTTTCATTTCTATTTGAACGAATTTTTTAAATAATCAGTCTAATAGGTGGCGCTGATCGACAGCAGTATTAGGTCAAAGACGTTAAAGCAAATAAAATAGATTAAAACTATAATTTCGAAGCTGTCCAAATGTGACTATACGCATCAAGCTGCCGACCGGAAGTTCGAAGCATCCTCTTCACGCATACACGCAAAGCATAATGGGTAATTTCGCGTTCTATAAAAAAAGGTCTATATTGCAAATGATAAAATATCGCCCATCCCTATTTTGCAGTGCAAATATGAATGCAAATACTACAAGCTGTGCAATAAAATGAAGAAGAAAAAAAAAGCCGGGCAACGCAGTGGCGCAGTAGGTAGTGCTGTTGCCTCACAGCAAGAACGTCGCTGGGTCGCAGGTTCGAACCTCGGCTGGGCTGGGTCAGTTGGTGTTTCTGTGTGGAGTTTGCATGTTCTCCCTGCGTTCGCGTGGGTTTCCTCCGGGTGCTCCGGTTTCCCCCACAGTCCAAAGACATGCAGTACAGGTGAATTGGGTAAGCTAAAATTGTCCATAGTGTATGAGGGTGAATGTGTGTGTGGAAGTTCCCAGAGATGGGTTGCGGCTGGAAGGGCATCCGCTGCGTAAAATCGTGCTGGATAAGTTGGCGGATCATTCCGCTGTGGCGACCCCGCAAGGGACAAAGCTGACAAGAAAATGAATGAATGAATGAAGAAAAAAAAGCCTAAAAAAAGCTCAATCCTAATTCGCTTTCAGACGCACTTGGTTTATATCTAATGCAGTGACACTTTAAGTATGACTCAAGTGTCCAAAATCATTTGTTTCAAGGATTGGAGAGTGGCAGATAGCATGTAAATGATTGAGTTTTTGCAGTATTAGCACATGGAGACAGATGACAGATGCAGTAGGTAGGTGGAGTGTGGCAGACTGCCGCTTACTGAAGAATGAAGCGCACTGTAATTGACTGTAATCAAGTGTACACATACAGTACAGTACGTGCAGCCTGGGCAGTGCAGAGCCAATGGACCCCTGCATACTGGCATTTAATTACAGCATTGATTAAATGGTTTAATCTACGTGCATGCCTTCATAATGTAATGTGTATGCATACTATGAGACTGTTTGCAGGGTTTTTAATAGTCAGTTAGAAACATACGATTAAGAGGACCTTCTGTGTGGAATAGGGTTGTCCAAAATATCGATACTGAATTATTTAAAATGGTACGATTTTGCTTTTGGTTAGTATTAATAATGGCTTTGCTGTCTCACATTCTCTCTTCTCACCAGTAGGGAGATAGGAAGATGAATAATTATTAACAATAATGGGCGATACGGTGGCTCAGTGATTAGCACTGTCGCCTCACAGCAGGAAGGTCACTGGTTCGAGCCTCAGCTGGGTCAGTTGGCATTTCTGTTGGCGTGGGTTTCCTCCGGGTGCTCCGGTTTCCCCCAGAGTTCAAAAACATGCGCTATAAGTGAAATGAATAAACTCAATTGTCTGTAATGTATGTGTGTGAATGAGAGTGTATGGGTGTTTTCCAGTACTGGGATGCAGCTGGAAGGACATCCGCTGTGTAAAACATATGCTGGATAAGTTGGCGGTTTATTCTGCTGTGGCGGTGTGAGCCCAATGCAGGAGTGCATTAAAGCAATGCGGTTAAACACCAACATATACTCTATTCTTAACCACAACCCCAAGTAATAACAACTACGCACATTCAGTATTAATCCACACAGTGGCTAAAGTTGAACTATTTTGAAAATTGACAACGCCGCACGTGTGAGGAACAGCTGATGGTGGACATAGCAATGAACAGCAGTAGATCGCGAGCACAAAATGCATTTAAATCTGTAAAGGAAGAAGCACGTGTGACGCGATATGTGAATAGCTTCAAAGATTTAACCTAAGAGATACAGTACAAGCACTGATCTATAATAGATAAGTGTTTACATGCCATGCGGAGCGATTACAAGTTACAACACACAATTAAATACACATTTTTCAAACTACAGAAAGGAAACAACAATTTGAATCACATTTAGGGCGCTTTTACATCTAGACTTTTGTTTCGAAACCTGGCGCATTTCCCGCAGTTAATTTGGCATATGTGAATTCAGCAATCGCGATCGGATCCGTGCCAAAACAATCGGTCCGAGATTGCCTGAATGAGGTGGTCTCGGCTCAATTATAATGAACTCTAGAGCGGATCAATTGTAGTGAGAAAGCAATACGATCCGAACCAGGCTATATCACAGTGTATTATGGATATGTAATAAGTAGGCATGGGCCAGTTTAAGATTCTGACAGTATGATAACCTTGGATAAAAATATCACGGTTTCACGGTATCATGATCACTGCTCCAAAATTTTAAAAGACTGGGTAAAAAACAATGACTTTTCCCTCCATTGAACACAATACATTTCATTTCAAGAAACATTTAAAATATTTTGGACCAGTTGGACCGATTTCTTTTGGAGAATTTTTTATTAATTTCTAGACAGTCAAAGTTTACATACATTTCCTTGCTATTTTTTTTAGCTTTGCTTTTAAACTGTATAACTCCAAAACATTCACTCTGTTGTCCTTAAAGCACATTTTAACTAATTTGGCAGTATGCCTAGGGTCATGGTCTGTTTGAAAGACCCATTTGTGGCCTTGTTTTAATTTCCTGGCTGATGTCTTGAGATGTTAGTTCAGTATTTCTACATAACAACTAATGTTCTTTCTTCATGATGCCATCTATGCTGTGAAGTGGACCAGTCCCTCCTGCAGCAAAACAGCCCCACAACATGATGCTGCCACCCCCATACTTCACAGTTGGGATGGTGTTCCTAGGCTTGTAAGCTTTCCCCTTTGTCCTCAAAATGTACAACACTGGTCATTATGGCCAAACAGTTCAATCTTAGTTCCATCAGACCACAGGACATGTCTCCAAAAATTTGTCTTTTTCCCAGTGTAATTTAGCAAATTGTAATCTGGCTTTTTTGTTGATTCTGGCTTGTTGAATTTGCCATGTTGTCACACAAGGAAGCAGTGTGTTTAAAGTTTTCCTTAAATACTATTCTACAGTTGTGCCTTCAATTAACTCAAATGATGTCAATTAGCCAATCAGAAACTTCCAAAACCTTGACACCATCATCTGAGCTTTTTCAGAGGCATAATAATCTTATTGTATGTAAACTTGACTTTCAAGAAAAGTTATAACAACTTCTCAAAAAAATCTCACTCTCATTATTCTGCTATTAAGCATAACAGAAACAAATTTGATAATCCTAATTTACCTAAATGACAAAACGTTTAGTCACATTAACATCTGACTTTTTTTTAAATGGTTATGTGCCTTTTTACAGTGAATAAACAGTATATTATATTGTATGTATTATACAGTAAACCTCTGGTTACAACTGTATATGGCTATATGAAGAGAGAATTATGAGTAGGGCGGGATGTCATTCGTACCGCTAAATGTGCGTTTCATGTCAAATACAAAGTGAAGGCATGTTAACTATTAACGAGAGCTGTTTATCCGTTAGGAAAGTTGACTGAACCGCAGTCTTGGTTTATCTGTTATTTCTCTCTATAATGTAAAGCCTAATGCATAAGCCAACTGCTATGTATGAGAAAGTCTTATCTCAGATTTATATTTGGTGATGATATCTGTGGGTGTCACCATTCAAAATGAAAGCGCAGCTTTTGGCTTATAATGTCTTGTTGCTCATCGTCATAACTTAAAATAAGCAGCTGAGCGGGACTAAATGGTGAAACTCTGACCAATATGAGGAGAGTTTTCTCACACGTGACTTGTTTTAGCTCTTTTGGTCCATTTAAAAACTTTACCGTGTGAAAGCGAACCGCACCAAGAACAAAGAGCAACAATGTAACAATTTTAATCCCTGTTTCGGAACAAAAGAATTGATCCACAGGTGTGAAAGCACCCTTACATGTTCTGTAGGAAGGAGCAACATTTACAGGATCTGGAGGAAGAAGAAATATATAAACTGTGTAACAGTTACTGACAAAGTCAATACAAAAGCCTTTACTAACAAACAGCCGGTGAATCCTGCTCTGCAGGGTGGGTTATCATATCAATCCTCAGAAAAATTACAGAAACAAACACAGCACATGGTTGGCTATTGACCTTATTCTTCACGTACGAGCGGGTGCAGCCATTTGAAACTTTTTGGCTCGAGACTTCCGGTCTCATTCACTTCCATTCATTTTTAGAAGTTAAAAACAGCTGGTTCTGCTGCATGATGTTGCAAACTGATATTCATTCATTCATTCATTCATTTTCTTTTCGGCTTAGTCCCTTTATTAATCCAGGGTCGCCACAGCAAAATGAACCGCCAACTTATCCAGCACATGTTTTACTCAGCAGATGCCCTTCCAGCTGCAACCCATCTCTGGAAAACTGCAAACTGATATTTTCTTATGATATTATTCTACTTTTTATGTATAGTTATGAACACACTTGTTTGTAGAGCAAGTAGTTTGACCGTTTTCTTTATTATTCATAGTTATTTTTCCCATAGGCGACTGAATCGGAAGTTCTAAAGCAGTCGCAAAAACGAGTGTACTTCCGCATTGTAGAATAAGGTCAGTACTGTGGTGTTGTTGTGTAAATGAACTTTAACCCTTTATTCCTCACAGCCGCATATCTGGCCATCTTTCAGTGATAGTAATCTTCGTGTCATGATCAATCCCATTATCCCTCACACTCCGCTAGTGTCTGAAGGGAAAGGCCTTCACGTTTTACCGGATCTGGTACTTCATATTTGGTGATGTCCCGTATTGATGTCGACAAGTTCAGGCAAAAGATCCGAACAAAGGATGAATCATTCATCTGACTCTGAGTCGACTCAAAAGAGTCAATAGTTTTAAACATGGTACATTTCAGATTTAAACCTCAGCTGGATGTTTCCATTCACTTAGAGCTGTGTTACACACTGCATGGATGGTCATTTTCTAGAAGCCATAATAGGGGCTCTTTAAATATGAAACAATTGACATGTATAATTATAGGAATACAAAATTAGGAGAGGGCAACCCAGTGGCGCAGTAGGTAGTGCTGTTGCCTCACAGCAAGAACGTCGCTGGGTCGCAGGTTCGAACCTCGACTGGGCTGGGTCAGTTGGCGTTTCTGTGTGGAGTTTGCATGTTCTCCCTGGGTTCGCGTGGGTTTCCTCCGGGTGCTCCGGTTTCCCCCACAGTCCAAAGACATGCAGTACAGGTGAATTGGGTAAGCTAAATTGTCCATAGTGTATGAGTGTGAATGAGTGTGTGGAAGTTCCCAGAGATGGGTTGCGGCTGGAAGGGCATCCGCTGCGTAAAATCGTGCTGGATAAGTTGGTGGTTCATTCCGCTGTGGCGACCCCGCAAGGGACAAAGCCGACAAGAAAGAAGAAAATTAGGAGAGCATTTTAAATTACATATATAATCTATCAACTTTAAATTTTGTCACAGAAACCCTTATTAACATTATTAAGAGTTATTTTAACAACACTTCATTTATTTTAATAATTATTATTTATTTCTCCTCACTCCTATACTTGATGTCCAGGGTTTGCTCAAATCACTAACCCTAAATATAATCAATAAAAAAGTGATGCTTTTAATCTTGAAGACCGAAACAGTGTGTGCGTTTATGAGATCTGAATAAATAAAGCCCATGAGAATTGTGTATTAATATTGCAGGGCTGCATTAGTGGTGGAGCGCTGTCTCCACAGTGGTGAATTCTTTCATAGACTCCTATGGCTCTAATTCATGTCAGATTTCCATATTTTCATCAAAACACTCAGGTGCTTTGGGAGTGGAAAGATATTAGAAACATTCATTATCCTTCGAACATTATCTTAAGGAATTAATCAAATCTGCAGCCTTTAGGGTTTTTTACAGACTCTGTTTGAAATGACAGTTCGCTCTTGTTTTTTTGTTTTGCAGTTTTTCTGATATTCTTACAAATGATTTTTACTGCGGTGTTTGCTTGCATTTCAACAATTGATTAAGTTTGGATTTGCTAGCATGCATCCGTTGTTGTAAATAATGCGCGTGTGCATGAGGATCTGTTTACAATGGCTAATGCGACGCCTTTAATTAGTTTAGGAAAGATAATAAGCATGCAAGATTCATCTGTAAAGCTGTGTCTGCAGCTCTGCATGAAAAAACGGGTTGATGCTGAAGTTTCTCTCCTTGTGCTTTCATATTCATTCATGTTTATTTTTTCAGAGGTTTTACCTTTGATGCTTTTCTCCATATGTTACTCGCATTCAATTTACCAGAAATAAAGAAACTGAACTGATTTGAGTGAGTTTTACTAGCCTGATCTCACGAGGGAACGTAACTATTTCACATTTCTATCAATTTAGTAATTCGTACAAATTTACAAGTTCAGTCGTATTATAATTTACGTTTTTAAAAGGAGGTGTGGCACCAAACCCCACCCCTAAACCCGTCATTGGAGAATGAGCAAATCTTTGTACCAGTTAGGGCTCGGTATCAGGGATTCAGATGTTTCGATTCGATTTACAAGCTTTAGATTTGATTCGATTAGATTTTTTATTTGATTCTCGATTCTATAAATTTAAATGAATACAAATTATATTCATATTTCTAAAACTGAAGTGCAAATATCGGGTTATCCGTGAATAAATCACGCTATTCGCGTGTAGACGCTTGAACATTATGAGTTTACTCACTTCATTCGCGCGTCAAATCCATTTCACATTGGTCGCAAATTTTCGTTATAGGCAGAGCTACTGTCTGCCTGGTTACTGTAGACTTCTGTCTGCCCGGTGCTGCAGACTGAGCCGAGCCCAGTTTGATGAGCTGTTGTCCGGTGTTGGCAAGAGAATTTCCTCTCAGGACATCCACAACAACAGGGACTACGTCATAATCACAGACCTACTGTATAAGTGAAAGTTCCTGATTGGTTAATGCAGCGCGAATGTCCTCTAAAGTTCAGATTTTCCAACTCAAGCGATCGTTAAATGCACAAAACGCTCAACTCACGCCGCTTCATTCTCGCAAATTGCAGCATTCGCGCTGCCTCATTCGTACGTATCACGCCACCTCATTCGCATCTTTTGTCCAGGACACACCCAACGCCCCCACCACACACCCCCGCCCCCCCAGTCCCCCCACTCTTCACTTAGGCCCTGTTTACACCAGTACGTTTTAGTTTTAAAACAGTGTTTTAAAATGAAAACGATCCACGTCCACATTAGCGTTTCACCCAGCGTTTCTGAACAGCTCTCTGTCTACACTAAAACGGTGAAAACGCACATCACGTGATCACACGCACACTCTCTGGCATGCACTGCAGCGTGCTTTGAGTGCATACCCATATGAGAGCTGTCCTCGTCAGACTGTTCATCAAGGATCTCCCGCTGGATTAGGGCTGGACGATATGGCAAAAATTTATATCACGATATATTTTTTTATTTCGGTCGATACGATATAATTCCGATATCGATATGGACAATATTAAAAAGAAAGGAAAAACTGCCAAGAACGCACACAATGGATGTCTGTACCTACAAATGTCTGCAAAGTGAATTTGCAAAGCCGATAATACCTCCAGACTCTTATAACTTTTTTTTTTTTAAATAAAAACAGTACAAAAAAATTTGTTCACTTTTTATTTGTATTTAGCCTTTACAAACAAGAAATGTGAAATAAACTATCAAATAAATAAAGCTCAAAAATTCATAAAAAATATGCAAAATAGTTTTTTAGAAAAATAAGTGTTGTAGTCTAACCAGGAGGACAGCAGTGATGTGTGAACTGAATTTGGTGAGAGTACAGTAATTTACAGTACAGTTATTGAATATTTTTCATAATAAAAATTCATAAAAAATATGCAAAATAGTTTTTTAGAAAAATAAGTGTTGTAGTCTAACCAGCAGGACAGCAGTGACGTGTGATCTGAGCTTGATGGCAGTATAATGAGTTAGAGGGAAGTTATTGACAGCTTTTGTAGTATTGGTTTTTGCGTTTTGCTCTTTGTAGACGGTCCCTAAGCATCGGTCTCTTTGCCGCCTGCGCATAGAGATCAATATAATGCGTCCAGCGCGTAGGAAAGCTCATTTTTAGGAAAATAAGGTTGTAGGTGGTTGTATACATTGGGACAGTTGAAAAAATGTGCTATTTGTGTAGGAACAATGTTTCGGTCATGAGTTATTGATCCGGAAAATACGAATCTGCGAATCTGTTGCTAACTTTACTGAACTGAATTACTTCTACACCACTGCATTAGTCTTTCCTTTCTTATCAACTATTTCGTCTGCATTACTTGTGGAAGCGTGTTCATTCGCATCTGTATTCAGAGCACTCATTTTGCAGCTAAAACTTTCTGCGGCGCAGCTTAAACCAACTGCTGTGCTGAGCGCTGGCAGCGTGTCTGTGTTGTTCGTCATCACGTAAGTGACATCAGATCACGCTCTTTCTGGCGGCTGAGCACTGAACGTCATTCAGTGACAAGTGATACATGTATAAGATCTTATATAAATAATAATATATATATTTATATATATGCAAATTTATATCGAAATATCGGAAATGGGTTCAAAAATCATATCATCGTTATTGAAAAAAATTCTATCGCGATATATATTGATATCGAATTATTGTCCAGCCCTACGCTGGATCTAATCTCACTATATTTGTTAAACGTGATATTTAATTAATCTTGTTGTCTCTATCTAACTACATATTCCCCGACTTTGGTCTTTCGAATTTATTACTTGTGCTCATGTAACGTGTTTTGGCTGAGCGCAAAGATAAGTTAGGTTAATATCTTAATTAATATAACCGCAGACACCGATTCTGCACATCTGACTGATTGCTTGCTTTTATTTTCTTTATTGTATAAACTTATTGTGCATTATACTTTTATAATGACCATTATTAATTATTAAAACTGATATTCAATGTAAGAGAGGGTATGTTTCGTATTTTCAATGAAAATGAAAGGAGGCAGTAATAGGCTCTGTTTTGTTATAAATTTGCATGAAGATCATATTATGAAGGCACATGACGCCTCAACATTTTTGATGTCTGTTAAGTTGCTAATAATATCAAAATGAAAATAGGCAGTTCCTCACATCATGTTTTCATTTTATTGTTAAGATAGTGAAACAGCATAGTGAAACAGCGTAGCCAGGGTGATGTGAATGACTTTATAAAGTACACACTCGGGAGTTTGTTTTCCTTATCAATTTGCGAAGTCTGAACTTACAAGGAGAGGATGCAGAAACTGTGTGTAGGCTACTTAATATTGAGGGAAAAGCCCCAATCAGAGAGGCGAATGTCTGCATTGAATGTCTCCGTTTTCAGATGTCTTCGTTTTCCCACACTGAGACGGAGCAGCAGCGTTTTAGAATGAAAACGGCCTCTCCAGCATTTCCAAAGCGCTCCTTTTTCGGGGCTCGAAAACTCCGGCATAGTGTGGATGGATGGCGTAACCGAAGCAAAACTTATGCGTTTTAAAACGAAAATGCATTAGTGTAAACGGGGCCTCAGAGGGCCCACCAAAAAAAATCCATCATAGGGCCCGAACCGGTCAGCGGCACCCCTGTGGTGAGCTCTGGTATAGTAGGCCAAAGCCAAAGGAATGTTATATAACTCAAATTCATGGTAAAAATGATTGAGTCACAGCTTTTAAGAATCAATATTGAATCGGCCATAGTTTAAAAACGATTAATCGCAAAATCTATTTTTTGCCCAGCTCTAGTACAAATTCATACTATTCATTCATTCATTTTCCTTTGGCTTAGTCCCTTATATATCAGGGGTCGCCACAGCGGAATGAACCGCCAACTATTCCGGCATATGTTTAACCTGAAATTTACTGAAAGCAAGTTGTTAATACTACTAAGTCCTTTAAATATCTGGAGAATAAAAAGAATATGAGAATAATGCCACCTCAATGTATCCAGTTGCTAAAAACACTTTAAAAGATAGTTTATCAGTATAGGTAGGCCCACACGGAATCTGCATGCACAGAAATATGCATATTTTTTAATCCTTCATTTAGTATATTTATTTGCTGTAATGTAAATGTACATTTATTCAGTTTTTATATTAATTTCTGTAATATTATTGACTAATATGCAAATGTTTATATGATTTATTTACAATAAAGTTTGTAAAGTAATATTTTCTGTCTAGTGGTAAATCTATTTTATGAGTAAATATATTAATTTACATTGTAAACCTTAAATAAAATTTAAAAAGGTATTATTTTTTTATTTCATGTTTTTAGTTACTATTCTCCCAAAATCCTTCTGCATAAATCCCCAGATGGCGGCACGGTGGCTCAGTGGTTAGCAGTGTCGCCTCACAGCAAGAAGTTTGCTGGTTTGAATCCTGACTGGGTCAGCTGGCATTTCTGTTTGAAGTTTGCATGTTCTCCCCGTGTTGGCGTGGGTTTCGGGTGCTCCGGATTCCCCCTACAGTCTAAAGACATGCAGTGTATAGGTGAATTGAATAAACTAAATTGGTCATAGTGTATGTGTGTGAATAAGTGTGTATGGGTGGTTCCCAGTGCTGGGTTGCAGCTGGAAGGGCATCCGCTTTGTAAAGCATATGCTGGATAAGTTGTCGATTCATTCTGCTGTGGCGACCCCTGACGAATAAAGGGACTAAGCCGAAGGAAAATGAATGAATGAATGAATGAATAAATCCCCAGATCTTTATTTATTTATTTATTCAAAATTCTGCACAGAAATAGCAAAAAATGTCCGCAGATTCTGTCTGGAAAGTGGATATATTTGAAGCCATCCGATATATTCAACAGACATTCAGCAAACATTCAACATTTTGACATTGAAGTGGGTTTGAGATAATGTCATGAAGTAACAGCATCTGGCAGCAGTGTTTATGTCTGTTTAGAACTGTAGGTTTGAGACTGAAGTGAGATGCATTGGAGGCACATGATTATTCCAGTTAGTGCAGCTCAACATGACAGAGACCCTCGAGGTGGTGCTCCAGCTCTTATCATGTAACACAATGACATCCTTCCCTCCAGTTGCAGCTGCCTTCACTAAATAGACCACTAGTCTAGGGGTTTGCAAACTTTCTACATGCTAAGGACCACCTAATAAGATGACTGAGATGTGGAAGGTGCCCTTCATTAAATATAAAAGTGATTTAATTTAAGAGTCATACTGTCTGATGAAAGTAGAGAGTTTGAAAAAAGTTTAATAAAAGAAAATAAATATAAATATATTGTTAGGCATTATTTGTATTAAATATTATTAAAACTACAGCGATATAATTAAAATATGGTTACACCTAATGTATTTACTAACATGTACAAACAATGAACATTGCATTTATTAAAGTATTTATTCATCTTTGTTAATGTTAGTTAATGAGAACTCAATTGTTCATTGTTCATGTTAACTCACAGTGCATTAATGTTAGCAAGCACAACATATAATTTAACATTAATATATTAAACTTCCGACTGTACAGTGTCTTTTCTTTTTCTTATAATGCACAGTTTTGAGTTAAGGGCATTTTCATTTTCCATTCACTGACAGTCAGAGAGGCTCATCCAATTCATAGAACTCCATCTTTTAAAATCGTCTCCTCATAAAAGCCGGCATATCATCGCGCTGCTACATTGAAAACATATGATTCGATTCGCACCTTCTGATTGGTTCTCGGGACATATCGACTTTTGCTGTCAAAGGCAAGTGGCGTTTAGAGGTTTTTGCAAACAAACTGTTATTTCTGAATGTGCTGACGCTGCAATTTGGATGATTTAAAGCAAAAATATTTGTTGATTATGTACTACGTGCCTAAAGCATTCACTCAGTGCCATTATCTCATTTTTGGCGGAAGTGGCGTTTAGCGCCTTTTGCATCTGAACTCTTCACTTACAAACTGGGGTGGCACGGTGGCTCATTGGTTAGCACTGTCGTCTCACAGCAAGAAGGTCGCTGGTTCGAGTCTCAGCTGGACCAGTTGGCATTTTTGTGTGGAGTTTGCATGTTCTCCACATGTTGGCGTGGGTTTCCTCCAGGTGCTCCGGTTTCCCCCACAGTCCAAAGACATGTGGTATAAGTGAATTGGATAAACTAAATTGGCCATAGTGTTTGAGTGCGTGTGTAAGTGTGAAAGTGTATGGGTGTTTCCTAGTACTGGGTTGCAACTGGAAGGGCATCTGCTGCGTAAAATATATGCCAACATAAGTTGGCGGTTCATTCCGCTGTGGCGACTCCTGAAAAATAAGGAACTAAGCCGAAGGAAAATGAATAAATGAATGAACTTACCAAGTATTTTTGTTTTGATCAGTAAAAGGTTATGGGTTCAAAAATGAGTTCCTCTTTGCCCTTTTCATAAATTCCTCTAAATCCATTCCTGAGAAACTTGCTTTATTTTTTTATTTGTTGAAGTTTTGTCTTTGAGCAGTTCCCACTTCTTGAAGTCTTTGTGGGATAAAGCTAGAAAGCAGCTCTTGAAGGTGAGCTTTAGAAATGAGTTTGATGAAGGACTCTGTTGTGTGAATGTTAATATCGGCCTGTGTTTGCTCCCTCCTGACAGCGCATTAGAGCGGTGTAGCTGTAAGCCTGTCTTCAGCACGTCTCGGGCTTCATTTTCACGCTGGCTTACAGTCCTTTTGCAGGATGACCTAGGTTTAGCTGGAGAGGTTATCTGCGGTACGTTTCTTATATGCAATAACATACTTCACACACACGCTCTCACATGCACCACCCGTATTAAGGCTCTTTTTCCTCCTTCTCTGCACTGGGTTTAACTGGGTTTCATACTCTGCTCATAATCTGCTGAACTCTACTGTATGTCTTTGGCCTGTGGATCAGTGAGCATTTAGGGTTGTTCTGTTCAAGCCACCTGCTCTTCTCTGTCTGGGACCAAAGGTGTGACCAGGACAGGCAAACACACACTGACACACACAGATTGGCCAGGTAAACACATGCTGGGTTGCAATGAAAATTAGGCCAGCACATGGACATGTGTCTTTTTAGTGTCACTGGACGCATCCACTGATTTCCCTCATAATGATGAAAAAATGATGTATACAGTCAGTGTTGGGGTTAATTTTAAAAGTATTGCATAACTGTACGTTCACACTGAAAGCGGCGAGAGCGTCAAAGTAGCCAGAAGTCATTCATTTTCAATGGGAGCCCGCGGTGCTTTTTCGCCGGTGTGGGTGTCGAAGAGAGTTGAAATCAAGTCAATTTTATGGTAATAACTTAAGCTATGATGCGGTTCGGCGGCAAGCAATCAGAATGTAGAAGTCCACCGCTTGAGAGGAGTCCAGAGAACACAGTAACTGTGAACTTTGGTTCCGATCACAGTTGTTCCCAAGGGTTTGATTATTGCTGTCGCTGGATTTCTAATTATTTGCAATGTTTTCTTACAGGAACATACATTAAAAAGTTACTGGCGAGTTACTGATGTGCATTAATGTTATATATATTTTTTTTCTTTAAAAAAGCGGGAATCTCATGCGACAATACAAAACTGTATTGGTGCTACAGGATATTTTAGACATATGGACACATTGGAGAATTAAGTGGAGCAAAGCCACACCACATGCAACTTGATTTTCCATTGTTAAGTAAACTTGATAAAAAATGCGCAACATTTTCACGCTAGGTAGCAAGTTTTATGCTGGAAAGTAACTGATAAGATATGTTGCAACGGCCCCTTTAAATACGAGATCAATTTTAACGCTCTCACTGCCGAAGCTGAAGGCAGACCGCATTGTCGTCAGGGAGGCCAGAGCGACCTTTGACACTCTCACCGCCCAACAATATTGAGTTACTCCCCAAAAAAGTAACTAGTTGCGTTATACTTTTTATGTAAAAGTAATGTGTTGCATTACTTTTGAGTTACTTTTTCATACCTGCCTGAGGCTTGATCTCTTTCAGAACTTGCAGGGTATTTTCTTTTTTTTTGTAAATAGAGGAGCTCTGCATTTAACGACACACTGTATAGACGAATTACCAGTTTGTAAACATTCAGGATGCGCGCACAGCAAGGTTGCAGAAAATAAACAGGAGTGCTAGCATTTACAGCGAAGGAATGACATCCAATACGGTACAGAGTTTGTTGTTGTGTTAGAAATAAGTTATATTGATTAGACATTCAAAACTTTGTAGTGCTAAAAACCGAGGTTCTGCTTAGCCAAAGACAAGGAATGAAGACGGAGCTATAGAAGGCCTGGGTAATCATCAACAAGCAAAACAACTGCATTCTGACAGCGAACTGCACCTGTATTGTTTATGTAAACTTACACTTTTACATTTCATTCTAAGCAATCAGTGTCCACAATTTAATTAACCATATTTAACTGTTTTTGCTGAAATCATTGCTGTAATCAAAAATGAGTAATGTGTATGATTCAGCATAGCATGAACTTACCTGATATGAAATGAGAACTGCAGAGGCGAGCGTTTTTAATTATGTCCTCATTCCATTCAGCTCCCTTTCGGCCAAGGACGTCTGCAGTTGGCATTAAAAGCAATGTGGTGTACGGTAAAAGTTAAGTTTTCAATTTTTGGACTCGAATTTGGCATACTATCGCACAACACAACATGTTTGCTGTTGCAACCGGTCTTTTTTTGCAACCGGGAACCTGCGTGACGTTATGTGTGACGTAGGTTGGTAATTCCTTTTTAACCTATACCTTTATTTACCTTAAAAAATCGCAATTTTCAAATTGAGTGTGATTCAACGTGATTACACTAATTTTAATTCAGCAAACTATTTTTCAAAATTAAATTAATCTGAAAAGTTACATTTACATCAGTTACATTTTTTAAAAAGTAACTGAAACATTATCATTTTTTTAAGTAATGCGTTACTTTACTCGTTACTTCGAAAAGTAATATTATTACGTAACTCGCGTTACTTGCAATGCGGTATCTCCAACACTGTTTAGAGGATTTTAGTATTAACATATTAACATAGGGAATGTTAACTGCCACATGTCGACATGGCAGGTTAGGCAGTGACAAAATGCACAAAACTAAGCAAAATACTGATACATTAATAAAGTAGTATGTCCTAAAGCTGCGGACACACTGCCTTTTTTCTTCCAATAGACTTCCATTAATACGCACGCAAATGTGTCAGACCAGAAACGCGAGCTCATGCGGCAAGTTTCGTGAACTCTAACCTGCAAAATCGCATCCCTTGACTGCATGAGACCAATCGAGGTTCAAAACATGACCTCTCTGGACAGAAATTTAAAATATTGGACCAATCGTTCACTTTTTTAAATGTCTAATCATCTTGTTTAGTCCCGCCCCTTTTCGCAGTGCCGTACTACAGAATTTCGCAAGCTTAAACTCTAGTGTGACCACAACTCAAAGCTTACCTATTCTTCTGTTACACACTCAAATGTATGTACTTTCCTTCACAAAAAGAGCACAATTCTAGGGCATCATGTATTTCTAAAGATTGCTATTAATTCTAAAAAATAAATGAATAAAGATTGTTAGTTTAAAAAATGTTGCAAAGAGTTTGAAAAAGAAATAATCACCCAAACCTAAAAAATTTTTATACAAGTTATTATTTATATATTAGAAAATAGAATATATTAGAATAGAATATATTAGAATAAAATATATTAGAATAGAATAGAATAGAATAGAATAGAATAGAATAGATTAGAATAGGTTAAAATAGAATATAATAGATTAGAATAGAATAGAATAGAATAGGTTAAAATAGAATATAATAGATTAGAATAGAATAGAATAGGTTAAAATAGAATATAATAGATTAGAATAGAATAGAATAGAATAGAATAGGTTAAAATAGAATATAATGGATTAGAATAGACTAGATTAGAATAGAAAATATTAGAATAGAATAGATTAGAGCAGAATAGATTAGAATACAATACAATGTAATACAATAGATTTGATTAGATTAGAATATATTAGAATAGAATAGATTAAATAAGAATAGATTAGAATAGAATAGATTAGATTAAATTAGAGTAGAATAGAATAGATTAAAATAGAATAGATTAGAATAAAATAGAGCAGAATAGAATAGAATCTGTTCTGAAAAATCATGTGACACTGAATACTGAAGAAGCTGAAAATTCAGGATTGCGTCCCGGAAATAAATAGCATTTTAAAACAGTAACATTGCTCTCAGATAATTGAAAGTGAAAAAGATTTTTCTGTAATCAAATAAATGGAATCTTTACACACATTTTCACGTATAAAAATAATCATATCCTATTATTAGCGTTGTTTCAGTGGTTTTGGTCCACTGTTCTTGCGTCTGTGGTTTTTCTCAAACTTCAGCTTGTCTGCTCACACAAGTGTCGTTTACGCAGGTATGAATGTTCGCGACAGGCCTCAGGGTAATAATACAATGACACAGTTCTCAGTCTATCTCTGGATTGAGGACGGATCACTATAATTACGCTTTATCTCTCAGGGCCCAAATCACGACCCGTTTTCTCTCAGCGGAGCGACCCACACACATGAAGACATGTAAGGGAATACACGGAGGAGCGCCGCAGAAGCGTCGACTGACGGCTGTGTCATGTATTTATGCAGACGCGGATGGGAAAGATTGTAGCCCCAGACTGTCAGTGATTTATTCAGCATGTGGACTATTGAAAAATGCGGTACAATGCAAATATGCAAACTTCATTGAGGCACTGCTGCACCTTATACTTGTTTTGACAGTTTCTCTGGAGGTAAATGTAAAATAGATGCAGACGGACAGGGCGGTTTACTGAATACAGTGTATCCTGGCAAATATTTTAAAACTATATATATATATGTAATAGTAAATGATTCAGACGATTGTATGCTGCATTGTTGTCACACGACCTCATCTTATTGCCAGAGTAAATCAGCAAGTGGCGTTTAGCTGTCATCTCGAAAATAAATATGAGCATTTTTATCTAAATTTGTGTAAAGATATCTTAACTCTTGGCAGCTGCATCAAGTTATGAGTCAAGGAGGAGATCAAGATATTGTGATAGGTTTAGTGTGCTCTGTTGTGTAGTGCACAGTGCTTAATTTGTGAATTGCAACGTCCCTGAACAGATCGGGGTCACGGATCCGGCATGTTACCCGAGGACAGAGAGGTGTCGCGCACGAAGATGTAGAGCGGCGGGCGGGGTATTGGCGGTGTATGGCGGAGGGCTGTCACGAACGAAAGTGAAGAGTGGGGGGTTTTCGCGGACAAAAGTGAAGAGGGTTGGGGAGTCGTGGAAGAAAGTGAAAGTGAACAGCGGACAGGGGAGGAGGGCGGTTGAGGAGGGGGATCGGTAAAATGAGGTGAGGATCCGGATCCGGCGTGTTCCGGCACAAATTAAGCCCTGGTAGTGCACCTTCATTCATCAAAACACTATTCTGAGGGCTGGAAAACATATTTTTTGTGTCAGTTTTTGTATCATTTAACAACTATTGTAGTATTTTAAATTATTTAAATTTGACATTTTTAGCTTTAATTTTTATGTATGCATATTAGGGTTGGGCCGATAGACGATGCCAAACTTTACGATGCTGAGCCGGCATCGTGATCCATCGCCCCGCCCCAAATTTATATTGATATATAACTTATTATTTGCATGTCATCTTAATAGCAATAACGGTCTTTTCATGAGGTGTGTTATATTTTATTTATAGCTGCCGTTTACACAGCTGCCAGCATCGTGAGGATTAAATGAAGGATTATACAGTACCTCTCGCGCTTAAAATGTGTAGATCAGCGGCAAACGCTGTTACCTGCAAACCCGTCCCACAGACTTTACAGTGAATGGTTTTAGTTATTTTCATAGCAGACTTGAAGCCACTGGAAGTCTTTTATCCACTCTTGGAAAAGTGTAAATGGTGGATTAACATTCAGCACATGATCACTAATAAGATGTGCCATTATTAGTAACTTCATGTGATTTCTAAAACAAAACCTGTCAGTGTTATTTTCGTTCTGTCATCTTCAGCGCTTCACATTTTCGCGGTTGTAGCTTCTGTCATGTGAAGGCAGAAGGCATTGACTGAGTGATTGACAGCTGATATTTACCAATCCATTCGCGTTCAGTTCTAGAGCAGTGGGCCAATAAGAAGAGCACAAAGGCGGGGCAAGCATTGCGGGCGTTTTACTGCAGCAAGTTTACATAACAACTGCTTTAATCTGTTCCTGAGCGCTGCGTTTGGCGTCTTTAGGTGCAAAGATGCATTCTGCATAAATGTCTCCTAAATCTGCGCACGCGGTGAGGATTTTGCAGTGAAATCAGATCGCACGGTAACAATTTATGCACTAGCACAAATGCTTCCAAATATATATTTTAGGTCGCATAAAATTTCGGGCGCATGCGGCGAAACGCTCGAGCCCTAGCATCTCTACTTGTTATTATTTCCTCATCATTAATCACAATACAAATTACAGTGAACTCCAAACGAACTCTCGTCTCCTCCACCAGCTGTGGGAAAAAGCCATTATAACAACACAGATCACTCTGCCAATTCATGCCAGAGTCCCGCGGAAAAAGGTGATTGACAGGTGGTAATTTGTGTGTAACTTTATTTATTTATGGTTTGGTTATGGGTACAGCAAATATCACATGGGTCAGGTAGTGAAAACGGTAGGCTACAATTAATTAATTCATTATGAATGAATTGATATTCAACAACAACCACCCCCGCCTACGACGACGATGCCATCGCCCAGCCCTAATGCATATATATTATTTTAATCTTTAATTAATCTATAATATTAATTAGGGGTGGCACTGTGGGTCAGTGGTTAGCACTGTCACCTCCCAGCAAGAAGGTCTCTGGTTCGAGTCCCGGCTGGGTCAGTTGGCATTTCTTGGAGTTTGCATGTTCTCCCCGTGTTTGCATGGGTTTCCTCTGGGTGCTCCGGTTTCCCCCACAATTCAAAGACATGCGCCACAGGTGAATTGAATAAACTAAATTGGCCGTAGTATATGTGTGCGTATGCAGGAGTGTATGGGTGTTTTCCAGTGTTGGGTTGAAGCTGGAAGGGCATCCTTTGTGTAAAACATATGCTGGATAAGTTGGCAGTTCATTCCGCTGTGGCGACCCCAGATAAATAAAGCCAATAAAATAAACGAACGAATGAGTGAATAAATAAACAAACGTCACACCCTGTCATCTGTGTCCCTGTAAAACCACATATTCAAGTTTTCATGTGTTTCATTTCATGTGTGTGTCTGTGCGCGCATGTTTGTAGTGTGTGTGCATGTGTGTTCCTGTAAACCACATATTCAAGTGTATGCGTGTGTTTGTAGTGAGTGTGTGTGCGTGTGTGCATATGTGTGTCCGTGTAAACCACATATTCAAGTTTTCATGTGTGTTCCATTTCATGTGTGTCTGTGTGTGCGCGTGTTTGTAGTGTGTGTCTTTGTGTGTCCCTGTAAACCACATATTCAAGTGTGTGTCTGCGAGTATGTGTGCTCTGTAAACTACATATTCAGGTCTGTCTCTGAGCATGTGTGTGCGTTAGGGCTGGGCGATTTTTTTCGAATTTTTTATTTTTTTTTTAGATTAATTGAATTTACGTTTTAAGACGATTTATTTTTTATAAAATCGAGGTATCGCGATTTTTTTAAATAAAAATAGTAAAGCAGCTTTTACACTATCGTGCCAAACCGTTCTAAACTGTTAGACAACCGTGCTGAGAGATTCTGTGTGTTGACGTCACGGCTCTGTTGATGAGCTACCACAGCTGGCTCAGCGCAAGCGCGGTAGCCCATTGTCGTGAGGTGCGCGCGCAGTCAGCGGAGGCGCGCGATGCGGCGCCAGGCGAAAGTATAAATCCAGCTTAACACTCAGGGCCGGCGCGTCCATAGAGGCGACCTAAGCAGAATAGTGAGCGAGAACCCCCCGGTCCATACTTTTATCCGCGACACCCACCCCCTCCCGGTCCTCTTTCATCCGCAAACCGGTAAGTTTCTATTTCACTTTCGGGTTGAGGGCTGCGTGATCGCTGTTCGCCTAGAGCGCCAGTTCAGCTTGCTCCGGCCCTGATTACACTAAAAACATTACACAAAAAAATTAAATAGGCTAAAAGTTTTATTCGTGGCTAGAGCTTAATTCATTTGATTGACATATAGGCAATGAGACCTTTACTTCGCCTGACTGAGCGTGAGTTTATTGCATGCTGCGCTGTATTCGGTAGCACAGATCGCTCTGAACTGGGTGAGAACTTTACCAGTGACTACATGCACAGCTGGAAGCCTTTTTTTTCTGCCTCGCATCGAATCAACAACAACAAATATCCATGGAACACAAACTTGCAGACTCTTTGAACAACGAGGAAATAATTGCACCCAATTCAAAGCCCAAACATCTGGTTTTGTATTTTATAACTGCGCACCACCTGAAGGACGGTTACGGCGTGTTGTGAATGTCGGCTGTCACCGCAGAAAGTCAAATCTTTCTTTAATTTGGACTTTTGCTTGAAAGCTTTATGGAGTGGCACAGTAGCTGTCCAAGGTACTGTAGCTATGAATTAAATCATAACCCATATATGCACCAATAAACAAGTAAAATGAATGAATAAATAAAATAAATATGGATTCTTAAATGTCGGTATTGTTTTTACTCCAAAAAAATATCAATACGTTTTGACAAATGTTTTATAAAAATAAATTGAGCAATTTTCAACATTTCAGCTATAGGCTGTTATACGATTCAGTTAAATATAAGATAGACATTTAAATATAGATAGATATGTAACAGGTTTCTGTGGGGTTTTTTGTTGTTCACGGTGATCTTTAATATACACTGGGTGGTGTAGCTACGCACAAATATTTTCTAAAACGTCAAGCAGGAATTTGTATATAGGAATGTAATAGGCTACACCTTGCTGACCAATTTATGTATGTATGGCCATTAAAAATACACGTTCCTTAACCAGATGGTTTTTAAAGTTACTTATAAAGAGATTGTTACTTCAGTCATGTTGTTGTAATGTTTTAAGTTGACTATAGTTACACAGTAAAAAAAATAAATAAATCGAAATCGTCAATCGTCAATCGATCAAACTTCTAGATTTTACAAAAATTTTTTTTTTTACAAAAATCTAGATTTTTTTTTTTGCCATATCGCCCAGCCCTAGTGTGCGTGTGCATTTGTGTCCCTGTAAACCACATATTCAAGTTTTCATGTGTGTTCCATTTCATTTTTTTTTGTGTGTCTGTGCGTGCGCGTTTGTAGTGTGTGTATGTTTGTAGGTCTCTGTAAACCACATATTCAAGTGTATATCTGTGTTCATGTGTGCTTGTCCTGAGTGCGTATGTGTGTCTTTGCGTATGTGTGTATAATTTCACTCACCTGGGAAATGGAGGCCACGTGAATGATTTGTGAGCACAATTAAGTGCACACAGCATGCCATATCATCTGATAATTGTAAGAAATAATTCCAAAAGGTAATTGACTGTGTAAAGCCACATAAAACATCACAAAAATACGATGAATATGCCGAGATCACCGGCTAATCAGCCGTAATCAGCTGAGGTGAAGTGACGGCAACCAGCGAGACCTAGCTGTCACTCAAGTGGCCTCACCCTTAATTATGCAGACTTAATAAAACTTAATATAAAGCAAACGGATGAGTTATAAAAAAATTCACCCCCCTCACAGTTTTCATGAAAGGTAATATTAGTTATATGAACCAAAATTGTTCTTTGTACCAGGCTGTAAACACCTTTTTTATGCTGTAAAGTTGGCCATTCTAGCAGTGGGGTCAATAGAAATGTGCTCCATATGGAGCCAGGACTAGCGGAATTTCTATGAATTGCGGTTTCAGTTACTTCCGTATTGGCTTCCCGAGGGAGATCGGCAGGTTGCCGCTTGGTCTGAGTATGTGTGTGCGTATGCGTGTCCCTGTAAACCACATATTCAAGTTTTTACATGTGTTCCATTTCATATTTCATGTGTGTGCGCGTGTTTGTTGTGTATGTATGTTTATGGGTCCCTATAAACCACATATTCAAGTGTGTGTCTGTGTGCGTGTGTGTTTGTCGTGAGTGTGTGTGCAAATGTGTGTCCCTGTAAACCATATATTCAAGTTTTCATGTGTGTTCCATTTCATATGTTTTTTGTGTGTCTGTGTGTGCGCGTTTGTAGTGTGTGTATGCTTGTAGGTCTCTGTAAACCACATATTCAAGTGTATATCTGTGTGCATTTGGGCTTGTCGTGAGTGCGTATGTGTGTCTTTGCGTATGTGTGTATAATTTCACTCACCTGGGAAATAGAGGCCACGTGAATGATTTGTGAGCACAATTAAGTGCACACAGCATGCCATATCATCTGATAATTGTAAGAAATAATTCCAAAAGGTAATTGACTGTGTAAAGCCACATAAAACATCACAAAAATACGATGAATATGCCGAGATCACCGGCTAATCAGCCGTAATCAGCTGAGGTAAAGTGACGGCAACCAGCGAGACCTAGCTGTCACTCAAGTGGCCACGCCCTTAATTATGCAGACTTAATATAACTTAATATAAAGCAAATGGATGAGTTATAAAAAAATTCACCCCCCTCACAGTTTTCATGAAAGGTAATATTAGTTATATGAACCAAAATTGTTCTTTGTACCAGGCTGTAAACACCTTTTTTCTGCTGTAAAGTTGGCCATTCTAGCAGTGGGGTCAATAGAAATGTGCTCCATATGGAGCCAGGACTAGCGGAATTTCTATGAATTGCGGTTTCAGTTACTTCCGTATTGGCTTCCCAAGGGAGATCGGCAGGTTGCCGCTTGGTCTGAGTATGTGTGTGCGTATGCGTGTCCCTGTAAACCACATATTCAAGTTTTCACGTGTGTTCCATTTCATATTTCATGTGTGTGCGCGTGTTTGTTGTGTATGTATGTTTATGGGTCCCTATAAACCACATATTCAAGTGTGTGTCTGTGTGCGTGTGTGTTTGTCGTGAGTGTGTGTGCAAATGTGTGTCCCTGTAAACCATATATTCAAGTTTTCATGTGTGTTCCATTTCATTTTTTTTTGTGTGTCTGTGCGTGCGCGTTTGTAGTGTGTGTATGTTTGTAGGTCTCTGTAAACCACATATTCAAGTGTATATCTGTGTGCATGTGGGCTTGTCGTGAGTGCGTATGTGTGTCTTTGCGTATGTGTGTATAATTTCACTCACCTGGGAAATGGAGGCCACGTGAATGATTTGTGAGCACAATTAAGTGCACACAGCATGCCATATCATCTGATAATTGTAAGAAATAATTCCAAAAGGTAATTGACTGTGTAAAGCCACATAAAACATCACAAAAATACGATGAATATGCCGAGATCACCGGCTAATCAGCCGTAATCAGCTGAGGTGAAGTGACAGCAACCAGCGAGACCTAGCTGTCACTCAAGTGGCCACGCCCTTAATTATGCAGACTTAATATAACTTAATATAAAGCTAACGGATGAGTTATAAAAAAATTCACGAAGGGTAATATTAGTTATATGAACCAAAATCGTTCTTTGTACCAGGCCGTAAACACCTTTTTTATGCTGTAAAGTTGGCCATTCTAGCAGTGGGGTCAATAGAAATGTGCTCCATATGGAGCCAGGACTAGCGGAATTTCTATGAATTGCGGTTTCAGTTACTTCCGTATTGGCTTCCCGAGGGAGATCGGCAGGTTGCCGCTTGGTCTGAGTATGTGTGTGCGTATGCGTGTCCCTGTAAACCACATATTCAAGTTTTCACGTGTGTTCCATTTCAGATTTCACGTGTGTGCGCGTGTTTGTTGTGTGTGTATGTTTATGGGTCCCTATAAACCACATATTCAAGTAAGTGTATGTCTGTGTGCGTGTGTGTTTGTCGTGAGTTTGTGTGCATTTGTGTGTCCCTGTAAACCATATATTCAAGTTTTCATGCGAGTTTCGTTTATTATTTAGTGTGTGTGTCCCTGTATGCCACATATGTGTGTGTCTGTGCCGCGTGTTTTTGTAGTGAATGTGTGTTTATGAGTGAGTGTGTTTGTGTCTACACGTGGTTATGTGTGTGTGGGGGAGGGAGGCAGAGAGACAGATGGATTAAAGGTGGAGGGGGGCTGCTGGAGAAACACACATGAAAGGAGGCTGCCAGTGAGTGTGTTGGAAAGTTGGATCTTATTTATTAGCTCTTATTTCTTTATCTGGGCTGCATGATTATGATGACAACACTCATAATCATTGTTTTATCTCATAATTACTATTATCTCAATTATTAATTTCAGGTAATATAATTTCATTTAAATGAGCATTTAGTGATGTATGTATATGTGTATGTGTACATGTAATGTAATTTAGTTGAATGTTTTGATTTGATAGAGTTTTGATAATGGGGTGGCACAGTGACTAGTCGGCTCAGAGCAATAAGGTCGCTGGTTCGAGTCCCAGCTGGGCCAGTTGGCATTTCTGCGTGGAGTTTGCATGTTCTCCCTGTGTTCGCGTGGGGTTTCCTCTGGGTGCCCAGATTTCCCCCACAGCCCAAAGACGTGCGCTATAGGTCAATTGAATAAAAACTAGATTGTCCATAGTGTATGTGTGTGTGAATAAGTCTGTATGGGGGTTTCCCAGTACTGGGTTGCGGCTGGAAGGGCATCCGCTGCGTAAAACATATTTTGGAACAGTTGGTGGTTCATTCCGCTGTGGATACCTCTGAAATAGAGACTAACCTGAAGGAAAATGCATGAATGAATGAGTGTTGATAACATTTTATCCTAATAGCAAATAAAAAATATGGTCATTTACAGCATTTTTGCTTTTTCAGAAAATTATATTTAGTCAAAGTAACAGTTTTTTTTCATGTCATGATAAAAAGCAGGGTTATTTCACCAAATTAAACAACTCATTTTCACTTAACATGTTTAAAGTCAAAACATCGATACTGTGTTTAAAATGAAGAAAAAAGTGTTATTTTAAGCAATAAAGCCTAAATGACAAGACACACACACATACACACACACATACACATACACAGATCGCGGACACACACACACACAGACAGCGCGCACATTTAGCTTTGCACTCTTTTTGCACGCAAATGTGACAGGACACACGTTAATACCCACTGCTGTATGGATATCTGTTAAGTTCATGTACAAAATAAACCTGATTTAACGTTAACAAACCAGGATTGAAGCGTCTTCTTTTAAAATTGTTCTGACACGCGGCTGTGGTGATCAGTGGTGTAGTCGGGGCTATACGCACGTATACTCAGTATGCCTACTTTTTTCCATGAGCTGTTTGGGTATTACGACTTCTGAGGATCAATAATTGCGTATACCCTCGGTATACTCACTTGTTTTTCTGATTAGACTTCCCTAATTTACATGTATTCGCGTCCCCTTTAACTGTATACCAAATTTTTTTTTTTTACTTGCATCTTATTTGTTGCAATCAGTGGATTTTTGTTTAATTTGCGGCATTCCCTGCCCCCTGACGACCGCAGCAGCTGTGAGAAAATTTCGGGAGTTTTTCGATAACGACGACAAGTCAACTAAATGATGTCTCGCTGAAACACTGAGGTAAAATTATTTTTAAAAAGCATGGGCATCGCTTTAGCCCCCTATATTTCTATTCAGCCCCTCAAAATGTTTTGCGATTTCCTCATGAACTGTACACTATAAATGATCACTGAAAACGGTGGCAGACTTCCGCTCCTCCGTTTTCAACTCGTGTGTGTGTGTGTGTGTGTGTGTGTCTGTATGTATATATATATATATATATATATATATATATATATATATATATATATATATATATATATATATATATACAGTTTCATCGTTTCTATGCCTACTTTTAATATTTGGGTTGGGTGGGTAATAGTACACCACTTTTTTTTTTTAGGACTACACCACTGGTGGTGATGAAGTAAATGTGCAGTAAATCGCTGTAATTTATTACACACATGCACTGTATTAAAAACATTGTAAACATGTAAAACTCACTCTTGATCACATTTGATGATGATTGATGATCCTAGAAAACTGAACAGACCTTTTATTCCCGGTTGCTTTGCGCACGTCCTGTCTTGTTGATATGATTATACGCATTACTACTGAGACATGTTAATACGCAGCTGTCAATCAATTTGGTGGGTGGGGGTAGGGCTGGACAATAATTTGATATCAATATATTTCGCGATTAGATTTTTTTTAATAACGGTGATATGATTTTTAAACCCATTTCCGGTATTTCAATATAAATTTGCATATATATATTTTATTATATACATAAGATTTTCATTGTATCACTTGTCACTGAATGACTTTCAGTGCTCAGCCGTCAGAAAGAGCGTGATGTCACCTGCGTGATGACGTACATCACAGACACACTGCCAGCGCTCAGCACACAGCAGTTGGTTAAGCTCCGTCGCAGAAAGTTTTAGCTACAAAATTAGTGCCCTGAATGCAGATGTGAATGAACAAGCTTACACGAGTAAGAATGCAGACGAAATAGTTGATATAAGAGAAGACTAATGCAGTGGTGTGGAAGTGGTTCGGCTTTTTAAGTTTCGATAAACTTATAGTTTCGGTGCTCTGCAAATTGTGCCGGAGAGTGGTGCCGACTAGCAGCGGGAACACATCAAATCGGTTCCATCATTTGAAGCAGTTACTCCTGATAAAACATACTGAGAGTCAGAAGATGAGGCATCATAAAAGTTTAAGCCATCCTGTCACCTCACCATCACCACCATCCACCTACCCGACAGCGAAACCAGCTGTGTCAGAAGAGAAGGCAATGAAGTAAACACAGATGGCTATGAGGCACCGTGTAGGATTTAAATCAAACTTCGCTTATCAACACGTGCATATACACCTATAAATCGCTTGCATATAAACCTATACCATTGAATGTTCAAAACATGTATGAAACTTGCGCATATACAGTTGAAGTCAGAATTATTAACCCCCCTTTTGATTTTTTTTTCTTTTTTAAATATTTCCCAAATGATGTTTAACAGAGCAAGGAAATTTTCACAGTACGTCTGATAATGTTTTTTCTTCTGGAGAAAGTCTTATTTGTTTTATTTCGGCTAGAATAAAAGCAGTTTTTAATTTTTTAAAAACCATTTTAAGGTCAATATTATTAGCCCCTTTAAGCTATATTTTTTTCGAAAGTCTACAGAACAAACCATCATTATACAATAACTTTCTTAATTACCCTAACCTGCCTAGTTAACCTAATTAACCTAGTTAAGCCTTTAAATGTCACTTTAAGCTGTATAGAAGTGTCTTGAAAAGTATCTAGTCAAATATTATTTACTGTCATCATAGCAAAGATAAAATAAATCACTTATTTGAGATGGTTTATTAAAACTATTATGTTTGGAAATGTGTTGAAAAAATCTTCTCTCCGTTAAACAGAAATTGGGGAAAAAATTAAACAGGGGGCTAATAATTCAGGGGGGCTAATAATTCTGACTTCAACTGTACATATAAACTTGATGCATGCATACACCCATATACACACGCACATACATATAAACTCGATCCTTGCACATACTCGATCGTCGCATAAACGGCCAAATTACCACTCACATACACATAAACTCTCTGCATGCTGGCATATAGCACTCGCGCACTTACAAAATAAAATTCACAAACACTTTTATCAGGAATCAGGTTATTGCAAAGCTGATGAAATTGAAAGAATGTGATTAATAGAGGTATTAAATCTGTTAAATAATAAAAATGTGTTATATAAAATAATATAAAATATTAGTCTATATAAATAAACTATATAAAATATATAAGAACTATTTTATGTTAAACCTTTTAATTTAATGAGGTAATTAGAGACACAAATATAAATGGACAGAAAGAACCATTAAAGGACGTTCAAGATGAAAAGCAACCAGAACTATGAATGTACTCAAACAACTCTTTTCTATTGCAAATATTAATGTTTTACTCTTTTTTTTTTTTTTTTTTTAATTATTATAATTATTATTATTACGATGTGGATGTCATAATCGTAGATAATTCTACAATTGTGGTATTATTTTGATTGTTAAATATTTAGCGTATACAAAAAACAGAAAAACAAAAAGCTGATAAAAGTTTCTGTTCATCACGTTGTTTAAACCCCCACAAACTATGTCTAATTATATATATACTGTATATATATATATATATATATATATATATACTGTGTATATATATATATATATATATATATATATATATATATATATATATATACTGTATGTGTATATATATATATATATATATATATATATATATATATATATATATATATATATATATATATATATATATATATATATATATATATATATATATATATATATATATACAGGGCTTGACATGAACTTTTTTGATCACCAGCCACTGTGGCTAGTAGTTTTCCAACATTACTAGCCACTCGCCATTTTCACTAGCCACAATTGTATTGTTGGGAAAATATACTTTATACACATAAATATGACTTTGACATGCTAAAATTACTTGATTTAGATTCACTTTTTGTGTGTCGTGTATGAGCTTGTTCAATCTTCATGAGCAAATGGGTCATGGTTTCATAGTATTACAATTAGTTTTTATTTCACATGAATTTTCAGAGCTCAAAATGAAGGATTTACCAAATTTATCTCTGACCACACCAAACATAAACAATTAATTATTTCTTAGCCACACATTTTAAATGTGTCAAAACAAGCTAAATATAGCTGTTTACTATACTTTTTGTTTAACAAAACATATGCACAGTAATCTGTCCTGGCTAAAGGTCCCAGATCACCAGTTAACTACACATAAATGGGGAGTAATCTTCCATTAAAGCAATGTTATTGTAAAAAATGATAATTAAACCACATTACACTAAAGAAAGCAGGTAATAAACATACCGTGTGATAATGAAAGGATTATAACGCTCACTTTAAACGTTAGACCCATTAAAATATCTGTTCTATAATGGTGAAAGCGAAAGCAACCGGTGCTGCTTACTAAAATACAAATCTGGAGCTCTTGAAAGCAGCAAGACTGTGGATGCATGTATATCACTTTTTGTCTAGTCTATTTGAAAAAGAACCGATCACATCAGCTGTGTTTCTAGACACAGTTGCTTCACGCAAGGAAACGGGAGCGCGCACGTTTTAAACAGTCACGCGCATCACCTCAGCTGTTAGCACGAGTGATCATCCTCTCATTCGGTATTCATCTGCTTTTTTTATTGCTCACTCGAACGCAATAATTTTTTTCAGTCGTGTTGCTTCTCAATTCTAAGATCGCCTTTGCATGCGTATTGGACCATCCTTATTGTCGAACCCTGCTTTTATGAATAAATATCCGGGAAAGTAATTTTTAACCAGCCAAAGTGGCTAGTGGGAGTGTCTGTCTTACCTGCCACCCCTGAAATCTACCCGCGTTTGGCGGGTTGGCGGGTGTTAATGTAAAAAAAAGCCCTGTATATATATATATTAGAGGTGTGAACCTACACTGGTCTCACAGTTCGGTTCGGTTACGATTATCATGCTATCGATTCGGTTCAGTTCGATATCTCGGTGCATCACGGTGCATTGACGATGCTTTCCATACACAGTTTTATATTTTCTTCACAGCACAGCAATTCTTGTATTAAAATGTATAAATATATTTATATTTACTATTTGTAAAACAATTTTGTCCTTTAATACAAACAGTCAGATATATAAACTGTTCCTTTAAACAACACGAGCATTTATAGCAAATAAACAAATATAAATATCCCGCTCGCTTTTTGAGCCTTGTCTACCAAGTTCTTTTTTACACCCCTTTGATTGGTCACATGCTCAACAGAAAGGGCTGTGATTGGCTGTTATGGCGCTCTTCACAGATGCACTCATGGGCCACAGTGAGAGAGAGAGAGAAATGGAGATTACTTTCATTCTCATAATCGCCGTGAAATAGGGGCTTCTGCTGTAAGTGTCAAGTGAAACACAGTCCAGCAAACACACACGTGAAATTGTGCACAGTTCTGTGTTTTTAAGTAGTTGAAGTGTTGTAAATACTCGCGATCGCCTCCTTCGCTATAGTAAGCTACGGCGACATAGCGCATATGAAATAAATGACGTCAGTATATAATAACCGGTTATGATTATTACTGAACCGATACCGAATTGTCCGCGTCTGCATCGCGGTGCACCGAAGAAACAATTAATTTTGACACCCCTAATATATATATATATATATATATATGTATATATATATATATATATATATATATATATATATATATATATATATATATATATATATATATATATAAATAAATAAGCTAAGTCTGAGAGCTTTATTTATTTGATAGTTTATTTCACATTTTTTGTTTGTAAAGGCTAAATACAAATAAAAAGTAAACGTTGATTTTTTTTTTTTTTTTTTTTTGTACTGTTTTTATTTTTTTTTAAAAGAGCCTGGAGGTATTATAGACTTTGCAAATTCAGTTTGTAGACATTTGTAGGTACAGACATCCATTGTCTGCGTTCTTGGCAGTTTTTTTCTGTCTTTTTATTATTGTCCATATCGATATCGGAATTATATCAAATCAACCGAAATAAAGAAATGTATCGTGATATAAATTTTTGCTATATCGTCCAGCCCTAGGTGAGGGGGCTGCACTCCTACATCAAGTTGCGGTCGGTCTCAAAACCGCTCCAATTGGTCCACCGGTTTTATGTTGTTAAATTAAAAAAAAAGGACTGAGTGTGTTTATATCACCCCAATATGACGGTCTATACACTATACCTACACATATGTCTGTCCAAACAGCTTGAAAAGTAGATTTTTCACCATACAGTAGGTGCCCTTTAATTTTCCTTCAGCTTAGTCTCCATTTTAGAGGTCGCCACAGCGTAATGAACTGCCAGCTATTCCAGCATATGTTTTACGCAGCGGATGCCCTTGTTGTATTGCACTTTGAGGAGTAGTACGGTAAACGTTGATTGATATAATTTATAACCTTCAATTAATATTTGCAGTAATTTACAGTAAAATAGCATATTACCGATATTACACTTGCTGCAGTTTCCTTTCCATTTGAATCCTTGCCGCTTAAATAATATTTTGAGTATTGTGTGTGACATTTCAATTCAGTTTCAATTCTGAGTGACCGTGATTTATGAGTAACTTTACTTCCTTGTTCCTCACATGAGTGGCAGTTTCCATCAGAAACTGAGCTCATGTAACTACCATCAGCACTAATTCATCCTCTGATTTCCACATCGTCTCATTCACTCATCAGATCTGGTGTCATATGCATACTATGAGCTATACATAGAGAACACAGAGAGAGAGAGAGAAAGAGAGAGAGAGAGTATTTCATGCATGGCTAGGTTGCTATGGGAACAAGAATTGGTCTCTCTCTTTTCCCAAAAAAGTGTCCTCGTTCCCTTCATTTCTCCCTCGTTTTTTTCTCTCTTTCTCGTTTCCATCTTTCTCCCTTCTGTTTTTTTCTCGATCCTCTCCGTCTCTCGCTTTTTTCTCTCTTTCTCCCACAGATTTTAGCACTCTCTCTCTCTCTCTTTTTCTCTCTCTCTCTCTCTCTCTCTCCTTTCCTAGGCATGTGTGATACTAATGACTAATGTTTTTTTAATTTGATATGATACTCATATATTTGCTACAATTTAATGATATTGATATCGACAGTCCCTGTTTCTTTAGTAGGGATGTGTATTATAAGAAGATTTTATAGGAGTATAAGAATATATTCTATATTTTTATAGAAATATTGATACAAATATTTATTATTGATAAAGTCATTTATTGTAGTGGTGTAACGGATCACAAATCTCACGGTTTGGATCACATTATGGTTTTTAGGCTGCATTTACACTGCATGGTTCAAGTGACTCAATTCCGATTTTTTTTTTTTCTTCTCGCATGTGGCACAGATCAGATATGGCCCATGTATGTGTAAGCTGGAAAGAATCAAATGGATTTTGATTAATCATATTAGATTCAGGCCTTGTTCATATGTGGAAATGTATTTGATATGAATCGGATCCGTGCCCTCGTGTCTGCAGTGTAAGCAGGTAGATTGAATTTTCACATGTCAATGCGAGTCACGTGTCATAAAAACCGTATCGAATTATGTCAACTTTGACGTTTTCATTTCAGAACAGACTTCAGCAAGTCCCAAACCTTAAATCTCATACACGAGGACTAAAAAAGCTTTTATGGCTGCATTTACACTGCAGATCTTGATGGTCAAATATTATTTTTGTGACTGTATCCGATTTTTTTTTTTGCTGACCTGCTTACATCATCTTTTAAAAGTTACTCGTATCCGATTGTGTGCATTTACACTGCACACGGCAAAGGCGCAATGAGCAGGAAAAAAAAAGAGCGGGCGCTGACTGACAGCTGATAATAAAAGAGCGCCCTTTACTCTGTTCCTGAATGTAATCTGTTTGCAGTGTTTAATTTTTTTTATTCTTTGATTTGTTATTTTACTATAGTTTATGACAAAAAATATAGCAAGAAAAATTTCTTATGGGTAGTTACTAAATTGTAACTGAATTGAGTGTAACAATGCTATATATATATATAAGTTTCCATACACTCTAAAAAAAAGAACATAACCATTTTTTAAAAAATTGCTGATGGTAAATCATACTAAACGTTTACTATTTTAGGTCCGTTAGGATTACCTAAATCATTTACATTTGCTAAATGCCAGAATAATGAGAGAATTTTTTTTTTTTGAGAATTTTTTATGAATTTCTAGACAGTCAAAAGTTTACATGAATTTCCTTGGTATTTTTTTAGCTTTGTTTTTAAACTGTATATATTTGGTCAAATATTTTGGGTATCCTTCCACAAGCTTCTCACAATAGTTTGCAGGAATTTTGGACCATTCCTCCTGACAGAATTGGTGTAACGGAGTCAGATTTGTTGGCTGTCTTGCTCGCACAAGCTTTTTCAACTCTGCCCACAAATTTTCTATAGGATTGAGCTCAGGGCTTTGTGATGGCCACTCCAAAACATTCACTCTGTTGTCCTTAAAGTACATTTTAACTAATTTGGCAGTATGTTTAGGGTCATGGTCTGTGTTGAAGACCCATTTGTGGCCAAGTTTTAATTTCCTGGCTGATGTCTTGAGATGTTGCTTCAGTTTTTCTACATATTTCTTTCTTCATGATGCCATCTATGCTGTGAAGTGGACCAGTCCCTCTTGCAGCAAAACAGCACCACAACATGTTAATTGATGTTCAATTAACTCAAATGTTGTCAATTGGCCAATCAGAAACTTCCAAAACCTTGACACCATCATCTGAGCTTTCTCAGAGGCAAAATAATCTTATTTTATCTAAACTTGACTTTCAAGAAAAGTTATAACAATTTCTCAAAAAAATCTCTCATTATTCAGCTATTAAGCATAACAGAAACAAATTTGATAATCCTAACTTACCTAAAAGTGAAAAAGTTTAGTCACATTAACATCTGACATGTTATGTGCCTTTTTATACAGTGTCTGTAAACTTCTGGTTTCAACTGTACATACATACATACTTACTTACTTACTTAATTACTTTCTTCCTTCCTTCTTCCCTTCCTTCCTTCCTTCCTTCCTTTCTTTATTTTTTGGCCACCTGGAATTTCACTTGGTCCCTAACAAGACTCCACAAGAATGAAGCAGATCTCTCTTACTACAGTAAGGGAGATCGGCTTCATTCTTGTCTGTCACTGTGCTGTGTATCTACATGAAGGCTATGGCTGTGACACGCATGTGGGAGCGGTGGGCGGGGAGAACCAGCTCATTAGCATTAAAAGCACAGGCAACAAAACCAGCTACATTGTCCAAACAGCTACAATTACTCTTATTATTCATTTCTTTTATTGTATTGTTGTTTGTTTATTGTAGTTTTTATTATTGTTCATAAAGATCTTTATGGCGATGCTGAGCCTTTTTGATCTTTATTCCGACAGTTTTGAGTTACATTTTATACACATTTTAAGACTTCCTAACATTTTCTTACAGTATTCACAAGATTTGTAAAGTTTTTTTGTTCAGGAAAAGGATTCATGTCTCTCCTGCTTCAGAAAACGCAGCGTCTCTTTAAGACGTGTGTGTGGCTGTACTCGTGTTCACTTCTCCATCACGTGACATGTACCAGTTAAATATGTCAGGGCTGTTTTAAGACAAACATCACACAAAACAACTTAAAACATTTGAACAAATAAATATATATCATTTTAATGTTGATATTTTTGAAAGGTGACTATCGAAACTGGAGTGTTGATGCGTCCATCCCTACTCTTTTCATCCATACATCTCTCTCTGATCATCTGTCTCTTTAACACTCACTTATATTCTATTCTTTTCCTGGTTGTCATGGCGATAAGCTGGGGGTGTGTGGGTGAGAGTGAGCGAGGGAGCAAGAGAGAGAGATAGAACGAGTGAGACAGAGAGAGAGAGAGTGTGGGTGTTTCGGAAGTGACATCTCTTGGGCTGTAACCTTGTTTCCTGTATGTAGATTTGGGGGGCGGGAGCTGTGAAGTGCAGCTACAGTGACGCCATGTGGAGGAGTTTAGCAGGTAGATGGAGATCCAGCTATTGATCAGTGATGCACGAGTACAACCTTTCTTTCATAACTACAGCGTGGATTAGCTCATGCCGGAAATTCACTCTTTAATCTCTTTAAAGGGATGATTCTCACAAAAAATAAAACATTGTGCTGTGAAAGGGATATATGCGCATCTAGTGTTTTCAGCCAACGATAAACCTATGGTCAAAGGTTTATATGACTATTTTCAATTTCATAAGGTTCCTTTTTACAGCATCGATGTTGTAATGTAATTAAAATATAATCAGTTAAATAGACTTAAGCATTTCTTAAGTTGTTCAAGCGTAAAATGAGATGAAAGACTGTGTATACGCAAGTGCCGTCAGTAGCAGTAGGCTAACGCAGAAACTCCATTGAAAATACTGGGGGGAATAACATTCAACATAGGCTCATTCTGAAAACGTAGCACTATATACATTTCTGGAGATCGCGAATTATGTAGCCGGAAGTACGTATGACTGCGCTTCGTCTTTAAAACAAATGCTACTGGTCGGTATGACGTCGTTCCTTTTCTCGCTTACCAGTTGACCACTTACCTCCATGTGGATGGCTTTCCCACTGTTACCAGTTTGTCCGGTAGTTTTACATGTACGTCAGCGGACTTGAGGTGCACACAGGAGCTGACCGCGATGACGGGGTTTGAGTCCGGTAAAGAACGGTTCCAGAAAGCAGATAAGACAAAAACAGAAGCCAAAAAATAAAATAAGCAAGTAAATAACAGGGTGAGAATGTGGTAAAGTCTGAAAACGTGGTAAAAATCAGGCGAAGGCTTTTCTTATTCTGGATTGCTTTTTAAAACACTGCGGTTGGGTTTAGGGAAGTGGGTGGGTGGATCTGAAAAAGCGTACACAGCGGCCTCTGGTGGATTTGTGATAATAAAAACTGTATAAAAAAAAAAAAAAACATAGCTCTGGTGACGTATTTGGCTCTGTCCAGAAATGTATATAGCGGTATGTTTTCAGAAGAGCCTGGTTTGAGTACATTTCTATATTTTAAAGACATGTGAACAAAAAATATTTTTACCAGTGCTTCTTGTCCCACTTTATATCATATATCATTTAGGCATTGAAGATCACAGAAATCAGGTCTTAAACATGGTGATTTTGTAATGGCGTGACTGTTCACCGGAAGCGCTAGGGCTGGCTGACTAAAATTTTAAAGTCTGTGTGCATATACTCCATTAACTTTCCTTCAGACCACCCGGTGTGACTAGTTATTACTTATTACTGTAGAGAATAAACAAGATTTGGTAACACTTTACTTGAAAGGGTGTTCATAAGGCTGTCATGAAACCTTTATAATCATGATATGACACATTGAGTTTATGCATGCTTTTGACAACTGTCTTTAAGTGTTATTCGCTTAGTTATGTCATATTAAGTGCAAAGATGAGATGACAACTTGACGAATACATAAGTCAACGTCTTTGCCATGACAACTTAATATTTTTTCTTGACCTCAACTACAGTGGTACAAATTCAATTTGTCATTAAAATGTCATTAAATGTCATTACAGGTTATTTATTCATTCATTTTCTTTTCGGCTTATTATATATATATATATATATATATATATATATATATATATATATATATATATATATATATATATATATATATATATATATATATATATATATATATATATATACAGTTGGCGACGCAGTGGCTCAGTACGTAGTGCTGCCACCTCACAGCAAGAAGGTCGCTGGTTCAAGCCTCGACTGGGTCAGTTGGCGTTTCTGTGTGGAGTTTGCATATTCTCCCTGCGTTCGCGTGGGTTTCCTCCGGGTGCTCTGGTTTCCCCCACAGTCCAAAGACATGCGGTACAGGTGAATTGGGTATGCTAAAATTGTCCGTAGTGTATGAGTGTGTATGGATGTTTCCCAGAGATGGGTTGCGGCTGGAAGGGCATCCGCTGCGTAAAACATGTGCTGGATAAGTTGGCGGTTCATTCTGCTGTGGCGACCCTGGATTAATAAAGGGACTAAACCGAAAAGAAAATGAATGAATGAATGAATGAATGAATATATACAGTTGAAGCCAGAATTATTAGCCCCCCTGAACTATTAGCTCCCCTGTTTATTTTTTCCCCAATTTCTGTTTAATGGAGAAAGATTTTTTCAACACATTTCTAAACATAATAGTTTTAATAACTCATCTCTAATAACTGATTTATTTTATCTTTGCCATGATGACAGTAAATAATATTTGACTAGATATTTTTCAAGACACTTCTATACAGCTTAAAGTGACATTTAAAGGCTTAACTAGGTTAATTAGGTTAACTAGGCAGGTTAGGGTAATTAGGCAAGTTATTGTACAGTATAACGATGGTTTGTTCTGTAGACTATCTGAAAAAAAAAGCTTAAATGGGCTAATAATTTTGACCTTAAAATGGTTTTTAAAAAAATTAAAAACTGCTTTTATTCTTACCGAAATAAAACAAATACGACTTTTCCTAGAAGAAAAAATATTATCAGACATACTGTGAAAATTTCCTTGCTCTGTTAAACATCATTTAGGAAATATTTAAAAAAGAAAAAAAAAATTCAAAGAGGGGCTAATAATTCTGACTTCAACTGTATATATATTTATATATTATTTCATTCATTTTCTTTTTGGATTAGTCCCTTTATTTATCTGGGATCGCCACAGCGGAATGAACCGCCAACTTATCTAGCATATGTTTTACCCAGCGGATGCCCCTCCAGCTGCAACCCATCATTAAGAAACAACAATACACACTCATTTACACACATACAGTACAGACAATTTAGCTTACCCTATTCACCTATAGCGCATGCTTTTGGACATGTGGGGGAAACCAGATCACTCGGAGGAAACCCACATGATCACAGGGAGAACATGCAAACTCCACACAGAAATGCCAACTGACCCAGCTGAGGCGACCTTCTTGCTGTGAGGCAATCGTGCTTTATTACAGGTTAATTAAACTGTTTTTAGGTTTAATAACAACTTCATTTTGTTCCACTGAGAAAGTAATCAGAAAAACATTCATGACATTTATAATGGACTATTATGTTTATGACAGATTTATGACAAGTTTTGCTTTCTGTTGTCATAACAAAGACGTCTAATACAGCGTAATTTTTGTCCATGAACCAATGCAGATGGCAGGAATTTTAACAGTGTTCTGGCTGGCCAAAATCTAAGGCAATTAAAAAGAAATTGCAAGCTAATTTAAATCTTGCGCCATTTGCTTGATTTTGCATTAAATTCAGCGATTTCAGAATCACAGAATGCTGGAGGACCCGCTAAACAAAACTGTTTGTTTTTTAGTTTATTATAGGTCATGGAAATTCAGCTTTTTAGTCAGTGAAAGCCAGGAAAAATTCAGGGAATTTGACATTTGGCTCAGAGTGCCTGTCAGAAGCCCTGTTATAGGAATCTTTTAGGATTCCCAAAATTTGTCTCAGAGAAAACAAAAAATTGTGTCCAAAAATCAAATAATGTAAGAAGACCTTAAAGGCTTAACATCTGCTGTTAATTTGCTTCAATTTTTTATTTTTTTTTTTCACATTGTGACGCAGTTCCTAGAGAATCGGAATATTAAATGAGAAAACAGTGGGCGTGGCTGTTTTTCTACTGCGAGCTGATTGGATGTAGTCAAGTAGATATTTCATTCAGAAAGATCGAGAAAAGGGTTTATCGTTATAACCTTACAGACACCTCCTCCTCACCATTTCTGTTTGTTGTCATAGCTCTGTCAAAACTGACAGTTGGAGGGGTGTGGTTAAGTATGTTAGCCACGCCCAATACCTCAGACAGACATATGAGAGAATGAAGTCAGATGCATTCCTCAGGTGTGAGTTTTTCACAGACTTCAACAGAGTGTAAAAATCTTGATGGTTCTGTGGGTCTCGTCTATCAAATCTGATCTTTATTTTGTATTTTCCATTGGATTCAAGTCAGGTGTTTGGCTGGGCCATTCTACAGCTTGATTTTCTTTCTCTGAAAGCATTTGAGAGTTTCCTTGGCTGTGTTTTGGATCATTGTCTTGCTGAAATGTCCACTTTGGCTTCATCTTTATCATCCTGATAATGTTGATGTTGGACTGAAGCAGCTTATATTCATTTACACTGATGAAGGGTAAGAGGGTTGCTGAAGAACTACCGAGAGATTTCAGCTGCTGTCTCGGCTTTCGCTGCCTTTCTACACCTCCATTCATGCGTTCAATGCTTTTTCCCTGCGTCATTTCATTTTATTACACATAACTTCATTTGTAAACTAATCAGATTTGTTTTCTTTGCATATATGGATTTCTTTGGTTGTTATCAACATCTGGGAAAAATTTCAAGTCAACGGCACCTTTAGAAATATGTTTTTCCCCCCTGCAATTGTTAATGTTTAGGTTTGCTGGCTTTTGATTATTCAGATGTCTTTGAATGGTGGAGGTTGATAACATTGTTTAACTATTAGCAGCTTCTTAAATTAGTGCTTGCTTGGTGTTTGCTCCGGTTTTTTGAAGGAAAATATCGCTGAAAGACATCCAAATGATCAGGAGCTGCAGCCTGTATTCACTTTCCTACCTCTATACTTGTACTCCATGCCAAATATTGTCTACTTGTATCTATTTGAATTTCTCCAAATGAGAAGCGAAGCAGCTGATACACAGTAAATGTCCTGAGCTATTTAAGAGCATCCTCTGAGCGATAACATTTTGTTCCTGCTCCTGCCGGATGACACATTCATGCCTTTTAAAGTCGATTATCATGTAAGGTCACATGTCCGTCGCGCTGCACGAACACAGAAATGCTTTTGTGCATGAATCAAAGCGCGCTCTTTCAGTGCACTCGAGTCTACTGTACGACAGACTATTGACATCAGCTAATGCCACACACACACAGATATATGACTATAAACCACACATCTACTATCTTTTCTGTGAGCTACCAGCCCCGGGGCATCTGTGCGATTATTTTTAGCCCTGTTTGGAGTGCAGCGATGTGAATAATCAGTGTTTCTCCTTGTTGGTCTGCATAATGACAATGTGAGACTGACCCATCCGTGGCCCGTTCCTCATGTTCGCGGCACACATCAGCCCGCCAAAAGAATAGTAACACCCTCTCGGAAGTGTGTTAGTCAATGACACCCAGCGTTTGTGATGGAGAACATGAAGAGACGCCTGGAGCGTTTGTGTCTGAGATGTCAGAGGCCGTTTAGGAGGATAACTCGGGCATTCATTTGATGATCTGCTGCAAGGAGATGGCTTTGAAGAACAGATTTTAATTCAACAAAGCAAAACAGTTACTCTGTGAAGTCCATGTGAAATCAAAATTGACGATGTTTGTTTTGCTGGCACACATTGTTGTTTTTTAGGTAAACAATTAATCTCTGAGTTAATCCACTGAAAAAAAAATGTGTTGGTAATCTTCAATCAAAGTCTGAGGATTTGTTTTGGCATTTGTAGTGGTGATCCTTCTCTGTTGATGTCAGTTTGTTGAAACCCAGGCTCATTATGGATATGTACCCCTGTATACATTTCTGAAGAGAGCAAAATATGTCCCAGGAGCTACGTTTTTTTTCTACGTTTATTTTCTACGTACTATTGTTTTCACAAATCCACCAGAGGCTGCTGTTAATGCTTTTTTGGATCTCAATTTTCTCTCGCGAGTGCCATTTGCGTCTGCTGTTCTCACGGAAATCCACCAGAGGCCGCTGTCGACTGACTTCCTGACTGATTAACTTACCCACATTCCCAATTCAAACCCAAGCGATAGTGTTTTAAAAAGCACCGATTAACTCGCCCACCTACTTCCCTAAACCCAATGGCAGTGTTTTAAAGAAAAGCTCTTGCCTGGTTTTTACCACGTTTTCAGATTTGACCCCATTCTCACCGTTATTTACTTGTTTATTTTATTTTTTGGCTTTTGTTTTTGTCTTATCTGCTTTCTGGAACCGTTCTTCGCCGGACGAAAACAGTGGGCGTGGCTGGTTTTTACTGCGAGCTGATTGGATGTAGTCAAGTAGACATTTCATTCAGAAAGATCGAGAAAAGGGTTTATCGTTATAACCTTACAGACACCTCCTCCTCACCATTTCTGTTTGTTGTCATAGCTCTGTCAAAACTGACAGTTGGAGGGGTGTGGTTAAGTATGTTAGCCACGCCCAATACCTCAGACAGACTGAAGAATGAAGTCAGATGCATTCCTCAGGTGTGATTTTTCACTTCAACAGAGTGTAAAAATCTTGATGGTTCTGTGGGTCTCGTCTATCAAATCTGATCTTTATTTTGTATTTTCCATTGGATTCAAGTCAGGTGTTTGGCTGGGCCATTCTACAGCTTGATTTACTTTCTCTGAAAGCATTTGAGAGTTTACTTGGCTGTGTTTTGGATCATTGTCTTGCTGAAATGTCCACCAGAGGCTGCTGTTAATGCTTTTTTGGATCTCAATTTTCTCTCGCAAGTGCCATTTGCGTCTGCTGTTCTCACGGAAATCCACCAGAGGCCGCTGTCGACTGACTTCCTGACCGATTAACTTACCCACATTCCCAATTCAAACCCAAGCGATAGTGTTTTAAAAAGCACCGATTGACTCGCCCACCCTCTTCCCTAAACCCAATGGCAGTGTTTTAAAGAAAAGCTCTTGCCTGATTTTTACCACGTTTTCAGATTTTAGCCCATTCTCACCCTGTTATTTACTTGTTTATTTTATTTTTTGGCTTTTGTTTTTGTCTTATCTGCTTTCTGGAACCGTTCTTCGCCGGACTTGAACCCGGTTGTCGCGGTCAACTCCAATCTGCATCTCTAGTCTGCCGACATACATGTCGAGATACTTGACAAACTGGTAACAGCGGAAAAGTCGTCAATATGGAGGTAACAGTTAGCTGGTAAGCGAGAAAAGGAACGACGTCATACCGCAGAGACCACTGTCGACTGACCGACCGACCGACCAACCGAGTGAGTGATCACTCCACCCACTACCTTCCCTAAACCTGACCGAAAGTGTTTTCAAAAGCAATCAAATAAAAGAAAATCTGATTTTTACCACGTTTTCAGGTTTTAACACATTCGCACCCTGTTATTTACTAGATTATTTATTTTTTTGCTTTTTTGTTTTACCTGTTTTCTGGAACTGTTCTTCACCAGACTTGAATCCCGTCGTCGTGGTCAACTGCTCTCTGTGTCTCAAGTCCACCGCTGTACGTGGCAAGCCACTGGGCAAACTGGTAACAGCAGAAAAGCCGTCCACACGGAGGTAAGCATTCAGCTGGTTGCGTGAAAAGAATCAGAAGCTGTCGGCTGCATCATACCACCCTGTAGTGTTTGTTTTAAAGACGAAATGCAGCCATACGTACCTCTGGCTACATAATTTGCTCTCCCCAGAAATTCATACAGGGCTACGTATTCACAATGAGCCTGTGTTAGTTTTATGGCTTAAGCCACAATATCCTTAACCATGCCCTTTTTACCATTAGTTTGTTTTAAGGAAATGATGCACAAAAAGAAAGCCCCCCCCCCCCACCCACCCACCCACCCCCACCCAATATTCAACTTACTGAGTACATCAACTTACTAAAATAAAAGTCTCAGCAACTTCCGGTTTACAGATTTTAACACTGGAGCTACTAGAATTATATAACTAAAGGTCAGTATGACTAATATGGCCAATCACATTTGAGACATCATATTGTCACATCAAGGACTCAATAATAATATTTATATTTTTAAATATTACATATATATTGCTTCTTTTATCTTTATTTGTAAGTTGCTTTGGATACAAGCGTCTGCTAAATGAATAAATGTAATCGTAGAAGAGTAAAACTTTAAAAGGGCTCCTATTTTACCACTTTTACAAGATGTAAAATAATGTAAGATTTTGAAGTGTCTGTAAAGTTTCAGCTCAAAATACCCATCAGATCATTTATTATACCCTGCTGAAAATATAAATTTCAGGGTCAAAGTAAAACGTAGCTGTTTTTGGGACAGATCTTTTAATCTCAGTTTCTTAGCAAATCACGTTCTGTGGACATGACTATGATTATATCCATTACAATGGAGACATGCTAATATGCTCCTGTCAATCAATTCAGTGGGCAGGGAAAACAGTACTCCTATGTCATATTTTGATGGGCCTCAAAGTCACCCAGATTTTGGGTGCTATTTTAACATCAGGGAATTAAAAAAAAGACTTGTTGTTTTTATATCACTCCAATACGACTGTGGACACACTATATCTACACACAGTTCTGTTCAAAAAGTTTTCAAAAGTTGATTTAGCATCATAGGTACCCTTTATTCAACACAGGCTCTTTGTGAATACATAGCCCCTTATACGTTTCTGGAGAGATCAAAATTATGTAGCCAGAGGTACGTATGGCTGCATTGTGTCTTTAAAACAAACACTACGGGGCGGTATGATGCCACAGACAGCTTCTGTTTCTTTTCGTGTTACCAACTGACCGCCTTCCTCAGTGTGGACGGCTTTTCCGCTGTTACCAGTTTGCCCAGTGGTTCGCCGCGTATGTCAGCGGATTTGAAATGCTGAGAGGAGTTGACCACGATGACGGGGTTCAAGTTCGGTGAAGAACGGTTCCAGAAAGCAGATAAAACAAAAACAAAAGGCAAAAATAAAATAAACAAGTACAGGGTAAATAACAGGGTGAGAATGTGGTAAGGAGGTGGGTGGGGGTATCGATCGGTCAGTAAGATCTGAAAATATGGTAAAAATCAGGTAGCCACGAGAGCTTTTGTTTTTCTGGATTGCTTTTGAAAACACTGTTGTTGGGTTTAGGGAAAGGAGGTGTGCGGGTCAGTCTGTGATTTTGAAAACACTATCAGTTGGGTTTAGGGAAGGGGGTGGGTGGGTGTATCGGTCGGTAAGATCTGAAAATGTGGTAAAAATCAAGTGGCTGCGAGAGCTTTTGTTTTTCTGGATTGCTTTTGAAAACACTGTCGGTTAGGTTTAGGGAAGGGGTTGAGTGGGGTTATTGGTCAGTTTGTCAGTCTGTCAGTCGACAGCAGCCTCTGGTAGATTTATGTGAGAAAAACAGGCATAAATGGCACTCGCGAGAGAAATTTGAGATCTGTAAAAGTGCACACAGCGGCCTGTGGTGGATTCGCGAAAACAAAAACGGCAAAAAAATTTACCTCCTATGACATATTTCACTCTCTCCAGAAATGTATGCAGTAGGGCTGGGCGATATGGAAAAAAAAAAATCTAGATTTTTTCATAAAGTTTGACCAATTCACGATTTCGATTTCGATTTTTTTTTTTTTTACTGTGTAACTATAGTCAACTTAAAACATTACAACAACATGACTGAAGTAACAATCTCTTTATAAGTAACTTGAAAAACCATCTGGTTAAGGAACATGTATTTTTATTGGCCATACATACATAAATTGGTCAACAAGGTGTAGCCTATTACATTCCTATAGACAAATTCCTGCTTGACGTTTTAGAAAATAACACCACCCAGTATATATTAAAGATCACCGTGGACAACAAAAAAAAGAAACCCACAGAAACCTATTACATATCTATCTATATTTAAATGTCTATCTTATATTTAACTGAATCGTATAACAGCCTATAGCTGAAATGTTGGAAATTGCTCAATTTATTTTTATAAAACATTTGTCAAAACTTATTGATATTTTTTTGGAGTAAAAGCAATACCGACATTTAAGAATCCATATTTATTTTATTTATTCATTCATTTTACTTGTTTATTGGTGCATATATGGGTTATGATTTAATTCATAGCTACAGTACCTTGGACAGCTACTGTGCCACTCCGTAAAGCTTTCAAGCAAAAGTCCAAATTAAAGAAAGATTTGACTTTCTGCTGTGACAGCCGACATTCACAACACGCCGTAACCGTCCTTCAGGTGGTGCGCAGGTATAAAATGCAAAACAAGACGTCTGGGCTTTGAATTGGGTGCAATTATTTCCTCGTTGTTCAAAGAGTCTGCAAGTTCGTGTCCCATGGATATATGTTGTTGTTGATTCGATGCGAGGCAGAAAAAAAAGCTTTCAGCTGTGCATGTAGTCACTGGTAAAGTTCTCAACCAGATCAGAGCGATCTGTGCTACCGAATACAGCGCAGCATGCAATAAACTCACGCTCAGTCAGGCGAAGTAAAGGTCTCATTGCCTATATGTCAATCAAATTAATTAAGCTCTACCCACGAATATATAGTGTAATCAGGGCCGGAGCAAGCTAAACTGGTGCTCTAGGCGAACAGCAATCACGCAGACCTCAACCTGAAAGTGAAATAGAAACTTACCGGTTTGCGGATGAAAGAGGAGCGGGAGGGGGTGGGTGTCGCGGATAAAAGTGGACCGGGGGGTTCTTTCTCACTATTCTGCCTAGGTCGCCTCTATGGATGCACAGGCCCTGAGTGTAAAGCTGGATTTATACTTTCGCCTGGCGCCGCATCGCGCGCCTCCGCTGACTGCGCGCACACCTCGCGACAATGGGGTAGCACGCTTGTGCTGAGCCAGCTGTGGTAGCTCATCAACAGAGCCGCGACGTCAACACACAGAATCTGTCAGCACAATTCAGCACGGTTGTCTAACAGTTTAGAACGGTTTGGCACGATAGTGGAAAAGCTGCTTTAATATCTTTATTTTAAAAATCGCGATACCTCGATTTTATAAAAAATTAAATCGTCTTAAAACGTAAATTCGATTAATCGAAAAAATCGCCCAGCCCTAGTATGCAGGGGTATATATCCATAATAAGCCTGGGTTGCCTATTTAGGAAATGATTGAAACTCTACAGTCGTTTTTGAGCGATATGCTAATGGTCTAATCTGATTCAATGATTTATGCTAAGCTAAGCTAAAGTGCTTCTGCCAAATCTGAAGACTGTCTGAATAAATTCAAAAGCAGTAAAACTCAACTGTTTAACACTACGGGAGGTTTTAAAATGAGCCAATGTTCATCAAAATGGAGTGTTCCTTAAAGTCACTTCATAAATTTCATATACTTTGTCATGAAGTCTTTAGTTATTGTCATGAGGGGTTTCTTACATGCTGGCGAGTGGCGTTGAACAGAGCAGCGCTGGGGAGCTCCTCCAGCTCTCCAGGACTTGTTGTCAGGACGGAGCTGGATGTGACAGGCTATTTCCATGGCGGAAAAGATTTCAGCTGGCTCTGTGTCAGTCGAGAACCCAGCGCGCAGCAGAAAGCGTGTCGCGTGGCCCAGCGGTGGGATTCGCCTCACAGCAGCAGAGCAACACTGTGTTTGCTGTGTTTGCTAGAGTCACTTCATGGCCAACTGTCATGTCAAAGGAAGCTCAAAGTGCAGGGAAAACGGCAAGGTTGTGGGTTCAATTCCCAGGGAAACCGAGAGCTGATCAGATCTGTACTTGTACTGTAGTCACTTTGGATAAAAGCTTCTGCAAAATGTATGAATGCAAATTTAAATGGATAGTTCACTATAAAATAAAAATATAAAAAGAATGATTTATATATATTTAAAGAATGTTTAGCATCAGTTCTACATACTTCAGTGTACTTCAGTAAAACTTCGACTTTTATTCATTCATTTTTATATACAGTTGAAACCAGAAGTTTACATACACTAAAAAAAGGAGCATAACCATTTTTTTTTTAAATGTCTGATAGTAAATCATACTAAACGTTTACTATTTTAGGTCTGTTAGAATTACCTAAATCATTTACATTTGCTAAATGCCAGAATAATGAGAGAATTTTTTTTTTTTATTAATTTCTAGACAGTCAAAAGTTTACATACATTTCCTTGGTATTTTTTAGCTTTGCTTTTAAACTGTATAACTTTGGTCAAATGTTTTGGGTATCCTTCTACAAGCTTCTCACAATAGTTTGCAGGAATTTTGGCCCATTCCTCCTGACAGAATTGGTGTAACTGAGTCAGATTTGTTGGCTGTCTTGCTTGCACAAACTTTTTTAACTCTGCCCACAAATTTTCTATAGGATTAAGCTCAGGGCTTTGTGATGGCCACTCCAAAACATTCACTCTGTTGTCCTTAAAGCACATTTTAACTAATTTGGCAGTATGCTTAGGGTCATGGTCTGTCCCATTTGTGGCCAAGTTTTAATTTCCTGGCTGATGTCTTGAGATGTTGCTTCAGTATTTCTACATAATGTTCTTTCTTCATGATGCCATCTATGCTGTGAAGTGGACCAGTCCCTCTTGCATCAAAACAGCTACACAACATAATGCTGCCGCCCCCATACTTCAAAGTTGGGATGGTGTTCCTAAGCTTGTAAGCTAAGCTTTGTCCTCCAAATGTAACACTGGTCATTATGGCCAAACAGTTCAATCTTAGTTCTCTCAGACCACAGGACATGTGTTTTGGATCAGTCTCCAAAAATTATTCTTTTTCCCAGTGTAATTTTGCAAATTGTAATCTGGCTTTTTTGTTGATTCTGGCTTGTTGATTTTCCCATGTTGTCACACAAGGAAGCAGTGTGTTTGAGGTTTTCCTAAATACTATTCCACAGTTGTGCCTCCAATTAACTCAAATGTTGTCAATTAGCCAATCAGAAACTTCCAAAACCTTGACACCATCATCTGAGCTTTTTCAGAGGCATAATAATCCTATTGTATGTAAACTTGACTTTCAAGAAAAGTTATAACAATTTCTCAAAAAATCTCTCTCTCATTATTCTGCTATTAAGCATAACAGAAACAAATTTGGTAATCCTAACTTCCCTAAAGGCAAAAAGTTTAGTCACATTAACATCTGACTTTTTTTAAATGGTTATGTGCCTTTTTATACAGTGTGTGTAAACTTCTGGTTTCAACTGTATATGTATACATGACACTGTGACTCAGTGGTTAGCACTGTCACCTCACAGCAAGATGGTCGCTGGTTCAAGTCCCAGCTGGGTCAGTTGGCATTTTTGTGTGGAGTTTGCATGTTCTCCCCTTGTTGGCGTCAGTTTCCTCTAACTGCTCCAGTTTCCCCCACAGTCCAAAGACATGCGCTATAGATGAATTGAATAAACTAAATTTGCCATAGTCTATGTGTGTGCATGAGAGTGTATGGATGTTTTCCAGTACTAGGTTGCAGCTGGAAGGGCATCCACTGTGTAAAACATATGCTGGAATAGTTCGTGATTCATACCGCTGTGGCGACCCCTGATGCGTTGCATTCAGTGCGTGTTCAGCGCAAATGGCTGCTAAATGAATTTAACACTGTATACATCACAGTGAAAGAAGCTCGCCTTTAATAAGTTTAAGCTGACTCGCCTGCTTTTTTTTCATATAAGCACAGAAAAATGTAAATCAGCGCATAACAAGACTGAGCATTTAAAATGACACAAACCGAAACCAAAACTTTTAAAGAGTGACGTGAGACTTTTCTTCCATTCTTTTGTCCGTTCTTTCTTGAGATGCATATTATTTTTCTGTTTAGTTACCGATGACTGCTTTGCAGCTTTCAGCAATGAATTGAATGATTTATTATAATTTTACATTTATGTTTTGTAGCAGAAATATTATTTGGTTATTAAATTGACATGCATATAAAACAATAGTACAAAATGGATATTTTTACTGCAATACTTCATTTTTGTTTGATGCAAACCATCAATTTATTTTTCATAAAGTAACAGTAGGAGTTTTTATAGCAGATAACTCGCATTCAAGCACATTTAAGGCAGCATGATAATGAGAAATGTAATTCATTGTCATCATCGTCATTAATATTTTATAATTATCAGATATTCGTTTTGGAATTATTGCGCAATTGCGACTTTTGTTAGTCCTAATTGATGTTTTCAAATACAATAAATCCATTAATATACAATTTGCAATCGTTCTTTATAATTTTTTCTGGTGCTCCTAAATGTTTGAAGTTGGTTAATTTCGTATTGAAAGTTAATTTCGAGCCCTATACAGTATACAGTATATGTAGTCTCATTTGTATTTTATTTTATATTTTTTAGTAATTCTGTTATGTGCTTTGTTTATTATTATTAGTAGCAGTAGTAGGATTAATTCCTATACTGTTTACATTTATTATAATTTTTTTTATTTGTCTATATCTTTCCTTTTATTTATTTTATTAGCAAACAGCTGTATTTCAATAATCAAGAAAGCTTGTTTTATTTATTTATTTATTTATTTATTTTTATTTTGTTTTTTGTTTTGTTTTCATTCAATTATTTTCCTTCGGCTTAGTCCCTTTATTCATCAGGGGTCGCCACAGCGGAATGAATCGACAACTTACCCCAGCATATGTTTTACACAGCGGCTGCCCTTCCAACTGCAACCCAGTAGTGGGAAACACCCATACATTCAATTTACCTATAGCACATGTCTTTGGACTGTGCGGGAAACCGGAGCACCTGGAGGAAACTCACACCAACACAAGGAGAACATGCAAACTAACCAGCGACCTTCTTGCTGTGAGGTGACAGTGCTAACCACTGAGCCACCATATTTTATTTTATTTTATTTTATTTTATTTTATTTTATTTTATTTTATTTTATTTTATTTTATTTTGTTTTTATTTTATTTTATTTTTTTTTATTTTATTTTATTTTATTTTATTTTATTTTATTTTATTTTATTTTATTTTATTAAGGAAGGATGAAGGCCCATGCCTAAACATTGGAAAGTGAGCAAAATTCATATGAATTATCCATAACAGCTACGAATTTCAATGAGATGGTATTATGCAGTGTTTATCTGAAAGCAACTGCACTTTCTTTTCCATTTGCTGAAGACATTTTTTTCCCTCCATCTCAGAAAAGCAAAAACAAAAAAAAAGTCCACTTGTCCATGCATAAATTCAAGCAAACATACGGCTGCATAAGTCCAGTGATCTGTTTGTTGAGTGCCTTTCCCTGTTGTTCTGGAGTGCTTGGAGGAAATCTGACAAATGTGTGTGTGTGCGCGTCTGGACAGAAGCGTCCGGTGCCCGTCCAGCATCCCTCTGATGCTGCCACCATCTGTCAGCGCTCTTTCTGATTGGCTGGCGGTTCAGAGGGTAGAGACTCATGGAACGGGAGGACGCCGGGGCACAATGTCCACTCCGAGCTGTGTTTTTTTGGAGAGAAAGAGTGTGAGGCATAAATCCTGCAGTAAGTTTTGTAGAAGAACAGGGATGAGGTAAAAAAAAAAAGCCAAGGGACACAGTATTCGCTTTATTGCTCTCGTCTTGGCTGACAGGTCCAGGGCTGAATGTGTGACAGCTTTACAGCTCGATTTTAAACCTGATGAACCCTCAGCGCTGTACAGTGGCTTCAGTTTCAACATCTGAAAAGTGAAAAGTGTGTTTGTTCTGTTTATAAGCAGCCGAGAACTCATTGTCCCCACAAGCATAGCAATACCTTTTTTTTTTTTATCCGTTTGAGGAAAATGCCCCATAAATCATACAGAATGAAGTATTTTTAAAATGTAAAAATGCACATTGGGTGGCACGGTGGCTCAGTGGTTAGCACTGTTGCCTCACAGCAGGAAGGTTGCTGGTTCGAGTCCCGGCTGGGTCAACTTTTATTCTGCCAAACATTTTTATTCAAAGTAAAAAACAAATAAAAAAACAGAACTGAAAATAGAACTATTTAATTGATGCTAAAATAACACAAAAGCACAATTAAACTTTTTTTTTCAGTTTTATTCAAAGTACAAAATAAACAACAACACTGAAAAAAAAAACTATTTCAGTGATGCTAAAATAATACAGAATCAAAATTAAACTTTTGTTTTGCCAAACACTGTATACTGTACTATTTAAAGTCAACAAAATTGAAATACCCTATTTTATTGATACTAAAATAACACGCAATCACAGTGAAACTTTTATTTTGCCAAACATTTTTTATTTACAGTGCATTTACAGTACAAACATTGTGCTATTTAATCTAAACAAAATAATTTAAAAAACTATTTCATTGATACTAAAATAACATGAAATTACAATTAAACTTTTATTTTGCCAAACACTTTGTTCAAAGTACAAAAATTGTGCTATTTAATGTCAACAAACTGAAATAAATATTTTATTGATACTAAAATACCACAGAATTACAATTAATATATTTTTTTGCTAACCAATTTTATTCAAAGTACATAAATTTTACTATTTAATGTCAACAAAACTATATAAAAAAAGATACTAAAATAAAATGAAATCACAATTAAAACTTTTATTTTGCCAAACACCTTTGTTCAAAGTACAAAAATGTTACTATTTAATGTCACCAAAACTGAAAAAAATATTTTATTGATACTAAAATATAAAATTGATACTAAAACTGAATAAAATTGTTTTGCAAAAAAAGTTTCTTTGTAATTCTGAGTACAAAAATTGTGCTTTTTAATGTCAACAAAACGGAAAAAAAAATATTGATACTAAAAAAAAATGAAATCACAATAAAACTTTTATTTTGCCAAATATGTTTATTCAAAATACAAAAATGAACAACAAAACTGAAAAAAACTATTTCATTGATGCTAAAATAACACGGATTCAAAATTAAACTTTTGTTTTGCCAAACACTGTACTATTTAGTGTCAACAAAATGGAAATGCCCTATTTTATTGATACTAAAATAACACGCAATCACAATGAAACTTTTATTTTGCCAAACACTTTTATTTACAGTACAAACATTGTGCTTTTTAATGTCAAATTAAATAAAAAAAACGATTTCATTGATACTAAAATAACATGAAATCACAATTAAACTTTTATTTTGCCAAACACTTTTATTTACAGTACAAACATTGTGCTATTTAATGTCAAATTAAATAAAAAAAACGATTTCATTGATACTAAAATAACATGAAATCACAATTAAACTTTTATTTTGCCAAACAACTTTATTTAAAGTATAAAAAAGTACTACAGTACTTAATGTCAACAAAACTGAAAAAAGAAATTATTGATACTGAAACAACACGAATTTACAATGAAAGTTTTGTTTTGCCAAACAATGTAATTCAAAGTGCAAAATTTGTGCTATTTAATGTCAACAAAACTGAAACAAAATCATTGATATTACAATCACAGAGAATTAAAAGGAAACTTTAATTTTGCCAAATCACTTTTATTCAAATGCAAAAATGTACAATTTAATGTAAACAAAACTGAAACAAAATCATTGATATTAAAACTTGACAAACAATTTTATTCAAAGTACAACAATGTTACTATTTAATGTTAACAAAAAAAAAAAACTTTTCATTGATACTAAAATAACACAGAATCAAAATAAACTTTTACTCTTTTATTCAAAGTACAAAAATCGTACTATTTAATGTCAACAAAACTGAAAAGAAAACTTTTTTGTTGATACTAAAATAACAGAATCACATTTAGACTTTTATTTTGACAATTTTAATCAAAGTACAAAAATAAACAACAAAACTGAAAAGAAAACTATTTCATTGATACTAAAATAACATAAAATCAAAATTAAACTTTTTTTTGCCAAACACTTTTATTCAAAGTGCAAACATTGTACTATTTATTGTCAACAAAATAAAAAAAAAAACTTTTCCTTTGATACTAAAATCACAATGGATTTTTTATTTTGCCAAACACTTATATTTGCAGTACAAAAATTGTACTTTTTAATGTCAACAAAACTATAAAAAAAATTATTAATACTAAAATAAAATTAAATCACAATGAAACATTTATTTTGCCAAACACTTTAAATAAAAATTCTAAAATAAACAACAAAACTGAAAAAAAAAATTGTAGACACTAAAAAATTTTATTTTGCCACTTTCATTCATTTTATTCAAATAAATTTTATTTAAGTATAAAAAATGTAACTATTTAATGTCAACAAAACTGAAAAAAAAGTTTTTTATCGATACTAAAATAACACAGAGTTACAGTTAAACTTTTATTTTGTAAAACATGTTTATTTAAAGTACAATAATTGTACTATTTAATGTCAACAAAACTGAGAAAAAAATTATACTAAAATAACACAGATTGAAAATGAAACTTTTATTTTGCCAAGTACTTTTATTGAGAGTACAAAATGTTACAATTTAATTTCAACATAACTGAAAAAAAACTAAACATTTTATTGATACTAAAATAATACAGAATCAAAATTAAACTTTTATCTTGCCAAATACTTTTATTCAAAGTACACAAATAATCAACAGAACTAAAAATAGAACTATTTCATTGACACTAAAATAACACAAAATCACAATTAAACTTTTATTTTGCCAAACACATATTCAAAGTGACTTGCATTACATGTGCTTCGTTGTTGGCTTTTCTGCATAAATGTTTGCCAACAGCTCCACATACTGCTCAAATGGTGCAAATTCAGGTCAGATCTGCTCATAGACTGTGAACCAGCTGGAATAAAAATGTAGTTTATGGCATTTCTTTTAACTCTCCTTTCTCCTGTTCCCCTACAGATGCGAGGTATGCCGTTCCCCCGTCCTACAGACCCCAGCCGTCGTTCGCTGCTGCTCCGTCATACGAGCAGGCCGACTGGAATCCTCGTCTGGGTGTGATCAGTGGAAATCAGCTCTACATGTTGGACCAGGAGGAGGTACCCCTAAACCCTAATTCTTAACCTCTAACCCTAACCTCCACCACAATATTACATTAATAGTTTATACACACACGCATATACATATAGGCCTGTCACGATATGTAAGTAATTTGCCTGTGTTTATATAATGATTATACAACAGCATATACAGTCGAAGTCAGAATCATTAGCCCTCCTGAATTATTAGCCCCCCCCCCTGTATATTTTTCCCCAATTTCTGAAGATTTTTTATAATTTACTAGAAATATTTTACTAAATATTTTACTAGATAGTTTTGAAGATACTAGTATTCAGCTTAAAGTGACATTTAAAGGCTTAACTAGGTTGATTAGGTTAAAATTAGGGTAATTAAGCAAATCATTGTGTAACGATGGTTTGTTCTGTAGACTATCGAAAAAAAATAAATAAGAGGGCTAATAATATTGGCTATAAAATAGTTCAAAAAATAAAAACTGCTTTTATTCTAGCCGAAATGAAACAAATAATACTTTCTCCAGAAGAAAAAATATTATAGGAAATACTGTGAAAAATTCCTTGCTCAGTTAAACGTCAATTGGGAAATATTTGAAAATGAACATTCACAGAAGGGCACGAACTATAGGGCACGAACTATATATATAGGCATGAACACATTCAAGGGACAAAAAATGAGATGTAATTGTCGTTGTAAAATGTTTTTGGTAACACTTTATTTTGATGGTCCATTTGAGTATTAGTAGACTGTCTGCTTAATATCTGTTGATACTGCTCCTTCAACAGACATTTAACTGTCTATAAGAAACTTAGCAAGTACATGTCAACTTACACTAACCTTAACCCCAGCCCTAATTTCAACCTAACAGTCTACTTATAATCTAATGAGAATTAGTTGGCAGTAGATGCAATGTAACTTAAATTCAACAAACAGACCATCAAAATAAAGTGTGACCATGTTTTTAACGTTATTCGTGAATCGTCACTTCTTCTGGAAGTGGACTGCAGATTTTTAACAGAGCTCATTTGGACACCTTCTTCTAAACCATGCAAACAATTCATCTTTTCTTGACCTGCTAGTAAGCCTCGTTTGTAAAAGAATTCCCTGAACTTGCCGACACCTCCAGTGGAGATGAGATGAGATAACAGAAGCTGCGCAATCAGATAAAATGTTGAAGACATTCATTTTTATGTAAACATGATGGATGACATATATTACATCACCAAAAATTATTTAATGTGGTCATGTCCATATATTGCCCAATGTATTGATATACATATTTCCATATTATGATTTATTCCATATTAGAATCATAATCAGTTTTATTGCCAAGTGTGCTTCACACACACAAGGAATTTGTTTTGGCAACAGAAGCTTCCAGTGTACATAAAGTGACAAGTGACAACACAAAATTAAATATGAGAAAAGAAAAAGGCTAAACATTAGACATTAAACAGAGATGCAGTTAGTCAAAAATATCTGAATGTTGAATTGTGTGTACAGATATGTTGTAAATATACAGGTTGTAAGGTGCTGTGTATCAATGCGAATGGAGAATGTATTGCATTGTATATTGTTATAAGGTGCTGTGTACAAGTGCGTATGAGAAAGTATTGCACGTTTATTGCCCAGTAGGGGAATATTTAACTGTTCATGAGGTAGATGGCCTGAGGAAAGAAACTTTTCCTGTGTCTGGCTGTTTTTGTGCTTGGTGCTCTGTAGCGCCGACCAGACGGTAACAGTTCGAACAGGTAGTGTGCTGGGTGCGAGGCGTCCAGAGTGATTTTGCGAGCCCTTTTATTCACTCTGGAAGAGTGAGTAAAAGGGCTTGATTTATCACTCTGGAAGAGTGAGTAAAAGGGCTCGCAAAATCACTCTGGACACTCTGCATTATATTTCCACATTCTAATAGTTATTTTATAATAATAATAATATTCAATAGTAGTGGTATATGTGTTTACATAATATTATAATAATTAAGATTTATATAGTTTTTGTAGAAGTTACAAGAAATATTGTAACAGTCTATATATATATACCAAATTAACAATTTGTATTTAATAGGAAATACTGATAAAAATCTCCTGCTCTGTTAAACAGCAGGCATTTATATTTCATGAATATTATTATTATTATTATTATTTATTTTATCTTCAACTTTATATTATTATTATTATTATTATTATTATTATTATTGGTGGTAGTAGTAGTAGTAGTTGTAGTAGTAGTGTAGTATTATTATTAGTAGTAGTAGTAGTCATAATAATAATAATAATAATAATAATAATAATAATATTTATATAGCACTTTTCTAGACACTCAAAGCGCTTTACATTTTTGAGGGAATCTTCTCACCCACCACCAATGTGCAGCATCCACCTAGATGACGCGACGGCAGCCATATTGCGCAACCCACACCAGCTGATTGGTGGAGAGGAGACAGAGTGATAAAGCCAATTATGGTATGGGGATGGTTAGGAGGCCATGATAGACAGAGGCTAGTGGGCAGATTTGGCCAGGATGCCAGGATTAAACCCCTACCTCACTGAGCAGTATAGAGTCCCCATCACTATACTATACACCCCCTGCTGGTCTCACTAACACCACTTCCGGCAGCAACCCAGCTTTCCCATGTGGTCTCCCATCCAGGTACTGACCGGGTGCAGCCCAGCTTAGCTTCAGTGGGCGATCATGTGAGAGTTGCAGAGAGCTAGTTTCCGGCATTCATTCATTCATTTTCCTCCAGCTTAGTCTCTGATTAATCAGAGGTTGCCACAGTGGAATGAACCGCCAACTATTCTAGCATATGTTTTACACAGCGGATGCCCTTCCAGCTGCAACCCAGTGGCAAAATCTTATTATTATTATTATAAGAATAATGTTCATTTATAATGCAGTTATTTAAATGAGATAATAATTTCATTTATGTATATATTACAATAAGAGTTTATTTATATTTTCAAAGTCTTTGTAAGTGTAAAAAATATAGCAAATGAAATGTACACAATAATTACAAATACATAAAAAAATTATTACAGAAACATTGTGGATTATCCATACTGGATTCTTACTGAATTATAAACCAGATTGGCAGATGAGAACATTGATTTATCCCATCCTCGTTTTCCAGAGAGTAGTATAAAATGATCGCTGGTAGAGATATTCAGATGCAACATAATTATTCTAGTTAAATGTTCCACGTCATTAAATGAAAACCTACACATCTTACAGAAGTTTCTCAAATGCATTTTTCTCATTAATCTCACTGACCCGTAGCTTGTATTGGACATGGGTAGAGATGTGGATCAGGTCTCTAGAGTCTCTGGCGTCCCGTTTAAATGCAGCCATTTTGTTGCATGTTCTGATAAGGCCACACTTTAAATAGATGTGAATGAGTGCTGACAGTCTAATGGCTGATGAGCACCATCAAATATTCATGCCTGTCACTCATCAGCTGCAGGGGACAGTGTGTGTGTGTGTGTGTGTGTGTGTGTGTGTTTGTGTGTGTGTGTGTGTGAGAGAGAGAGGGTCTTCATTCAGGTCCTGTAGTGAATGACTAGCGTCTCCTCTGCACAGACGTCTGCAGGACCACACGCTTTTTTTATTGGTTTCAGAAGGCACTAAATTTATTTCCAATCAATGTATGCTGCCCTTCAGAAAACCAAGGGCTCTTAATTTTTTTTTATTTTAGTCTCTCTGTCTGTCTGTCTGTCTGTCTGTCTGTCTGTAAAAGTATGTTTGTGCTGAATATCTTACAGTAAAGTAATCCATACAAACAAAACTGCATTTGCATGTAACACAACGACATTTATAAGTTACTTTAAATGCAATTCTATACATTATAACATTTAAGCCCTCATTGAAAATCAAATGCAATCATGTACACTCATAAAATATTTCTGAGTATAACTACTATAACTACTTATTTAAAATAAGCTGAATCAACACACTCCTTGAGGGTTTCTTTGGGTCAACTTAATTATTTTATGTTCAATCTACCTAAATTTGCAGAAACAATTTAGTTAATTCATGAAGATTTGTGGAATTGTGTGGAACCGAGCATTTTTACAGTGTACGGATGATAACACGGATGATAAAAACTGCAGTGTTGTATTGCTCTGTCAGCCTTCAGCCTTCAGAGGGCGCCAGAGAGTCATCATCAGTGATTTACTGCCCTGTTATTAGATTTTAACTGATGTGCGATGACAGGCTGACAGCGTCCCCGGACCGACCGCACACACCAGCGCGCAAATGAACGCTCCTCGTGCCGTCCGGGCCTCCGTGACACGGCGTTACGCAAGGCGGCCCAGAGCGAGGCTTCTCCGGCTGCGAGTGGGCGAGTGGGCGGCTGCCGTTCTCGGATCTGCCCCGGGAGTCACGCGCTGCGCTTCAGTTCGGCTCTCCAAGGTGTCACGGTAAATAAAGTGGTTAGTATGGAGCTGACGGTGTGACTGAACACGACGAGTCCTCCAGAAGAGTCTGTTTGAACTGGAGGAAAGCATTATGTAATGCATTGTGTCACGTGAAGATGTGAAATGGATTTGACGGTCTTTGGTTGAATTCTCATTGCGCGCAACAGTGCCTGTCCTCCCCATTGAAGTGATTTTGCTTGAGAGCAATGAACCAAAACAAGCCAGCTAGGAGGAGAATCGCAAGATTGCAAACTTGAATTTGTAGCAAAATATTGTACAAAATAGACGCTTGTTTAATAGCTGTAATGAGGAAGACATGCTTCAAGCATTGGGGATTAAATAACCACAATGAAAACAATGATTTAAAAATGATTTCTAAAATTGGTTTCACAATTGATTATTTTATTTTATATAAGGGAATAAAATCAACCAGCAAGGCGAATCACAACATTCGAGTTGATGTATGAATAAATAAATAAAACAACATAAAATAAAATAACATGATAAATAAATTATTTATTTAAATACCATGAATAAATTATTTTTAAAATAAATGTAAAAAAATATAATAAATCTAGGGTTGTCATAACCCTGCATGTCATTCATTCATTCATTCATTCATTTTCTTTCAGCTTAGTCTCTTTATTCATCAGGGGTTGCCACAGCAGAATGAACCGCCAACTTGTCCAGCATGTGTATTACACAAGCGGCAACCTCCCGCTCTCCCTAGTGAAGCAAGTAACTGAAACTGCAATTCATCGAAATGCTGCTAGTCCTGGCTCCATAATAGAGCAGATTTCTATCGACCCCATTTTTAAAATGGTGAACTTTACAGCAGAAATAAAGGTGTTTACAGCCTGGTACAAAGAACGATTTTGGTTCATATAGCTATATTACCCATCATGACAACTGTGAGGGGGGATGAATTTTTTTATTACTCATCCATTTCCTTTATATTACGTTTTATTAAGTCTGCATAATTAAGGGCGGGACCACTTGAGTGACAGCTTGCTGGTCGCTGTCACTTCACCTCAGCTGATTCCGGCTGATGAACTGATGAACTCTGCATATACATCCTATTTTTGTTTTGTTTTATGTGGCTTTACACAGTCATTTGATATGGCATGCTGTGTGCACTTAATTGTGCTCACAAACCATTTGCGTGGCCTCCATTTCCCACGTGAGTGAAATTATGTACTTATATACCATCTCTATAAATGTATTTGTTTTATTTAAGGTAATTTATCATTCATATTTTTCTTTAGACCTGTAATGCACTCCAGAATCTGACAGATTGAGTAGCTGTAGGCTATAAAACAGGCCTGGATATTATCAATAGCCTTGCATTTACTAACACAGATTTGAAGTATTAGGAATTAATTAACATTTTTCTACTGTAGAAAAAACGTCATAAGAACAATGCTTAGTGGCTCAAAGTATTACAACAGTGATTTTAAAAGACTAAACACTTTATTGATATAGTGTACAACCAAGCACATGTGGTCAGAACACAAACGAGTCGCAGTTAATGAAGGATTAAGCATTTCTCCCAAAGAAAAGCCAGTCTAAGCGAGCATTAGCAGGCATTTGTTTCTCCGCTCACGCTCCGCCTCTTTGCCCTTGTTTGGAACAAAATGGTTCACGCCTACTGGTAGCTTCTTTTGCGTTCTTTAGAAACCTATGAGTGACATCAAGGATACTAAGTCTATATTTTTTACTGTCTATGGATTTACACAGCGGATGCCCTTCCAGCTGCAACCCAGTACTGGGAGGAATCCATACAGTCTCACATTCACACACACACACACACACACACACACACACACACACACACACACACACACACACACACACACACACACACACACACACACACACACACACACACATAAAAAACTACAGCCAATTTAGTTTCCGAAGCACCAGAGGAAACCCACGCCAACACGGAGAACATGCAAACTCCACACAGGAATGCCAACTGACCCAGCTGGGACTCGAACCAGTGACCTTCTTGCCCCAATAATATTCATTTCAAAGTCTAACTGTATTTATGTGAATTACATATAATAATATCTTTTATGTAGCAAATTAAGTGTAAAATTTTGCTAAATAGTAATTCAACATCAAAACCAAATAAGAGTAATGCATTTAAAATGACATTCAGAAATTGGTCATCCATACTGTGTAAAAATATAATATAATATAATATACTCTGGTTTCCCTCACAGTCAAAAGACATGCGCTATAGAAGAATTGAATACACTAAATTGGCCGTAGTGTATGAGTGTGAATGAGAGTGTATGAGTGTTTCCCAGTACTGGGTTGTGGCTGGAAGGGCATCTGCTGCATAAAACCTATGCTGTAATAGTTGGTGGTTCATTCCGCTGTGGCGACCCATGCTAAATAAAGGGACTAAGTCGAAGGAAAATGAATGAATGAATGAATGAATGATATAACATAATGTAGTCTGTTAAATGGATCATTTGTCTTCTGGTTTGTCTTTTGGTTCGGTTTGGTTTGTTTAAAGGGGTCAATAAATGCATTCCCTTTTAATTCCATAGTGCTTTATAGACAGCCAGATTTTCATTTTCTCCGTTAATCACTCTTTCTTTAGGCATACATCACAGCAAAACACTCCAGCAACAAAAACTTCTTATTCTGTTTTCTGTCCTCGCTTACACTCTTTTCACTGAAGCCCTCCACAGTTAAATGGCTTGAATAACATGCCTTCTTGGGCCTTAATCCCAATAGATGAAGCAATTGTATCTATTAAACTGTTTCCATACCAAAGGTGGTGCGTTTTTAGTACATAAAAAATCCAAACCTGATCTTATCTTGACAAACTATATATAAGATGTACAGTTGAAGTCAATTATGAGCCCAAATGATGTTTAACAGAGCAAGGTGTTTTTCACAGTATTTCCTTTAATATTTTTTCTTCTGGAGAAAGTCTTATTTGTTTTATTTCGGCTAGAATAAAAGCAGTTTTTATTATTTTTAAAGCCATTTTAGGGTCAATATTATTAGCCCCCTTAAGCAATATTTTTTTCAATTGTCTACAGAACAAACCATCGTAATACATTGACTTGCCTAATTGTAACTGAAAGACGCTGGACGACAAAGTTGAGGATCCATGTGCAGCTTTCTGAAAGCTTAGTCAGATAGGCAATTGTCAATCAGAAGAATGAGGACAATCCAAAAGCATAGTCAGGTCACAGGCAAAAGGTTGATACAGGCAGCAGACAACGTAAACAAGGGAACAAGGCAAGGGTCAAACACGAATAGACTAGACACAGGAAATGCTTAGAAATGTATAACCAAACAAGACTCAACAACGTGTGTGTGTTCGAGAGGTGTATAAATAGTCTGTGTAATTATCCCTGAACAGCTTCAGCTGTGCGTGTTTGCAATTATGGGGGATCTGGACCAGGTGTGTGAGTGAAGTGCATGATGGCATTTGTAGTTCATTAAAGTGGCAGATCCCCCTGCACTGGCTGGATTGCTGGTGACCATTACACTATTTACCTTAACTTGCCTAATTAATCTAGTTAAGCCTTTAAATGTCACTTTAAGCTGAATACTAGTATTTTGAAAAATATCTAGTAAAATATTATGTACTGCCATCATTGCAAAGATAAAAGAAATCAGTTTAGAAATGTGTTGAAAAATCTTCTCTCCGTTAAACAGAAATTAGGGAAAAATATACAGGGGGGCTAATAATTCAGTACGGCTAATAATTCAGACTTCAGCTGTATGTTTCACCTATAATTTCCAAGTGTGAACTCAATATGTGGGGTGACAAGAGGTTACACTAAAAATAAACACTGATGTCATATAAAGTAGCTGCAACGAGACAAGCAGATTGGACATTTTATTCCATTTTGTAGTGCTTGGAGAATTCATTTCCATATATTTGTGTTGAGAAAGCTGTGCATCCATCTCCCTGGTATCTTTCAGCTGACACATCTGACTGATTGCAACTGTATTTTAATCCATAATTCAGTGATTGCACAGTAAAAGAAACGAAAGAGGAAGATGATACATCCCGGGTACGAGATACGAGAGTCTCCGGATCAGGATATAACCCGTAGCTTCACTGAAAATCGTTTATTACGTGAGCAGCTGGAGACTGACAGTGATGTGATGTTGATAGAAGCAGACAGATCTCATCCTTCTTCAGTTTAGCGCCGCTGTTCTGCGTTCACGGATGGGGCAGGATGCCGCTGGAGGTACGGGATGGTCGGTTGGTTGGTCGGTCAGGCGGTGGGGTGCCGTCAGGTAGGACTGTGATCTATTAGTGCACCATTAGGGCTGAACGGACCGCACACCTGCTGCTCTCTTGACCCGTTTCTTCCCTCACCTGCCCTGTCAAACAGCTGGGCCAATGGAGGTGGTGCTGGCATATGGCAGATCCCCTGCTGTGCAGTTTGGGCTCACTTGCCAAGATTAGATTTAGAGGGGAAAATGCACAGAAATAGAAAAAAGTGCTTGGAAAATTTCAACTGATGCAAAACACAGAACTCTCGACACATGTCTGAAAGTTTATTTGTGTAATTCGGTGAAATGTGTGCCATCAACACAAGTGCACACACATACATACAATGTGCACAACAGTATACTGTACATATATGTTTGTTGGTAGCACAAATATCACAATTTTTATTTATAAAATAAAATAAAACAATAAAATTGAAAGATTTTCAGACCACTAATGAATAATATTCTGATAATAAAATATATTTAAAGAAAAATTGCAATAAACATTGTCTAAATACAGTACATTCGCCGGCCACTTTTTTAGGTACACCTTACTAGTACAGGGTTGGACCCCCTTTTACCTTCAGAACTATCTTAATCCTTCGTGGCATAAATTAAACAAGGTACTGGAAATATTCCTCAGAGATTTTGGTCCATATTTACGTGATAGCATCACGCAGTTGCTGCAGATTTGTCGGCTGCACATCCATGATGCGAATCTCCCGTTCCACCACATCCCAAAGGTGCTCTATTGGATTGAGGACTGGTGACTGTGGAGGCCATTTGAGTACAGTGAACTCATTGTCATGTTCAAGAAACCAGTCTGAGATGATTCACGCTTTATGGCATGGCGTGTTGTGGAAGTAGCCATCAGAAGATGCGTAGATTGTGGCCACAAAGGGATTGACATGGTCAGCAATACTCAGGTAGGCTGTGGCATTGACATGATGCTCAATTGGTACTAATAGGCCCAAAGTGTGCCAAGAAAATATCCCCCACACCATTACACCACAATTGATACAAGGCAGGATGGATCCATGCTTTCATGTTGTTGACGCCAAATTTTGACCCTTCCCTTCTGACCCTATTTTCTCTTTATCTGACCATTCAATGTAAACCCTAGAGATGGTTGTGCGTGAAAATACCAGTAGATCAGCAGTTTCTGAAATACTCAGATCAGCCCATCTGGCACCAACGACCATGCCACATTCAAAGTCACTTAAATCACCTTTCTTCCCAATTCTGATGCTCGGTTTGAACTGCAGCATATCGTCTTGACCATGTCTACATGCCTAAATGCACTGAGTTGCTGCCATGTGATTGGTTGATTAGAAATTTGCGTTAATAAAGAGTAGGACTGGTGTACCTAATAAAGTGGCCGGTAAGTGTAGTTTCTACATACAAATGAACTTTAATCAAGTTTAAATGTGTCTGTGGTTTGCAAGGCTTTGTGCTTCTTTTTCTCATTTCCAGTATTAATACATTATTCAAAAGTTTTAAGTACTTAAGTAATTCAAAGTTTTAAGATTAAAGGGATAGTTCACTCAAAAATGAAAATTGCCTCACAATTTATTCTCCCTCATGTTATTTTAAATATTTATGAGTTTCCTCTTTCTGTTTGACACAGAATAAGATATTTTGAAGAAAGCTGGTTGCTGGTACTTACCAACCTTTTCTATAGTAGGAAAAAAATACTATATAAGTCAATAAAGGTGCCAGCTAACAGCCTCTTCTTTTGTGAAGAAAGAAACTCAAATAGGTTTTGAACAAGTGAGAAAATGATGACAGAATTTTCATTTTTGGGTTAACCATACCTTTACTAAGTACTGTAACAGATTTATTTTTGGAAATTGGTTTATATTATTTAACGTATTAGCCAATTGCATCTTATTGGTAAGTGTTACAATTATTATTATTTTTTATATGTCAAATCAAAGTAGTTTGTTTTGTAAAGTTTACCTCAAATCTGGTTGAATTGGTTGAACACTTGTAACTCTTTAACAATAACTTGTTTAAAAACCCTAATGGAAAAATACAGCCAAACGCCATTGTAAATGTGTCCAGACACTGATGTGCTCTATATCCAGTGACGGGCAGAAACTTGAGGCTTTTCTACTGACTGTCGATCCGTAGCGGCTCCATCTCCACCTGCTCTTTGCCTTTCTGACTATGTTTTGTCCAGTTACTCTTCAGTGATGTGTGCCAGATAACATTGAAGCGGGTAATTGCTGCCAAGCCAGCACAGTCGCCTCAGCTGAAAACTCTCACCTGTGTCCCACACATACTGTAGACGGGTTCAGTTTCATGAATCCAGCATGACTGTGACAGACTGACTTTCTCCAGCTGCCTTAAAATGTACAAGACTATATTAGATTACTTTCTATGAGCAGATGTGACCTTACATGATAGAAAAATCACAAATAAGATATTTGTTTATTCTAGACGGCACACAGTTTAGCTGGAGAACAAATGAAGACTTATGTGACATTAGTGCTATAGCAAACCAGATCAAATGTTTGTGTGAGGGGTATATATATATATATTTATATGTATAATCATTCATTCATTAATTCATTTTCTTTTTGGCCTAATCGATTTCGATTTTTAAAGATGGAGTTTGATCAATTGCATAAGCCTGTTCGACTGTCACTGAATGGCAAATGAAAATGTCCCTTAACTCAAAACTCTGCATTATAAGAAAAAGAAAACACACTGTACAGTTGGAAGTGTAACATGCATTCATAATGTTTTTTTGCGCAGTGACGCTACTTTAAATGAGTCTGATTTACTATACATTAAACGGCAACTCCGTTTCGCGAAAGACGAAGTTAAGATGCCGTTCTTCTATTCCACATGGATGCTATGAGGATAAACAAGAGAGGAAAAAGAGATCAAGACCTTGAGTATGGTGATAATGAGTGAATGACAGCTTTTAAAAGTGTCAGAGAGACATCCCCTTTTTTGCCCAGTAGGCCCACCTTGTGTTTTATTTACTAAGCTATTTTTAAAAAGATAAATATAATGTATAAAACTATACATATATTGATGTTTCACAACGTTTTTACACATTATTTAAATGTAACAAGCTTGGTTTACAATATTGACAATGTTTACATCACTCTACTTGCATTAAATCTAAATCCCAAATATCAGAAACGACAACAGATTGTTAAGATTTAATTAATGTCAGTTTTAATGTTATTGATTAATGCACTTGACAGATTTCATTCATTCATTTTCCTTCTGCTTAGTCACTGGTTTATCAGGGGTTAACACAGCAGAATGGACCACTTACTTGACAGATTTATGTTTTTTTAATTTTAAGTGGTTTGTGTAATGGGTTTTATGTTTGGTAAAATAATTTCTAATGGCATCTTTAGTGATTTTTTCAGCTAATTGCACTGTCTTGTCTCAATAGGTGGATTTAGAGGTTTTTGCAAAAAAAGCGCAAGTGGATTTGACTTTGACGCAAAAGAAAATCTATCTTGTTAAAATCTAAAGAACTGTCTAAAGTGACATTTTTGGAAAAAAGGTATTTTATTTACTAGCTAATAACCTTATCATTATATATAAAATGAAATTCCTGAACCTAATCAGAGGAGCCTGATAGAAAATGCTCATTAACAAAAAATGAGGTCTGATGGATTTAGAGGGTTTTGCATCTGAACTCTATATCATATATATATATATATATATATATATATATACACAGGGAGTGCAGAATTATTAGGCAAGTTATATTTTTGAGGATTAATTTGATTATTGAACAACAACCATGTTCTCAATGAACCCAAAAAACTAATTAATATCAAAGCTGAATATTTTTGCAAGTAGTTTTTAGTTTGTTTTTAGTTTTAGCTATTTTAGGAGGATATCTGTGTATGCAGGTGAATATTACTGTGCATAATTATTAGGCAACTTAACAAAAAATAGCTAAAACTAAAAACAAACTAAAAACTACTTGCAAAAATATTCAGCTTTGATATTAATGAGTTTTTTGGGTTCATTGAGAACATGGTTGTTGTTCAATAATAAAATTAATCCTCAAAAATACAACTTGTAATTCAACCTAATAATTCTGCACTCCCTGTGTATATATATATATATATATATATATATATATATATATATATATATATATATATATATATATATATATATATATATATATATATATATATATATAAATATATATATATATATATATATATATATATATATATATATATATATATATATATATGGCAGTTTTTGAGTTTTTGTGTTAGACATGCTTGTTTTAATCTTGTAGATAGTAGCATGTATCTTTAGCAGACAAATATATTTTAACCAATGTCAAACCATCTTCCTCTGTATCACATGCTATGCAATCAGCACATTGTGAATAGTTTATTTTGAGTTTATTCTTTGAGTAAAAAAAACTGTCTGCAGTAGATTAAATTGTTCAGATAAAAGGGCATGGCATATATGTTAATAAACATCATGCTTGGATGCTTTCTAGTAAGTCATAAAGGATTTATTGCATGCTATGCATTTTTTATGATGCCATCCTTCCTTGTAATTTCATTGCAGATTGCTGTAGAGTCATTATAGCATCTTAGCACAGAAAGGAAAACAGAAATAGCTCAATGTAGACATTCTTCATTCTAAAAGTGCCCCTATTATTTTGTTTTAAGTTCACAATTTTGTTTTGGAGTTTCCTAGAATAAAAGATAAAAGAAAACAGATTTTCCTCACAGTGTCTTAAAAGGTTGGTTCAAGTATACAGTATAGTCTCTCTAAATCCCACCTTTTAGAGATCCTGTGCTGCTCTGCTTGGTCAGTTGACCCAGTCTGTTCTAGCTAGTCGATCAATCACAAGGGAAGTTCTTATAGTTTCGAAGTTCATGCAAAATGAATTAGTTTTTGCAGCGCTGTAAACAGCACCTTCTCAAATCGAGATGAGCTTTATGGTCATATGTGGACATAATGTGCAATGAAATGCCATGTCTCACAGGACCATGCTGCTACATAAATAAATATAATCATAAATATAAACACAACACTGGATGTATAAGCTATTTTAAACCAATACATACTAAAATACTGAACTACTGACTATACATAAACTATAAATACTTACAGATAAACTGAGATTATACAAGTACTTTTACATAACACAGAACAATATTGTGCAAGATATTGTGCAAAAGAGGTATTTAAGGTTGAAAAGCAAGTGCAGCATGACTGTGTGGTACATTCACAAGTTAATATTGTTTTCCTTATTGAGTCTTGTGGAGATGGACTTTAAGTGTCTGGTGCAAATGGAGAGAAGAGTGTGCCTTGACATGTTAACCAACTAAAATTCATTCAGGACTGACCTACATTGTAAATAATATCAGTTAATTAACAGTTGAGTGTTTTCCATTTATTTACGGTTGTGAATTGCATTATAGGGACCTTGATTGCTGCTCTGTCAACTTTTAATGTTGAAAATTCAACTCTACAGTTTAACAACGTGACTTTAAGAAGTTTGAAATAATATAAGGTACAAGAAATAATAAATAGAGAAATAAAATGACAGAAAATGTACTGTCAGTTTATTACAAGGTTACCGTTGTCACAGCCAGGCCAGCTTCTCCCTATTCACCTGAAACACCCCGCTCACAGTCACCTAAATCATCATGATCCCTCTCACCTGAATACTGATCACTCACGCACCTGCACGTCATCTCCGCTCGTCACTCTAGCTTCATAAAACCCCTCACCGTCCCTCACTTAGGGTGTACTCACACTATGTCTAGTTGCCTTGAACCGTGGTGAAGCACGCTTGTCCTCCTCCCCTCTCCTCGCTCGGCCTGCACTCACATTACATCCGAGCCGGAGCACGCTTACGTTATCGATGATGCGCTGTTCAGTTTAACAGAAGAGAAGCGCTCTTGCTCAGCACAGTGGAGATTTCTTTAGTTATATCATTTTAGTGGTTTGATATGCGGTGACACGCAGTCAAATATTTCGCTGAACAGAACCACCAATTTTGATGCTCATAAACAATCATTAAAGTCCTCGAGCTGCAGGTATTAGGAGGTTTGCTGAAGGTGCAGATGTCGTGCAGCGAGAGGTTTGCGTCTTTAATAAACTACGACAGTTTGCGTTCATTGAAAAGTAAGAATGATTAATAAATTCATATGAAACAGTCCCTTAAAAGTGATCTCCCGTCAACTCACACTACAAGTGTATCGCACCTGAGCCCAAGTGAACCACGCTCTGGCACACCTCTTCCAACTGGGCCAACTCAACTGTGCCTGAGCCCAATTCAGAGCACCCACACTTCTCAAACGAACCGGGAAACGCGCCTGGGCACAGTTCGGATAACATAGTGTGAGTGCGCTCTTAGTATTCGGTCTCATCACTACCGAGAAGGACAAACGCTCACGGTCAGTGAATCCTATTACGACTAGTTATACTTGCCTTTCTATTTCCAGTTTATCTCCAGTGCCTGCGTCTCTCCTCCTTCCTAGTGTGATTCCTTCCTGGTTGTGTTTCCTGATTTCTACTACTTCAGTTGCCATCATCAGTCTCCGTTCATCTTCCATAATCAGTCTCCGATCATCTTCGATCATCTGGTCCACTGCTCACCAACGCAAGAAAGAGACATTACCTGTTTACATCATTCCTGTTCATAAACTGAAATAAACTTTCAAGCCGTATTTCCACTGCGCACGACAAGCGACAGACCGGAAGTCATTCATTTTCAATGGACAGAAGTCCGGGAGCTGCGTGGAGTTCCGAACATCTCCGTATGCAGAAAATTTGGATCCGATTTGAGCTGCGGATCCGTTAAAATATTAACTCCTGCGACTAGACCGTATGCATCCAGTCGACCGTATGTGATGTATTCAAGTGTTGTCCAAGCAGATCCGTGCGCGCAAGATGAGAAATAGTAGATTTTTTGAATCAGAAAAAAAGTTTATATTAAAAAAAACATTTCTATTCATAAATATAAAAAAAAAAATTTAGCAGTCTAAGAGTTTCTAGTATACATTTATTCAACCATAGTGAACGGATGGAGAATAAAGGCTTTTTCTTTTGCACTCCTTTATTTCGGACATTGCGAGAATCCAGCTTCTCTCCCATGGTGCACGACAAAACTGAAAATTCTGTGTGACTGCCACAAGGGGGCGTATTCCAACAGTCGTGTCCAAATGTCGTGTGCAGTGGAAAGGCGGCTTCATTCATACTCACAGCTCCGGTCTTCGTCCGTCCTTCTGTGACAACTGTAACATACAACATCTTTAAACTATTAAAAGTGTTAATAAACATCACTTTTTCAAACTTTTCAAGGTTAAAAGTCGTTGGAAAAAAAGATCTAGATCCCATAATCCGTTTCAAAAGCATAAATAAATGGGAAAAACAAAAAACATGAATCACAAAATAAGGAAAACTGCTCATTTACCTGTATTTTTTTACAGTGTGCAACTACAGTGTTTGAGAGTCTAAGACATTGTTCAGTGCGAAATTCTTCTTCTCGATCTGTACATTTTCGACTCACAAACAAACTACATGGAAGGTAATATCCAGAAAACAAATCGCACCACCAGGCAGAGTGCACAATATTATCTCACAGCCAGCTGCGCACAGCACTGTCAATCCCTTCAGATGCTCTATTGTAATAAATCTGCGTTAGTCTACTCTATCTTTGTGCAAAGTAGAAAAAATGTCCCATAATACATCTGGGTCATGTGACTTCAGCCGAATGACAAGGCCACCTCTGAAACATTTTAGCTGCTTCCCACAGGGCTCAGTGGCTGATCCTCTCTTGCCCCGCTCATTTATCACTCCAGACTGTAGGTAATCGCCTCCTTTATAGCCGCGCTCTCCATATCCCGATCCTATCTCCCTCTGGATATCACCAGTGAACACTGGAGAGACAGCTAAACAACCATTGTGCTATCGGAAGGAAAACCATCGGCACACTGTAAAAAAATCTGTAAATTTGCAGTTTTTCATATTTTGTGATTCACGTTTTTATTTCTTCCCCATTTGTTTATGCCAGGGGTGTCCAAACTTAGTCCTGGGGGGGCCGGTGTCCTGCATAGTTTAGCTACAACTTCCTTCAACACAGTTTGAGTTTGGACACCCCTGGTTTATGCTTTTAAATTGCATTATTGGACCTTGATCTTTCTTCCAACAACTTTTAACCTTGAAAAGTTGAATATTTGTAATAGTTTAAAGTCATATATTGTCTGGGTTGGTGTTATATATTACAGTCAGGGATGCAACGTTTAACTGATTTCACTATTAACCATGCTTTAATTCGTCACGGTTAATTAATAGTAAAGGCTTCTCAACAACACGTTTCTGCACGGAACAAAACTGCTGCAACTAAACAAAGTTATGCCAACTGTGCGCTAGTTTGAAGTTCCGAGCTTGTACATGGCTAATACCATAACTATGCCTAAGGCTATTAACTAAGGGCTGTTCACATATCGTTTCTTTTACGCATATTGGGGGCGATGTGCACGTGCTTTTCAGGCGCTCCCAGTCTAAAACATCTCAACTTCAGAATGCCACGAGTGCACTGCGAGTCACGTGATAAGAACTGACCAATAAGCTTCGTTTTTCGTATGGACTATACACATTTCTACTCTACGCTTTGACTACATTTGTTCTCGTTAAAAGGGAAATACTTACATTTACATGATTAAATACTTACAATAGATTTAAATTATTCATTCATTTTCTTTTCGGCTTAGTCCCTTTATTATTCAGCCATCGCCACAGCGGAATGGACCGGCAACTTATCCAGCATATGTTTTACACAGTGGATGCCCTTCCAGTCGCAACCCAACACTGGAAAACACCCATACACACATATACTGTACACTATGGCCAATTTAGCATATTGAATTCACCTGTACAGTTACTTACTGTGGGGGAAACCGGAGCACCCGGAGGAAACCCACTCAAATACGGGGAGAACATGCAAACTCCACACAGAAATGCCAACTGACCCAGCTGGGGCTTGAACCAGCGACCTTCTTTCTGTGAGGTGATCGTGCTCCCCACTGTGCCACCGTGACGCCCGCACATTCTGTTTTGTAAATTATTTTCAGTGTAAGATTACATTTTAATGAAAATACTGAAAGACTATGTAGGACAGGCCAACAAAGACTGTATTATCTGTGGAAATTAGCGAAGTTTAATATTGATAGGACTCTGATGGTGGCATTTTATAAGGCCTATGTAGAATCCATTTGAACCTTTTCATTGATTTGTTGGTTTGCTACCTTAAAAGTAAAACAAAGGAACTCACTGTCTAAGGTTTTAAATACCTGCAGCAAAGTATTAGGGGTAAAAGTGCCGGGGTTAACCTATTTATATGAAACTCAGGTGTTAAAGAAAGCTTATCAGATTACATCTGATATAGTTGAAGTCAGAATTATTTAACCCCCTGAATTATTAGCCCCCCTGTATATTTTTTTCCCCAATTTCTGTTTAACGGAGAGAAGATTTTTTCAACACATTTCTAAACATAATTATATATTATAGTTGTAATAACTCATTTCTAATAACTGATTTATTTTATCTTTGCCATGATGACAGTAAATAATATTTTACCTGATATTTTTCAAGACACTTCTATACAGCTTAAAGTGACATTAGGTTAAATAGGCAGGTTAGCATTATTAGGCAAGTTATTGTATAATGATGGTTTGTTCTGCAGAAATCAAATAATTTAAAACTGCTTTTAATAATTAAAAACTGCTTTTATTCTAGCTGAAATTAAACAAATAAGACTTTCTCCAGAAGAAAAAACATTATCAGACATACTGTGAAAATTTTCTTGCTCTGTTAAACATCATTTGGGAAATATTTAAAAAAGAAAAAAATCAAAGGGAGGCTAATCATGCTGACTTCAACTGTATATCCCATCCTCTTTTGATTCATTTCAAATACTTCCCTCAGAATTTTGGTATAGGGTCCCTTTGGTAAGGACCAACAAATTAAAAATTAAATTTGTTCCTTGTGCGATTGGTTTGCTGAATTTTAATGGGAAGAGGTAGTTGTTGTTTTTTAGTACTTTTAATTTTGTTTATTGTTTGTCTTAAGTGTGTGGTATGATATATGTGTTGTTAATCTAGTACGCTGCTAAACAAATCGCCCCAAATGGTGACAATAAGGCTTACAGTAACAGTGAAATTATTACTTATGTTTAAATGCCAAAAAACATTTTTAAGTCCAAAGAAAAATGGAATATTGTTAGTTTCTTTATTATTATTTTGTGCTGTATTAAATAGTTACTGAGCAGCAATAAATAACACTTTAAAATATAAGGAGTTTTTATGTGAATTTTCTAAACTAGTAGTGTTTTGAAATGAATAAATGCATAATAATCGTAATACTGTTAAACCTAATAACCGTGAAACTGTGATTATTCCTCAGATTATAATTGTACAACCAAAATCTATAATCGTTGCATCCCTAATTGGCATCACGGTAGTGCAGTGGGTAGCACTATCACCTCACAGCAAGAAGGTCGCTGGTTCAAGTCCCGGCTGGGTCCGTTGGTGTTTCTGTGTGGAGTTTGCATGTTCTCCCCGTGTTGGCGTGGGTTTCCTCCGGGTGCTCCCGTTTCCCCCACAGTCCAAAGACAGTGCAGTGCAGTATAGGTGAATTCAATAAGCTAAATTGGCCGTAGTGTATGTGTGTGAATGAGTGTGTCATGGGTGTTTCCCAGTGATAGGTTGCAGCTGGAAGGGCATCCTTTCAGCTGCAACATACAGTGCTTCCCACAGGTTTGAAATATACTTGTGGTGGTAGCTGGATTGAAACACTTTTTACCCACAGCACATAAATGGTCAACTACAAACTACAAAAAAATAATGTGACTTTTAATTATATTTGTATTTATTATGACACTGTTATACACCTTTTCAATGGGTTCAAGTCATTTAAAAAATAGGCTGTTGAAATAAACGAAATCCACTATTTCTCCTACTTTTGTGCTATTTAGGAGCCATGTGCACCCACTGACAGGTAAAGGCTGCTCTCTCTCTCTCTCTCTCTCTCTCTCTCTCTCTCAGAAGTTGCATTATTGGCTTGATGTTTACAGTATTGCCAAAGCATTTTAGATATGTATAAAGTTTGTAATATATTAACATCATTAAATGAATAAAATATACAGCAAATGAGAAATAAATATCAGAAAAAAATGAATAAAAAAATTGACATTATTGCTAAAAATGATAATAATTACTAGAATAAAAAGTGTAGATTATTTAAATGAGGCAAATTAGTTGATTAGCCAAATAATTTCTAACAAATATTTTACAGCCATTATAGATGTCATTTTGTTCTCTCCGAGTATATAGTAAAGTTTATCTAAGTCTTTTAAATGATTATTTTATGGTTTATTAATTTCTAACAAATATTTTACAGCCATTATAGATGTCATTTTGTTCTCTCCGAGTATATAGTAAAGTTTATCTAAGTCTTTTAAATGATTATTTTATGGTTTATTAAATGATTAACTATTTAACGTTTCTCTCGTGGCTGCAAAAACGCACACAAATAACGGCAACTTTAGAAAGCTAAAGTAAAACCCAAATCCCGGACATTTTACGAGATTAAGAAACTATGGTCGGACGCAATTTGGCGGAAAAGGCGCATCTCTGTGGGTCTCTAAAGAGCACATGAGATTGTCTGAATGAGTGACAGATTGCACACACAGAACCAGCAGTAGAAAACGTGCAGAGCGAGAGAAGATTTTCCACTGGTTAATCGATCGCGAATGTTTGGCTCTCTTGGACGGATACAAAAAATGTGTAAAAGGATGATAATAATAGTAATATTCATGTGTCACCACCAAATATACTTGGGCGGCCGTTAATATAACTAGGCACCCCGCCCAAGTAAAGTCTACGTATGTGTGGGAAGCACTGACATATGCTGCATAAGTTGGCGGTTCATTTTGCTGTGGTGACCCCTGATTAATAAAGGGACTAAGCTGAAAAGAAAATGAATGAATGAATTATCGCTTATACATTATATTATTTCAAACTACTAAAATGTCATTAAAAGTCACTTTGTTAAACTGTAGAGTTGAATTTTCAACATCAAATATCGACAAAGCAGAGATCAACACCCCATAATGCAATTTACAACCGTAAATAGACGGAAAACACTTAAAATACTGAAACTGTTAATTAAGAGATATGTTTTTACAGTGTGGGATGTTTTCCTCGGCCTGCTTACGGACGCCGAGCTCACAGAGATGAATGAACGTTAGGAAGAATCCCCATGAGATGCAGCCCCATACTGAGGCTTAAATAAACACATTAAACACACAAGTTTGCAATTATTTTCTCCCCTCACACCCCCCGCCTCCTAAACACACACCACTGCTTTATTATTTCCAGGAATCTGGGGTCTCGACGGGACTTGTTTTTATAGCTGAGGTTTCCAACTGGTGTATCGCGGAGCTCAGTGTGTTTGACTCAGCTGGCTGTATTGACCTCACTTTTCTTTCTGGCCTCCTGCAGGTTCACCCTTTGTTGATGCGCGAGCGGCGCTCCGAGTCGCAGAGGAACAAGCTGCTGCGCCGGACAGTCAGTGTGCCTGTGGAGGCCAGGCACCATCCTGAAATGGGTGAGTCGCACACGTCCCAGCCAGCTTCATCCTGGACTGATACGCTCACACTAAAGCTGCCTATTCATGCAGATTTCTTCATTCAGTTTTAATTCAATTCATTCTTAGTTAAATAGGATTCAGCAACAATTAATTTTAATATATCAAATCCAAGTACATGTTGATTTACATGTTGAACTTTACAGTTCCATTGTTATTTATATTCTGATTATATGTGCCAAACTTTAATTTTATTCTTATCTATTTTCTAATTATATGCATCAAACTTTACAGTTTTATTCATGTCTATATTCTGATTATATACAACAATCTTTACAGTTTTATTCATGTCTATATTCTGATTATATACAACAATCTTTACAGTTTTATTCATGTCCATATTCTGATTATATACAACAATCTTTACAGTTTTAATCATGTCCATATTCTGATTATATACAACAATCTTTACAGTTTTATTCATGTCCATATTCTGATTATATACAACAATCTTTACAGTTTTAATCATGTCCATATTCTGATTATATACAACAATCTTTACAGTTTTATTCATGTCCATATTCTGATTATATACAACAATCTTTACAGTTTTATTCATGTCCATATTCTGATTATATACAACAATCTTTACAGTTTTATTCATGTCCATATTCTGATTATATACAACAATCTTTACAGTTTTATTCATGTCCATATTCTGATTATATACAACAATCTTTACAGTTTTATTCATGTCCATATTCTGATTATATACAACAATCTTTACAGTTTTAATCATGTCCATATTCTGATTATATACAACAATCTTTACAGTTTTAATCATGTCCATATTCTGATTATATACAACAATCTTTACAGTTTTAATCATGTCTATATTCTGATTATATACAACAATCTTTACAGTGTTATTCATGTCCATATTCTGATTATATACAGCAATCTTTACAGTTTTAATCATGTCCATATTCTGATTATATACAACAATCTTTACAGTGTTTTTCATGTCCATATTCTGATTATATACAACAATCTTTACAGTTTTATTCTTGTCTATTTTCTAATTATATCCATCAAACTTTACAGTTTTACTCATGTCTATATTCTGATTATATTATATGCAGCAATATTTATAGTTTTATTCATATCTAATGTAATATAACAATAGGAATATTTCTAATGATAGATAATATAAATATACAATTGACTACCCCATAATATATATAATTTATATACTAATATATATTTACACTTATCACATATTACATTCTATAAATGTTCTTATGATGTATCCCAAGGTTTAGTTTTATTTCTGTCTAAATTCTGATTATTTATGCCAATTGTACATTTCTATTCCTATATCCATCTACAGTATATTATGATTACATCTGCCAAACATTGCAGTTTCATTGCTATTTATATTCTGATTTTATGCACATTTATTCCAACCTGTATACTAATTACATCCTTCCAATTTTAACAGTTTTAATTCCTATTTTTAGTCTGATTAAATCCGCCAAATATTTATCTAGATATTTCAGAGACAGCCCATGATGATCTGCACCAAACTTTAGTGTTACTTTTAGGATTACATCTGACAAACTTTAGAATTCTCTTCCTATATACTGAGAACGCACGCTAAACAGTATTATACTCTCCATATTCTGATTATATGTGGCAAGCTTTACAGATTTATTCCTATCTACTGTATATTCTGAGGATGTACAACCAGCTTTACAGTTTTATTCCTGTCTATATTTTGAGTATTTATGCCAAACTTTAAGATTTTATTCTTCTTTATGTTTTTGTTTTAAGTGGTAAACTTTACAGATTTACTCCTATCTACTGTTTATTCTGCTGATGCACACCAAATGTATTAGTTCTAATACAATTCTCATGTCAGTTATTATTTATTTTGTGCAACAACTAATGTTTTGAGAAGATTGTGTTACGAAATCTCACAATATTAAAATGTGACTGTATTTGAAAAGCAGTCTCGTGATAGCACCATGACATACTGAGAGGGTGAAATTAGCGTAGAAGATGTCACAGCTACTAATTTGGAAACTGAGGATTTAAAAGATGCTGACACCCTGGTTAACACCTCTTAAAAGAACCAGCTAAACTCACACACAGTATATCAGACACATAATTCAATGACAGAGCCTCAATACACTTAATAGAAAGTTCTTTTTCATTCTTTGTTTATAAGTGTGAAGTAGACATTACCTTTACAGTAATATACTGATAACAAACAAATCAGATGCTGACACAGCCTATAGGCCAGTGGTTCTGAAAGTGGGGTCATGGGACAATGATTTCCAAAAAAAAAAAAATAATAAACTATTAAAATTACCATATTTTTTCCGAAGCCTACAGAAGATTAAAATTCATTCATTTTCCTTCAGCTTAGTCACTTTATTCATCAGGTTTCACCACAGCGGAATGAACCACCAACTTATCCAGCATATGTTTTAGACAGTGGATGCCTTTCCAGCTGCAACCCTGTACTGGGAAACATCCATTCACACTGGCCCAGCCGGGGCTTGAACCAGCAACCTTCTTGCTGTGAGGCGACAGTGCTAATCAATCAGCCACCATGTTGCCCAAAAACATAAAATAGTTACATTAAATATACAACATGCAAATAAAATCCATCAGCCTTTTAATAATTTTTTTTCCATTGGATTGTGACCCCTGGGGTGTTTACTTTAGTCACCGTGCAGCCTAAGGCTATGTTCACACTGCAGCCAAATGTGACCCGAATCAGATTTTTTTTGCCCACATGTGACTCGGGTAATGACAGTGTAAACAACCCAAACCGCATGGAATCTGATCTTTTCAGTTCAGATTTGTGTCACTTTCATATGTAGTATTAAATCAGACACAGATCTGGGCCTAGGGCCTCATGTATCAACGCTGCGAACACACAAAAACCTTGCATACGCCAGATTTCACGCTCACGTTAGAATTTACTAACGATAAATTATCGTAAGAAAGTGCGTTGGTCCGCGCCAACTTCATGTCTGGCATACGTGTATTTCTTGTGTGTGTTTGTTTTATTTCCATTGGCGACTTCTAGAGGCAATTATGTTAAATTGCACACTACAAAGTATAGCACCAACACATGTGAAAAACATTGCTATTAATTTATAATTGATAAAATGGGTTAATTGACACAATATTTTTTTTTTACCAAGTATGTGATTTAGAACATATAAAAGCATTTGCAAATGTATACAACCCTTAGTCTATGGCAATGTTAGTGTTGGCCTTATTAGAGGACATTGTCAATGGTTGAATCCGAAGGCTCCAAGGTGGCAGGGTGCGGGATGAGTGGCTTTTTGGTGAGTGATGTTTTTAAAGATATTATTCCAGCTAAGTTTTATTTTATTTTTTATTTTATTGAGCATAATTATTTAACTGCATATCAGGAGACCGCAGTTATCCATTAATCCTATTGGTGTGTGTGAGCTGCTAAGAGTGGGGCTTGCGAGTCACTGGGTCCAGTCCAGTTATTAGAGTTTAAGTTCAGTTTAGTTCAGTTCAGTGTGGTTTAATTTTTCATTGCTGAAAGTCCAAACACTGAAGAGCAAATTCATCAATGGGCAGCTTCACTAGTCCCGAACCAAGCAAGCCAGTGGCGACAGTGGCGAGGAACAAAACTTCACCAATTGACGAAAGTGAAGAAAAAAAAACCTCTAGAGAAACTAGGCTCAGTTGGGCACGACCTTTTCTCCTCTGGCCAAACTTTTTCGCAGTCTAAAAAGTTTGGAAACCCTTGGCCCAGGCTACTGAAAACAATGTTCAGTTACACTATACTGTATATATAAAAAAGTACAATTTACAGTGATAAAAAACCTGAGGTTGCCTAAATTTTATAGTAAAAAGACGATATATTCTAATGCAGCGTCTATGGGGCTGAGAGTAAATTTGACATGTTTTTCTCCTCTGGTTGTCGTCATCAGTCTGACACAATTTTTTTTCCTTTTTCTGAAAGTCTTGATAACACCATAGTGGCATTTTTATTTAATTTTTTTAGCAAATATTGTAAACAAATATTTGTTGAACTCTCCCATTCACTGCACTCTAAGTTTACCCAACGATGACAACTTCCGCTGCTGAGAAGCCTGGAAATGTAAAAAAGGTCTGTTACTTTCTCATGACCACGTTTTTTTTTTTTTTTTTTTTTTACATTTATGGTTGTTTTTTATTCTGTTTTTAAAAGTACAATGTGAAGATAATGTAGATAACATCAAAACATTGGTGTATAATACAATAAATGAATGAAATACAGTAGTTTACCATAATATTTTGAAAAAATGGCTAATTAAATGTACATAGTTTATTTGGTGAATTTATTGCATTTAATTTTACATTAAGAAGATAAAGGTTTCTTTAAATATGTAAAATATACTTTAAATATATATTTTAACATGCAGTTTATTTATTTATTAAAAAAAACCTAATCTAAAGAGAAAAAATATCTAAAGAGAAAGAGAATGTTTTGAGTTTCAGTGCTTGGGACACATACCTGGAATTGCTTAGGGCCCCCAAATCACTAAGTCCGCCCCTGATAAGAAGCCTACTTGAATTTAATTCATAATTCCCTTAAGGCCAAAAAGTATTATTTGCATGTCATTTCACCTAAAATGTATTCATCAATGTATACTACCATTTACAAACTGCAGTGGCACCACCAGTATTTTGGAGCCATAGTATCGCGATACTACCATAGTGCTGGTAAACCGTGCAACCCTAATAGATACTAGTATGGGTTATAGATTAAATGTCAAAACGGCTTGCCATAAATTGTTAGCCAGGTTACAGTTTTTTACTGTAGCATTTTTACTTTTTTTTACCATTGAAATCATGGAAATGTTTTCCAGCGTAGCTAGATATGCATATATTTGCTGCACTCCTTTCTCTCTGTAACAAAATGAAATGGCCTGAATCTGCCTGGTGAATGTCAGTCCATGCAAGGTGTTGAACGAGGTGGCCCTCTGCTGATCATCCCAGACTCTTTACACAGTTTCAGTGTCAATGATCTGGGATTCACACACACTTTCCGGCAAGAGCTGCTCACAGCCATACTGCACTGTAAGTTCTGATGAATGTGAGTGACACAAGGCCCCAAGACCACCATATGCTTTCCAGGCCATGAGGGTTGAGAACCATTGAATGGGATTGATCTCACGTCATTAATTAACTGACAAGACGTGCTATTTCAGTGAAGTATAGATTCATTGTTCATAGCATCATGACACAGTGACCTATTTTGAATTGCCTTTTCGTCTGTGCTTAGTTTGCACTGTGTGTGGACTTTCAGGATGGGAGTATTATTGTATTATTTATTGCAGCTCTGTTCCAACCATTGTAAGCTGAATGTGTAAACACTGCAAAACTCCTTTCCTTAATTAGTGCTGTCACTTTTTTCTCTTTGTAGTGTAAAAATCCTTACAGTTAGACAAAATAATTGGTTAATAAGTTTCCTGCTGGTTATGGAGCAGGAGAGAGGAGCTTAGCTGGAAGCCAGGGGGAGTTGATTTGCAGTGATTTGGCCACCACTGCTGACCCACCAATGTTGAGGGTGTTGCGGTTTAGGGTTGAAACACCCAATGATCATTGGATACCGCCTGATGACATCAACTCCTCCTGGCCAAGGCTACATTCACCAAAAGTGAATGAAGGAGAAGCATCTTTGTATGTAGTTGTAACTAACTAGAAGAAATCTAAATGTTATTCATATAACTTGAACTAGCATTCATTTATAATTATTTTTGCTCATTATGACATCTGAAGGAGTTTGTGGAGTGGTGTGATTGCTCACAGCTTATCTTGAACCTCACTAAAACTAAGGAGATGGTGGTGAATGTTTTCTAGTAAGCAGAGGGACCTGGCTACAGCAGTTACCACTGACATTCATGGAAAACCTGTGGAGCTAGTCGAGGAGTATAAATATTTGGGTACTATCTTCGACTGCCAGCTGAAATTCACTTGTAACACTGAGGAGATTCTTAAGAGGTGCCAGCAGCAGCAATATCTCCTTAGGAAATTTAGGCCCAATCCCAATTCTATTTTGTACCCCTACCCGTTCCCCTTGGTCTTTGAAACAGAGTGTGAAGGGGAAGGGCTTCAAAATTTACCCCTGAGAAATGGGACAGTACTACAACACCTGCACACGTCATCATATGTCATCGCGATCTCTTACTTCATATGAGATCAGACGATCGTGACTGCTGTAGTTATTCCAGTTGTGTTATTTTTTGGTATTTATCTTCAGGAAATCACTGAAGGCATATATTATGTTATCATAACCATATAATGTGGCAATAAGATCGTAACTGCACTGTGCATTTACACAGTGGCCATATTCATCTATGTAAACACACGAAAACAACATTAACATTGTAGCTGACACTGTAAAAAGCTAATTCCCAGCCACTAGACTTTTCTGACAGGGTATTTCAGTGTCATCGAGTGACAGATAGGAAACTATGTTGTGGGACTGCTATACAGGAGTTATTATTAGGGATTATAGATAGCGTAATTTAGCGGTTTTTATTTTAGCAAGTTTTTTTAAGCATGACGGTAAAACACGAACGCGGTTATGAATGTAATAAAACATATGCTTATTTGTTGTAAAAATTCGTAATAATGACAAAAAATACTAATTTGTGGATCTCCTTACTTCTGGGTGCACCCTACGCCTTCAAGCTAAAGAGAATTGGGACACCCCTACCCCTTCACGTGAACGTGCAAAACAGGGGGTAAGGGGAAGGGCTGAGGGGTAGAATTGGGATTGGGACTTATTCCTTTGGAGTCTGTAAAGACATTCTGTTTTCCTTTTATTATTCTTTTATAGAGAGTATTGTCACATTTTCCATTTTTTTTTTTGTTGGTTCCATTCTATGAATTAACAGAATAGAAACCAGCTACAAAGTGTTGTTACAGTGTGATCTAGGATTATTATATTGCCTGTTAGATCTCTTTTATGCATACTGTATGTGATCAACAGACTCTTAGATTAACAAACAAGATTATTAAGGACCACTCACACATTCTCCAGTCAGCATTTGAATTGCTCCCCTCTGGACGACGGTTTCGTTGTGCTAGATAAGTTGGCGGTTCATTCCGCTGTGGTGACCCCTGATAAATAAAGAGACTAAGCTGAAGGAAAATGAATGAATAAAAGCGGTTTTAAAACATTTTAAGGTCAATATTATTATCTCCCTTAAGCAATTCTCATGGCAAATCATCATGGCAAAGATAAAATAAATCAGTTATTAGAAATGAGTTATTAAAACTATTATGTTTAGAAATGTGTTGAAAAAATATTATTTCTGTTTAACAGAAATTAGGGGGAAAATATAAAAGAATTCAATTTTAACAGGATGGCTAATAATTATGACTTCAACTATATATACAGTTGAAGTCAGAATTATTAGCCCCCCTTTAAATTAATTATTTTTTTTTTTATATTTCCCAAATTATGTCTAACAGAGCAAGGACATTTTCACAGTATGTCTGATAATATTTTTTCTTCTGGAGAAAGTCTTATTTATTTTATTTTGACTAGAATAAAATCAGTTTTTAATTTTTTAAGAACCATTTTAAGGTCAGTATTATTAGCCCCTTTAAGCTGTATTTTTTGTCCGGTTGTCTAAAGAACAAACCATCGTTATACAATAACTTGCCTAATAACCCTAACCTGCCTAGTTAACCTAATTAACCTAGTTAAGCTTTTAAATGCACTTTACGCTCTATAGAAGTGTCTTGAAAAATATCTAGTAAAATATTATTTACTGTCATCATGGCAAAGATAAAATCAATCAGTTATTAGAAATGAGTTATTAAAACTATTATGTTTAGAAATGCGTTGAAAAAAATCTTCTCTCCATTAAACAGAAATTGGGGGAAAAATAAACAAGGGGGCGAATAATTCAGGGGGCTAATAATTCTGACTTCAACTGTATATGCGTATATATTATATAAGTTGTATATAAATGAAGTCACTTTTAGTAATGCAATAACAAAAGTCTTTTAACATCCATAGAATTATGCACTACTTTAAGAATGAGTTGGTTATTTGGCTTTAAGCAACTCTTATGGTCAGAATCTATTAGATAAGAAGCTAAGATGCCCTGAAAGGAATTAATTGAAAAGAAAATTCAGAAAGCATCCATCCGTGTTTCTCTTCAGATGTAGTGTACTCTCACTGGTGCAGACTATTTGTTGTTGTTGTTGTTTTTTTTGTCCTGCCTTGGGCGTCAGCATTAATTGAAGACTAAGTAATAAACAAGCACTTAAAGCTTTGCTTTAATTTTGGTTGTTAATTTCAATTTGCATTTGTAAGCAAATCAACACTGCAGAGGCTCTCGTTTGCTGAAAATCACTGAAAATGTTTGTCAAGATTCAGGCCATAACATCCACCTCAAGGTAATGTTTATTAACAGTAGAAAATACAGTTGAAGTCAGAATTATTAGCCCTTCTGAATTATTAGCACCCCTGTACATTTTTTTCTCCATTTTTTATTTTTATCAGAGAGAAGATTTTTTCAACACATTTCTAATCATAATAGTTTTAATAACTCATTTCTAATAACTGATTTATTTTATCTTTGCCATGATGACAGTACATAATATTTTACTAGACATATTTTCAAGAGACTAGTCTTCAGCTTAAAGTGACATTTCTAGGTTAATTGTTAATTAGGCAAGTTAGGGTAATTAGGCAAGTCATTGTATAACAATGGTTTGTTCTGTAGACAATCAAAAAATTTTGTGTACAGGGGCTAATAATAATGACCTTAAAATGATTTTTAAAAAATCAAAAACTGCTTGTTTTCTAGCTGAAATAAAGCAAATGAGACTTCCTCCAGAAGAAAAAAATATTATAGAAAATACTGTGAAAAAATTCTTGCTCAGTTAAACATCATTTGGGAAATATATATATATATATATAACAAAAGAATTCACAGGTAAGTATTCAACTGTAAGTGTTTGTTAAAAGTAGAAACTGCTATCTTCTATTTAACATGTAACAGGGTGTCTGTGGGGTCTTAAAAAGTCTTAAAATGTCTTAAATTTCAAAAACAATATTTTAGACATTAAAAGTCCTAAATTCATTAAAATATATTTCTGTGTGTCTCAAATCATTTTAAACAGGTCTTAATGCTATAAAAACATTAACGTAGATTTCACATACACAATTGGATACCGGGGGGAAGGGAGATCGCGGATGAAAGTAAAGAACGTGTGGTGGTGGTTGGTAAATTTGCCGACCGAAGTGAAGAAGGGGGTTGGTTGGCGATGTTTGGGCGAGGACTGGTTGGCCCCTAAGAATATCTCTGGGAGCCCCTAAACACTGTGGGCCCATTGAATCGTTCTAACTCCCCCCCCCCCCCCGTCCCCCCCCACCCACCCACCCCCACCGAAATCCAACAAATATATATTTTTGATTATTTATGTAACTGCCTTCACAATAAATATGCTTTTAACAATGTTAAACTTGTAAACTTGTCAAAACAAAGCAATATTATACTAGAGTTTTTTGTTTTGACACATTAAAGTATGTCGCTAAGAAATAATTACATTTTATTTTTTGTGGCAAGCATAAAGCATTTGAAATAAAGCATAAAGCATTAGAAATAATCATTAGTGTTTAGCCATATAAGTCTAAAGTTTCATTCATAATGGTCTTTAATGGGTCTTAAAAAGTCTTAAATTTCACTTGACGAAACCTGCTGAAACCCTGTGTAAGTGAGAAGGGCATTTGTGTGTACAAAACATGTTGTCAGAAAATTAAAAAACAAACTACAGATAGATAGAAACATCTAGATGCATTGCACACCTTTTGACCTCTTCAACACCAAATGCCTTTTGTTCTTGCAAACAGCCTTCTGATTTTTGCTCTATTTTTCAGCAAACTTTATAAGACTTTTATAGACTTCTTTTATGGTATATTCTTTGGCAGTATAAATCCTATCCACTTTAATTGTGCTGTAAAACCCGCTTGGACATCTGAAACTTTTATTTCAATGACCGGGATAAATTTTGCTTTGGAACCGCTTGAGAAAAAGTAAATGCTGACAAAATATTAATGTTTGGCCTTAAATAAATAATACTCCTAGTAATAGTAATAGCCAAATTACACTTCATTGCACATACAGTAAGGAATTTCATCTTGACAAAAACCCATCTTGACAATACCCAGCACTGGCTACTATAATGAAAATAGTTCTAGGCGGATAAATGAATTACTGTGATATGGCAAGATATTTAGTCACACGAGAAAATGAGTCACATTAATGAATAAAATTCCCCAGTATTTGGGATGGCAGAACATATTGCTCTCAGCTAACTAACTGGGCAAAAATTTTGAGGCATTAGCTAATGTATTATTCAGATGTCTTCATCAGAATACGGTTGGAACCATATTCAACCTAAAATGGCAGTTCTGTCATCATTCATATCATTATGATGCTCCAAAACGATGAGAAGTCTATACAGAGTATAATGAATACAGATATCAGGCATAATAAAAAAACCCAGTCGTATGACAGCAAAGAGTGGAGTAATGATGCTGAAAGTTTAGATTCCTATTAGAGCAATAGGGTGGCACGGTGGCTCAGTGGTCAACACTGTCGCCTTACAGCAAGGAGGTTGCTGGTTGGAGTCCCGGCTTGGCCAGTTGCATTTCTATGTGAATGTTCTCCCCGTGTTGTCGTGGGTTTCCTCCAGGTACTCCGGTTTCCCCAAGTGTATCTGTCTGTGGACTGTAAGATGGGGGCGTAACATGAAGGGGCGTAACTTGTAGTAAGTTAGAGAGGCGTAACTTGCAGTTATCAAAATCCCGTTGAACCATGCGAGATGTCACAACAAGATATTGTTGGGACGATGGCAGAAATACTTAACAGAGAACATTTTCATCAAATGTTTTCATGAGTTTTCTCCAAATTTATCCACAACCAATTCATTCATTCATTCATTCATTTTCTTGTCGGCTTTGTCCCTTGCGGGGTCGCCACAGTGGAATGAACCACCAACTTATCCAGCACGATTTTACGCAGCGGATGCCCTTCCAGCCGCAACCCATCTCTGGGAATTTCCACACACACACACAATCACACTCATACACTACGGACAATTTAGCCTACCCAATTCACCTGTACCGCATGTCTTTGGACTGTGGGGGAAACCGGAGCACCCGGAGGAAACCCACGCGAACGCAGGGAGAACATGCAAACTCCACACAGAAACGCCAACTGACCCAGCCCAGCCGAGGTTCGAACCTGCGACCCAGCGACGTTCTTGCTGTGAGGCAACAGCACTACCTACTGCGCCACTGCGTTGCCACAACTAATTAATTTGATATATTATTATATTCATTCATTTAGCAACTTCACCATGAAACTTGCTGACTTCTTCATACGTTTTGTAATGACAGTTAGCCTACTCAGCATTCCTTGGACGTAGACGTTGAGTTAAGTAGACGTTAATAACTGTGATGATTGGTTTTAGGTTTGGGGAAGGTTTAGACATTACAGTTTTTGTCAGTGGCTTTGGTTCATTTCTCACAACACTATTTACATTTGCACAACAGTTAATGCATTTCTCAAAACAATTAGTAATTTGTGCACATCATAGTAGCAGTTTCTTATTCCTTCCAACAAATTGCAATTGTTTTTGGACATGCATCAATTGCTTTCATACAACTCTCTGCTGTTTGTAACATTATCATTAGCTTATGTCATGTCAGTCAATATTAACTAAACTTGTGTCTGCTGAATAGTCATTCCATATAAAACTAATAGTCCTCATTTCATTACTTGAGTCATTACGTACAAAAGTGTTGAACTAGTTGTCAAAATCTGTCAAGCTCATTTTATTTTAAAAAATTTTTTCCTGAAAATGTCTTCTAAATTGAACAATTTCATGAATGATTACCAGACTTATGTGTGTTGTAGGTTCAGTTCCAATATGTACTGCAATATTGTTTACAGTTGTGCACAGCTTTACCCAAAGGAAGTTTATGTTTGTTGTAAATAAGTTTGCACAATGCTGTGAATAAATTAGAATTGCAAAGAGCAAATCCAGTAAAAATGTGAAACATACATATTCAGTGTCTTGTACTCAGATACCTCACTAAATGCAGTGATGTCTAACTTTACTGTAGTTTTCAAATGGCTTTGTAAATAGTATATAGTGCTGTCTTGAGCATTTTCAGGAAGTGTCACCAAAATCTGACTTTTTTTCATTGGAAAAAATGAACAGAGTAAACTGTCATAATGAAAACATGACAAAGCCATTTGACTATCTTGTTCATAAACAATGGTGGCAAGACTTTTCATCTTGATGACACCAGTGTTGGGGAGTAACGGAATACATGTACCGGCGGTACGTATTTAGAATACTATTCATGAGTAACTGTATTCCGTTACAGTTACTATTTTTAAACAGGGTATTTAGAATACAGTTACTTTCCTAATACCATTGGAATACTTCGGGCGATGCGTGTCTGGCCCATAATAATATTACTAAATTGCCGCCGAAACCATAGAAACAGAAGCTACACTCCCGACTGCAATCACCAGCGTTAACTCAGTGAGACTCACGCAAATGACCCTGTTCTCACGCTCTCACGCCACACCTTCATTTTCTCACACAACACAAAGGACGATCGCAAACAGCGAACAACCAGACAACAACCATGATTTTCAAATAAATTGCTTGTTTTTGCCGTTATTGTTCGTGAATTCGCTGCTTGATGTTACGTTTGCGCTTTCAGAGGTTTCGTTTACGCTCAAAGCCCTCTTCATAAAGTACAACGCAACATCCTGTAGAGCGACTCTTCAACCAGGGAGGGCTCATTTTTACTCCTCATCGCAACAGAATGACAGATAAGCACTTCAAAATGTCTCTATTGCTGCACTACAACCGCCTTTACTTGTCTGTTGATTAGGAAAGCATAGGTAGTTAGGTACTGTTGATAGGTGGCTACTGGCTAATATGTTTGACAAAACTTGTTCATTTTGATGTTTATCATTCATTCATTCATTTTCTTGTCGGCTTTGTCCCTTGCGGGGTCGCCACAGCGGAATGAACCACCAACCTATCCAGCACGATTTCACGCAGCGGATGCCCTTCCAGCCGCAACCCATCTCTGGGAACTTCCACACACACATTCACACTCATACACTATGGACAATTTAGCTTACCCAATTCACCTGTACTGCATGTCTTTGGACTGTGGGGGAAACCGGAGCACCCGGAGGAAACCCACGCGAACCCAGGGAGAACATGCAAACTCCACACAGAAACGCCAACTGACCCAGCCCAGCCGAGGTTCGAACCTGCGACCCAGCGACGTTCTTGCTGTGAGGCAACAGCACTACCTACTGCGCCACTGGGTTGCCATTTTGATGTTTACATTTTTGTAAAGCAAACACATTTTGCATTCTGCTAATATTTGCAATAGCGTTCTTACTGTACGTTCACACCGAAAGCAGCGAGAGCGTCAAAGGTCGCTCTGGCCGCCCTGGCCACAACGATGTCTGCCTTGAGCTCCGGCGGCGAGAGCGTCAAAATTCGCTACACATTGATCTCGTATTTAAAGGAGCCGTTGCTGCATATCATATCAGTTACATTCCCGCATAAAATATGCTTTCTAGCGTGAAGATGTTGCACACTTATTATCAAACTCACTTAACTACGGAAGATCAAGTTGCATGTGGTGTGGCTTTGCTCCAATATGTGTCCATATGCCTGAAATATTCTGAAGCAGCAATACTGTTTTGTATTGACGCATGAAATTCCCGCAAAAATATATAACATTGATGCACATTAGTAACTTGCCAGTAACTTTTTTAATTTATGTTCCTGTAAGGAAAACATTGCAAATAATTGGAAATCCAACAACCGCAATAATTAAACCCGTGGGAACAACTGTGGTCGGAACCAAAGTTCACAGTGACTGTGTTCTTTGGACTCCTCTCAAGCGGTGGACTTCTACATTCCGATTGGTTGCCGCCGAACCGCGTCATAGCTCATTACCATAAAGTTGACTTGATTTCAACTCTCCTCGACGCTCACACCGGCGAAGACGCGCCGCACTGCTCCTCGCCGCTTATCGCCGCCGGCTCCCATTGAAAATGAATGACTTCCGGCTACTTTGACGCTCTCGCCGCTTTCGGTGTGAACATACAGTAAGGTGAGAAGTTTTCATAATAGAAATTAAAATGTTGGATAGAGCCTGTTACATTACCTTGGTTTTACATAAACTATTTTGAAGTTTTTCTTTTCTTGTATAGCTGATATTTTTCTGTGCAGACTTTGAAATACAAAGGGTAAGCAAAATGCATATTATAAACATAAACTGTATATTACAGTGTAATACTGTCTATGTTCAAGCACTTTTTATCTTTATTACAGAAACAGAAATTGAATTTGTTGACACTTTATTAAATAAACTTTATTTAATAAACATAATTATACTGTTTTATTTATTTTTCCCTGTCAGTCAATAATGTTTAGCATTAGAGGCCCTCTGTTTTCCTGCAGAAATTGCTACCAACGCATAGTGTGACATTTAATAGACTTGAAGGCTGTTTTCAAGGGGAAGTATTCCAAGTATTTAGAATACAGTACCAAGATTAAGCAAAGTAACGGAATACGTTACAAAATACATTTTAAAGCAGGTATTCTGTATTCTGTAACTCTGTAATTCTCCCCAACACTGGATGACACTGACACTTTCATTGCAATCAATACTTGCTTTTGAGCAATGAGCTTTCCATTTTGAGCAAGTGACACACTTTTGCAGGTTATTAACTAGGTTTTGCAGTTTGTACTAATTGTTTTGAGAAATGCATTAACTGTTCTGCAAATGTAAATAGTGTTGTGAGAAATGCACCAAAGCCACTGGGGAATACTGTAATAACTTTGATGGTTGGGTTTAGGGTTGAGGAAGGTGTAGACATTAATAACTGTGATGGTTGGGTTTAGGTTTGGGGAAGGTGTAGATGTTAATAACTGTGATGGTTGGGTTTAGGTTTGGTTAAGGTGTAGACGTCAATAACTGTGATGTTTTGGTTTAGTTTTGGGGAAGGTGTAGATGTTAATAACTGTGATGGTTGGGTTTAGGGTTGAGGAAGGTGTAGACATTAATAACTGTGATGGTTGGGTTTAGGTTTGGTTAAGGTGTAGACGTCAATAACTGTGATGTTTTGGTTTAGTTTTGGGGAAGGTGTAGATGTTAATAACTGTGATGGTTGGGTTTAGGTTTGGTTAAGGTGTAGAAGTCAATAACTGTGATGTTTTGGTTTAGTTTTGGGGAAGGTGTAGATGTTAATAACTGTGATGGTTGGGTTTAGGGTTGGGAAAGGTGTAGACGTCAATAATTGTGATGATTGGGTTAAGGGTTGGGGAAGGTGTAGACATTAATAATTGTGATGGTTGGGTTTAGGGTTGGGGAAGGTGTAGATGGTAATAACTGTGATGGTTGGGTTTAGGTTTGGTTAAGGTGTAGACGATAATAACTGTGATGATTGAGTTTAGGTTTGGTTAAGGTGTAGACGTTAATAATTGTGATGATTGGGTTTAGGGTTGGGGAAGGTGTAGACGTTTGGGGAAGGTGTAGACGTCAATATTTGTGATGGTTGGGTTTAGGGTTGGGGAAGGTGTAGATGGTAATAATTGTGATGATTGGGTTTAGAGTTGGGGAAGGTGTAGACGTTAATAATTGTGATGATTGGGTTTAGAGTTGGGGAAGGTGTAGACGTTAATAATTGTGATGATTGGGTTTAGGGTTGGGGAAAGTGCAGACGTCAATAATTGTGATGGTTGGGTTTCGGTTTGGTAAAGGTGTAGACGTCAATAATTTTGATGGTTGGGTTTAGGTTTGGTTAAGGTGTAGACGTCAATAATTGTGATGGTTGGGTTTAGGGATTGGGAAGGTGTAGACGTTAATAATTGTGATGGTTGGGTTTAGGTTTGGTTAAGGTGTAGACGTCAATAATTGTAATGGTTGGGTTTAGGGTTAGAGAATGTGTAGACGTTAATAACGTTGTGTGTGTGTGTGTGTGTGTGTGTGTGTGTGTGTGTGTGTGTGTGTGTGTGTGTGTGTGTGTGTGTGTGTGTGTGTGTGTGTGTGTGTGTGTGTGTGTGAATTACTGTTTATGGGTGTTTCCCAGTACTGGATTGCGGCTGGAAGGGCATCCGCTGCGTAAAACATATGCTGGAATAGTTGGCGGTTCATTCCGCTGTGGTGACCTGAAATAGAGACTAAGCTGAAGGAAATTAATTAACTAATAAAAGGAATAAACAACGTTTTATAATGTATCAAAGCAAATAAAAGAAGTGGTAGTAATATTTCACAATATTATAATTTCCTGTTTCCCAGAACAAGGTTGCGGCTGAACGGGCATCCGCTGCGTAAAACATATGCTGGATAATTTGGCGGTTCATTCCGCTGTGGCGACCCCTCATAAATAAAGGAATTAAGCTGAAGGAAAATAAATGAATGAATGAATTGATTAAATTGTCTTAATAGACTTAAAAAAAATTTAAAATCTTGCTGTCCCCAAACAGGCTACTCTCTTAAAAATTAAGACACTGTTTTAACATAAATGGTGTTGCACAAACGTTTTTTTAATAGATTATCAAAACATTATTTATACACTTACATTTAAAAATGGACCTATTAGCAACTGTTCTCTGAAAGCGTTTGTTTTGTTTCCTCTATGGCATTGCAACACCTCATTTAACCCCAGTTTAAATAATGAGAATGTTCGTTGTTTTGGTGAATCATACCTTTAAGGGGAATTTTTGTCTTTATTACACACCAGGTATGAATGTGTAATATTAAGTAGTCTTTGCTTGGGCTATTTTTGGCAGAGAGCATCACAACAAGTACATTCAGTTCTTGTTTTGAATCAGATTCCTGAGTGTCTTTATGCCAATCGTACTGCTGTGTTTTAACCACTCAGTTCAGTTCAGGCTTTAGTTAAAAAAAAAAAAGTAATGCTACATCTGGTGAAAAAAGCATCTGCGCTACAGACAATTGTAAAAATATATATGTATGTATGTATGAAAAGGTTTTTAAAATGTTTAACGTGTTTAAGTTTAAAGAATAAATGTTTTAAATAATAATTTTAGTAGGTATAAATCTCAGGTTATAATACCATTTAGACTTTTTTTTATCACATGCTTTATTAGATAGCAGTTTCCTAGCATAAGACCAAGCTTTAGCATGTTGCTAGTCTATCCAACACATTGATAGCATAATTTAACATGTTCGTCTGCATGCCCATTCTGCTAATAGATAGACAGACAGACAGACACACTACCTGACAAAGGTCTTGTCTCCTCTCCAAGTTTTAGGAACAGCAATAACTTGACTTCTAGTTGATCATTTTGTATCAGAAGTGGCTTATATGAAAGGCAAAGGCCTCTAGATTACGCTTATTTTACCAAAATAAAATATGATCATGCCTTGATTTTTAATGATTTAATTAGGACAGTAAGATCTGACTTTGCTTAGACAAAAGTCTTGTCAATTAACAGAAATAATGTCCAGTATAGAATATAAAGTCATGGAGCAGTGGAAAAAAAATGAGTATTGTGTATGACTCCCATGAGCTTGGAGGACTGCATCCATACATCTCTGCAATGACTCAGATAACTTATTAATAAAGTCATCTGGAATGGCAAAGAAAGCGTCTTGCAGGACTCCCATAGTTCATCAAGATTCTTTGGATTCATCTTCAATGCCTCCTCCATCTTACTCCAGACATGCTCAATAATGTTTATGTCTGGTGACTGGGCTGGCCAATCCTGGAACACCTTGACCTTCTTTGTTTTCAGGAACTTTGATGTGGAGGCTGAAGTATGAGAAGGAGCGCTATCCTGCTGAAGAATTTGCCCTCTCCTGTGGTTTGTAATATAAAGGGCAGCACAAATGTCTTGATACCTCAAGCTGTTGATGTTGCCATCCACTTTGCAGATCTCTCGCACGCCCCCATACCGATTGTAACCCCAAACCATGATTTCTCCTTTACCAAACTGATTTCTGTGAGAATCTTGGGTCCATACGGGTTCCAATAGGTCTTCTGCAGTATTTGTGATGATTGGGATGCAGTTCAACAGATGATTCATCAGAAAAATCTATCTTCTGCCACTTTTCCAAATGATCAACTAGAAGTCAAGCTATTATTTGTTGCTTTTATAACTGAGATTGACGACAAGACTTGTCAATTAGGATGGATGGATGGATGGATGGATGGATGGATGGATGGATGGATGGATGGATGGATGGATGGATGGATGGATGGATGGATGGATGGATGGATGGATGGATGGATGGATAGATAGATAGATAGATAGATAGATAGATAGATAGATAGATAGATAGATAGATAGATAGATAGATAGATAGATAGATAGATAGATAGATAGATAGATAGATAGATAGATAGATAGATAGATAGATAGATAGAGATGGATGGATGGATAGATGACAATATTTACCAAGTTGCTAACATAAAAAGTTGCTAGCAAGTAGCTATCTTGTTATTATCCTGTTTAAGCAAGACATGAGCATATGTCACACATTTTAACAAGGTGCAAACATAAGTAATCATGTTGCTACCATGCTTTAGGATGTTGACAACATATCGCTAGCATTTTAACACAGGCTTCTAGCATAATTTGACACATTTGTTAGCATGCCCCAGGATAGCTGTTTTGTTTTGCTATTACAGATAGAAAAGGTTAGATATAGATGAACAGACAGCATATTTAGCAAATTGCTAACATAATTTACATATTTTAGCACATTGGTAGCTTGTTCACATTAAATGTTTTAATGTAGCTAACATAAATTTTCCATAACCATCTTAGTTTTAGTGAATTTTAGCATGCTGCTAGTATATTACTAACATTCTAATACAATGTTGGCATAACTAGACTAGCTGTTCTGCATTGACAGATAGACAGATTAGTTATGTAGATCTCACAGCAATAATCTTGTTTTATGTTTAGCTAATTGCTAACATGTTAGTGCATTGGGTGCTTTAACGCAGGGGTGCTCAACCCTGTTCCTGGGGATCTACCTTCCTGCAGATTTCAGCTCCAACCCTAATAAAACACACCTGAACTAATTAACTAGGACCTGAACAGTACTTGATAATTACAGGCAGGTGTGTTTGATCAGGGTTGGAGCTGAAATTTGCAGGAAGGTAGATCTCCAGGAACAGGGTTGAGCACCCCTGCTTTAACGTATTGCAAACATGTTAGCAGGCAGCTAGTATATTACTAGCATTCTAACACAAAGTTGGCATAACATGTTTGTTAGACTAGCTGTTTTGATAGATCTCACAGCCATAATCCTGTGGCTGATGTGCTTTATGCGCTCAGATCAGTTCAGGCTTTAGTTAAAAAAAGGTAGTGCTACTGCAGGATCTGTTCAGAAAGCTCTACAGTTACATTTGTCGAGATTCTCCCGCTGATCAGCTTTCTGTCTCTCTTCCTGTTTCTGGCGAGACTTCATTTCATTTTCCAATATTTCATTTAATGGAAACATTTCTTTGTACCTGCAGGATGCCAAAGGCGAGACTACAGTTAAGTCAGACCTGCTCTCTTTTGTTCATCTTTTCTCCCCCTGTTCCTTACGCACATGTAACAATATGAATTATTGATTCAGAACATGGGCAGCTTTTCCTCCAACAGAAAGACTCATGCAGTGTCTTTCGCAGCGCCAGGAGGAGTTTCTGTGTGCAGTCGTTGGGTTGTAATGCTCAATAAATGCTGCACTGTCCTGTATTCCCTGTGGCAGTGGGTTCACTTCTTCATGCGCACCAGAATGATTGTATTTATGAAATGAACTCACGTGAATGCCACTGCAGTGTTGTTTATGAGATTTGACTGAGTTGTATTTGAGAATCAGTGGATGGATGCAAATTAGTACACTTGAATAAGCATGAATTACTGCAAGTGTGTTTTAATATCATGTTAAAGTACTATGTTTTTAGGTATGTTTTTAAAAACATAAATAATATATAATAAAATATTTTCATAATTGAAATATTAAGAAATATATAACTGAAGTCAGAATAAAAAATATATTGCTTAAGGTGGCCAATAATATTGACCTTAAAATGTTTTTTTTTTTTAATTCTAAACATTTTTTATTGTAGCCAAAGTAAAACAAATAAGACTTTTTGCAGAAGAAAAAATATTATAGGAATTACTATGAAAAATTCCTTGCTCTGGGCTGATAATAACAACATAGACTCATTCTGAAAACATAGCCCTATGTACATTTCTGGAGATTGCGAATTATGTAGCCAGACATACATATGGTTGCATTTCGTCTTTAAAATGAACGATATGGGGGCGGAATGACGTTGTTCTTTTTCGCACTTACCACCTGACCGCTTACCTCCATATGGACAGCTTTCCCGTTGTTACCAGTTTGCCCAGTAGCTCGCCATGTACGTCGGCAGACTTGACACGCAGAGAGGAGTTGACCACAATGACAGGGTTTGAGTAATGTAATGTATTTATATAGCACGTTTATTGTGTATGGCCATACACCCAAAGCGCTTTACAATCATGAGGGGGGTTTGTCTCTTCACACCACCACCAGTGTGCAGCATCCACTTGGATGATGCGACGGCAGCCACAGGACAACAGCACCAGTGCACTCCCCACACACCAGCTATTGGTGGAGTGAGGAGACAGTGAATAGAGCCAATTCGGTGGATGGGGATGATTGGGAGGCCATGATCGTAAGGGCCGATTGAGGATTGGGCCAGGACACCGGGGTTACACTCCTACTCTTTACGAGAAGTGCCATGGGATTTTTTAATGACCACAGACTCAGGACCTCGGTTTAACGTCTCATCCGAAAGATGGCGCCCACTGACAGTGTAGTGTCCCCTTCACTTTTACTGGGGCATTAGGACTCTCACAGACCACAGGTTGAGCGCCCCCTGCTGGCCTCACTAACACCACTTCCAACAGCAACCTAGTTTTCCCATGTGCTCTCCCATCCAGGTACTGACCAGGCTCAGCCCTGCTTAGCTTCAGTGAGTAACCGGTCTTGGGCTGCAGGGTGATATGGCTGTGGCTAGACAAGTCTGACAAGTGGAGTTTGACAAAGAACGGTTCCAGAAAGCGAACAAGACAAAAACAGAAGCCAAAAAAAATTAAAGAAACAAGTAAATAACAGGGTGAGAACGTGGTGAAACCTGAAAACGTAAAAATCAGGCGAGGGGTCTTCTTTTTCTGGATTGCTTTTTAAAACTGTTAGTTGGGTTTAGGGAATGGTGTGATCGGGTCAATCAGTGCTTTTGAAAACACTATTGGTTGAGTTTAGGGAAGGAGAAGAGTGGGTCAGTCGATCGGTGAGTCAGTCGACAGCTGCCTCTGGTGGATTTACACGAGAACAGCAGGCATGAATGGAACTTGCGAGAGAAATTTGAGATCTGAAAAAGCATACACAGCGGCCTCTGGTGGATTAGCTAAAACTAAAAACTGCAAAAAATGTAGCTCTAGGGATGTATTTAGCGCTCTCCAAAAATGTATATAGCGGTACTTTTTCAGAATGAGCCTGGGTTGGATAATAATTTTGACTAATAATCAAATAATTTTGACTTCAACTGTATTATACATATAGAAATGTTTTGTAATTCTTAAAAAAAATACATAAATGTACTTTCAGTAATTTCAAGTTATATATTTTCTCATAAATATTTACATTTTAATATATATTTTACAATGTAAATGTATTCATTACATCAAAGTGATGTTTTAAAATTGACTATTAATATATTTATTTTGTAGTTATTCTGTAATCACCAATTATTTGTTCCTATTACGATAAAAAAATTTACTTTATTATAGTTCAAACAATTTTGTTGTTTATTTTAGTAATTAATCGATTTGATTTAATTTGTTTATTTTGAACAACAACAACAACAACAACAAAATCATAAACAAAACCATTCTTTAAACAAAATACATTTCATTATAGTAAAAATGAAGCGGGATGAAGTGCAAGCTTATTATTTTCCCCACCCTATTACCACATACATCATTCGTCTATTACTTCAACTTCTTTCTTTTTTTACTTATCTCTTCTTTTTACATGAGACATACATGAGCTTTACATGAGACATATGTCATCCTTTTGGCATCTTTGACATAGACATATTATATGGTTAATTCACCATTTGTACATTCACCATATTATAACATAGACCTAAAAATACATAGTATTGCAAACAGCCATTAACTGAAATCATTTTGGTCTTTTTTCAATCACCTCTATTCATCAACATATTTCTTAAATAATATATAATTATGTTGCATGTGTTGGTGATTTTTAAATTGCTTAAACATTTACATGGGCATACATTAATAAATAAAAACATAAATATATTTTCAGTACTCTTTAGTTATATTTTCTTATATATCTATTTGTGTATTCTGTTTTTCACGAATTTCTTTTATTTTTGTTTTGATATCTTTACACTATTTTATTTTATATTTATCTTGATTTGTTTTTTACATTTTCTACGTTATTTTATGCCGAGTTCAGACTGCATGATTTTAGCCCCGATTTTGACTCGCCGACAGGTTTTGAGAAATCGCAGACAAATTCCTGAAATCACAGGCAAATTGGAGCTCATTCACGTGAGCAACAATCACACAGTGTGAACTATCAAAGACGCGATCTGAGAGAATCACCACTGAGTCACCGACACCCGTGAGATATTTGGCATGCTAAATATTTGGACCTGTCAACAATTCAAATCATGCCGTGTGAAATGTGTTCTTATTGAAAATAACATCGGCGATTACCTACAGCCAATAAGAGAGCACCATCCACTAGTATGTAATGTAATGTAATGTAATGTGTATTTCTATAGCGCATTTATTGTGTATGGCCATACACCCAAAGCGCTTCACAATCATGAGGGGGGTCTCTCCACACCACCACCAGTGTGCAGCATCCACTTGGATGATGCGACGGCAGCCACAAGACAACGGCGCCAGTGCGCTCACCACACACCAGCTATTGGTGGAGTGAAGAGACAGTGATAGAGCCAATTCGGTGGATGGGGATGATTAGGAGGCCATGATGGGTAAGGGCCGATTGAGGGACTTTGGCCAGGACACCGGGGTTACACCCCTACTCTTTACGAGAAGTGCCATGGGATTTTTAATGACCACAGAGAGTCAGGACCTCGGTTTAACGTCTCATCCGAAAGACGGCGCCCACTGACAGTGTAGTGTCCCCTTCACTCTTACTGGGGCATTAGGACTCACACAGACCACAGGTTGAGCGCCCCCTGCTGGCCTCTCTAACACCACTTCCAACAGCAACCTAGTTTTCCCATGTGGTCTCCCATCCAGGTACTGATCAGGCTCAGCCCTGCTTAGCTTCAGTGAGTAACCGGTCTTGGGCTGCAGGGTGATGTGGCTGTGGCCATATGGGTATCTGCAAGCCAGTGGGAAGTTAAAAGTGCTTGTTTCGGTCTATTTGGACCCAAGAAATGGAGGAAAAACTAGTGAAAATTTAGCAGGAGCACCCGTGTTTGTTTGACGTGTCATCTGAACAATACCACAACCGGGTTGGGAAGAAATTGCTAATTCCCTTCAAAGCCAGGTAAGCAAAATAAGTACATTTTCTACCCACTAAAGGCTTCTTTCTCATGATGTAGTTAATAATAAAAGATATACTACGTGACCTCACGTTGTTTCTATGTCACTTCTTGCGTGACATGGTTATGAGATGTAGTTTGCGGACTGAGACAAAGTTGTCAGCGATTCTCCTATTGTAAAGTCATGCAGTGAAACCCCCTGTCACTATCCATTTTGCTGAGTAAACAAAGCACCGACAGAACGCTCCCCCAGGTAGTCATGCAGTGTGAAAACATCTGTGACACTACAGTGCATGCAAAAATCATGCAGTCTGAACTCGGCATTAATTTGTCTATATAGTTTTTATTTCAATTTTAATTATTTTTGTACAGCAATTTAAAGATGTTTAAAGGTGTTATTTATTTTAGTTTAATTCATTGTTCTAATTGTTTTCCTGCCTTAAAGTACATTTTGTAATCAATTTTAGCATTTAAAATTTTTAAGTTTTTGAGCTGAGAACATTTTTGCAAATATTTTAAGTATATATTTGTGCTGCATAGGGCTTGAGTCTTTGAGAGATAATCTTTATATTTTAATTTAAATGCATTTTTTTTTTGCTTTGTCACACTGTGAGAAAAAGCTTAGCACTTATTCATTGAGAAGCGTCTGGCAGCCGGTTTCTTTGACAGTGGGCTGAAAAAAACACACAACTGGTAAACTGTAATCCCACACGGTCAGCGTTCTCACCTACCATCGTCAGCCTTTCAGCAAACTGGTGAGGGCAAACGTCTCAAAGCAGCATTAATATTCATGACCCACGCCGAGTCTGACAGAAAGTAAACTTCCCGAGGAGAGAATATGTGATCAACAGAAGAGGAGGAAAGTCATTCTTGACAAAGGAATGTGCATTTTTATATCCACAGTTCCAACAGTGTTTCAGGCTGAAATATTACAACTTTTATGGCAATGAATGAGTGACTGAGACTTTTTAAATTTGTTATTAATAGATAGATAGATAGATAGATAGATAGATAGATAGATAGATAGATAGATAGATAGATAGATAGATAGATAGATGGATGGATGGATGGATGGATGGATGGATGGATGGATGGATGGATGGATGGATGGATGGATGGATGGATGGATGGATGGATGGATGGATGGATGGATGGATGGATGGGTGGAAGACTGAATGGATGGATGAAAGACTGAATGGATGGATGAAAGAATGAATGTATGACTGGATAGATAGATAGATGGAGGATTGGATGTATGGATGGATTGATGTATGGATGGAGGACTGAATGGATGAATGGATCGATAAATGGATGACTGGATGGATGGATAGATGGATGGATGAAGGACCGGATGGATGGATAAAAGAATGGATGTATGACTGCATGGATTTCTGGATGGATGGATAAATAGATGGATAGATGGATGAATGAATTCAAGACTGGATGGATGGATGGATGGATGGATGAATGAAGGACTGGATGAATGAAGGACTGGATGGATGGATGGATACTGAATGGATGGAGGACTGGATGAATAGATGGATTGATGGATGGATAAATGGATGACTGGATGGAGAAATGGATGGGTGAAGGACTGGGTGGATGGGTGGATGAATGGATGGATGGATGGATGGATGGATGGATGAAGGACTGGTTGGATGAATGGTTGAAAGACTGAATGGATGGATAAAATAATGAATTTATGACTTGATGGATGGATGAATGAAGGACTGGATGAATATATGGATAGATAGATAGATAGATAGATAGATAGACAGACAGACAGACAGACAGACAGACAGACAGACAGACAGACAGACAGACAGACAGACAGACAGACAGACAGACAGACAGACAGACAGAGTCAAACTGTCCTGTGTGATGTGTCCAATTGATTTTAAACTGCATGAACAGAAAGTGAGTTCTTCAATTGTGAATGTTCTGCTCGGGTAATGACCGCCTGGCCCTGCGTCTCTAGATTTAATGCCGCTCTGCATGGCCCGACCTTCATTCTCTGGCACAAAGAGGACGCCACACTCCCTCGTGTCACGCTCCCCCAAGGACATTTCAGGCCTTCTCTCAATTTTATTTATTTATTTTAGAATAAAAAGATTTCTGTTTGTCTGGCTGCTCTTCCAGACGCGTCTTCAACTGTAAACTGTGAGTCAACTTATGAACAATTACAAATGCACCACATATTGATTGTACAAAACCACGGGCTGAAATAATCCCTGACATCTGCGGCTCGCCCAAAGGCAGAGGTCATGCAAGGCCACGCAATTCATTTTTAGGATGCTTGTTTTTTGTGGTTCTGCTCCAGTGCTGTTGCCTCATATGTTTTTTTATATGAAATATGCAACAGGCATATCATGGTGCCAGCATGTCCGGAGGAGATTCTACCACAAAATGACTGGTATTGATTTTGAGGAATGATCACACTGATTCTGTAGCGTTTGAGAGGGGTAGTATAATTAAATTAATAACTAGGCCTGTCAGTATATATTAATTACTTAATTGCAGTCTTATCTTACTTGAGTTCATTTTGTTTTCACTTGCAGCAAGTGCATCTAAGTAAATGATCAGATTATCCTCACAATGTTTTGTTGTGTTTGATTTTGAGTATTTATTTTGATTACATTCCTTATTAATTGAAGCTTTATTTTGCTTTTTTTTTTTTTTTTTGCTCTATCCAGTCAAAAATCTTGTTTGCATATCATCTGGTCATACAGCAGTTGTGTTCATTACATTAATTAATTAAAATAAAGTAAAAAAAATGCTATATTATTTCATAGTAAACATATAGTGTTTTTGAACCATACACTAGTAAAGTGTATTTTGCTGTATATATTATAGTATTTACATCCCTTTGTTAATGAATGCTCTAGCACACTGTTGTATTAACTATCGTGAACATTACCTATTTTAGTATAATACATCCTATAGTTGTGGAAAACTGCAGTATTGGGTCGTTTGTTTATATTACTATAGTTGTATCACCATAGCAAATGTAACCATTACAATAACCATGGATTCATGTACTTTACTATACTGTGGTTCAAAAACACACTATTTACTATAAATTATTATTTAGTATTATTAGTGTTTTTTTCATCTGGGTGTTGTAAATGATTATTGTTGACATCCAAAAAACTACAACTATTAAACTAAATACATTTTTTAAGGATGGATGGATGGATGGATAAATGGATAGATGAAGGACTGGATGGAAGGATGGATGGATTGATGGATAGATAAATGGATGACTGGATGGATGAAGGGCTGGATGGATGGATAGAGGACTGGATGGATGAAAAGATAAAAGACTAAATGAATGGATAAAAGGCTATATGTAGGACTGGATCAATGGATGAATGAAGGACTAGATGGTTGTATGGATGGATGGGTGGATGGATGGATGGATGGATGGATGGATGGATGGATGGATGGATGGATGCATGGATGGATGGAGAACTGAATAAATGGATGACAGGATGGATGAAGGGATAGATGGATGGACGGAGGACTGGATGGATGGAAGGATAAAAGACTGAATGAATAGATGAGTCTATATGTAGGACTGGATGGATGGATGAATGAAGGACTAGATGGTTGTATGGATGGATGGATGGAGAACTGAATAAATGGATAAATGGATGACAGGATGGATGAAGGGATAGATGGATGGATATAAGGATAAAAGACTGAATGAATGGATGAAAGACTATGTATGACTGGATGGATGGATGAATGAAGGACTGGATGGATGGATGGAGAGATAGATGGATGGATGGATGGATGGATGGATGGATGGATGATAAAATACTATATGTATGATTGGATGGATGGATATATAGATGGATGAAGAATTGGAGGGATGGATAAATGGATGACTGGATGGATGAAGGGCTGGATCGATGGATGGATGAAGGACTGGATGGATGGATGGATGGATGAAGGACTGGATGGATGGATGAAAGACTATATGTATGACTGGATGCATGAATGAAGGACTGGATGGATGTATGGATGAATGGATAGATCGAGGACTGGATGGATAGATGGATGGATGGATAAATGGATGACTTGATGGATGAAGGGCTGGATAAAGGACTGGATGGATGGATTGAGGACTGGATGGATAGATGGATAAAAGACTATATGTATGACTGGATGGATGAATGATGGACTGGATGGATGCATGGATGTGGATAGATGGATGAAGAATCGGATGGATGGATGGAGAACTGGATGGATGGATGAATGGAGGACTAGATTAATGAATGGATGGATGGATTGATGGATGGATGACTGAATGGATGAAGGGCTGGATAAATGGATGGATGAAGGACTGGATGGATGAATTGAGGACTTGATGGATGAAAGGATAAAAGACTGAATGGATGGATGAAAGACTATATGTATGACTGGATGGATGAATGAAGGACCGAATGAATGGATGGATAGATGGATGGATGGATGTATGGAGGACTGGATGGATGGATGAAAGACTGAATGCATGGATGGATGGATGCATGAGTGGAGCTAAAACTAAACTAAAACATTTTTTAACATTTTAAAGTAAACATTAAATGCAATAAACTAACAAAATATAAACAATACAAAATATAACAAACACTAATTCAAATAAAACTACAACTGTGTCAACAATGCACTGAAGGATTACCAAAAGGTGATTATACATTGATACATCATGCATCATCCTTTAGATTTTGAAAGCAACTTGCAAGAAATATTTTTATTTCTTAATGAAGTTGCTTATTTTTTCTTAGTGGGTGTGTAAATATATTTGCTAAGCTTATGATTAAGATATATAAGACCTTCATCCCAACTTCATGAGTGTCTAAAGGCTGGTGCTGCACTTTTGGAGTACGTGCTTATCTTTTAGATTCAGTATTTGTCATGACCCAGAAGTGCTGAATTGTTTCGATGACTTATCCGATGGCTCATGCTGCTGCTGTTTTATGATTGTCATACTGAGGAATGAAGTGGCCTGTTTTATTTGATAGCTACCAGCGTTCAATTAAAGGTTATTATGCTGGAGCTTAAGAGCATCGCTTAAAACAAGAACTCAGGGCTCTGTGAAGGCTTTATGCCATGATGTATTTGATGAAGTGAAGTGATTTTATCCTCACAAACTCTATTAATTTTCTCCATAGGAATATATTATTTTAAACAATAACAGATAAACCTTTACAGACAGGTTGTGAATTGATAGTACAGTTGAAGTCAGTTTAATTTTTAAAAACCCTTTAAGGACAAAATTATTAGCCTCTTTACGCTATATTTTTTTCCGGCTGTCTACAGAACAAACCATCGTTATACACTAACTTGCCTAATTACCCTAACCTGCCTAGTTAACCTAATTAACCTAGCTAAGCCTTTAAATGTCACTTTAAGCTGTATAGAAGTGTCTTGAAAAATATCTAGTCAAATATTATGTACTGTCAAAATACATCATATTTGCATATAACATACTATATTTCTGCTAGTCACATAGTATGCATACTACACATTTTTTATTATGCATCAAATACCTGAATGACTTATTGCATGTATCAAAATATGCAGTATTCATTAGAACACATTGCTTTGTTTACTGGGCTCCTTAATGCAGTGCACTTCACCTGACAGTTGGAGCTTGAATGTAGAACAATATTTGGAAATGGTATTTATTTTAACATCTATTATTTATACAAGTGAGTGATGTGGGAGAGAGCAATAGCTTGAGTGCATGAATGTAGCCAAAATCTTTGATGAATGTGAGCATGCGGGTTTATCTGTTGACGTCAAAAAAGATACCAGAACAAATCATGTAAATGGTTTTAAGAATCATTTATAAAAGAATTTTTCTCTACACTGTAAAACCCAAAAAGTTAAGGTACCTCAACCCGTTTGAGGAAACCGATTGTAACAAACCATTTAAGTTAAAAAGCTAATCTATACTGTAAAGGTGTGAACCTACAATGGTCTCACGGTTCGGTTTGGTTACGATTATCATGCCATCAATTCGGTTCAATTCGATATCTCGGTGCATCACGGTGCATTGACGATGTTTCCATACACAGTTTTATATTTTCTTCACAGCACAGCAATTCTTGTATTAAAATGTATAAATATATTTATATTTACTATTTGTAAAACAATTTTGTTCTTTAATACAAACAGTCAGATATATAAACTGTACCTTTAAACAACACAAGCATTAGCAAATAAACAAATATAAATATCCCGCTCGCTTTTTGAGCCTTTTCTACCAAGTTCTTTCTTGACTTACACCCCTTTGATTGGTCACAACAGAAAGGCCTGCGATTGGCTCTTACACGCTGGCGCTCTTCACAGATGCACTCATGGGCCACAGTGAGAGAGAGAGAAATGGAGATTACTTTTATTCTCTTAATCGCCGTGAAATAGGGTCTTCTGCTGTAAGTGTCAAGTGAAACACAGTCCAGCAAACACACACGCAGTGAATTGTGCACAGTTTCTGTGTTTTTAAGTAGTTGGAGTGTTGTATATACTCGCGGTCGCCTCCCTCGCTATAGTATACTACGCCGACATAGCGCATATGAGATAAATGACGTCAGTATATAATAACCGGTTATGATTATTACGGAACCGATACCGAATTGTCCGCATCTGCATCGTGGTACACAAAAGAAACAATTAACTTTGACACCCCTACAGGACAATCAACGCGAACTGGAACCACATATTTTTTTTAAAAGTGGCAAAAAATTTCATCATTTGCAGATTCGAAAAGCTCTCGAAAAAAATGTTCCTTACAAACATATTTTTGTCGCGTGTTGGCAGACCACTGTAATCCACAAATGTGGGTCCACACGTGAGTTGTGCTCTCATTGCTGGGAAATGGAAACAAAAGCTTCACCCATGTCTTCGAACAATTCTTCTACTACTTGTTTGAATTACGGTTGGCAACACATCGTGGCATTTCTCTGAGCACTGTAACAGGTAAAAAGAGTCTTCAAAGCTATATCATGCATATTAATGAAGTCACAATAGAGCACACTGATTGGTTTGAACCAAGTCTTTCTCATGAATTAATACTGAAAACTCAATGGTGTCACTTTCTACCGGCCGGTACAGACATCCAATCTCCACGCTGGAATTTACACAATAATCTCATTGCCGTGACGTTCCATCAAGATTTCTTTTTAAACCGGAAGAACGAATTTGCTCTAAACAACGCAACAACCAATTTTCACTTTTTTAGTGAAATATATGTGTCCTAATAGTGTTTTTAGCAATGTGGGACATATATAGTTGAAATCAGAATTATTAGCCCCGTTGAATTTCTTTTTTCTTTTTTAAATATTTCAAGGAAATTTTCACAGTATTTCCTATAATATTTTTTCTTCTGGAGAAAGTCTTATTTGTTTTATTTTGGCTAGAATAAAATCATTTTTTTATTTTTTTAAAACCATTTTAAGGTCAAAATTATTAGCCCCTTCAAGCTATATCTTTTTTTAATTGTCTACAGAACAATCATTATGCAATAACTTGCCCAATTACCCTAACCTGCCTAGTTAACCTAATTAACCTAGTTAAGCCTTTAAATGTTACTTTAAGCTGTATAGAAGTGTCTTGAAAAATATCTAGTCAAATAATATTTATGTCACAACCTGTCTTCCTCGTGTGTTTGTTTTCGTCATGTGACCATCCCCATGTGCTCTTTTGTTCCAGTTCCCGCCATCGTTATGTTCATCACCTTCACCTGTGTTCATCCCCTGTGTGTTATCAGTCCAATCATCCCCTGTGTATTTATAGTCCCTTTGTTCAGTCTTTCATTGTCCAGTATTGTCTTTCTGTTGATGTCTGTCTTCACGCCATGTTCATCCTGTGATCTTCTTCGTAAGTGTCGGTTAATAAATATACGTGTTTTGAGACCCCGTGCCTTGCTATCGTGAACCCAGGCGTTACAATGTACTGTCATCATGGCAAAGATAAAATAAATCAGTTATTAGAAATGAGTTATAAAACCTATTATGTTTAGAAATGTGTTGAAATTGAGGAAAAAAATAAACAGGGGGGCTAATAATTCTGACTTCAACTGTATATGACTGTCAACATCTCAAAAAATGTGTTTTGGTGTTTCGTGACCCTTTTAGAATAACAATGAGAACTAGCAAAATAAACATTGTAAATTTTGATTTTATTCAGACTTTAATATTCATAACCCTTCCAAATATGGTCAAAACTAACCATATCATATTAGGACCAATTCCTCAGATTGGAAATCCCCTGATAAATTTGTGTCTGGAGAATTTCTGCTCTTACCTAAGCCACATACCTTCTATTTAGATATAGCAGAACGCAATGCATTCTGTTCCACCTTTAAAGTACTGTAGTGCTAAACCATTCCTGCGACACACTCAAAAATGATGCACTTTTCCATCAGCTAAAAGTACATACTTTTAGAGCATGGCATAAGTAGGCGAATTGGGCCGCAGCCTGCAGTCTCTCCAGCTGCCTTCCTCCATCATGGAGACTAGAGCCATTACTGCTGTAAATGATGATGTGCTCGCAGCACTGCGGCCCCGCTGGTGCAGATCCTTTCTGAGAGGGTGGGGAATGGAAGGGCTGTCAGTGTACAGCTTTCCTCTGATATCTCCTTTCTTCACAATCGCTGTGCAAAAAGCTGCAAGAGAATCGCTCTCGCACTCCATCACTGCGGGTGTCAAGCGACATGCCAGAACAGATTAATGCATGTGACAGTAATTGTGCGCATGCATGTGTGCATTTGAGCTCGCTGTTTTGCATCAGTCGCGTGTATTTGCGTGCGATCATTAAGGGTAGAAGTCAACTGCGAGATAATGTTCCCAAACGTGCAGGCGTGCATTTTGTGTGTTCACACGTGCATATGCGTGGCACTGCCAGTTTACACAACAGTCTTGGCGCAGGGCCCAGCCAGGTGGCACTGTGCACGCTTCAAGTGCGTCCTCATTTCGCCATCATTCCTCTTGCTCAGACTGATGCCAGTTTTTTGCTGGTCTGTTTATCCTGTCTTATCTAGGCTGTCACATACAACCTGCTTCCTGCTTGTCACCTTTATTCCTAAATGTCAACATCAGCTCATAGTTGTGTGTGTGTGGTAGTGCAGTTCATCAAAATTATGGGATCACAGTTTATTGGTACCAAACTGCTTATCGGACAATATTATTCATTATTTTTCATAAAACAATATGATTTAAAATTTAATAGTGCTAGGCAAAGATTAATTGCGATTAATCACATGCAAAATAAAAGTTTGTTTTGACGTAATATACAGTTAAAGTCAGAATTATTAGCCCCCCTGTTTATTTTTTTCACCAATTTCTGTTTAATGGAAAGAAGATTTCATTCATTCATTCATTCATTCATTTTCTGTTCGGCTTAGTCCCTTTATTAATCCAGGGTCACCACAACCGCCAACTTATCCAGCATATGTTTTACGCAGCGGATGCCCTTCCAGCTGCAACCCATCTCTGGGAAACATCCATACACACTCATTCACACTCACACACTACAGACAATTTAGCCTACTCAATTCACCTGTACCCCATATCTTTGGACTGTGGGGGAAACTGGAGCACCCGGAGGAAACCCACGCGAACGCAGGGAGAACATGCAAACTCCGCACAGATATGCCAACTGACCCAGCCGAGGCTCGAACCAGCGACCTTCTTGCTGTGAGGCGACAGCACTACCTACTGCGCCACTGCGTCGCCGGAAAGAAGATTTTTTCAACACATTTCTAAACATAATAGTTTTAATAACTCATTTCTAATAACTGATTTATTTTATCTTTGCCATGATGACCGTAAATAATATTTGACTAGATATTTTTCAAGACACTTCTATACAGCTTAAAGTGACATTTAAAGGCTTAACTAGGTTAATTAGGCTAACTAGGTAGGTTAGGGTAATTAGGCAAGTTATTGTATAATGATGGTTTGTTCTGTAGACTATCGAAAAAAAAAATAGCTAAAAGGGGCTAATAATTTTGACCTTAAATTGATTTAAAAAAAATTAAAAACAGCTTTTACTCTAGCTGAAATAAAACAAATAAGACTTTCACCAGAAGAAAAAATATTATCAGACATACTGTGAAAATTTCCTTGCTCTGTTAAACATCAATTCTGAAATATTTAAAAAAGAAAAAAAAATTCAAAGGGGGCTAATAATTCTGACTTCAACTGTATGTGTGTGTATTATATACATTAATTATGCATATGGGATACACACACATACATAGAAACACACATTTATACAAAACAATTTTGTTTCATATATTTAAATGTATATATAGTTTATATCATGTACATATATATTTTATATCAAATATAAATACATTTTCTCAAATATTATCATGCATGTGTTTATTTAAATTTACATAGTAAATATACAGAGTAGGGCTGCACAATATATTGTTTCAGCATTGTTTCAGCACAAAGATATGCAATGTCCAGTCTGAATTATAGTTAACCAGGAGCTACAGAATTATATTTAATCACTGTATTTATATGGAATTTATATGATTTATGCAAAAAAACATTTCTTACTTTTAATTTCTGTCTTGTTTCTAGTCCAAATATCTAAATTTCAAAGCGAAAACAAGATTATTTTATTTACCCCATTGGCAGATCTTTTCCTTAAAACAAAGCAAAAAACTCTTTTTTTCTTCTGACGTTGAAAACTAAACAATATTTTTACTTGCTCTAAGAATTTTTTTTTTTGATATTTGGACTAGAAACAAGACAAAACAAAGTAAGAAAAGCATTTTTTATTTAATTTCTTTACCTGGAAACTGTTAGAGTCCCCAGATTTATTGCAGAAAAATAAAACATTGCAATATCAGATTTTTGCAATATCGTGCATACTAATAGAGTACACACACTTATTATGTCTAAAGTTTTAGTTCAGATGCGATTAAGTGCATTTTATCATAAATGCACCTTTTACTTGATTTTGCTATCACCTAATGTTCTTTTAAAGTTATTTATAACTAATTTAGTAAAACTGATGACTGTAATATTTTATAATCATTCATTTGTTTGTGATCAGTTTGTCCTTGTGACTGATTTAAGTCAAAAACACTGATTCATTCAGGGCAATTAGTGCATGCATAATTCATGAAATCATTCACTCTGATTCATTCAACAACAGAATGGGTGAGGAACATTATGAATTATTTATTAAATACTGTAATTTCATCATTATTTCTTTAGACAAGCAATTGTCTCTATGAGTGATTGATCATCTGATTCATTTAAAAACAAATTGCGAGTAGCTACAGTAGGTTTCCATAGCTCTATGTTCATGCACATTTAGAAGTATTGCATGAGAAACTAGTGATGGAAACACCAAGTTTCGAATAAAAATTAATAACAATGCAATGAAATTGTTTTAACACTTGCTTAAGGTGGTTTTGGACTTGTGCAAAAAATGGTTATATTGTGAATATTACACCAACATGTCTCCATTATCCTTGGTTTGTTTACTGTTGGTTACTGGGTTACCAATACTGCAGTCAGCCACTCCAGCAACTTGATGGTAATTCACATTTTCTTTTCTTTTTTTTTGAGAACTTTGAAAAAATTAGCTTCGTGTTAGGATGGAAACCCGGCTGATTTATTTAATCAGTTTCTCATCTGAATTAATGCACAACCTGATTCACAGTGTGAAGCCTCGGTCAGATCACATGATTTTGTTGCAATTATGTCACGATTTCCTTGACGTAGGGTGTCGTGGGGAGTCGTAAACAACAAATGGGCGTTGTGGCACAAGATTCAATCGTTTCTTCTCGTGTAATGTGGCATAGTTCACAACAATCGATACCATGTCTGCCACGCTTCACAAGACCATAGCAGAAAGTCTAGCATGTTTAATTTTTCCCCATTCTTCATGATGAGTTCCATCACGTGGGTGACATTGGGTAATAGGAGCGCATAATTTCTCAGTTATATCCGTGCTTGCTGCCGTTAATCCGCTGGTCAGGTAATCAAAAAATAGGCTGAATATTTACTTAGTGGTAAGTCTCGGGTGGATAAGATCAATCATTGGTTTTGCAAAGTTTAACTACTTTCTCAAAAATAATATGGTGTTTTAAGCAATTTTATCTGACAGACTGGCACAAACATGCAGACATATATCCATTCTCATAACCAATTTCTGAGTTCTCATCCTTCCAACCGAATTGTTCTTCAGAGGTAATTAAGGAACACATTCAGTGCTGCAAATGCATTGTAAAAGCCTGTCTTGCTTATTAAAATTACTTGATTTAACTAAATAAATTGAAACTCACTGGCGATGGATGATTTTGTCATTAACAGGAAAAACCGTTTAATATAAGTTTCTCTGAAACTGTGAATATTTCACTTTAATTTTATTTAGACTAGATTTTATTTTATTTAACCAACACATGTGCGCTTTGGCGCTGAAGCATAGCGGACTGGTTTTGAAGCACTTCACCTCAGATGTTATTCGGTATTCTTGTTTATCTAGTAGATAATTGACCAACAAAAAATACATTAAAATTAAGATAAAAATTATACTAAACGAAATTAGTTTCAAAAAGATATATATTTTCCAAGAAAAATTTACAAATAATTTTTTTAGTTGTGCCCGTCCACTACTTAATTGTGTGGGTGGGTGATTTGTTTCGCTCTGTGGGAAATAAGGATTTAATTAATGTTTTACTCTAATTGTTATATCACAAACCTCTGTCATATATTTGCAAATTTTTTTAAAATGTCATTATTTTGTCTTGAGCATCTGATTTTTTCTTGATGCTGATGTGCTTTCATTTTCTCTGTCTCACTCACGGCAAGTTTAATATAGTAACCCATGGCGTGGAAAATTTACATTTAGATTTAAAAGAAAATATTAATATCAACAAATAAATATCTGTTTGATTCTATAAATGTCTAACTGACTCATTCAAACACAGATTCACCTAGTAACATCTTGAGAGATCTGTTAAATAATTTACTTATCTGGTTTATTCAAAAACTTATCCATTGAGTATGTTAATTTATGAGGGATTCATTTATTTATTTATTTATTTAATTGATTCATTCAAAAACACTGATTCATTCTGTTGCAAAACTACTGTTTGTTTCTCTGAGATGCGCAATGATACATCTTTTGGATTTGTTTAAAATAGTACAAAAGCAATATCACACTCACAGTCATGCTGCTCATCTGAATACCAGCACATTTGCTTGTTTTTTACTATGTAAAAAATGTATCACTTATCTGTTTTATTGGTTATAATTAAAAGTTATGCTGGGATAAACTGTAAATCGATTAAAGTGGAATCTCTTATAATTGATCTTTCACTTGCATTTGCCTCAAATCAGCTGCCGATTGTGTCATGTCACTTCTTGCAGCAATTCTAATGCCCATCATCCACTTCATTATCATTGACGGTCACAGTCGCATAAAATTTTACAAAGAAAGCTGTGCAAAGGTCAGGAATTATAATGTCCTCTCTGTGTGGCATGGCAAAGGTCAAGACCTGGTTTCTCATTTGCCAGACATTCAAGCAGGAATTCGTTTCAGTCATGGAAGCGTCTGATTCACTCAATCTTTTAGAATGAATCAGATGAGTCACTGATTAAATGAATCACTCATAAATTAATGTTTAATGAATCCGTTTTTGAACCAATCACATAAGCAACTGATTAAATGCATCACACATGATGAATCTGTTTTTAAAAGAATCAAATGAGTGAATAATTCAATGAATCAATCTTAATGTTACTCAGTGAATCCGTGCTTGAATCACAAGTGACTAAATCAATTACTCAATCATAAATACTGTTTATCTCTACACTGTTTAAATTAATTAGATAAGTGAATGATTTAATAAATATCTTATAAATTAATTAATGCATTTATTATTTGAGATGAGCAACTTATAACATGAATTGAAACACAAATAACACAAATTGTTATTCAGAATTAAGCAGATGAGTGAACGATTAACTTAATAACTCAAATTATTGTTACTCGGTTAATCTGTTTTTCAGTTAATCAGATGAATCATTGAATAAATGAATCACCTACATTTAAGATGCTCAGGGAATCTGTTTCTTGAATGAATCAAATGAGCAATTGATTACATAAAGTGTCTTCAGAGGTCTACATTAGTTCCTCTCTTTTAATATTTCAAGCAGGAATTCATTTCAGTCATGAGAAAATTTGATTCTCTCAGTGAATCAGTTTTAGAATTAATCAGATGAGTAACTGATTCAATTTATAACTTATAATTTATTTATTTAATCTGTTTTTGAATTAATCTAACGAGTGAATAATTTTAAAGAATCACTAAGAAATTAATATTACTCACTGAATCTGTTTTTGAATCAATCAGACAAGTCACTACTTAAATGAATCAATCCTAAATTAATGTTGCTCAGTGAATCTACATTTGAATCGCAAGTAACTTATTAAATCACTTAATTATAAAAAAGTTCAGTCATAAGATGAGTGAAGGATTTAATAAATCACTTACAAGTTAATTTTATTCAAGTGTGTTTTGAATCAGATGAACAACTGATTATATGAATCACAAATTAATGTTATTCAGAATAAACCAGATGGATGAATGATTTAATTAATAACTAACTATTGTTACTCAATGAATCTCTATTAAGTTAATCAGACAAATCACTGAGTAAACGAATCACCTATAATCTGGTTGTTAAATGACTCTGTTTCTTGAATGAATCAAATAAGCAACTAATTAAATGAATCGTTTGTAAATTAAAGTGATTTAATTAATCTGTTTTAATGAATCTGTGAGTGAGTAATTTAATGAATCACTAAATAATTAATATTACTCACTGAATCTGTTTTGAATCAATCAGACAAGTCACTTGAGTGAGTAATTTAATGAATCAATAAATAATTAATATTACTCACTGAACCTGTTTTTGAATCAATCAGACAAGTCACTACTTAAATGAATCAATCTTAAATTAATGTTGCTCAGTGAATCTACATTTGAATCGCAAGTAACTTATTAAATCTCTTAATTATAAAAAGTTCAGTCATAAGATTATTGAAGGATTTAATAAATCACTTACAAGTTAATTTTATTCGAGTGTGTTTTGAATCAGATGAGCAACTGATTATATGAATCACAAATTAATGTTATTCAGAATAAACCAGATGGATGAATGATTCAATTAATAACTAACTATCGTTACTCAATGAATCTCTATTAAGTTAATCAGACGAATCACTGAGTAAACGAATAACCTATAATCTGGTTGTTAAATGACTCTGTTTCTTGAATGAATCAAATGAGCAACTGATTAAATGAATCATTTGTAAATTAAAGTGATTTAATTAATCTGTTTTCATGAATCTAATGAGTGAGTAATTTAATGAATCACTAAATAATTAATATTACTCACTGAACCTGTTTTTGAATCAATCAGACAAGTCACTACTTAAATGAATCAATCTTAAATTAATGTTGCTCAATGAATCTGTTTTTGAATCATAAGCAACTGATTAAATCACTCAATTATAAATAGGAATTCAGTCATAAGATGAGTAAAGGGTTTAATAAATCACTTACAAGTTCATTATTTGCACGTGTTTTTGAATCAGATGAGTAACTGATTCTATAAATCACAAATGAATGCTATTTAGAATAAACCAGATGAGTAAATGAATTAATTAATAGCTAACTATTTATACTCAATTATAAGGCTTGAAGCTTATGCTGCTATTCTGAACCAATAATCAAAAACAGAAAGCAGTTGAAGGATGACATGTTTAAATCAATTATTTATCTGACTGCTTTATAATTAATCTGACTCCATTAAAGTTATTATCATTGATAAAGAGAAAGCATATCAACGCCTTAACCCTTCAACAGGCATTGTAACCACTTGGTTGACCTTTTTTCCATAGGTTATCATTATCATAGGTTATCTTAATATTTATCAAGAGATGTCTCAGTATATTATTCAATCCAAGAAGTGGGCCAAAAAAGCTTTTGTTTATTAAGTTACATTTTTAAATATAGACACAGTAGAATGAAATAAACATTGAGATACTGCTATGCAACAAAGACAGTGAAACTGGCTTTGTTATCGGACGAGGTTACAGAAGCTGAGTAAAAGCTGTTCTCCCCGATCAACAGTCACCTCTCCTCCTTATACCATGAGCTAAAGTGAGGACAAGTACATTAACATACTCTCCTCAGGCCATGACTAGGGCCACACAGAATCTGCACAGAATTTTGTAGATAATCTGCGGATTTCTGTGGAATGACTTTGGGAATATCGTAAATAAAAACGTAATATTTGTAACGCCACGCCAGCAGAGGGAGCCATCGCCCGACTACTGACTCAGCTCCGTTCCCTCTGTGGTTACTTCCTGTTAGTGCTGTATTTCAGTGAGAGCTCAGGCCATGCTTCTTTGCGAAGTTTTGCCAGTTTACCTGCCTTACCAAGCGTTTGTTCCAAGTGACTCCATGACTGCTATCCTGTGTATGACCCTGCCTGCCTGCCTGCCTGCCTGCCTGCCTTGATCACGTACGTTCTCTGTCTTTGCCCTTTTGATCTGATTTGGACTAAATGTTGTTATACTGAACTACTGACTGCATTATCACTATGTTCTCTGGATTTGCCCCGGTGTTTGTCGTTTGGATTGGACTGCTTTCCTGTTGCTGACTATTTGCCTGTTTACACGTTGATGTCTCTGCCTAATCCCTTTAATAAACTTCTGCATATGGATTCTAACGTTGTCTCAGCCTCCTCTTTACAATATTGAAATAAAAATGAAAATTAAATTACATCATTTGCATTTCCCAATTTAAACATGGTTTTAATATGTAAATTGTATCCTCATTTTAATGCTTTATAAGTTGCAAAATTAAACTGAAAATGCAATATACAAACTGAATTTGATGTGTAGAAAGTACAAGCAGAAACTGTAGCAAAACGATCATTTTGCACCTAAATGTTATTTTCTCACATTGTAGCAAAATGATCATTTAAATGTTATTTGTCCTAAATGCATTTACACTCAAGTCTAGGAAACGCAGGATTACATTTTCAGCATAACACCGTGGGGTGTTTGTAGCAAAATTCATTTTGAAATGTAATACACAATACGATAATGGAATCTGTTAAATGGTAATGTATTTCTGTATTTCAGATAGCATTTTCCAAGCATATGTGCAATGTTTTCATTTAATACATCACGACGAATGAAAGCCGATGTGAATTTGAAAATGCATTCTGGCCTAGCCACACCCACATATGGTGGCTGTTGCTGCAAGGTAGTGGTGGGCAAAGCGAGGCTTCATGAAACACTGAAACAGCCGAAGCAAATGTGTCGAAGCTTCGAAATGTTTCGAAACTCCACTCTACGGTGACACCTAGCGGTCATTTTTATGTATTGCACTGGAACAGCTTCAGCAAAGATCAGTTGAGCAAATTGAGGTATTAAAACCCACTTTATAGGCGTAAACCTTCAAGTGCATTAGTGGAGCAGTTAGGGTTCCTGACTTCCATGCGGGAATTGTGGGTTCAAATCCAGGCTAACACAGCTGTTTTGAAATGCTTTAATATCAGTTTGAATTGCTCTGTTCTTGTATCGTTTTGTTTCAACATTGGTCTGACATCCGAATAAACACTTTGTGAATAAATATGTCTTGTTTTGGTCATAAAACAGTGTTGTTGCTAGATCAGACACGGTTGTGGCCAGAAGTTAACAAGAATTATTTATATTATTCATTAAATTTCCCATTTATTGTATTTTATTAATGTCTACCCAAAACCCAAACCCAACCATCACAGTGTTGTAAAATATTAATTATTGTTTTACAGTGTTACAAAAATGATGTTAAATTGATAGCGTATCTGCAGCTGGATCCTGTCTAGACTACAACTTAAAACAGTAACATTATTAAAATACATAAATTCATGATTTCGGAGTATTTTCGGAGTAAGTCGGGATTTGAACCCAAAAGTCATTTGAAGCACAGTAACAACGTGCACATGCACTGTCCACTAGGCCAAATAAGACAGAAGTTTTTTCTGACCCTGTCAGTCAAAGGCACATTCGCCAGGTCTCAAAACGCTTCTAAAGGCCGATTTATACTTCTGCTTCAAGCGCATGCGTATGCTACGGCGCAGCCTACGCGTGGACGCATAGCCCCTCGCCGTGGCCGTCGGCGTCGTTGACGTTCACCTCTCAAAAAATGTAACGCGTACGCGTAGCGCAAGCTCTGTGATTGGTCGGCTTGGTAGCACTGACGAGTGTGGGCGGAGGTGAGAGCCGCGCGCCCGATGCAGCGAGTGTTTACAAGTATGGAGTCCCGTGAAGGAGCTCCAGATGGAGACTGTTGTTTTGTGTTTACCTTATGATTAAAGTTGTTGCACCTCCACCGGTTCCCACCTCAAAATGAGCGAATTTGAGCCACTTGTACATTAAGGAAGTGTTCAGGAAACACAATACACCAGCGAAGAAACTCGACACAGAGAAACATAAACACCTACTGCCAGCTAGCGTTTCGGAAGTGTTATTGCAGAGAAACAGAAACGGAGCGCACAAGTATAAATGCACTGCTACGTGTGAGGCTTGCGCCGTGGGTTACGCCGATCACTTGACACAGAAGTATAAACCAGGCTTAAACTGATCGATGCTTTGAATCGCTTTAGTCACGTGACCAGGTGTTTCGAAACACTTCAGTCACGTGACCTGGGTGTTTCAGATCAAGCTTCGGTGCAGTGTTTCGAAACAGCCATCCCTACTGCAAGGCGGGTATCAGATTTTGTCGTCACGGCTGCAGCTAGGACTATTTGAGACATATGGCAGCATAAACATCGTGAAGTCTGTTCCTCAGCTGCTTTGTGAAGCTGCACAAGCCCTCGAGCGTGAACTGGGATATACTTTAGAAAACCAATCCCCTCCTAGCTTAGTAAAGTAGGTTTTAGGTTTGATATTGGCCGGACATTGGTGCACGCAGTTTTAGGGATCATCTGCGAATTAGATCGACAGAACCAAAACGCACAAAAACGCAAAGAGGAAAAAAGTATTTCTAGAAGATTCCAGTATATGGTTAGAGGCCAGACTAATTAACTACAGATAGCAAGAATACTATACCTCTAACTATACGGTACATACAAAGCAGAACTAGGCAATATCTTGTCATAAGCATACAGTACACATCAGCTAAGGCTCCTAAATGTTATTTACAGTAAATTACCCTACTGTAATTTTATGATTTTAAAGGGTGTAGTACATTCACAGAGAAAATGTGAGAAAATAACATTTAGGTGCAAAATGATCGTTTTGCTACAGTTTCTGCTTGTACTTTCTACACATCAAATTCAGTTTGTGTATTGCATTTTCAATTTAATTTTGCAACTTATAAAGCATTAAAATGAGAATACAATTTACATTTTAAAACCATGTTTGAAATGAGAAATGCAAATGATGTAATTTAATTTTCATTTTCATTCTGCAACAAACATTGCACATAGGTCTTGAAAAATGCTAATTTAAATACAGAAATACATTGCCATTTAACATATTGCTTTGCCATTTAGCATATTACATTTCAAAATGAATTATGCTCATATGCTTCCATATATTTAATGTTTACAATGCAAATCCAATTTGATCCACTTATTTGGTAAACAAAGCAAGTCTCTCATATAATATATCTTCTAAAGGACAGAAAACATTACTTTACAAACCGTATTGTTCATTCATTCATTCATTTTCTTGTCGGATTTGTCCCTTGCGGGGTCGCCACAGCGGAATGAACCGCCAACTTATCCAGCACGATTTTTACGCAGCGGATGCCCTTCCAGCCGCAACCCACACACGCATTCACACTCATTCACTATGGACAATTTAGCTTACCCAATTCACCTGTACTGCATGTCTTTGGACTGTGGGGGAAACCGGAGCACCCGGAGGAAACCCACGCGAACCCAGGGAGAACATGCAAACTCCACACAGAAACGCCAACTGACCCAGCCCAGCCGAGGTTCGAACCTGCGACCCAGCGACGTTCTTGCTGTGAGGCAACAGCACTACCTACTGCGCCACTGGGTTGCCTTCAAACCGTATTGTAAATAAATCAAATGAACATTTTCATATTAGTCAATATTATTACTGAAATAAGTTTAAAACTGATTAAATTTCATTGACGCACATTTACAGAAGTAAATAAATAGACTTAATGATGGGATAAAAATCTGCGGATTTCTGCGCGTGCAGATTCCGTGTGGGCCTAGCCATGACTAAACAATAGTAAATAGATTGTACATTGAAATACATCAATATCTCTATTGGGTTCATCACTACAACGCTGAAGTCACAAGCTGTCAAATGACACCAAACATCCTGCCACATCAGGAGGACTCATCCTTTGCTTGCAATGTCCCTGTAGAAGAAATAGCATATATTATTTCCTCAGCTTACACAATGAATCTGTTTTTAAGTTAATCAGATGAATCACTGAGTAAATGAATCACCTTTAAACTAAAGTTGCTAAGTGAATCAGTTTCTTGAACAAATCAAATGAGCAACTGATTAAATGAAGTGTTTTCACAAGTATCGATTAGTTTCTGTCCTTTAATAAATGTTTTGCTTGCATTTGTTTGTAGCGATTATAACGCCCGTCATCCTCTTCATTATCATTCGTCTGTCCTAAACTGATTTCAAATGACGGTCACAGTCGCAGGCGTAAAAAATCCACAAAGAAATGTGTGCAAATGTCAGCAGTAATAATGTCCTCTTCGTGTGGCTCGGCAAAGGTCAAGATCTGATCTCTCATTGGCCAGACATTCATGCAGGAATTCATTTCGGTCATGCAAGCATCCCATTCCCTCTCCCTCGAAGCAATGGCATCAACAGAGAGCTCGGTTCATGACCCAGAATGCACCAGGGCTACTCTGACACACACAAAAAAAGTGGCCTTTGAGAGAAAGTAATAAGGCCTGGATGGTTGAGGTGCTTAGTTGCATGCTTGTCCCTTTGGCATTTTTTTTTTTAGAGCTTGTTTGCTTGAATTTAAAATAAGTACTAAATGCAGTCATGTCAGATTAGCAGGGAAAAAAAAGGTCTTGTTATGTAATCCAGCGATGCACCTTTTCATAGAGAAAGAGATTACATTAGTGTTGCAACCATGACAAGGTGGAGGAAGAGAGAACACAATGTTTGATGCATGAATATAGTTTCCATATGAACTGTGTGTGTGGGCTCTGGATTTCATACATTAGCGTTCACAGATGAAGGAGCTGTTGATGCAAACCAACTCCAGCAGCAGTGTGTTTGTGTGTGTGTGTGCATATGAAAAAGAAATCGGAAAGGAGAGCAAATGGGGTCTGATTAAGTCTGGATATTTTCAGGTTTGTCATCTCCGAATGAAATCTCTCGGATTTGGTAGTGATTTGCTGTAATTGGGTAATATTTGTTTTGTGATTCTTCTGATAGTTTTGTTGATGATGCTTTTTTGTTTTTTCATTAATTCTTTTTTCTATTGCAGTTCGGCTTTTGAAAGACTTTTTTTTGGGTTTGGTGCAATGGATTATGGGATAGTTTTCTCCACAAATGAATCACACAGAGATGCTCTATAATAGAGATTCACATTTCTTTTGGTCTTGTATATACATACTTGCAGTACACTTGCATTCAAATGTTTGGGTTAAATACAGTTTAATAAATATATCTGTTTAATAAATCTGTTTTGTTTTGCCTATAATGACTGAGAAATGGGGTCAACATTCAAAATGGGGTGTACTCAATAATGCTTATGCTGAGCACTGTATAGACCCAGGGGCAGACTTAGTGGCCGTAGCAAAAATGTATATATATATATATAGTTGAAGTCAGAATTATTAGCCCCCCTGTTTATTTTTCCCCCAATTTCTGTTTAATGACGAGAAGATTTTTTCAACACATTTCTAGATATAATAGTTTTAATAACTCATCTCTAATAACTGATTTATTTTATCTTTGCCATGATGACAGTAAATAATATTTGACGAGATATTTTTCAAGACACTTCTATACAGCTTAAAGTGACATTTAAAGGCTTAACTAGGTTAATTAGGTTAACTAGGCAGGTTAGGGTAATTAGGCAAGTTATTTTATAATAATAGTTTGTTCTGTAGACAGTCGGAAAAAAATTCGCTTAAAGGGGCTAATAATTTTGTCCTTAAAATGGTGTTTAAAAAATTAAAAACTGCTTTTATTCTAGGCGAAATAAAACAAATAACACTTTCTCCAGAAGAAAAAAATATTATCAGGCATACTGTGAAAATTTCCTTGCTCTGTTAAATTTCATTTGGGACATATTTAAAAAATAAAGAAAAATCAAAGGGGGACTAATAATTCTGACTTCAACTGTAAGTCTTTTCTGCTGTAACGGAAATGTGACGCTGACAACAGGGGTGTGGATCCAAATGCAGGTTTATTAAAATGGTCAGGCAAGCAATGGTCAATCAGCAAACAGATGTATACAGGTAATCCAGAATCATAGTCAATAGGCAGGCAGATGGTCAGAAGCAGGCAGCAGACAGGAATAAACAAGGCAAGGATAAAAAACACAGCAAAGCAAGAAAAAGGAAAACGCGTTGTAGTGTCACAAACAGTAGACAAGACTCAGCAACATTGTGTGTGTTTGTGCTGCTTATGTAGTGCAGTAATCAGTCCAAAAGCAGCATCAGCTGTGAGTGTCTAATCAATGGTGACTTGGAGCAGGTGAGTGTGTATGTTGCATGACTGGGATCTTTAGTATATAAACCGGCAGATTTGTAGTTCAAGCGCGAATGTGAATGTGAGTGTTTACCAGCAATCTCTGGTTGTTAGATCGCTGGTGATCGTGACATCTGCACATTGCTCGCTTTTTTTTTTTTAAATGTTGTGTAATATTATGTACATTTTTGTTTTGATTATGTTTTAAATTGTAATTAACTATTGCGACACAGTGGTGGCATGGCCGCCTCACAATGGCGTTTCAGTGTGGAGTTTGCATGTTCTTCCCGTGTTCACGTGAGTTTCCTCCGGTTGCTCCGGTTTCCCACACAGTTCAAAGACATGCAATATAGGTGAATTGAATATACTAAATTGGTCGTAGTGTATGAGTGTGTGTGTGTGTGTGTGTGTGTGAATGAGTATGTATGGATGTTTCCCAGTACTGGGTTGCAGCTGGAAGGGCATCTGCTGTGTAAAACATATGCTGGATAAGTTGGTGGTTCATTCCGCTGTGGCAACCCCTGATAAATCAGGGACTAAGCCAAAGGAAAATGAATGAATGAATGAATAGTGCAACACAAAGTTAAATTTGTTTAGCAACATTACTTTAATCATATAATATGCTGATTTGCTGCTCATGAAACATTTCTTATTATTATTATTATTACTCATTACTATTACTCATGCTGAAAATATGCTGCTTAATATTTTTTTCTGAATCCCCCCCCCCCCACCCCCCCCCACCTGGTGGTTCTTTGAGAAATAAAACATTTAAAATAGCAGCATTTATTCATTCATTCATTCATTTTCTTTTCGGCTAAGTCCCTCTATTAATTATTCCGGGGTCGCCACAGCGGAACGAACCACCAACTTATCCAGCACATGTTTTACCCAGTGGATGCCCTTCCAGCTGCAACCTATCTCTGGGAAACATCCATACACACTCATTCACACTCATACACTATGGACAATTTAGGCTACCAAATTCACCTGTACTGCATGTCTTTGGACTGTGGGGGAAACCGGAGGAAACCCACGCAAACACAGGGAGAACAAGCAAACTCCACACAAAAACGCCAACTGACCCAGCCGAGGCTTGAACCAGCGACCTTCTTGCTGTGAGGCGACAGCACTACCTACTGCGCCACTGCGGCACCATCAGCATTTATTTGAAATATAATTATTTTGAATGACTTTACTGTCTGTTTTTTATCAGCCATCATTGGGGCATGAGCAAATTATACTCAAATGTACCAATGAGATTGGACAAATTCATATAAATTAGCTACTAAATCAAAAATTATGAATTGGCAAACTATAAAAACAAATCTGTAAAATTTATGGTAAAAACGGCAGCTGTATTTGCCAGAAATTTACTGTTTCAAAACGTGTAATAAAAATTGTATTATATTTATTTTATTAATTTATATTTAGGGCCCTATCATACACCCGGCGTAATAAGGCGCAAGACATGTATGGCGTGACTTGTTGCTTTTTTCAGACCAGAGCAACCCCAATTTTCTTGTTTTGTGCCATGTTGTTTAAATAGTAGATCCGTTTGCACCAATTTTCAGTTTATTCATGACAACTTGCTTTTGTATAATGTTATTATTATTTTCAGTATTATTTATTATATGCATATTTATATTTGCTTTAATAAAAACAAGTTTAGATTTGTCCATCTGTCAGGTTTTGGAGACGTATGTATCACCATATGGGGCATAAGAATAGGACGTGTGTTTGGATATAACACTCACCACACTTCGTTATTATTGTTCATTTATTCGTTTGCTGGAAATTAGAACTGAATTTAGAAATAGTTTTGAAACAAATCTTTGCGCTTGACAAACAAAACTAAACATGTAGGCTAATGAATGTCTTCAGCGGAGTGCGTATAACACTGTTTCCTTATCCACGAAAGTAAAGGAGTAAAGTAAAGAGTCAAAGTAAAGAGAAAGTAAAGAGGTCGAATGGAGGAGGCTCATTCTTTATCCTTGCACTGCAGACAGTTTGTTTAACTGTTTTCTTGCTACTGAAGTCTCCATTTTTCCACTTACAAAGTCCGCCATGTAAATAGCAAATATGCCTTGGCGCGACACAACTGACTCTTAAAGAGAATGGGAGATGAGACTCTACTTAGTTTCATGCACGTTATGCTCAAAACACACCCATAACTCATTAAGAGAATAAGCACAACCCTGTTAGCCCATGCGCTAGGGCGCAAACTGTATTTTTTCATCCTTATAATAGCAAAAGTGGATTTGGACACACCCTTAATGCTTTTGCACCATGCGCTTTAGACTTTGAGCTTAGATCATTAAAATAGAGCCCTTAGATTTTTGAAGTACTAACACTACACATACCTTTGTTACACAGACAAAACACAACCATAAGCAAGTGGTAATGAGAAATGTCACATGATGAACCAAAGGCATGGTTAATCAATCTTTTGTGGGAAAGTCAATTTGCAGGTATTAGCCGTATATTAAGTTAACCAAGATACAGATTTTTACTTTTTACGGTTGAAATTATGGCCATTTTTACAGTGCATATGAGATTGCCTTGGTTATTATCATTTTAATGTGCTGAATAAAATCCAAAATTATAATTAGCTGTGGACATCTCTTTTATTTGACTGATGTACAATGTAGGCTTGGATGTTTGATTTCTCTAAATTGTTCCTTAAAATATCGTATTTGAGTGTAAACAAGCGAATAATGTCAGATTTTCATTTTTGAGGGTGAACTATACCTTTAAGGTAGCCACCTAATGTTACTAATGTAACTCCATTAAGTTTGTTGAGAAATGTAGGAGCAATCTCTGAGCAACACAATGTGAAGCTCTGGGTGTAATTGTTCATTCTCAGCTAGTGACACACACACACACACACACACACAGATATACACAGCGCTAAGTGTTTGTCTGATGTGTGTCAGTGTTTGTTAGTCTTGCCCGGCTGCTGTTTGGTGTTGATCCCAGTAGGTGGTAAAGCTGGAGGAGGTGGGTGGAACCGTTATTCATGAACTCTATTCTGATGATGAGTTCTCTCTTACACTGTTAGTTACCAGGATCCCACCAATGCAAGAAATCAGCTCACAATAAAATCAGGAAAAACAGGCAAGGCATTGCTGAATTATCTTGCACACAGCCTGATGTGAAAGTGCAAATGCAAAAAAAGCTCTTTCAAAACTCTGGAGATTTAGTAGAATTTTTGGTTATGCTTTGTCTCGGATATTTCAGTTACAACAAGGTCTTATTATGCATCAGTCAATGCATTAACTATTAGCATTGGATTTGTGGCAGTATGTTTACTTTAACATTAGCGAAAAAAAATGCTAAAGAATGCCATGGGAATGCTATGGCTATCAACTATCAATATTACTAACAAATGCATCTGTGTACCGAATTAGCTCAAAGTGACTTGAAGATTACGGCTATTGCTATCAAAATTAAAAACCCATTTATGTTTAAGCAGGGTAGCAGGATTGAAGTTTAAGACATTAGATTCATAAATATGCACAGGCACCTTTCTTTATACAAAATGACACTTTATTGACTGATCTAATACTGATCTGATCTAATACTATCACTTAACACAAACACACATTCATACAAGTGTAGAGAAGAGTAAAAAACATAAAATAAGAGTTTGAGAGAATGTAATGATGGAAAACCTCGGATTTTGTAAGACCAAACCAAGCGAACCAAAAATAATCAATTTAACCCTTCTATGGTCTCTTTAGGGTTGCATTTAGATTACACCAGTTCAGATGTAGTCTGTTACTTGCATTATTTTTGTTGTGAAGAAACTTCCTCTGTTGAGCACGTGGCTGGCTGGTGGTTCTTTGTCCTTGCGAGGCTTGGAGTGGGGTGCGTCAGTCATTTCAAGTTTTGAAAGAGGCAAAAAGGATAGTCGTGATGACTACTGGTTTGTGGCGCACTTAACTTAACTAGACTCTTGACGGAAAAGAAAGAAAGGAGATAGGAATGTCAGAGCTGTGCGATTAACTCATTTTGTCTGGGTCCCCACCTGCTCCCTGGAGTCCTCTGGGGTTCTCTATGTTGGGTTCAAGTGTTTCTCTGGTCTGTAGTCTTCTTCTAGCTTGGGCGATCTTCTCTGGCCTGGGCTGGGGCCTTAGGCTAGTAGTTTTTATGAGAATGGTTTTTACCCATCCTCCAGGGCCAAGTTGACCAATGAGAAGTTAACTTAACTTAAGAGGGGATTCTTCCAAAAACAAAGATAAGGGAAGTGACATGAAATGGGCTATTTATTGTAGGTTTGGATTAATCTGATTGGTTTACCAATGATTGCGAATGAAAGACCAGCTGTGATCAATCATATTTCGTAGGGCTGTGTATTGGCAAGGGCCTCACGATATGATACATATCACGATACATGGGTCACGATACAATATGTCGCGATATATCGCGATACACTAAATATTGTGATATATTGCAATAGTTTGTATTAGTATGTGTGTCACATTATATTGACAACTTGATAAAGTCGGCAGACAAATTAAAATTCCAATTCCAACTTATTTTCCATTTATTCCAATTCATTAAAACTGCACAGTGTGATTGAACAGAGAACTATGCGTATTGCAAACTTACAAATGGCATTTATTTTTTGTCTAATTCAGTACTCCCTGGTATAGCGTTTAAGGTTGGGCTATGTTGACCAATTTGGCATTATACGATGTCTCATGTGAAACATGGCGATGGACCATGGCATCGTCGTCATCGTCATTTATAATTAATAAATTCATAACTAATTAATTATTTGTAGCCTACTGTTTCAGCTACCTGACCCGCATGGCCTTTGTTTTACTCATAACCAAATCAAAAATAAATAAATAAAGATAAGTTACACACAAATTACCACCTGTCAATCACTTTTTTATTCCACGGGACTCTGGCATGACTAGGCAGAGTGAACTGTGCCGTTATGGCGTCCACACACTTGCTTGATAAAATGTAATATATTGATTTGTTTGGTTTGAAATTCATGCTAGATGACGCACAAAATCAGTTGAATAAATCATGTGATTATGCCTAAGGAAAAAATCAGTTAATATAGCTTTTAATTCTAGCTCTCAATTCAGTGCTCAAATCCCATCACATTTATATTACATTATACAATAGATTGCTTTAATAAATGAAGCTTTGAATTATTATTTTTTTTTCAAAGTCAGCTTTTATTTTCAATTCTGCCATATGTACAGATATACATTTTTTTTTTACATCATGTTACTTTCAGACCCTGGGTGCATACAAATACTAAAAACACTACAAGAGGAATGCATAAACTGTATGCACTGTTAACGGTTTTTGCACGTTACACAGTATTTATTTGTAATATGGGCTGTATTTAACTGTAGGACAGTTATGCAGTATGGTACTGTATTTTAAAGTTGCATTGTGAAACTTACTGTATTTTTACAGTAAAGATACACATACAATACTATAAATGTATATACAGCAAGATAAACAGTGCTGTAAATGTAAATACATTATTTTTGCTGTAATTTATTTACAGTAAGTTACTGGAAAACTGCTGGCAGTAAGTTACTATAGATTCTAAAGGGTATGGGATGTATTCAGACCCCCTTAAAATTTTCCTATAATGCAGCCATTTGCTAAAATCATTTAAGTTAATTGTTTTCCTCTTTAATGTCAGTGTTAATTTTGTTGCCGAAAAATTTTCGTCATAATTTTCATGACGAACAAGTTTCTATTGACGAAAACGGGACAAAAACTAAATAAAAATTAAGTGATGATGACGACAACTATAATAAAAATATACTGACATTTTCGTTGACTTATAAAAGTGATTGAGGGATGTTTTTTGGAAAATATCCAATCAAAATTAATCTTGGTGTGTGATTCATGACACACACAGACACACACACAGAAACACGTTTGAAAAGTAACTGGTCCACTGGTAGACGTGGGCGATTATCATGTGGATTGATTGCCGACACATAATTTTACATATTACTTATGATATAAATAAACAATGCATATGTAATTTTTGGTCTTCAATAGAAAAGCTATATTCCAGATTTTATGAGTTTTATTTAATTTGAAGTGAAAATATTTTCTATAAATAAATGTATACAATATTTAATTAAATTACACTTAAATTAAACCAAATATATTTTAGTCAACTAAATCTAGAGCAGATTTAGTTGACTAAAGTTTTATGACATTTATTTACTAGACTAAAACTAAAATGATTCAGAAGACTAAAATATGACTAAAACTAAAGTGGAATTTTAATCAAAAGACTAAAACTAAATAAAAATTTGCTGTCAAAATTAATACTGGTTAATGTAAAACACAGAATTGTTGACATTGGATTTGGGGATTCTCTGCCATTCCTCCTTGCAGATCCTCTCCAGTTCTGTCAGGTTGGATGGTAAATTTTTAGATATCTCCAGAGATGCTCAATTGGGTTTACATTAGAGCTCTGGCTGGGCCATACATATATATTCATTCATTCATTCATTTTCTTTTCGGTTAGTCCCTTTATTAATCTGGGGTCGCCACAGCGGAATGAACCGCCAACTTATCCAGCACGTTTTTACACAGCGGATGCCCTTCCAGCCGCAACCCATCTCTGGGAAACATCCACACACACTCATTCATTCACACACTACGGACAGTTTAGCCTACCCAATTTACCTGTACCACATGTATTTGGACTGTGGGGGAAACCGGAGCACCCGGAGGAAACCCATGCGAATGCAGGGAGAACATGCAAACTCCACACAGAAACGCCAACTGACCCAGCCGAGGCTCGAACCAGCAACCTTCTTGCTACCTACCTCGTCACTGCATATATACACACACACACACACACACACACACACACACACACACACACACACCACACACACACACACACACACACACACACACACACACACACACACACACACACACCTACACACACACAATAAATACAAATAATTTGAGTAAAACAATTTTAAAGTAGCTCTCCTGTGTTTTTATTTTACTCATGGATGTCTGAGCTTGAAAGACTGAAATGGACAGAATGAACTGGAGAAGATTCAAAGAGCAAAAAAGGAGGAGCCCAAGAGCCACACCCAGCGATTACATCATCACCACAGACCAATAGGAGTTGAAAGCTGTTTAAAACCAATTGAAAGCAAATTCATTTTGTCCTGATTTTGATGTCACCAGTCTGTCTTTTGATTTCGCTTGACGTGCTTTTGAAGCATTTTTTTTGGCTCTTTGATTTGCTACTTTGATTTGCCTCTTGAGGAAAAATGACCAAGAAAAAAAATAGGCAGTTTCTATTTGTTCTCAGCTTTTCTCCTGGCAGCTTTTTCTTCACCATGGGCTGCTTCTTAAAAAGAGGAAAACGTCTCAGAAGGGAGTAATTGTATGCTAACGAACACAGTCAGGCAAATTGAGGAGCTGAAAGAAAATGTGAAAGAGAAAAGAGACATTTGTACATTGAGCTTAGCCTAAGATCACTGATGGTAACCATGGAAATAATTATAGAGCAGACAGACTGCGAGAGAGAAAGGAAAAATGAACGAGAGAGGGGAGGAATTTAGAGGAGGGAGAGAAGAGCATCTTTGAATCTCGGATCCGAAGTTTTAATAAAAGGCAACACGCGGCAGGCGGATTTTAAATTGACTTTGATCGCAAATAGTGTTCTTTTAATAAGGTGAGACACTGCAGGCAAAACACTGCTTTTTATGCACTTGTCAATTTTTTGGGATTTGGGGCTTTTTGGCTTTCCATGAAGTGTGTTGTTCAGTCTGATATAAAGACAACACTTTTTCCATTCGTGTCTGTAGATTTCAATTACAATACATATTTTTTTACAAGCCATGTTCTCAAAATTAGCCTGATTGTACTTTGCTGATTGTACGAAACATTGTGTATATATTTTTCCCTACCCATTCCCAGTATTTTCTGAATTACGAAATGTTAAAATAGATTACCAGAATCCCATCTGTAAAAAACCTGATCAAAAACATTGATCTTGGCTTCATTCAATATTTCATGGCTTCATCCAGATTGGTTTGTGCTAGAAATATATTCAGATTAGCATATACAGTTTTAAATTAAATAATCCCTCATTTGCATATTTATGTTTACATTTTAGAAAACTTGTAATACAAAAAATGTTCAGATTGTTTATGTAATCAGTAGCGATAGGTACTGAAACTCGGTACTTTATTGGTACTGGTGCTAAAAGAACGAAATGGTCAAGCCAAGAGTATGGTTTTGTTTCTCGAGTGGACAATGCTCATTGCAACGAACGCGACAAGTTGATTTCTTGTAAAAGCGGAAACACAAGCAATCTGGCTAAGCATCTTTCAAAAGTGCATTAACTGCAGACAGACAAATGCAAAGTTTTCGACTGCTTCGCTGCTAACATTACATCATCCACATCTGTATGCTAGCAGTCAATCACATAAGGTCTCTCTAAATTAGTATAATAATAATAGTTTAATAAACACACACATTTGGGTACATTGAAAATAGTATTTTTTTGCAGTAGTCTAAATAAATCTCACTGTAATAAATCACTGTATTTACAAATAGATAAATAATAATAAACTATGCTTATTAAGAAAAAAAACTGCCTATTTTTACATTGCAAGAAGCTCCAAATCTGAATTACTTTTAATCCCAAACACAGTTAACTCATTTATGTGAATGTGTTAATGATAAATCATAAACATTAGCCACAGATGATTGTTTAACTGCATTTTGCAACTCAAAGAGGGTATTGTCAACTGCAGGGAGCACAATAACCCAAGAAAAGTCACGACTTCTGCCAGAAAAGGCAAACGTGTTTCTCCAAAAGTATGGTTAAAAACTGAGAGTCGTTTGCAGCCTACCTGCATGCTCCAGCTGTGTTCCTTCAAACTATTGTACATTTTTTACAGGATTTTTTAAAAGTTTGTTTTGCAGTTGTTGGTTTCATTTTATTTTACATTAAAAAGTAATAATAAAATAGTGTTGTTAATTATGTTACATTTTTTATCATAAAAAACACTGCAAAAAGAACACATAAGTGTACAGTTAAAGTGCCATACCAATAAGTGGTATCGATAAAAGTAGTAATGCCGTTGAAACCTTAACGATACCCATCCCTAGTAATCAGTCAGCCTTGAATATGATGATAATATAATTTATTATAAGTAATTATTATTTTACTTTATTAACCAACCAGCCAAAATTGAAAGGTAAAACAGCAAGTTGCTAAAATAAGTAAAAATATCAATTGAAAATTCATATTGAAAAATATAGGCGGTCATCTCTCAACTGTTAAATACTCCTACTGAATAGATACTAATGCTACCTCTAGTAATTTTAGCAGAATTAGCTTTACATGTTTGAACGCTCAAATATACAACAACGTCAAGACTGTGGTCAGTTGAAACTTTCTTGTCTTAGATGCAAGCATGGCTCATGCAACGGCAGACACAACAAGAGCACATCTCCGAGCTTTGAAAAAGTGAAAGGCTTTCAGCTCACGATTGCAGGTTTTTAAATGCAAATTGTGCACACTCCATGTTTTTAAACTGTATTCTGTATTAATGAATGGCAATACACTGTTAGAATTTGCCACAATTTTTGAGTTATTTATTGCAAAAACGGCCAGTAAAATACCACATATATTCTTTACAGTTTATTATTCTACTATGCACTGCATTGTGGGTCATTTTAAAACTTTTACAGTAAGTTACTGTATATTAGGAATTTGCAGTATTGTACTTTAATCAAAGTAATCAAGTACCGCTAGGCCCAATCCCAACTCTACCGCTTAGTCCTTCCCTTTATTTTATTGTATCAAATATCTTTAGCTCGAAGGCGTAGGGCTAAGGGACACTTGATGACACTCGAATACCCTGTCAGAAATGTCTAGTGGCTGGGAATGAACTTTCTACAGTGTCTGGCATAAAGTTAATGCTGTTTTCGTGTGTTTACATAGATTAATATAGCCACAGGTGTAAATGCACAGTACAGTTACGATCTTATTGCCACATTATATCATTATGATAACATGATATATGCCTTCAGTGATTTCCTGAAGATACCAAAAAATATTACAACTAGAATAACTACAGCAGTCGCGATCGTCGATCTCATATGAAGCAAGAGATCGCGATGACATATGATGACGTGTGCAGGTGTTGTAGTGGTGTCCCATTTCTTAGGGGTAAATGTTGAAGCCCTTCACACTCTGTTTCAAGGGCCAAGGGGAAGGGGAAGGGGTACAAACATATAATTGGAATTGGGCCCTACTGTAGTTGAAGAAAAAAATTTGACAGTTAATAAAAAAAGTAATAATTAACATCTTGTATCACAAAATGTATTTAAAATATATTAATGAATGAAAATTACTTTTGTAAACCACTTAAAATGGACATAATTAAATAAATAATTAAAATACTGTTGTACGTGATCTTGTCACTTGTTTGGAATTTACTAAATTGAATAGTAATTACTAAAATTAAAAGGTTTTTACTGCTAGTGTAAAACGTAAATAAATTACAGTATAAGTACTGTTAAAATCACCATACTGTAAAATTAAAATGTGGTAAAGGGCATCTTAGCTTAAAAAGAAGTTGCGGTAAGGTTATTTTCCTGTAAAATGAAATTATGGTGGAGCTTTGCAACTGTAAAATACATTTACAGGTAAGTTACTGTAAAGGAGAAGTTGCGGTAACTTGCTGGCAACAGTGCTACGAGTAAGTTACCAGAAAAATACAATAAAATGTCTAACAATTGACTAACAGTGTAGTAACTCAAGTCTGAGTGAGAGACCCAAAGACACTAATACACAGTAGTTAAGGGTCGTTCACACTGAGGACGATAAATAAAAAAATATATAACGAGAACTACACATTTGTGTCCACAACAGCAAACAATAATAATAAAATTTATTTTTAGTTTATGCTTTTCTATTTGCATTACCGCCTTGCAACCAGCAGATGTCCTCAGCGTGCTACAATTTTAGCACATCTGACCAGTGAATCCAGCTTGTGTAATCTATCATATTAAACAAGGAATTTATAATAATTCCTTACATTTATATAGGGCTTTTCTGGACACTCAAAGCACTATTACACATTTTAGGGGGAAATCTCCTCATCCAACACCAGTGTGCAGCATTAACCTGGATGATGCGACGGCAGCCTTATTGCGACAGACCGTATTCCACACCAGCTGATAGGTGGAGAGGAGAGGAGTGATGAACCCAATTATGATATGGGGATGGTTAGGAAGCCATGATAGACAGAGGCCAGTGGGCAAATTTGGTCAGGATGCTGGCATTAAACCCCTTTCGAAGGACATACTGGGATTTTTATTGACCACAGAGAGTTTAACATCTCATCCAAAAAATGGCGCTCACTGAGCAGTATAGAGTCCCCTTCGCTATACTGGGGCGTTAAGACCCACACGTACCACAGGTTGAGCACCCTTGCTGGTCTCACTAACACCACTTCCGGCAGCAAACTAACTTTCCCATGTGGTCTCTCATCCAGGTACTGACCGGCTGCAGCCCTTCTTAGCTTCAGTAGGCTATCATGTGAGAGTTGCAGAGAGCTAGCTGCTGGCGATCTATCATATCAAACAAGGAATTTAGCAATCGCAGTCAGTAGTGCAATAAAAACAACACATTCTTTTCCCCCATCATTTTCAAAAGTACCTGAGGTATTTTATACTTAAGTTTGCTAGCCTGGCTTTCGTACCTTCCATGTATATTTTTATCATTCCCTCCTATGGTATAACCATGTTTTCAAGACAGTCATTATCTTTAAATAATCTTTGAAAAGATTGCTTTTCCACAATGTCATCTGTATAACGTGCTTAGAAACAATTCTCAGAATCCTCTTCACCGGGACTTTAAATATACCATCCAGGTTCTTGACTGAAGGATATATATTAGCCTTGTCCATTTCTTCACCATCTGGATCAATGGCGACGCTCATCAGGAGTTATGAGGTGTTTGCCGGTCGTCTTTCGCTCTCCGCTGGAGATGTTTCCAGCTCGGCTTCGTCTCAAAAAGCTTTAACTTTAGCACTCACTGGCTCAGGCTCACTCGCAGGCTGTGTTTGAGTTTGCAGTCACTATGGAAACCGACGTCTCTAAAACATGCAGATCATTTACATAGAACACGTCTGAAAATGACCGTTCTTGATTAAGAATGTCAAAGAGCCTTTTTGATGCAATGTGGGTGTGATGCGTTAATGACCCTGTCAGCAATGCAGCCTTAGGAGTTTCAGTACATATAAAAGTTTAGCTGATACACATTCAAATATATGACCAGAACTTTATAAACAATGCCATTTATAAATTTGAACAAGATTTTTCAATATAGAAATGAATACCTTTATTCAGTAAAGATAAAGTTAGATGAAAGTGACAATAAAGGTGTGTTAATTACTGAAGAGTTTTCTACTAGGGGTGGCACGGTGGCTTAGTGGTTAGCACTGTCGCCTCACAGCAAAAAGGTGGCTGGTTCGAATCCTGGCTGGGTCAGTTGGATTTTCTGTGTGCATGTTCTCCCCATGTTGACGTGGGTTTCCTCCGGGTGCTCCGGTTTTCCCCACAGTCCAAAGACATACGCTATAGGTGAATTGAATTAACTAAATTGGCTGCAATGTTTGAGTGTGTGTGTGAATGAGTGTGTATGGGTGTTTCCCAATACTGGGTTGCGCATTTGCTGTGTAAAACATATGCTGGAATAGTTAGTGGTTCATTCCGCTATGGCGAACACTGATAAATAAGGCCCTAAGCTGAATGATTTCTACTATTTCTGCTCAAAATAAATATTAATAAACACGTTGCTTTTGTTCATCAAAATGTCCTGAAGAATGTAGAGTATCAAAGTTTACAAAGATATTAACAGCTAAAATGTTTCAACACTGACACAATACAGCATGTTACTTGGGAAATAAGTATTATTCATTTTGTTTTAATAATATTTGACAATATTTATGTTTTATTTTTGATCAAATACATTTTGGCTAATCAATGAGCAAATGAGGCATCGCAACAACAAAAAAGTTGAACATATTAAGCAATCAAAATGTTTCAACATTATTAATAATACAGCATGTTTCTTGGGAAATAAGTATTATTATTTTGTTTTAATAATATTGGACAATATTTATGTTTTATTTTTAATCAAATAAATGATTGATAATCAATGAGCAGGTTATTGGTTTTATTATTGGTAATCAAAGACTTTTAATGATTTATTGGATTTACAAGATATGTGTTTGAGTAAAAAAAATATGTATTGCATTCTAATGTATTTTACTAATAATATTTCTTCTAAATTGAGTGTTATTTCACCACATATTTATTTCTTAAAGGTGCAGTATGTAAGTTTGACACCCAGTGGTTGAACTAGGTATTGCACTCCTGGATCAAAACACATTTTCACTCGGCTCCACCTCTGACGGTCTTGGCATATCTGTCTTTGGGAATTTTTGCCCATTCCTCTTTGCAGTACCTCTCAAGCTCAGGTTGGATGGAAAGCGACGGTGTACAGCCGTTTTCAGATCTCTCCAGAAATGTTCAATAAGATTTAGGTCTGGGCTCTGGCTGGGCCACTCAAGGACATTCACTGAGTTGTTGTGAATCCACTCCATTGATATTTTGGCTGTGTGCTTTGGGTCATTGTCCTGCTGGAAGATGAACCATCGCCCCAGTCTGAGGTCAAGATAACTCTAGCAGGTTTTCATTCAGGATGTCTCTGTACATTGCTGCATTCATCTTTTCCTCTTTCCTGAGTAGTCTTCCAGTTCCTGCTGCTGAAAAATAGCCCCACAGCATGATGCTGCCACCACCATGCTTCACTGTAGGGATGGTATTAGCCTGGTGATGAGCGGTGCCTGGTTTTCTAAAAACGTAACGCCTGGCATTCACTCCGAACAGTTCAATTTTAATCTCATCAGACCAGAGAATTTTGTTTCTTATGGTCTGAGAGTCCTTCAGATGCCTTTTGGCAAATTCCAGGCGCGGAGTGGCTTCCGTCTGGCCACTCTACCATACAGGCCTGATTGGTGAATTGCTGCACAGATGGTTGTCCTTCTGTAAGGTTCTCCTCTCTCCACAGAAGAACGCTGGAGCTCAGACAGAGTGACCATCAGGTTATTGATCACCTCCCTGTCTAAGGGCCTTCTCCGCCGATCACTCAGCTTAGATGGCCGGCCAGCTCTAGGAAGAGTCCTGGTGGTTTCAAACATCTTCCACTTACAGATGATGGAGGCCACTGTGCTCATTGGAACTTTCAGAGCAGCAGAAATTTTTCTGTAACCTTCCCCAGCCTTGTGCCTCGAGACAATCCTGTCTCGGAGGCCTACAGACAATTCCTTTGTCTTCATGCTTGGTTTGTGCTTTGACATGCAATCTCAACCCTGGGACCTTATATAGACAGGTGTATGCCTTTTTAAATCATGTCCAATCAACTGAATTTACCACAGGTGAACTCAAATTAAGCTGCTGAAACATCTCAAGAATGATCAGTGGAAACAGAATGTATCTGAGCTCAATTTAGAGCTTCACGGCAAAGGCTGTGAATACTTCTGTACATCAAATACATATTTTTATTAAATTTGCAACAATTTCAAAAAACTCTTTCTGTCATTATGGGATATTGTGTGTAGAATTTTGAGGAAATAAATGAATTTAATCCACTTTGGAATAAGCCTGTAACACAATGAAATGTGGAAAAAGTGAAGCATTATTAATATTTTCCGGATGCACTGTATATATATATTAAAGATAATCCACCCCAAAAGTACTCTTTTCTCAAAATATATATATTTTTTTTACAGGTTAAAGAAGTTGGAAACAACTTGACAGTTTGTAAATGATAGCAGATTGTGCCTTTTAGAAGAGCTGTTCAGTGACTTTATAACACTACCAGTAACAAAAAATCACAAAAACTAGAGGGTGGCCACTTTTGACTAGCAAGGCACTTCCTAACAACCAGTCAGAACACCCTAGCAACAGCATAGCAACACACAGAAAACCACTCAGTACAGCTCAGAAACTACATAATACTCGAGTAACCACCCACAACATTCTTGTGACCTGAAATGTAACAATCTATGCAAGCAGTTACTATAGAACAGAGTGATTAGCAAGCAGAGAATGAAAGCTAACATGCAGCTCGCAGTGACTCTGTACTGTACGCGCACACTCAAGAGTTTTTTATCTACATTGTCATTTGTCTTCAGTTTGTGTAGTTGTGTGATTACACACATTCCTCCCACATAACCTGCCTCTACAGAAGCCTCTCCACTCACCGGCTGCCTGCGAGCATCACACACACGCACATACACACACACGCAACACACACACAGAGGTGCTGTATGGCAAGCCATTTTAACTTTTATTCATTTCCAGGATATCATTTATTGGTATCAATTTTCTCTAATTAAAATGCCAATTCTTGATATCACAAATTAGATTTCTACTAGTAGCAGTGTCAGATTATTGTTATCTGCAAATTCATTTCCACTAGTAACAGTGTTTGTTTTTGACATCGATAATGACTTCATTGCAGAGCGTGCATTTTTTATATGAGGAATTATATACATATCACCAGTGCTTAATTTGTAAATGAATAATTCCCGGAACAAAACCAGGAAATAAAAGTTACCGTGATTGACGTCCACCACACAGTTTCGGTTTTCCCGAAACATGACGTCATTAAACGGTGATAGCGCAAAAAAAAAAAGCATCACATTTCTGAACGGTCTTTAATTATTTTGTGCATACCTTTCAACATTGGGATGTGAAAATAAGGGATATGCCCACCATAATAAGGCATACCCCCTCCACCCCCACCCCCAAAAAATCGCCAAATTATTAAATATGTTTATCTGGAGCTGTTTCATTGTAAATAAACAGTTAAATGGTCAGTAATATGTTTTATTATTATTATTTACAAAATAAAAAATAAATAGTATACATTAGCAGCAAATAAATTAGCAAACAGCTTAGCTTATTTTAAAGAAATATAATTAAGTTATCAAATCTCAATAATCTTTTCTTCACCGTATGACTTACACATTCTGAGTAAAGAGCAACGAATGAATCTCATTTATTTAGATTTTTTGTGTGATTACATTAAATAACAGGTGTCACTTTAGCAATGCACACATCTAACATTATAATTAAAGCATTCGACTGCTTTCCTAACTTTTTATGCTCATTTAGGACAAAATTAGTTGTGTTTTAAAAAAAACCAAGATTGACATCTTTAGATGTTATTATTATTAATTATGTGTACATGTCTGCTCAAACACACACCCAAAACCCTGACTTTCGCTCCGCTTCAAATTGTGTTTACAGAATTCGTTTGGGAAACAAACTATGGATAAAAACTATTTATCAAAAACTATTTATCACTATGAAGCACGTCAACTGACAGTCAAGCACCGCTATATGACTGTTTTGAGGATTGCATAGGAGGGGAGACGACACCTGTAATGAAAAGGAAGGGAATCCTGCTGATTTATTTCAATGTGTTTTCAAGCCTGAATAAAATGAAAGCACAGAACAGACTCACATTTAAGAGCAAGCGGCATCCCCTGGTGGTTCTGTGGTGTTGGTTGCGTATAGGGAGAATCGGCTCTTTCATGTTTATTGCCACCCTTCAGAGAAAGACTAAAAATACAGAAGAAATACGGGAAAATACCTTTACGGGATGATAGTGGGATAGAACTGTAAAATACGGGAGAATGCCAGGAAAAACGGGAGGGTTGACAGGTTTGATTTTGTGCCATATAACGTTATAGGTCAGTCATGGATAATAAAAACATGTACTGTAGCTACAAACATAAATCGTATGAAAAATTACTATTCACTTCACGTCACTGTTATGTACCAAGTGAAAATAATAATTAAATGACTCCCTCAGTCTACTCTTCAAGAAGTTACATCTTCTGTCATGTTTTCCGGCTGACTTCAGATCGATTTGCTTCTGTCTCCTGCTATCCTGATCCATGCACGCAGTTTCATCTTCTCAAGATCTCGTTTGATCAGGCTCATTATCAAATACTCATGGTTTTACAAAATTAAAATATGTGTGACTTTGGTTTCCTTGTACTTGTACATGTGTAATGACAATAAAGTTGAATCTAATCTCTAATCTAAATATCGGAAAACACAAAACATTTTTCCAGAACAAGATCCGGCAAGATCTGGCTCAAATTAAGCACTGTCTATCACCATAGGCTGCCATTCAAATTCAAGTGTTGATATTGAGAATTTATGACTTCCTAGAAATTCCTTGTATAGAAATTCCAAGTTTATATATAACATAATTTTACAAGTAATACAATTTTAGCGAGTAATAAACGTTGTTTTTGATATTAGTAATTGTGTGGTTACCAGTGTAGTTGTCTTTTCTTGATATCAAAAATTTTCTTTCTTCCTGTAAAAATGTACATTTTGAATATCAGTAATTAAATTAGCCTAATAATTTCTTATACACTCACCAGTCACTTTATTAGGTACACCTTACTAGTACGGGTTGGACCCCCTTTTGCCTTCAGAACTGCCTTAATCCTTCATGGCATAGATTCAACAAGGAGCTGGAAATAATATTTAAAGATTTTTCATATTAACATAATAGCATAACTGCAGATTTTTCGGCTGCACATCCATGAAGCGAATCTCCCGTTCTACCACATCCCAAAGGTGCTCTATTTGATTGAGTTCTGGTGACTGTGGAAGCCATTAGAGTACAGTGAACTCATTGACTACGTTTACATGGACACCAATAATTCGATTTTAATGCGATTAAGACATTACTCTGATTAAGAGTCTACCATGTAAACAGCGATTTTTGATTAATTTAATTAGATTCAGGTCATAATCGAACTAAAGAGAAATCGAATTAAGACATGTGGAGTATGCCGATCTTAGTCGCATTATTGAAGTGCAGCACAGACATGTAAACACCTTAATCGAACTATTTCCATCATGTAGGACTTTAAGCCGCTTTTTGCGACAGGGTAGTCCACACACGCGCACACACAGCCAGACACACACGCACGGCTGATTGACACTTTTTGCACCTACCGAGTCAGTGCAGACCACAGACACCTGCATTGTGAAATGCGGAGGTTTTTTTTTTCTTCCATTCAGCTTGCAGTATGAAATTCCATTAAAACAACTCTTCCAGCAGTTCATAGTTGCATCCAATATCTCATTTGTCACGGAAGGCGTGCATGAAATCTTCGTGAACGAAAGTGAAAGTGTCCGAAATTACATAAAACTCCGGAGGAAATGCGCATAGCGTAGTGACACGATGATATTAATCGAATTATGAGCTATAACATGTAAAACGCGATCATGAAAGGAACATTCAAAAAGCAACTCATGTAAACACCTTATTCTTATTATTCTCTTAATTAGATTAAAGCAAATAATTCGATTACTGATGTCCATGTAAACGTAGTCACTGTCATGTTCAAGAAACCAGTCTGAGATGATTCGAGCTCTAAGATATGGTGCGTTATCCTGCTGGAAGTAGCCATCAGAAGATGGGTACACTGTGGTAATTAAGGGATGGACATGGTCAGCAACAATACTCAGGTAGGCTGTGGTGTTGACACGATTCTCAATTGGTACTAATGGGCCCAAAGTGTGCCAAAAAAATATTTCCCACACCATTACACCACCAGCCTGAACCATTGATACATGGCAGGATGTTGTTGATGCCAAATTTTGACCCTACCATCCAAATGTTGCAGCAGAAATCGAGACTCATCAGACCAGGCAATGTTTTTCCAGTCCTCTATTGTCCAATTTTGGTGAGCCTGTGTGAATTGTAACCTCAGTTTCCTGTTCTTAGCTGACAGGAGTAGCACCCGGTGTGGTCTTCTGCTGCTGTAGATCAGCAGTTTCTGAAATACTTAGACCAGCTCATCTGGCACCAACAACCATGCCACGTTCAAAGTCATTTAAATCACCTTTCTTCCCCATCCTGATGTTCGGTTTGAACTGCAGCAGAACGTCTTGACCAAGTCTACATGCCTAAATGCATTGAGTTTCTGCCATGTGATTGGCTGATTAAAATTTGCGTTAAGCAGTTGGGCAGGTGTACCCAATAAAGTGGTCGGTGAGTGTATCATGAATGTGACTGTTACTAGCAGGCTAAGAAAGCAATTTTAAATAACAAAAATTAGTCCTGTAATTGTTGATATCAGAAATGTGGGGTTTGGGGTGAGGCTGGGCGTTCACACTTAGTATTTAGGGTTGTTTTTTGCAGCCTTTTTGATTTTACTTTTAGTCTAGTCTAAAAAGACTAGTCTAGTCTTTGTGTGAAGCTGAAATTTTACTTTTTATTAGTTTTAGTCATGTTTATACTCTTTTTAGTCTAGTCAGATTTTAGTTGATTAAAAGTCTGAGCATTTTAGGCTTAGTTTAGTCAGTTATAACATTTAATTTCCTCTCATTTTAGTCAATGAAAATTAAGACATTTCAGCATAGTATTTATTTTGTAAACCACATTTAGTCTCATTTTTATTTGTCAATAATATTGCATTATAAATTTAGTTATCATTATCGTCACATGACCAGCATTTTTGTTACATCTCCTCTCATTTCCGTCACGGGATAAAGGTTCGTTGACGAAGATATTTAGTCATAATTATTTTGATGAAAGCAACACTACTAGTGTTGATGTATTTATTGATATCAAAAAATATACTTTACTAGTGAAAAAATCAAAGTTTTATTCAAAACTAGGCAGAAATCAATTGTTATTATCAACATTTTAATCGAAACACTTATAGTGCCATTTAACTATAGTGAAAATACAATTCTTGATGTCAAATTGATATTTTACTACAATAAATGTAAATCTCTGCATTAAAATATGACAATTGGTAAAATCAGAAATCCAAATGTCGAAATCAAGATATATGAAACTAGTGAAAATGATTAAAGGTTAAAGTGGGTTGCCATATGCGGGTGCACCATAGCGCGCGCGCACGCGAGAGAGAGAGAAAGAGAGAGAGAGTTTGCCCCAGGCTTTTACATGAAGTTCTCTCCTTCACATCCCATCTCTCCCCCTGTCCAGCTTCTCTCTCTTCTCGCCTGCTCGAGTGAAGCAGAGCGCATTTAAGAAAAGGACAGTCGTAGAAGAGGATGCATCGCCCTCCTGCTGAAAACGAGCAAACCGATTCCGGAATACATCAAGAATGACTTCCAGTGTTTTCTCGCGCAATGGATCCACAATAACATTTTGGAATTGCCTTATATTTTACCGCGAAAGGACCTCTGATGCGTCGCGGTTTTGTGCAAGAATACGCGTCTGAACTTCGGATTTATGCATCGTTGTCACTGGCGACGGAGCTGCGGAGAAGTGTAGCTCCATCATACTTGCGCACACACACGCACACACACACACACACAAGTTCACATCAGCTGCTGGTGTTTTACAGTCCATGGAAGTGTACGCGTAGAATAAACGCCTTAGTCATGTGCGCGCATGCTCCGAAAACTTCTCGCGCAGATCGTTTTAAACGCTAACAGCTCGAACGCAACGGCTATAAATAGAGCTCAGGTAAAACATGAGAGAGTCTCGCCGCAGATCTGGTGCTCGTAACCGCAGTAAAGGCAGAAGGGAAGCGGTTTGTCGGTTCGGGGTCGTGCGTAAAGGCGCCGGTGAGCGTCGCCGGGACCCGGAGCTCTCCATCTGGCGCTCTGCTGAGGAACAGCCGCTGTCGGGGCTGGAGAGATTGACTGTGACGAGGTGGAGAAAAAATGAGACACGACGATTCTAACAGTTATAACACTGCTTTTATACGCATAGAGGGCGAAATCGCGACTGTAAATACCATTTGTAACAATTAAACGTTTTACTATTCTTGTAGGTATACGTGCGTTTAGATTTCAAAATAGATATATTAGTGAAATACATAAACTTATCGTCATATTTAACCTATTTAATTGCAATAATTCCTGTTTGTAGTTAATATTTATATTTAAACACTATACTGGTGGCATATTAGCTCCGATTTTTTACTTATATCTACTAATTAAATATGACATGCAGAGTTGTACAGGATTACATAAGGAATGAAAGTTTGAGAACTGAGTGCAAGCAAACATGTTGTGGTCATCCACCGTTCTGCAGAGCTTTAGAGGAACATTTGACCGGCTGATGGAAAGGATTCATTCACAAGTTCTACAGAAGCGATTGACTTAAAAGTAACCGGGACTGGAATATGATTGGAGAAGGACCATTTGGACAATTTGTTTTTCTTGGTGGCTTGAGATTACTTCTGGATCCTGGACTGGGAAATAATTAAGGAGGAATAAGGGATTGTACTGATTGCATTTCTGCCTTAGGTAGGAATAATGTGCACATACACATTTGTCAGAAAAACAAACAAGTACAAAAGCTGGTGCCTTTTAAAGTGTATGATTTACACACTATACTTTTAAGGCATCAGTATGCACCCTTTATAAGTAAATAAGGTAACATTAAAAAAAGTCTGCATTTAATTAGTTGTGATATCTATTGCTTCTGCAAAAGAAAAATGCATTTAAAATCATTCATTCTTTTCATTCGTTTTGACTACGCTACACAGATCTAGTCATCCGACTGATGCATATTTCATTCTGTGAAATCTATTTCTAGTCTGTGGATCTGTTTGGAAGGTTGTTTCGTGATGCTTTTATGAAAAGAGTGTTAGGTAGCTATAAAAACTCCCACTGCTGCAGGAGAAAGATCCTTGAAATTGACAATAGAAGAAAGAATTGCACAGAAGTCCTTTGGCAATTTGTCTCCAGGATTTATAGACGTCACTTTCTCTTTTTCTGTTTCCTTTTGCAGCTTCACTAAAGGTCTAAAAAGACTATAAGAGACTTTCTTAGAAATCTGAGAATAAAGCGTGCAGTTTCTGTGCCCTAGAAACACTAAATATATTAAGCAAATAATGATGAGTGTCAAACAGGTTTCTTAAACACTCTATTGGTTAAAGTTTTGCCTGCTGGTAGATGCAGGAATTACACCAGCTCCACTGACAGTTATATAAGAAAAAAAGTGTATATTATATAGTTAACTAAAAATAAACCATAAAGTATATTTGTAAACCCAAAATAAAAAAAGAAGAAGAATAAATGGACGTAAAAAATTTCTCATGTTCAGATGGTTTAACCTATTTTACTTAAATAGTCTTATACTTAAATAAAGATTTTTACACACATTAATTCGACGTGCTAAAATAAATACAACAAAAACTGAAATTAAGAAAAAAAAAAACTACATTTTTGCTGGTAAAAATAAAACAAATACTAACTTAAAAATAAAAGTTATTGAAAAAACTTAAAACTTATTTATAAATGAGTTAATTGATAAACACAATACAAAATTATTCAAATTATATACATAAAATCTGTCATTATGTGAAAATACTGGAATCATTATTAAAACTGATATATATAGCGACCTTCTTGCTGTGAGGCGACAGTGCTAACCACTAAGCCACTGTGTCGCCTTATATATAATGAGCAATATCACACGAGTAGCAGTGCGATATCGCTGTATATCAGCACTGGAGGGAGGCCATGTGTTGACTCAAGGAAGCAGGCCGAGTGCCTTAGTGCCCCCCACCAGTGCCGATATACAGCAATATCACACTGCTACTCGTGTGATATTGCATTTATACAACAGTTTGACGGCATAATCGTGTATATAAAACAGAAAATCAAACACGAGAGTCTCAAAAACACTTTTGTACGAGGAACTACTTTCTTTCGCCACTCATTGAGATCTGCAGCTGATTGTCAGAACAGCAGAAACCGTTGCTCATTCACCAACATCACTTCAGAGCTAGTATTTGAATGATTCTTTAGGTTAAGGTCTAAAGATATAACAAAAACAGGTAATTTTTGCTCATATTTTAGGATGATAAGACTGAACGGCATGAAATGCCATCAGTCTACAGAGATTTCTCACTATTTTTATGTTGCAATCATGATATCACAATTATTAACCCAGAAAAAGCCAAAGCAAAGCAAACACTACCAGTTTCTGTGGTATAAATACAGCACTACAAAATACACAAGAGAGAAATTGACTTAGAATGTGACTTACCTGTTTATAATGATTTGTTCAGGTGTAGTTTAAACTTACGTTGAGAAAACACTGAGTTTTTCTCCCTCTATGGACTTATTATGCGGTTTCTGTCGCCATCTTATGGCGGAACGTTAACCATCACTTTCTTTGGTCTGCTCAGGCAGACTGATGGCAGCCGATACACTGAATCTCAGAAATTATAAATATTTTCAAATAGGCACTGTCCTTATAAATAAACTGCATAGTTGCAATCTAAAAAACTACATTTAAAATGTAGAAAAAATATTGCTGTATGAGTGCTGTTATTTGCAGAATATCGCACGGCGATCAGCCAATCCGATTCAAGAATCAGACAGAACTGCTGTGTATATACATTTGCAAAAACAGATGCAAAAACCTCTAAATGCTGTCTGAAATTTCCGTCTAAAATGAGTATTTGTATCAGTCTCCTGTGTAATCTGTATATTCAGTAATATCACTTTTATGGCAAAGAATAAGTCCTTTTTCTGGTCTTGAATGTAAAATATCTCAACATAAACAAGAGAGGCTGAGAAAAACGTTCATTTTCGAAGGAAATATCAGACGACACTATATATATATATATATATATATATATATATATATATATATATATATATATATATATATATATATATATATTTATCAAAATGAATTGTTTCTTCGGTGCACTGCGATGCAGACTCGGACAATTCGGTATCGGTTCAGTAATAATCATAACCGGTTATTGTGTACTGACGTCATTTATCTCATATGCGCTATGTTGCCATAGCTTACGATGGCAAGGGAAGCAAGCGCGAGTAACTGCAATGCTCCAACTACTTAAAAACTCAGAAACTGTGCACAATTTCACTGCGTGTGTGTTTTCTGGACAGTGTTTCACTGACACTTACAGCAGAAGCCCCTATTTCACGGCGATTAAGAGAATGAAAGTAATCTCCATTTCTATCTCTCTCACTGTGGCCCATGAGTGCATCTGTGAAGAGCGCCAGCGTGTAAGAGCCAATCGCAGGCCTTTCTGTTGAGCGCGTGACCAATCAAAGGGGTGTAAGAAAGAACTTGGTAGTCAAGGCTCAGAAAGCGAGCCGGATATTTATATTTGTTTATTTGCTATAAATGCTCATGTTGTTTAAAGGTACAGTTTATATATCTGACTGTTTGTATTAAAGGACAAAGTTGTTTTACAAATAGTATATAAATATATTTATACATTTTAATACAAGAATTGCTGTGCTGTAAAGAAAATATAAAACTGTGTATGGAAAGCATCATCAATGCACGGTGATGCACCGAGATATCGAACTGAACCGAATTGATGGCATGATAATCGTAACCGAACCGAACCGTGAGACCAGTGTAGGTTCACATATATATATATATATATATATAAATAAAGTTTATTTTACTTAATTGTAATGTTTTATTAAGACCTTGAGACTGTAATGAAGTTCAATAAATGATGACAAATTGTTAAAACTTTAACTAACACTAAAGACAAAGAGGAAACATAAACTAATATAAAAAATTAATTTAAATTATTAATAAAAATATAAAAGTATTTCTTATGATAATAAAATAATAGTTACAGCTACAGTATACATTCACACAAAACTGTTCACATTAAAGCACCAGTTATTCCTTGCAATTTTCTATGCCTATTAAGCTGAGTTCATAAAAAAAGTGCATAAACATCTGAAAAATGACATTTTCAAAAATAATACCCAATAAGGCCTCATTTCACGTTAAATAGTTTTCATTTTGTTTTTGTGTTTTGTTTAAGCCCAGTGCACCATTACAAATCCAATTTAGGCGTAAAAATCGATCCTCGAGCAACCCCACGCATATCAATCAGAAGCCGAGCAGTTATTATTATTATTTTTTTCATTAGTTTCACTTTATTTTTTTTTATCATGTTTGCTCCCCCTCCTCTCTCGCTGTCTCTCTCTCTTCCGTTCTGTCTCTCTCAAAGGGACTGAAGCTTGAAGCTGTTTCCACCCACACACTTCAGCTCCGGCTTTCAGCTTGACATCAGATTTACATTGAGAATAAAAAGTGCACACACACACGCACACACTCACCCACACATACTTATGCACACCTATGTTTGGAAGAAAATTAAAGTCCAGCTTTCATTATTACTGTGTGATTAAAAAAACATCACCTGTTATCCTGGAAATTATTATTTTTTATATATAGTGTTGGATTGTGTTTGATATCAGACGGCATCCGCTTGAGCTTTGATCGTAATGAAAGTCATGCTCATGACATACATGTTCATATGCATGCCAGTCTGAATATCATGTCTTCACTTCAGCATTTCATCATGTTAGTCAAATGTAAGGTACTAGAAAATGTTGCCATGGCAACCAAATAAAGAGCCTGGATTTGGATCAAAAAGGACAGAGGGAGAAATTGAAATAAATGGACACATCGAGCCCCGCTTTACTCTGACTTTCAGTTTTGGCATAATTAAAAGCAACAGTGACCTGCACGGTCAGGAATTGTCCATTAAAGGGATAGTGCTGCTGAAAAAAGAAACTCATATCCTCATATACTCGCCCACTACATGCTCTAAATTAAACCTGAAGAAAGATATTTTGAACAGTTCTGGAAACTGATAACCATTGACTTTTTTTTTTTATTATGGAAGTCAGTGGCAACCAAGCTGCAACGTCCCGCTCTCCCTTATGAAGCTAATACAGAAGTAACTGAAACTGCAATTCATGGAAATTCCACTACATCTGGCTCCATAATAGAGCACATTTCTAATGACCCCAATGGTAAATTGGCCAGCTGGGTCAGTTGGCATTTCTGTGTGGAGTTTGCATGTTCTCCCCGTGTTGGCATGGGTTTCCTCTGGGTACTTCGGTTTCCCCCACAGCCCAAGACATGCGCTATAGGTGAATTGGGTTAACAAAAATGGCCATGGTGAATGAGTGTGAATGTGAGAGTGTGTATGGGTGTTTCCCAGTACTGGGTTGTGGCTGGAAGGGCATCCGCTGCAAAAAAACATATAGTTGACGGTTCATTCCGATGTGGCAAACCCTGATATATAAGGGACTAAGTCAAAGGAAAATGAATAAATGAATGAAAATTTAAATACGTGACATATTATATATATATATTGGCATTTTACCCAGTTCTAATTCTGGGTTGATCCTTATGCTTGATTCACCCAGGGCTTCAGCGTCAACCCTTCCTATTCACTTTAATGGTTGATGCCAATCGTTGGCAAATTAAATTGTGGATCCGTGATGCGGTGCTGCTCACTATAGAAGTTGAGAATTTCTCAAATTTTCAAGCACCAATGGAAGCATCAGCCAAACAAATCGCTTTATGCAAATACCCCAGCTTAGACAGTAGCCAACTGCGTTCATACAGTTCAATAACGGTAAACGGAGGATAAATTTAAAATGGAGGAAAAATGTATTATTGTGGTCGGCAATGACCCAGTCCTTTATCACCAGTCTTCATATAAATACCAGGATTCATGCTGGAGAGATTTTATAATTTCATTGGCTAACTCTGCTATGACAACGTAGTCAATAATATGTCAATAATAATACAAATATTAGAAGATAACAATAATCTGATTGCAGGAGATAGTTGTTCTTTACAAAGTAACAGCCCAACTACTGGCCTATTGTATATAAACAGCAATTTTATTGGTGTTTTTCAGATCTGTATGACACTGTTGTGGTGTAAACATGCCTTTAGACACTTATACTGATTTTGAGGATGAATGGACAATGGTACATTTACTGTCCTGATTTTTAAATCATTTCTGAACTCAACAGAACAATAACAACAAATCAAAGTAATGTACAATTCTTTAAAGTTATTGCTCTTGTCATGGAAATACACACCTCTCTACACTGTAAAGAACAATTAGTACTTTACATAAAAAATGTGAGTAATCCTGTTGCCTTTAAATTATTTAGTAAAAAGAAAAAAAATTAGTTCAACTTAACCAACATAGGCTCATTCTGAAAACGTACCCTGAAGATCGCAAATTATGTAGCCAGAGGTGCGTACTGTATGGCTGCATTTCGTCTTTCAAACAAACAACGGTATGATGTCGTTCCTTTTCACACTTACCAGCTGACCGCTTACCTCCGTATGGACGGCTTTCTCGCCGTCACCAGTTTGTCCAGTGGTAAAAATCAGGTTGCCGCGAGGGCTTTTATTTTTCTGGATTGCTTTTAAATGCAATCCAGAACACTGCCAGCAATAGAGGACATCCAGAGGAAACACTGTCTGTGCCAAGCACACAGTATTCCTAAGGATTCCTCTCACCCTGCTCACAGACTGTTTTCCCTCCACCTTCTGGCAGGTGCTTCAGGCTCCCCCGGACAAAAACCAGTAGACTAAGGAACAGCTTTTTTCCCAGAGCTGTCTCCCTTCTGAACTCTGCCCCCTACTGACTCTTTGCCCTCCTAATACACCCCCCACTCTCCTCATAACCCAGACTCCTCATAATCACTGCACTATTTAACATTTGCACATTTAAAAATTGCACATATTCATTGCACTACATTGCACTGATTTATTTATTTGAACTGTACATACCCACATGTACATTTGTAATTATGTACACACCCACTGTACATATACATTTGTAATCATGTTTATCTATCTGCACACTTCTGATTATTAATAGCAACCTGTACATATATCCATCTATTGTAAATCTCTGTTCATAGCTAATACATCCTGTATATAATGTTCATAGTACATCCATTTGTAAATATCACTATAGTTCTTCTATAACTGCACTTTATAACTTATACCTGTATCCTGCACTTGCTGCTATTGCACTCCTGGTTAGACCTAAACTGCATTTCGTTTCCTTGTACTTGTACATGTGTAATGACAATAAAGTTGAATCTAATCTAATCTAATCTAAAAACACTGTCGATTGGGTTTAGGGAAGTGGGTGGATGGGTTAATCTGTGCTTTTGAAAACACTATTGGTTGAGTTTAGGGAAGGAGGAGGGTGGGTCAGTCAGTCGGTCAGTCAGTTGATTGCGACCTCTGGTTGATTTGTGCTAGAAGAGCAGGCATGAATGGCACTCACGAGAGAAATTTGACATCTCAAAAAGCCTATACAGCGGCCTCTGCCGGATTCACGAAAACAAAAACTGAAAAAAAAAACTACCTCCTGGGATGTATTTGGTGCTCTCCAAAAATGTATATAGGGGTACATTTTCAGAATGAACCTGGGTTGAACTTAACAATTCCAAGTTACAATAGGTTTACTCACTTTTTAAGTAAAGTTAACTTGCTCTTTTTAAGACAACAGGTTAAATTAAAGTTTTACAGTGTCATAAACTAGTCATCTACTACACAAAACACTATAAAACGACTGTTCTTGAATTTGTTTTTGTTTTATTGCTAAAATATGTTCATTTATAAAGCAATAATTAATTTAACTCAACAAATGTCACAGTAAATAAATCTATAATTTTACAAAAGATTTAAATTTTAAATAAAAGTTGCACTTTTGAACAAATCACAATCAAAAAATCACTTGCTCAAAAATATTAAACAGCACTTTTTCAGCGTCAATAATTATATGAAACGTTTCTAAAACATCAAATCAGCATTTGTTCATTCGCTTATTTTCTTTTTGGCTTAGTCCCTTTATTAATCAGGGGTCGCCACAGCGGAATGAACCGCCAACTTATCCAGCATATGTTTTACTTCCAGCTACAACCCATCACTGGGAAACACCCATACACTCTCATTCATACACTACGGACAATTTAGCTCACCCAATTCACCTATAGCGCATGTCTTTGGATTGTGGGGGAAACTGGAGCACCTGGAGGAAACCCACGTGAACACGGGGAGAACATACAAACTCTACACAGAAATGCCAGCTTACCTGAGGCTTGAACCAGCGACCTTCTTGCTGTGAGGCAACAGCGCTACCCACTGCGCCACTTTGCTGCCCTCAGATCAGCATATTATAATTATTTCTAAAGGATAACATTATACTTATAAACTTCAATAAGAATCACAATCTGATTGTTGATTCATCATAATAGAAATGAAGGTGCTTGCTGATTGTCATGACAACCGCTCTGATGCTTGCTGCATATTTTTATAATCCTCTGCTTTCTCCTCTTTGTCATTAAATCTATGATTGTAACCAAGAAGATGATTTAGTTTGATTAAAAATAGAGCTGTTTTTCCAAATGAGAAGCAGTTCAAACTTATCCAGAAGACAGTGTGACCAAGATCAGTGGCCTCCACTGAATCAACATGTTAAATATACTTGACTCTAATGGACGCATTACATAACAAGAACTGCGAAATCATCCCAGCCGAGCACATCAGATCAGCGGGAGAGATTTGGAAATTCGAGAGACAGAAAAGCCGATGAGACTGAGAGAATGGATGTGAGAGGTGAGGAGAAGGAAAATGCGCTCCTAAAAAAAAAGAAACAGCGAGAGGCAGAGAGATGGATAAATACACTGTTTGATTTATGTAAAAGAGTTGCGTGGGTGCAAGGCGAGAGAACTGTATGGCTGTGTGAGCTTCAGAGATTGAGAACGAGAGGCAGATTGCATTGGCTGGAGAGACGCTGGTTATTTACGCTCAGATTTATGGGAGAGACGGATGGTTCGATGCTGAAGGACTGATTCGTTCAGTCTCTTCCCCTCCCAGCGCCGCTGCGTTCATTAGGGCGTCCATTCATTTGTTTCTGGCCGTCTTGTTTTAATGACTTGACGTTCCTGAGCAATAGTGGTGTCTGCGGCTCTGCCAATGACTGGGCTTCTGAGTCCGCTACTCACTCAAGGACGACAGTCAATAAGCACTTTGTTTGCAAGTGTGCTCATCTCTTGTGCTCGCAGTTAGGCTGTTGTATTCATTGTTTTGCTGTTTTGTTTATCGTGGTCGTGTAATTTAAGTGGTGCAAAATTAACTTTTTAGCACCACTGGCAATAATAGTGGAATTGAGGAAAAGTAATGCATCTATATTCATATATATTATGTAATTACATTTTTTTTTTTTCAGGAAAGCACATCTTGATTGATATATAAGTATTTCTGAAAGACTTGAGTAAAAACTACTACATGAATTACATTTTTAAAATATATTCAACTGAAATGTATATACAGCCGAGAAAATAAGTATTGAACACGTCACCATTTTTCTAAGAAAACATATTCCTAGGTGCTGTTGACTTGAACATTTTCCCAGAAGTTGGTAACTACCAAAGAAATCCATAAATGCAAAGAAAACAAATCTAATTAATTTACAGCATGTGTATTGAACACATGAAGAAAAGGGAGGTGTAGAAAGGCAGTGAAAGCCCAGACAGCAGCTGAAATCTCTCAGTTGTTCTTCAGCAACCCTCTACCTTTCGTCATTGTAAATGAATATTAGCTGCTTCAGTCCAACATCTACATTATCAGGATGATGAAGATGAAACCAGGGTGGACATTTCAGCAAGACAATGATCCAAAACACAGCCGAGAGAACTCTTAAATGCTTTCAGAAAAAAGAAAATCAAGCTGTAGAATGGCCCAGCCAATCACCTGACTTGAATCCAATAGAAACTGCAAAATAAAGATTAGATTTGATAGACGAGACCCACAGAACATCAAGATTTTTACACTCTGTTGAAGTCTGTGAAAAACTCATGTTACTTCATTCTCCATTTAAGAGGTGTCTCTAAGCTGCCATCACCAAAAAAGCATTTTTATATAAAATATTAAACACGTTTCAGTAGATTAGCACTGTCTCCTTGTTAGGGATGCAACGATTATAGATTTTGGTTGTACGATTATAGTCTAAGAAATAATCACGGTTTCACGGTTATCACGATTATTATGCATTTATTCATTTTAAAACACTGCTACTTTAGAAAATCACATGAAAACTCCTTATATTTTAAAGTTTTATTTATTGCTGCTCAGTAACCAGTACAGCACATAATAATATTAAAAACAAACAATAGTCCATGTCTCACTTTGTGCTTAAAAATAAGTTAAATTTTTGACATTTAAACATACATAATTTTTACACTGTAAATAAATGACAGAAAAATTAATAAATCAATAAAAAATAGCCTTTGTCTAATGCAGGGCTTGAAATTAACATTTTTACTTGGCACCACTGGTGCTCCCAACTTCAAAAATTTTAGGAGCATCATAAAAAAAAATTGGGAGCCCCCACCAAAAATGAATGAGCACCACTGCAAATGGTATATTAACAGATTTATTGCAATTGAAAACAGCATCAATCAGGACTAACAAAAACCAGAAACAACTATCTAATTCTGTTATGACTTATTGATATTTGTGCAATAATTCCAAAATAAATGTCTAATAATTATAAAATATTAATGATGTCGATGATGACAATAATACTAACAATGAATTACATTATCATGCTGTCCTGAATGTGCTTGAATGTGAGTTATCTGCTATAAAAAGTCCTACTGTTACTTTATGAGAAAAAAAATCTATGGTTTGCATCAAACAGAAATGAAGCATTGCAGTAAGAAATATGCATTTTGCACTATTGTTTTTATACACATGTCAATATAATAACCAGAAAGATCGGACAAAAGAAAGAAAGAAGTCTCACTTCTACCACTCTTTAAAGGTTTTGGTTTGTGTCATTTTAAATGCTCAGTCTCAGTATGCGCTGATTTTCAGTTTGCTGTGTTTGTGGAAAAGCAGGCGAGTCAGCTGACCCAATATATGACCGGCACAGAGCAGGATTCTCGCGATGAACACCTGCACAGTATTCTTTGTCATGAGCCAAAGTTTCAGTTTAAACTTAGTAAAGTCAAGCTTCTTTGGCAAAGAGATCTATACACTGTTAGATTGTACATTTAGCGTCCATTTGTGCTGAACACGCAGAGAATCCAACGCATCGAGATTCGGGCCATTAAACAGCTGATCCACTCCGAGTCTTTCAGCACTCTCTCTGAAATCACTGAATTGATCTCGGCTGGTAGATCAACATTCACCGCATGATCCTCTCATCAGCGCCAATAATTCTAACTTTAAGTGGGTTTGCCAACTTGTGTACTTTTCATTGCTTCTTCCTCAAACTTCAGCCGTTTGCAGTTCCCGCGGTCACAAACGCCACCATCTCAACTAGTGCGGCTGAAAAGCGTGAGCGCATTGCATCGCGTGCGCGTCCCTCCTTTGGAAATAATGAACTTGCACAAGCTAGCCTTAGTTAATAGCCTCAGTCATAGTTAATCCAGTGTGCGTGGTTATTAGTCTCGGTGTACAAACTAGCGCACAGCTGGCATAACTTTGTTTAGTTGCTGCAGTTTTGTTCTGTGCAGAAACGCGGTGTTGAGAAGCCTTTACGATTAATTAACCGTGACGAATTAAAGCGCGGTTAATAGTGAAACCGGTTAATCGTTGCATCCCTACTCCTTGTGTCATTTCATTGTTATTACGCAGAACTCATTTTTCAGATTTCTTTTGTTTTATTTTTATGTTTGTATTGTTTAGGTTTTTACCAAAATCTGGTTCAATTCCATGTCAACAACTCTTTTAGAAATATTATTCCCAGGAAAAAACATGACATGTTCAATATTTATTTTCCCTGCTGTATATATACAGTATATTTTCTTCAACAACGTGCAGTAAGTGTTCATGTAATGCAATAATTTAATAATATTTCACTTTATTTTCATTTTATTGTATTTGAATCAGACATTGAATCTTTGGTTTATAAATCTGCATAACACGGTTTAATTATATTACACTATAATATACGCTTTTAGAAATATCTGTTAATTAACAGTTTCCATATTTTGTGATTCACAAGTGTTTTCCGTTTATTTATGGTTGTGGATTGCATTATGGGATGTTGATCTCTGCTCTGTCGACTTTTGATGTTGAAAATTCAACTCTACAGTTTAACAAAGGCACTTTTATTGACATTTTAGTAGTTTGAAATATAATCTAGTGTACAAGAAATAATATATACATAAATAAGTATAAATATACTGGCAGTTTATTACAAGGTTTCTGTATTGTAATATATAACACCAACACAGACAATACATCACTTTAAACTATTAGAAAATGTTAATAAGGTAATAATGTTTTCTAATTCTTTAAGGTTAAAAGTTGTTGGAAGAAAGATCAAGGTCCTATAATGCAATTCAAAAGCATAAACAAACGGGGAAAAAATAAAAAAGTGAATCACAAAATATGGAAAATTGCTAATTTATGGATATATTTTTTTACAGTGCACTCTAAAAAAAATCTGTAAGTGAGCAGTAAAAAAACACAATTGTGGTTGCAGAAACCTTCAAATAAATTTCTGAATTTACTGTAAAAATGTATTTATGTTAATTTATGCAGTGTTAATACACACATGTTTTGAAGTACATCTACACATTGGACATTTGTTACACAGACAAAAACAAAACCAAAAGCAGGCGCTTAGTGTCATAAACACTATCATGGTAACACACATGAAACTAAAGTAATGCAATAAACATTATTTATCAACTTTAGATATAACATAAAACTCTAATGTACATCACTGATGAGAATAAATGCTAAGCTGAACCATACTAATGTCAGTGTGGCTCAGTGGTTAGCACTGTCATCTCACAGCAGGAAGGTCGCTGGTTCGAGTTCCGGCTGATCCAGTTGGCATTTCTGTGTGGAGTTTGCATGTTCTCGTGGGTTTCCTCTGGGTGCTCCGGTTTCCCCCACAGTCCAAAGACATGCGCTATACAGTAGGTGAATTGGATGAACTAAATTGGCCGTAATGTATAAGTGTGTGTATAAATATGAGAGTGTATGGGTGTTTGCCAGTACTGGGTTGTGGCTGAAAGTGCATCCGCTGCGTAAAACATATGCTAGAATAGTTAGCGGTTCACTCCACTGTGGCGACCTCTAATAAATCAGAGACTAACTCGAAGGAAAATGAATGAATGAATGAAGGTATTTTGGTCATGCAGGGAATAATGGGAAAATCAACTTGCGGTTATTCACCATATATATTAAGGAAACTTATTATTAACCAGAAATTTTACTGTAGCATTTACAGTTTTTACTATTAAAATCACAGCCATTTTTACAGTGTATATTATCTATTAGGGCGACACGGTGGCTCAGTGGTTAGCACTGTCACCTCACAGCAAGATGGTCGCTGGTTCGAGTCCCAGCTGGGTCAGTTGGCATGTCTATGTGGAGGTTGGATGCTCTCCCCTTGTTGGTGTGGGTTTCCTCCGGGTGCTTCAGTTTCCTCCACAGTCCAAAGACATGCGCTTTAGGTGAATTAACTAAACTAAATTGTCCATAGTGTATGAATGTGAATGAGTGTGTATGGATGTTTCCCAGTACTGGATTTCAGCTGGAAGGGCATCCGCTGTGTAAAACATATGCTGAATAAGTTGGCGGTTCATTCCACTGTGGCGACCCCTGATGAATAAAGGGACTAAGCAGAAGGATGAATGAATGAATGAATTACTTTATAAAACTGTATAGGTTTATATGGACATAAAGCAATAATTAAGTAGCCGTTTTTAAGTGGTGTTTAAGTTAGATTACCTAATGATATTGTCAGTATTGATCAAATGATGTTTTTAGCTATTGATATTTATTTTGTATAATTGTCCATTTTAGATGGATTTATTCTTGTTGAAATGCATTATGGGATTGCCTTCACCGCTGCAGCCAAAAGAAGGTATCATACCTTTTGGATCAGCGTTTGCATTGGGAATGTTGCCTACATTGGCAGTCCACTTGGTTTTGGGACGGAGCCACAGTGTCAGTCGCAGCATCAAATACAAGATGAGCCAAACTTCATCTCTCACTGAAAAAAAACAACCTGGCACAACAGACAAATATACAATTACTGTATGTCTTTCCATGATATTTTCAATGAAAAAAGATGCTTAAATGTCATGCAATTCATGATAGATGCAGTGATTGGATCAGTGTTTCTTTTAGATTAGGAAGTGTAATACGGATGCAAAACTTTGAAGTCAATTTTACTTGCATTTGTCCATTTTTTTGAAGAAAATAAGTAGGTTTTTTTGTGTGAGGGTGGTCTTAGTCTTCGATGAGCATCTTTGATTACTGCTGTAATTTGATAAATACCTTATTAACGTTTATTACCCATGATTTATATAATGTTTATATCTAAAAGTTTACATGGAAATTAAAATGATACTGTTTCTTAAAAACAAAACAGTTGAAACCCTTTAAAAAATATATCTATTTTTTTCAGCCCACTAAAACATTGTTTTTTAAATAAATACCCTAAAAATGTTTAAAATGTTTCCAGGATTAAGTTGAAATCATTGACCTTTGAAGATACTATGATATGGTGTTTGTTGGGCTTTATTTTAACAATCTAGGCTCATGGTCTAAAGCGAACGGCAAATTGAAGCCATAACTTTGGTGTTGTTAACATCATTTTGTTTGAGCTGAAATCAGATCATCATTTCGCATAACCATTTATGCATTTGGCAACACTTTTATCCTAAGATACTAACAAACCAGTAATCCTTTTATCAGTTCTTGATACCCTGGGAGTTAAACCCACAACCTTGCTGTTGTTAGTTTAATACTGTTTGAGCTACTGAAAATAAATTTCATGTTACATTTACAGTACATTTACGCATTTGGCAAACACTTTCATCCAAAGCTACTGTACTTAAATTGAATTGAAGGTACACTTTTTATTAATTCTTGCTTTTCCCACACTCAGCTTTGACTGAGGCAGTACTGTTTCTAAAGATACACATTTGGATGTGAAGGGTCTATATTGGCAATATAAGGGTACATACTAGGACCTGAAGTTTGCATATTAGTTCCTTAAGTGTATGTTTTGACCCCACTGACTAAAATAAAGGTTTATTACCTTTATTTCTGAGAGTGTAGGATTTTAACCCACAATTAGTGTTGGGTAAGTTACTTCAAAAAAGTCATTTATTACTATTTACTAATTACATCATTAAAGTTTTATTTAAATTACTTTTCTAATTATTTTGTCTGAAATACTCTGTACTAAAAATCCACATAAATCCCAATGCATATACAATTGAAATTAAACCAATTATTTTCATTTGAGGCAAACAGGACCTTTTAGGGTTGTTAAAAAATATAGTTAAATTTTAACCAACATAGTTACTTAAGCATGTACAGTTGTCAGATACGTCTATTTTTATTTAGTTGAAAAATGTAATTAATATGCAAAATATCTGAATAACAAAATTCAATATTGCTGTGGTTTTCTGAATTTATCCCTTATATTGTCATGAACTTTTCAATATTTTTTTCTAAAGCATATGCAATTGTCTTAATAAATGTAGTCTTTTTTTAGTTGAAAAATAGAATTATTCTGCATAATATTTTTGTGTAGCAAAAAAACTATTACTCTGCTTCTCTGAATTGATTTATACAGAACTGTTGAATTTATGTACAGTCCTTAAGCAAGTATATAACTATAAGTAACTGTAATTAACATAAAAATGAAAAATCCGTTACTTTACTCTTTTGATGGAAATGTTATTTACTTACAGTAACTAGCTGCTTTGTAACTAATTCTACCCAACACTGCTCTAAACCTTGGCATTTAACCTCCAGTAAAGCTTGTCTTTAAAAGCAAACTTGCAGATTTTGGTCACAACTCATTTAATACGTCTCTTGTTTTTTCTTTCAGACAACGCTCGGCTCCGGCGGAAAAGCATCGCCACTGGGAAGCAGCCAAGCATGGAGATCCCACCCACTGCCCCCCCACAACCCTTCCGACAATCCGTGAGTAACCCACCTTTCCGTCCCCGGTCCCTCTCTCCATCCCTGTCCCTCTCGCTGCCGTTCGCCCCTTCGCCCCTGTCGCCCTCGCTGTCCCCGTCCCATTTACAGTCCCAAAAGCGAATCAGCACTCCTCCGCTGCCCCGTTCGCTCCCTCTCTCTCCGAGCGTCTCTCTGACTCTCCCGCCCTCTGTCCCGCTCTCCCACTGGGCTGCTGGTGAGTGGAAGGTTGTGGGTTCTAATCCAGGGACGGAACCCAGTGTGGCGGCACTGCCCTCTCTTGAGGTACGTTATCTAGGCATGGGATAACCGCTTTCAAGGTTTACCGTGGTTTGGAAAAAAAAACCCGCTAAATATACTTTCTGTTATGCTATTCCTAAGGTACAGCTGAAGTCAAAATTATTAGCCCTTCTGTGACTTTTTTTTTTCTATTTCAAATAGTTCCCAAATGATAACAGAGCATTTTTACAGTCATTCATTTTTACAGTCATTCATTCATTCATTTTTATCTGCTTATCCGGGGCCGGGTCATGGGGGCAGCAGTAGCAGGAGAGAACCCCAGACTTAACTCTTCCGAGACACTTCCTCTAGCTCCTCCTGGTAGATCCTGAGGTGTTCCAGTCCCTCCAGCGTGTCCTGGGTCTTCCCTGAGGCCACCTCCCGGTGGGACATGCCTGGATAACCTCCCTAGGTAGGCGTCCAGGAGGCAGGAGGATCTTGTCCTTTCAGTCGTGACCCAAAGCTCATGACCATAGGTGAGAGTAGGAACGTAGATTGACCAGTATATCGAGAGCTTTGCCTTTCGGCTCAGCTCCTTCTTTACCACAACACATAACTGCTGCTGCTGCATCAATCCGCCTGTCAATCTCACGTTCCATCCTTCTGTCACTCGTGAACAAAACCCCAAGATACCTGAACTCCTCCACCTGGGGTAAGGACTCTCCTCCAACCCGAAGATGGCAAACCATCTTTTTCCGTTGGAGCACCATGGCCTCTGATTCTCATGTCAGTTGTGTCACAGCAAACCACCCCAGTGCATGCTGAAGGTCCATGTTCGATGAAGCCAACAGAACATCATCGTCTGCTAATAACAGAGATGAAATCCTGTGGTCCCCGAACTGGACCCCTTCCGTGCATAGAAATTCTGTCTATAAAAATTATGAACATGATTGGTGACCAAGGGCAGCCCTGCCAGAGTCCAACATGCACTGGAAATAAGTCTGACTGATTGCTGGCAACAGTAAAGGTCTTTGCACACTCAAGATTTTAATATGCGTTTTTTTCGTGTTCATATGCAAAGATTTCGTCACGTAAACAAATACTGAGTCTGATACATATTAATTAATCCATTTCGAAAAGAAAAAAAAATCGCAAAACATTTTGGAGTCAATTCAAGCAGTGATACTTTGTTCTCCTCTCTCTTCTCCAAAGTAGAAAAAAGAAGAGGAATAGGTTACATATTGTGTTCATCCAATACTAGCCTACATAGAGAGGAAGGAGAGTTCTCGTCCTTATCAAAGAACTGCGCTGGAATTTTGATACATTGCTTATGATAGTTCACACGTTTACGTACGTAAATAAATTCTGAATAGAGACTGGCATACTTATAGACATTATAATAGATAATGGCCACGTTGACGTATTGAAGCAACGGGCTGAAGCGGACCATGAGGCTATTTTGTATGTGCGTCAAATGTATGGACACACAGATACACACACACACCCCAAACAGTAGCAGGGGATAGGTGTGCCAGTCACAGAATCCATCATGGGTTCTCAACTATCCACCACATTCTGTCTTATATTATGCAGTGTGTTTGTCATAAAGTTATCTGTGGCAAGTGATGACATTTTGTATTTTGCCATTCGCTTGTATGGTGGCTCTGAACTGTCAAAACACCTTTCAAATCGCTTTTTCAGATGCGAAAAACGGAAAAAAAAATTTATGACGGACGAAAGTTTCGGAGGCTGTGTGTCAATACGATTCACACAGTGTAAGGTTGAATTTATTTTTTAACGAGCGAAAATTACAGACGAAAATTTCAGACTCAGTGTGCAATAATCTATAATATTTTTTTCTTCTGGAGAAATTCTTATGTGTTTTATTTCAGCTAGAATAAAAGCTAATTTTAATGTATTTTATACAATGAGTATAATTTTAGTGGCTTGAAAAATATCTACTAAAATATTATGTTCTGTCATCATGGCAAGATAAAAGAAATAAGTTATTAGAAATTAGTTAAAACTATTATGTTTAGAAATGTGTTGAAAAATTCTTTTTTTCTATTGAACAGAAATTGTGGAAAAAATATACAGTGGGGGGGGATTAATAATTCAGAAGGGCTAATAATTCTGACTTCAACTGTACATGTAAAATTATTATTATTATTATTATTTTTTACTTGTCAAAAACTGTTTTATTTATTTAGAGCAACAGTATCTCCAGCAGCAAATGATCATCCACATCAAAAGCTTCTGTGCTGGTCAGCCCACGATTCAGCAAACATCTGAAAAACAAATCGCTTATAAACCTCAAACATCCAAGCATGCTATGGACCTGAGCAGTGCAGTATTATGTTCAATGGGGAAAAAGCTTTTTCCAGACATTTTTATCCAGATAATTAAAAAGAACTTATTTTAGAGCAGTAATCACAATACCGTGAAACATCATGTCGTCGAATCTTAAACCGGCCCATGCCTAACGTTATCTAACAGCCGAGCGCTCTCTCCGGCGTTGGGTTTGAGCGGCTCTGAGGTGTTAGACAAACAGTTAGTCACGCAGGAAGCAAACATGTTCATCTGTTCTCCAAGCCAACCATTGAGTCATTATGTCTGAGTTCAGAAGATGCGGTGCCCAGTTTCTTCACGGTAAACTAATGTTGACGTATTGTCTGTTTAATAATAGGATGAACATGAGTTTTCACTAAGTGTCCTGGTGTAAAATAAATGCTGAGAGCATGGAAAGTTACTTAAAGGCAGGGGTGCCGAAACTTTTCACATGAAGGGCCAAAAACCAAATATTATTATGAACTGTGGGCCAAAGGTAAATATGCCAAACTTTATTACATTAAAGTTGCCATGGGTGATTTCCTAATTTATTTACCAATATTTCAAAATAGCTCATGCACTATAACTTTTAAAATGATAAATTATTGCAAAAAAAACGTAAACAATCACATATTACAGCTGAGTTAAATGCTCTAGTCAAGTAGAATCTGCCTTAGACTTGATTTGCTCACCAAAGCCTCTGTATTGTCAGGTGACAGTACGTACATTTAAACAAAATTGGATTAATTTACATTTCATTTCAGTTAGCTTTTAACAAACAAACAAAGGGTTACATTAATATTGAATTGACAATCTAGAAAAAAAGCGATAAAAATGGCTTTTAGAAGCTCTCAGATTTCATTAAAAATACTGCATATTAATTTGTGTGCCAAAGATGAACCATGGTCTCAAGCAGGTCGCACACCAGAAGCCAAGGCATTTCAGAATTCTAAACATAGGTTTCTATCAGGGTACATACACCGGCGCCGCAAGTCGCGTCTGGTGTGCGATACTTTCAACTGTCATGTGCGCGCTGTCGCGGCGCTTCGCGGCGCATCCGATGTGTGACGCCCTTCAGGGTTTGGAACAGCACGAGGGGAATTAGAGTATTATTAACGTCAATTTCATTTTTATGGGTGAACTATCCCTTTAAAGGTGCTGTATGTAAGTTTTTTTACTCTTCTAAAGCATAAAAATACCATAATATGTGTGCAGATATTTAAGAAGCATCCCAAGTGAACATACTTGTTTAACTGAAAAACAATGCTGAAGTCAGATATTCTGCTTTGAAAATGTCTTTTCCGTGCCGGAACGCTGTCTTTGTTTAGGTAATTTTCACATGCATAATGCCAGTTTAGCCAATTATAATTCAGCACCCTGGGTTGCCTTGTTGGAAAACAGCGTATTTCATTCATTCATTCAGAAAGGCTCTGAAAGCATGCGTCCGTGACCGAAAAGGACAGATTCAGTTCCACATGAGGTCATTAATTAGCAAATTACATAAATATTACGAACGTAAACATTAGGTGAGCAGGTTACATTGTAACCGCGCGTCCTAACAACACGCTGTGACGAGAGAGGCAGTGATCAGCTATTTGGCTGTTTGCACCAGACCGACAGAAATGTAAATACAGCCTTTCAGAAGCACAGAATATGCACTCACTCACGAAACGGTAAGGTTTAGAATCTGTTTAATACATGTTAACCCACTTTAACATCATTAAATGTAAAATGGCATTCAAACTCATTGTTAGCATTTAGCACCGAATAAAGCACACGAGATTTACCTGAGGTGATCACTGTCATAGGTTTCACCAGTTCAGCTGTGAGAAATAGAAGCCGTTTCTAATCGTTCAATTCGAGGTGTTGGTTAGGACAAAAACTCCCTTTAATATGGAAAATATTCCCTCTGTCGCGTGTCGTTGCTTTTATTTAGAACACAGTTTACATCACTCGCTCCTTGTATTCAAACTGGCGACCCACGCTCACGTTTGTTTTGATCCAGGAGTGCAACACCTAGTTTAACCACTGGGTGTCAAACTTACATACTGCACCTTTAACTCTCGTAAAATATTTCAGGTTAGTTTTGACAAAAAAAATGCATAGTGTTTAGTTAGAGAAAGAAACTTTTGCAAATGCTTTCCAATGTTCAAAATACAAAGCATCGCAGTGAATACATGGTAGGGTTGGGTATGGTTTGGGGTTTTTGCTATACCGATGCTAAATCGATACTTTTAAAATGGTACCGGTGCCAAAATGGTGCCTGAACCGATACTTTTGAGCCACAAAATTATTAGACAAAATTTTTTAAAGTATACATCAATTCATATATTATATATTGAATTTAATTAATATATTTCTTTTGATTATTGGTTTGTTAGTATGTATGCAAGATTTGCATTATGCTATTAACATTACATTAGCTTACTACTGACCTGTGGAAAGGCTGTCATCAAAATCAGGGTGCACCCTTTTTTTAGGGTAGAGGCTTGTGACTATGTTTACATGGACATCAGTAATCTAATGATTTGCATTAATCTGAATAAGACAGTAATATGATTAAGGTGTTTACATAGGTTGCTTTTTGAATGTTCCTTTCATGACTCTCTTTTACATGTTACAGCACATAGATTGATTAACGTCATTGCGTCATCACGCTATCCAACGTTTCCTCGAGAGTAGTTGTACCTAGTATTATGTTATTTATTAAATTACCCATTAAATTCTATTTTTAATGTCCACCGCCACCCCTACCCTAAACCCAACCGTCACAGTACTGTAAAAATATTAAAAATTTGATACCAAACATCAAATGGAAGGAAATCAAAAATCGCTGGTAGACTCAGAGTATTGTCTTAATCATATTAAAATACTGTTAATTTTCTTTTAACAGTAAATGAAATATCTTTAAAATCAGACCTGTTGTGTTCTCAAAGGTTGTTAATTGATTGTATATGCACTGAAAAAAGTGATTAGTTACTTAATACAATCCCCATCCACAAATTGGCTGTATCAGTGTCTCTCCACTCCACTCCACCAATAGCTGGAGTGTGGTGAGCACACTGGCACTGTTGTCCTGTGACTGCCGTCGCATCATCCAAGTGGATGCTGCACACTGGTGGTGGTGTGGTGATATCCCCCTCATGATTGTGAAGTGCTTTGGGTGTATGGCCATACACGATAAATGCACTATATAAATACACAATTCATTACTTAAAATTAGTGACTAAGATTAGTTATTAAGTTGACTTAACTTATTTTTAGAATTATGCACATAGTTCATTTACAATTTTAAGGCAACAGGTTCACTCACTTTTTTTAGTAAAGTCAAATAATCGCTTTAAAAGCAACGGGTTTAAGTGAAGTTGGTTAATAGCTATTTATAGTGTGCTTTTGTTAAGAACATCAGTACGCATTAATTCACAAAAAACCTGCTTGTGTTTAATAGAGAAATTTGTGCCAAAACTATATTACCCATAATGCTGTACATCAAATTCCCCTAATTAGAGAGTCTCTGTGAGCAAAGTGCCAGAATGGACTCTTTTCACATTTCCGGGTTTCTCAGTAGCGGAAATTGTCATGGTTGGGTAAATATAGAGCACAAGGAATGGGAGAGTACAACAAATGGTTATTTTACAATCCTATTTGCTGAAATAATAAAAGAAAAACTCCATGATGGTGTTATCAAGACTTTCAGAAAAAGGAAAAAAAAAATTGTGTGAGACTGATAACAGCAGCCAGAAGAGAGAACAATGTTAAATTTACTGCTCCTATAGAGACTGCATTACGAATGCCTCGCCCAAGCGATAATTCGTTTTTTTGTCATTTGATGCAAAGATGCTATACATCAGGGCTGCTCAACCCTATTCCTGGCGATCGACCGTCCTGCAGTTTTCAGTTGCAGCCCTTATCAAACACACCTGCCTGTAATTATCAAGTGCTCCTCACGTTCTAAATAATTGGTTCAGGTGTGTTTGATCAGGGTTGGAGCTGAAATCAGCTGGAAGGTCGATCGCCAGGAACAGGGTTGAGCACCCCTGCTATACATGAATACATACAAATGTACATACCATTTAACAAATTTAAATAGTAAAAATTAAGTATTTAATAGTAAAAAGGATTTAAGATTATGATGACCATTAAACACTTCATAACAGTCTTGTGAAAAGGGTCTATAGACCTTTAGCCTACTCTTATGACCGCCTACTCTTATGAAGCACCAAAAATAATGTAATTAAGATTGTCTCCCTACAGTTCCCTCTACAGAAATATTTTTTTAGACATGCATATTTTGCAGTAGGCTTGATCTTTATTGTTTCTATAGAAACAACCGACAACTTCAAATGAGCAGTGTTTCATTTGATTTTATCATTCACAATACTTCATGGGATTGTAGTTTTTTTTTTTACCCTCATTAAAGCTGTTAAGTGTTGTACAGTTGTCTTTTAGTATCTTTTTTGCTTCAAATTAATGTTGTCATTCTCTTTTTATTAACACTTTAACAAAGACTATTTTAAAACCGCTATCTCAGAAATGAATGGGGAAAATACTTTCAGATTAAATGCATATGAATCTTTCCATCTGATTTGATAATCGGAAGCATTGAGACTTTTCCAGCTAGACATGCTTGATGTAATGCAATTAAGTAAAAAACTAGTGTGAGGCGAGAATTACCAATATTTTTTGTGCTAAAACCTTAGTATTTCCTTATTAAAATATACAGTACTTCTGCCAAAAAAAGACAGTTTTAAATAACTTATTATTAATTCATTTTAGAGGGAGAAAAACTTATCCAATGAAACAAAAGTTGCTCTAGATATTTAAAATGTAGGGGTCAAAAATACTGATGTAATCATTCATTCATTCATTTTCCATCAGCTTAGTTTCTGATTTTTCAGAGGTCGCCACAGCGGAATGAACCGCCAACTATTGTGGCATATGTTTTACGCAGTAAATGCCCTTCCAGCCGCAACCCAGTAGTAAACACTCATACACTTTCTCATTCACACACACACTCATACACTACGAAAACTGGAGCACCCGGAGGAAACCCACACAAACACGGAGAGAACATGCAAAAAAATATATATATATATATAGTATAAATATGTGTGTATATTAGAGGTGTGAACCTACACTGGTTCGGTTTGGTTACAATTATCATGCCATTGATTCAGTTCAATTCGATATCTCAGTGCATCACGGTGCATTGACGATGCTTTCCATACACAATTTTATATTTTACTTCACAGCACAACAATTCTTGTATTAAAATGTACAAATACATTTATAGTAGAGGTGGGCATAGATTAATTTTTTTAATCTAGATTAATCTAGATTAATTTCGAAATTAATCTAGATTAATCTAGATTAAAATGGCTCATTTGAATTCTGCCGAAAGTATTCAGAATATGTGTGTTACCCAAATAATAAGTCTTTGAGAACGGGTTTCTCAAGCCGGGTGTCGCATTAGACCAGGGTCTCATCTCCAAAATGTTTCCAAAATGCATCACAAACTGCTTGAGAAACGATTCTACTATGAAAATTGGTGATGAAAATAAATGATGTTCAATAAGATGTACTTGTGTTTACTAACTGTTTATTCAGTTAAACATGAATGTTGAACTGTAGGCCTACATAAGCTCCAAACAGCGAATTCTGATGAGCTTAAAGTCATCACTGAAATGGAATTAAGACGTGGAGTATGCAGATATTAGTGGCATTATTGAAGTAAACACCGCGGTCTTTAGGACCTTTCGCCATATTTTCCGACAAGGTCCACACGCGGCTGTCAGAAAGGACGGCACACACACATACACAAACACACACACACATCGTGAAATGCGGAAGATTTTTTTCTTACCATTTGGCATGCGTCATTAAATTCCATAACTCTCTCACCTGTCTTTACCCCGTATTTGCGTCTAATACCCCAGTTTGTCACGAAGGAATAAATGAAAAGTGAAACTGCAGTTAGAGCCTCTGCTGATTTGATTCAAAAGAGCAGACGGCTCACCAGTCAGGTATACATCCGCGGTAATATATCAAGGTGAAAGTCATCATAGCTTGCGTAGAATAGACCCAGCTCCCAACCCAACTTTGAGAATAGATTAACGGCGATATTTTTTTTATCGCGCGATAAGAGTCTCGCGTTAACGCAGCACGTTAACGCCGTTAACGGCCCAGCACTAATTTATAGTTATATATTATTTGTAATACAAACAGTCAGATATGCATTTAAAAATCTAGTACATGCACAGAACAACATGAGCATTTATAACAAATAAACAAATGTAAATATCCCGCTCGGTTTCCGAGTGTTGTCAAGCAGTCCTTACACCCCTATGATTGGTCACACGCTCAACAGAAAGGCCTGCTATTAGCCCTAACAGTATGGTGCTGTTCAAAGAGAGAAATGGAGTTTACTTAATTTTCTCCATAACAGCGAAACAGGGCTTCTGCTGTAACTTCAGTGTCAGTGAAAGACTGTCCAACAAATAATTTTGACACCCCAAATGTGTGTGATCAACAACCATGTTCTCAATGAACCCAAAAAAACTCATTAATATCAAAGCTGAATATTTTTGGAAGTAGTTTTTAGTTTGTTTTTAGTTTTAGCTATTTAGGAGGATATCTGTGTGTGCAGGTGACTATTACTGTGCAGAATTATTAGGCAACTTAACAAAAAACAAATATATACCCATTTCAATTATTTATTTTCACCAGTGAAACCAATATAACATCTCAACATTCACAAATATACATTTCTGACATTCAAAAACAAAACAAAAACAAATCAGTGACCAATATAGCCACCTTTCTTTGCAAGGACACTCAAAAGCCTGCCATCCATGGATTCTGTCAGTGTTTTGATCTGTTCACCATCAACATTGTGTGCAGCCCAAACCAGTACTCTACCTTCACCTTGCTGGCTTCTGAGTCGGACTGGAGCTCTCTGCCCTTTACCGGTCCAGCCACGGGCCCATCAAGACTCACTCTCATTTCATCAGTCCATAAAACCTTAGAAAAATCAGTCTTGAGATATTTCTTGGTCCAGTCTTGACGTTTCAGCTTGTGTGTCTTGTTCAGTGGTGGTCGTTTTTCAGCCTTTCTTACCTTGGCCATGTCTCTGAGTATTGCACACGTTGTGCTTTTGGGCACTCCAGTGATGTTGCAGCTCTGAAATATGGCAAAACGGGTGGCAAGTGGCATCTTGACATCTTGGCAGCTGTACGCTTGACTTTTCTCAGTTCATGGGCAGTTTATTTTGCGCCTTGGTTTTTCCAGACGCTTCTTGCGACCCTGTTGACTATTTTGAATGAAACACTTGATTGTTCGATGATCACGCTTTAGAAGCTTGGCAATTTTAAGAGTGCTGCATCCCCATTTTGCCAACGGAAAGGAAGTTGCCTAATAATTATGCACACCTGATATAGGGTGTTGATGTCATTAAACCACACCCCTTCTCATTACAGAGCTGCACATCACCTAATATGCTTAATTGGTAGTAGGCTTTCGAGCCTATACAGCTTGGAGTAAGACAACATGCATAAAGAGGATGATGTGGTCAAAATACTCATTTGCCTAATAATTCTGCACTGCCTGTATATACACACACACACAGTTGAAGTCAGAATTATTAGCCCCCCTTTGAATTTTTTTTCTTTTTTATATATTTAATGTGATATTTAATAATGATGTTTAACAGAGCAAGGAAATTTTCACAGTATGTCTGATAGTATTTTTTCTTCTGGAGAAAGTCTGATTTGTTTTATTTCGGCTAGAATAAAAGCAGTTTTTAATTTTTAAACACCATTTTAAGGACAAAATTTTAGCCCCTTTAAGCTATTTTTTTTTCAATAGTCTACAGAACAAACCATCGTTATACAATAACTTGCCTAATTACCCTAATCTGCCTAGTTAACCTAATTAACCTAGTCCTTTAAATGTCACTTTAAGCTGTATAGAAGTATCTTGAAAAATATCTAGTAAAATATTATGTACTGTCATCATGGCAAAGATAAAATAAATCAGTTATTAGAAATGAGTTATTAAAACTATTAGGCTTAGAAATGTGTTGAAAATATGTTCATGCAGATATTTATCTTAAAAATATCAAAACAATAATTGGGAAAAGAACAAAAACAGGGGGGCTAATAATTTTGACTTCAACTGTATATATATTTAGGAACCTAGATATCAATGGCAATTTTTTTATTTGATATTCTTAATAACATAACACTACCTTCTAGTTAGAATCTTAAGGTCAGTGGGTGGAGCTAAAGATTTTTTTGTTGCACTTTTGTTTGCTCCAGCACTCTGATTGGTGGAATGGGAAATGTAGTTTCTCTGTACAAATTCTACTAGTGAACAACTTTTATTGTTCAAATTTATTACCCTTTGCTCTATTGACTTCCATTATGATGACATTTTTTGATTGCAAAGCCATGACAGCATATAATCATGCATTCTTGATTGTTGGTGGTTTTCCCTGTTGGAAAGAGGTAACATTTGTAATTCTTACTGTTGATCATCAGTTGGAACCATTAACCCTTTAGATAGGCCTGTGCAAAAAATGTTCTGGCTTTTATATGGAGCTCTATGGAGTAAAACACCTAATTATAGTGTGCGTGCATAAATACACTTAGTAGATGTTTAATGTGTTCTGAAAGCTAACCAGTAACTTTATAAAGTTGCTTTTTTTTTAGACATATCAAGGTAATTGCACAAAGGTCTCTCTCTCACACACACACACACACACACACACTATACTCCAAATAACTCCATATTAAAGCCATAAACTATGCTTTATTTGCACTGCAACTGATGATCAACAGTAAAATTACAGATTTGACCTCTTCCCAACAGGTGTCATGGCTTTGCAATCAAAAAATGTGCTTGTAACGGAAGTCAGTGGGGCAAAAACAGCCACTTTCATAACAAAAATCAATTTGTCCAGAGTGTATTGTTGAGTTTTTCTGAATTTTCAAAGCATTTTCTCAAAATATGTGTCAAAATAAGATTAGTGACTAAAAGTCATTCCATTTGCTGAAACATAGAAAGTTGTGGCCAAATTAAGACTCAAAATCACCCCAAACATGATGAAAACATCCCCAACAGCACACAAGGGTTAAAACTGCAACAGTTCAACAAAAGCATATATAATCAGTTAGCAACCTCAGAACTCACAACAGGTCTGTCATCAAAGGTTTATCAGTTATTATTAAAATACTGTGATAAAAATAGAAATATGATTAGTTTTTGAGTTTCTGACTGTTGCGCTGTATGGTTGTTATAAAAGAGTCGACCTCCACCGTCTCTAAATGTGACTCGGGTCCCTCATTCAGTGTTAGTTAATTAGGTTTTTCATTTCTTTTCTCACCTGCTAGGAAAAACATTATGATAAATAAATGAATAAATTGTCCGTTTACTTAGAAAAGTAACATCAGCTCTTCTCAACATATGATTTGAGTCATCATTCATTTCAAAGTGCATAAATATAAACATTTATTCTACAATTGTAATATTGATGGTTACTGTACCAAAAACTACTAATAACTCTATTAAAATCAGATTTTAGCAGAAACTTTGGATGCTATAAGTTTTAGGTACACTGTAAAATGATTCACATTGGTTAAACTTAGTGTGTGGTAAACTTATGTGAGTCAGTTCAACTCAACAAAGAGATTTTCTTTGTTTCAACTTAAAATGTTGAGTTTCACAATATATTTAACTAATAATCATGTCTTGTTCCAACTTAATTCTCTGAGTTAAAACAATATACTCTTACATTATCAGGTCCAAAAAACTCATAAAGTTGAGTTTTACAATGTTTAAATAATGATCATTTATTGTTTCAACTCAATTCTCTGATTTAAATCTACTTACTATGTTACATTATCAGTTCAAAAAACTCATAAAAGCTCAAATTGTCACTAGTCTGCTCAACATATAAAATGTTATTGAGAAAAATTCAATATTGCACAAGCTTAAACATGGTTCATACATACAATTGTTGTAATAAAACAATTCAATTCAGTTCATCGCTATTTCTATAGCACTTTTTACAATGTAGATTGTGTCTAAGCACACTGTAAAAAAAGTTGGCTCAACTTAAAATTTTAAGGCAACAAACTTCAGGACATTTTTGAGTTGACTCAAATTTCAACCCAATTACTGCACTTGACTCGACTTAAGTTGAGTTAAAGGGCACCTATTTTATCCCTTTTTTAAGATTTAATATTAATATTATCGTTCTTCTGAGTGTGCCAGTTTAGGTTCAGTTCAAAAAACAATTCAGATTTTTTATTATAATGTGTTAAAAAGTGTCATTTTGAGGGTGTTGTTTTAGGGGTGTGTTGCTTCACATAAAAATTAGTTTCGACTTCCCGCCCAACTTAACAAAGGGGCGGATCCAAGAGCTTCCCTGCTTTGTGCATGGCAACAGACAAGCAGACAGAGAGAAGCAACATGAGTGAGAGGACCAGCATTCAGCCATACATGTACTCGGACACAGACCAAGCAGAGACTGCTGTTGAGGAATCAATATTCCTAATGTGCCAGAATGTGTCAGAGTGGTAGTTACAAAATCATTTGGGTCTTTATATAGTTTTACAGCCGCTATGTAACGATGCATGCGTCATCCATATAAGGATGCAACGATTAACCGGTTTCACTATTAACAGCTCTTTAATTCATCACGGTTAATTAATTATAAAGGCTTCTCAACATCGTGATTCTGCACATAACAAAACTGCGGCAACTAAACAAAGTTATGCCAACTGTGTGCTAGTTTAAATTTCTGATCTTGTACACCGAGACTAATAACCATTCACACTGGATTAACTTTGACTGAGGCTATAACTAAGGCAAGTTCGTTATTTCCAATGGAGGGAGGCGCATGCGAGGCAACACGCTCACACTTTACAGCCGCAGCTAGTTGAGATGACAGAGAGCTTCTGTGACCACGGGAAATGCAAACGGCTGAAGTTTAAGGAAGACGTAATGAAAAATACACAGGTTTGCAAACCCACCTAAAGTTACAAACAATGGCGCCGATGAGAGCGATCTTGTGGTGAATGTTGATGCGCCAGCCGAGATCAATCGAGTGTTCGGAGAGAGTGCTGAAAGACTCGGTGGATCAGCTGTTTTTAATGGCTCGAATCTCGATACGTTGCATTCACTGCGTGTTCAGCGCAAATGGCCGCTAAATGTAAAATCTCTGTTGCTCATTCGTAGGAAGACGATGAAGGCTCTTGTGTTGAGCCCAATGAGCCTTACATCCAAAAATAGAGCAACGGTGTTTTTTGGTGACGTCGCTTTGACTCACACGCTGAAAATGGCGGACGTGAAACAACAAACTGAGGATGTGGTAATGCGCGCCTGTCAATCAATATTGGTCGGAACCGCACTGTCAAGTTGCAGTCGGTCTCAAAACTGCTCCAATTGGTCCACCATTTGTATGTTGTTGAATTGAAAAAAAAGGACTGGGTGTGTTTATATCACCCCAATATGACTGTATATACACTATACCTACACATATGTCTGTCCAAACAGCCTGAAAAGTAGATTTTTCACCATAGGTGCCCTTTAACTCAAAAGTGTCCTAAAGTTTGTTGCCTTGCAGCTTTATAGGAAATGTCAGCAAATGAATGCAATTTAAAATAATGTGACATCACAGTTTATTTTATATATGCTTAATATTAAAATATAATTGCTTAAATTTAATATAGTTAAAGGCAAATATTAGCCGTCCTGTGTTCAAAAAATAATTATTGTTTTGATTGGCTACAGAACAAACCAATGTTGTCTAATGACTAAATAATGAACCTAACTTGCCTAGTTAACTTAATTATCCTAGTTAATCCTTTACATTTAAACTTTAAGCTGAATACTATTGTCTTACAAAATAACTGGAAAAATAGTATGTACTGTCATCATGACAAAGACAAAAAAATTGTTATTAAAAATTAGTATTACTATTATGTTTAAAAATATGAAAAAATTACATACACTCTTAATGTCTTTTTTAATAATGTATTTACACTTTAATGACTGCCATCATACGGAGACCCGAAAGGGACATGTTGGTGGGGAAAAAGGAAAAATGGGTGAGAGAAAAAAAAAACAGTGATAGGAAAATATATATTTAAAAGTTTTTGCATTCTCTTGCAAAGATGTTTTGTGAGAGAATGCAAAGATGTTTTGAAGAGCAGCAAATGAATCTCTCGTTTTGTTTTGTTTGATAACAGAGGTGTCAAGAATGCACAGATCTTTAATGAAAGCGTTCGATAACTTTAGTGTTTGTGCTCATTTAAGAGAAAATTAGTTGCGTTTAAAATAAAACACACAGGACAAACATGTTTACATATTATTAAGTGTATTTGTCTGTTTAAACACACACATGAATCCCGAAGTGTCCTGCACTTTCGCTCCTCTTTAAATGGCGTGTACAGAAGCTGATCTGAGATCAGTTTATCATACAGAGCGTGTCTGTCAGTCAGCGCTTACCAGCCATTGTCTTACATGCATTCGCTGATTCAGAGGTTGCATATGAAGGGCGATGATCGACGCACTGCTTTAATGGAAAGAAAGTGAATGCAGACATTTTTTTTATTCATTTCAGCGTGCTTTCAAGATTAAAAATATATGAAAAATATGGGAAAATGTTTAATGATAGGATGATAGCGGGATAGAATAATAAAATAGCATATGGGAGAATCCCGGCAAAAACGGGTGGGTTGACATGCATGAAGTGAACAGGAAATGTTTGTGGAACAACAGTTTTGCGAGGGAACGCAAAACATCTTTGCATTCCCTCGCAAAACATCTTTTCGAGGGAATGCAAAAACTTTAAAATATATATTTTCCTATCACTGTTTTTTTTCTCTCACCCATTTTTTTTCTTCCACCCATTTTTTTCCCATCATCATGTCCCTAATACCAGTTCGTTCTTAAATTAATCTAAATTCTAGATAGAAACACAGAGCTCATTTTGGACTGTCAAACAGACTAAATTTGCATTTTCTATTAGGAATAACAGTGTCAGGAAGCAGCGTTTTTAAGCGTTGTATCTGCATGAATGCTGCTTTGCAAATGGGAGATTTTCAGTATATAATCAGAGCTTTTTTGTGCTAATGAAGTTTACAAGAACTACACTGTGAAAAAAAAATCATTAATTAACAATTTCTGTAAACAGTATATCATTATTTACAGCTTTTTTTTCTGAGTATTTACGGTTGTGAATTATATTATAGGATGTTGATCTCTGTTATGTTGATTTTTGATGATGAAAAATCAACTCTACAGTTTAACAAAGTGACTTTTATTGACATTTTAGTAGTTTGAAATATAATATAACGTATAGGAAATAATATACAGAGAAAGAAGTCAGTAAAATAGCAGGAAAAAAGTGCTGGCAGTTTAATACCAGGTTTTTATATGGTGATTTAAAACAGCAAACCAGACAATATATCGCTTTAAACTATTAAAAATGTCAATAAAAGTCATTTTTTACAAATCATCAGGGTCTCATGATGCAATAAAATACATAAATATTAAAAAATAACAGCAACATGAATCACAAAATGTGCAGCGCAGTAGGTAGTGCTGTCGCCTCACAGCAAGAAGGTCACTGGTTCGAGCCTCGGCTGGGTCAGCTGGGTCGTTTCTTTGTGGAGTTTGCATGTTCTCCCTGCATTTGCGTGGGTTTTTTTCGGGTGCTCCGGTTTCCCCGACAGTCCAAAGACATGCGGTACAGATGAATTGGGTGGCCTAAATTGTCCGTAGTGTATAAATGAGTGTGTATGGATGTTTCCCAGAGATGGGTTGCAGCTGGAAAGGCATCCGCTGCGTAAAACATATGCTGAATAGTTGGCGGTTCATTCTGCTGTGAGACCCCAGATTAATAAAGGGACTAAGTCGAAAAGAAAATGAATGAATGAATGAATGAATGAATCACAAAATATGTAAAATTGTTAATTTAAGGATATTTTTTACAGTGTAGTATAACTAATAATAATTCATTATAATTGAGCGAGTTTGATTTGGTGGAGCAGTTCATTTGAAGTACATGTGCTAGTATAAAATAAACCCCTATAACCAAAATGTTTAAGGAATATCAAAATATTGTTGCCTTGCTGGCGGCACGGTGCCTCAGTCGCCTCACAGCAAGAAGGTCGCTGGTTCAAGTCCCTTTTGGGCCAGTTGGCCAGTTTCTGTGTGGAGTTTGCATGTTCTCCCTGTGTTGGCCAGTGTTTACTTCCAGGTGCTCCGGTTTCCCCCACAGTCCAAAGACATCGCTATAGGTGAATTGGGTAAACTAAATTGACTGTAGTGTGTGTGTGTGTGTGTGTGTGTGTGTGTGTGTGTGTGTGTGTGTGTATGTGTGTGTGTGTGTGTGTGTGTGTGTGTGTGTGTGTGTGTGTGTGTGTGTGTGTGTGTGTGTGTGTGTGTGTGGTGTGTGTGTGGTGTGTATGAGTGTGTTTCTCAGTACTGGATTGCAGCTGGAAGGGGATCCGCTGCGTACTGTAAAACATATGCTGGAATAGTTGGCGGTTCATTCCGCTGTGACGACCCCTGATAAATAAGGGACTAAGCCGAAGGAAAATGAATGAATGAATGAATGTTGCCTTGCTAACACTAATTATTCTTGAGCAGATGATTTTTCACAGCTTCGTCTGCTGTCTAAACATTTCTCTCTTGATGGGTTGTGTCTTTTCAGGTTGAATCTCAGATTGCATGTCTTATGAAATGATTACGCACACGGAGAGATCTGACATGTTTTTTTACTCTGCTATGGCGTGAACCTCTTGCCTGCTGTTGCCAGTCTGTTCTTACTGTAGGCGTTGGGAAATATTTATGAAGCAACACTTCCCACTATTGGTTGACTGTGGATAGTGCAACATTGCTGGAGTGTCTTGCCACCAGCAAGAGAACATTATTTCAGTCAGTTGCACCACATCTGCTCATGCAATTAATCCTATTATAATTTTCATTATTAATAATGATATAATTCATGTCGTTAGAATAAATGTAAAATGTATTTTAAAATCTGCTATGTAAATTGTAGATTTTTATTATTTAAAATATTTTTATTAAAATGTTTTAATTGATATTTATATGTTTTTAAAACAGAATCTAAAATTGTTTAAAAATTACTCAAATTTGTAATTAAATTATTTTTTCTATATTATATTCATTCATTCATTCTTTTTTTTCCAGCTTAGTCCCTTTATTAATCAGTTATTAACCGTGCTGCCCTTCCCCTTCCCTTGGCTTCAAAATTTACCCCTGAGAAATGGGACCCCACTACAACACCTGCAAATGTCATCATATGCCATCGCATGAGATCATGAGATCAATGGTGGCGACTTCTGTAGTTATTCCAGTTGTGTTATATTTTGGTATTTATCTTCATGAAATCACTGAAGGCATATATTATGTTATCATGACAATATAATGTGACAACAAGATCGTGAGTGTACTGTGCGTTTATACCGTGGCCATATTCATGTAAACACACGAAAACAACATTAACGTTATAGCAGACACTGTAAAAAGCTCATTTCCAGCCACTAAACTTTTCTGACAGGGTATTTGAGTGTCATCGAGTGTCAGAATGTTGTAGGACTGCTGTACATGAGATATTATTAGGGATTATAGATATTTTATTTATTTATAGGTTTTTATTATAGCGTTTTTTTAAAAAGCATGATTGTAAAACAAGAAATCCATTATGAATATATAAAAACATGTGCTTGTTTGAAATTTTCGTAGCGCTTGGTTTCGAGTGTGGTTCTGAAAAATCCTTGTTTGAAAGGGTATCTAGCCCTTCCCCTTAGCCCTACGCCTTCAAGCTAAAGAGAATTGAGACAGGGGTAAGGGGAAGGGGTAAGCGGTAAATTTGGGATTGGGCCTAAGTTTTAAATATCTGACTATGCAGTCTAAATGCTCCATTGGTCATGTTCATTGTCTGTGGTCATGTGTATTAATAGAGTCTGTGTTTTTTCTCCCCAGAGTTTCCTCAGTAGAAGACTGAAGGGGTCCATTAAACGGGCCAAGAGTCAGCCCAAACTGGACCGAACCAGCAGCTTCCGCCACATGATCCTCCCTCGCTTCCGCAGCGCCGACCAGGAGCGGTACGTCCCACATCTGTGTCATGATGCTCACTTCAGAGCTGGTCTGATCTGTAATAAAAATCCCCCTGAAATCAAATAGAAAGGTTTTTAGGTGTTAGTATCAATATGTTGCTCTTAAGTTTGTCTATAATATGCTCCAAAACTATACATACAATACAATTAAACTATACAATACATTAAGAAAATAAGCATTCTTCAAAAAGTTTCTTACTTTCACTAATGCTTATGACATCACTGCACACTTTGGCTTCTCACCAGATCTTCTGACCAATCAGGTGATCTGAAATATCTCAAGAGTCCCGCCCCCATGACTAACACATTAGTTTTATTCTGTAAAGGTCTTGATAACATTTCTACCAAAATTCAAATACAAATCTTGTCGTTTGAAGCATTTTATTTTCCAGAAAATGACATGTTATTCAGAACAACAATTTAATTTTGTTGTGACTGAAATTTGTTTTTGTTTTTTAACTATTATTATGAATTGTAAAACAGTTTAAACATTAAGAGAATGGGTCACACTACAGTTCTTGCTATTAACAAACCATTAACTAAGACTTTTAGCTTCGTAAAGAATTAATTTGCTGCTTATTAACTGTTATTAAAGTAATAGTTGGGTTTACATTTACAGTTGAAGTCACAATTATTAGCCCCCCTGAATTATTAGCCCCCTGTTTATTTTTTCCCCAATTTCTGTTTAACGGAGAGAAGATTTTTTCAACACATTTCTGAACATAATAGTTTTAATAACTCATCTCTAATAACTGATTTATTTTATCTTTGCCATGATGACAGTACATAATATTTGAATAGATATTTTTCAAGACATTTTTCTATACAGCTTAAAGTGACATTTAAAGGCTTAACTAGGTTAATTAGGCTAACTAGGCAGGTTAGGGTAATTAGGCAAGTTATTGTATAATGATGGTTTGTTCTGTAGACTATTGAAAAAATATATAGCTTATAGGGGCTATAAATTTTGACCTTAAAATGGGTTTTAAAAAATTAAAAACTGCTTTTATTCTAGCCAAAATAAAACAAATCAGACTTTCTCCAGAAGAAAAAATATTATCAGACATACTGTGAAAATTTCCTTGCTCTGTTAAACATCATTTGGGAAATGTATATACTATAAATTCAAGGGGGGGCTAATAATTTTGACTTTAACTGCATGTATTGGGTAGGATTAGGGATGTAGATCATACTTTATAAGTACTAATAATACCTTAATAATAAGCAGGTAATAAGCCAGTACACTGAAAAGAAAATATTTCCGCAAACTTATTGCAAAACATATATGTATTGAATTTAAACAAACAAATTAAAATTACTAATGTTCAACTTAATTTGTTTGTTTAAATTTTGCCCAAATAAATTGTTTACAACAACTTAACTTAATTTTTTTTGTAAATCTAAGCAATCTTCTTTGAATCATTGTTTTTCAGTGTAGTTAATGGTGAGAATAGGTACAGAAACTAAAGTGTTACCAAACATTGGTATGTTTGGTACCAATGTCTGAAATTATAAAACAATTTTAATATTTTATGCCAAAAATCCTCTAAATGATAACATTTTTAAGCAAAGTTAGTCAGTAGTTAACAAAAACAAAAATTACATTGTACACAAACACATAACTGTAAATGGCAAATACAAGGAAACTACGATGTTTTTATCATATACTATATACAGTCAAGCCCGAAATTAATGGGCTTTGAATTTTGGTTTGACTGTATATATTGCATGGTTGCCTCAAAAAAAATCTGTATGATACTAATGATCAAATCATCATATACATATTTTTGTACATCAGCAGATTTTGAGATGGAATTATGTTATAAATACATATTTTCGTATAGCCACAGAAAGTATGTATTGAAAAAGTATATAACCTATAATATAGTTGGTAAACATACAGTTGAAGTCAGAATTATTAGCCCCCCTTTTAATTTCTTTTCTATTTTAAATATTTCTGAAATTATGTTTAACAGAGAACGCTCTGGTTACTAAAGTAACCCTCGTTCCCCGAGGGGGGGAACGGAAATGCTATGTGGAAAAACTTCCACTATGGGGATTTCGTCAGAATCCAATCATCTGAAAGAGTATAAAAACGGGCCAATGAAATGCCAATGAGTTGGCGGCGTCAGCGTGCACAGCTGTCTTGAATGACAATCAGCCTGGCATAAAAGGCTAGCATGTGCTCAGCAACGACATCCTTTTCTAGCTGAAGAGGCTTTCACACTCAACAGCTAAGGGACAATCGTTGTGGTGAAGGAACATAGCATTTCCGTTCCCCCCCTCGGGGAACGAGGGTTACTTTAGTAACCAGAGCGTTCCCCTTCGGGAGGGGAACTTCAATGCTATGTGGAAAAACTTCCACTATGGGCAAATTTATGGAAAGCGCCACAACGAAAGAACCTTACCATGTCTCCAGTGAGGGGCGCGCCACGCAGCAGTACGAGCGCACCTGCATCGCTGGAGACACAGTCCTCCAACGTGTCCCCTGGCCCTTACTTACCTTACTTACCTTTTCTGGTTTAGATATATTTTTCGGGGAGTCGTAAAAATACACCTAGTTAGTTTCTAGGAATTTTTAAATACGACAGTACGTTGGGAAAGCGTTCAGTCCCGATAGGGAGGACGCTGCGGAGGCCACCTGCTGCCCGGAGGGGGAGACCTGGTGGCAAATAGCGTATGGACTAGCCCTGAGAAGGGGGAGTGCACATACGAAGAGGTGGTTAGCGGGGAGGGAAGACACGAGCCCGCCTAGGAGGGGGGACTACATCGTGGCTGAGTGAGCGTATGGGATCGCCAGCGGGGATCGCACATAGCAGGCACCTATACCCAGAACGCGGGATGACCAGCGGGCATACCTACAACGTAATGGGCCAACATTTGACTGCTCCGCTGAGTCAGATGCTGGGGGCCTCGGAGGAACTCTGCAGGGTTCGCCGAGTGGGGAACTCAACTGACAAAGCGAGAAAAGCGCACGTATCTCTGTGTTAGAGAGAAAGGCGCAGCAAGCGTTTTACAACACCTAACCGAATTTCCTCATTCACCGCTCGTGAGGAAATCAGTTCACTCGAAGATAAATCTCACAAATGTTCAGGTGTCGCCCAGCCCGCAGCTCTACAATGTCTGTTAGAGAGGCGCCGCGTGCTAACGCCCAAAAGGATGCGCGCTTCGAGTGGAGTGCGCTCTCACTCCTGGCGGACACGGCTCGCCCTGGCTCGATAAGCGAGGGAGATGGCATTCACTGTTCAGTGGGCCAACCTCTGTTTAGATACAGCACTTCCCTTCTGCCGATCACCGTAACAGATAAAGAGCTGCTCAGAGGATCTAAGCTCTGAGTACGGTCCGTATAATACGCAAAGCGCGAACAGGACACAGCAATAAGGGGCTGGGTCTGCCTCCTCCGTGGGCAGCGCTTGCAGGTTCACTACATAGTTTAAACGAGCGCTGTAGGAACCTAGGGCCCCTAGGTGGGCCGGGGTCTCAGGTAAACGTGAGAGTGGGCCGGCCCAAAACGCTGGCACATTTCGCTGACCGAAAATTCCTCCAGATACCCGCCTATTTGACCGATGCCAACGCAACCAGCAGAGCTGTCTACCTGGACAGAAATCATATAGATACTGAGTCGAGTGATCGAGCAGACCTCTCCTAAGAGAGATCTTCAAATGGGTAAGAGAGGGGACAGGATATATATCCACGTCTCGCGCCTCTGGGGACTGGATGATGAGGCGATGCTTTCCCAGCGCGTCGCCATCGCCGCATCCTCAGAGCGGGGATGATCGCCACGCCAACCCCTCAGTGCGGAGGGGACAGCCTTGGCTCCAGCCAACTGAAGGAGGATAGCATCACACTGATCTGGCATGTTTGGGGTTTCCTTCTCGGAGAGAAGTACACCACACAGCGAATAGACTCCACATCAGGGCATAGGCATGCCTCATAGAGGGTGCTCTAGGCCTGAGTGATGGTGTTAACCACCTAACGGTAGGTCACCTAAGTCCTCCGCGCTCCATCTATGGGACACACGTGATGTCCATAGAACTAGGCGCGGGTGCCAAATGGTGCCTGTCCCCAAAGAAGAAGTTTCTTCCAGGGGACATGCCAGGGAGGGGCCATCACGAGGAGAGAGCTAGAATACAGGTTTGATTGGGCCTGAGAGGCGAAATGCATAGACCTGTTCCTCGTCCTCCCTGACTTTACACAGCATCTGTGCGAGTAGGCTCACTGGAGAAATGCATATTACGCACGCCCCGGGGCCAGCTGTGTAGCCAGTGCGCAGAACGCACCCATAACAGCTGGACAGTCGGGGGTGGAGCCTCCATTCTCCCAGGCGAACTGCCGTGAGAGCGCAGCGGCTGCACGGTTGAGCTCGGCGGGGAAAAAATGGAATGCAGCGATTGCGCCGCGTATGACTCCGGGGGAGCAGACGGCGAGCGAGCTGAGACATGCGGCGACAGCGAATATCTCCCTTGCGGTTGATATACACCATCGCCACCATGCTGTTCGTCCTGACCAGCACGTGTTTCCCTTCTAACACCGGTAAAAAACGGTGCAGCGTGAGATACACTGCCAACAGCTCCAGGCAGTTAAGATGCCAATGCAACCAGCTTCCTACCACGGAACCACAGCTGCATGCCCGCAACACACGGCCCCCCAGCGCGAACTGGAAGCATCCGTCAAACGACGACATGCCTGGACGCTTGTTCTAGAGGCCCGCGGGCCTGTAGAACACAGGGTCCATCCAGAGGCTGAGGGCGCGGCGACACAGCGGAGTGACAGTCACCCGGTGCGCGCTCGCGTGCCATGCGCGTCTAGGGACCCGATCGTGAAGCAAATGCTGAAGTGGTCTCATATGGAGCATCCGAGCGGCGAGACCGCGGCTGCGGATGTCATATGCTCCAGGAGCCTCTGAAATAATATCAGTGGGACCACATATTCCTGTCGAACTCTCTCAGACAGGCCAGCATCAGCCCGGCGCGCTCTCGGGGGAGGCGCGCCGTCATGGTGATCGAGTCCAGCTCCAACCCGAGAAAAGAGTTGCTCTGCACGGGGGCGAGGCTGCTCTTTTCTCGGTTGACCTGAAACCCCAATTGGTCGAAGTGCCAAAACACCTTGTCTCTGTGCGTAATCAATTAATCCCGCGAGCGCGCTGAAATCAGCCAGTCGCTTGAGATAATTGAGTATGCGGATGCCCGCAAGCCGAAGCTGGGGCACCCTCCGCGAGCTTGGTGAAAACCCGCGGAGACAGAGAGAGCCAAAAGGGGAGGACTTGTACCGCCAGGCTCGACTTCAGACGCAAACCGCAGGAAACTGACGGTGGCGTGGAAGTATGGAGACATGAAAGTACGCGTCCTTCAGGTCTACTGCTGCAGACCAATCCCGAGGACGAACGCTCCGGAGGGTGCGCTTCTGCGTAAGCATTCTGAACGGCAGCTTGTGAAGCCAGCGGTTCAAAACGCGCAGACCGAGGATTGGCCGTAGCCCACCGCTCTTTTTGGGTACGATGAAGTGCGGGCTGTAAACCCGCTCTCCATCCCGGCTGGAGGGACCGGTTCGATTGCATCCTTCGCCAGGAGGACAGCAATCTCCTCTCGCAAGACAGGGGCGGACGCAGGACTGACCCTGGTGAAATACACACCCGTGAACTTGGGAGGCCGTTTCGCGAACTGAATCGCGTAGCCGAGTCTGATCGCGCGGATGAGCCATTGCGATGGGCTGGCCCGCGCTAACCAGGCAGGCAGAGCCCTCGCAAGTGGCTTCGTCCGCACGATCGCTGACGTACCAGCGGTGGGGCAGCGCGGAGTGGGTGGGCTCAACCGGGAAGCACTGGGGTCCCACAGGAGAGCAGGAGGCAAGAGCTTCACTCTTGTCTCGCACCCGTACTCCGGAGGTGGGGCTGGGAGGGGGAGAGAAAGGAGACCGTTCTCTCTCGCTCCGCGAGCCACTGGCGAAGTGCACCGATCCTGCGAGCTGGAAAGCATAGCGTCCCAGACTGGCAGTGTTCGGGCTGTCACATCCGGGGAAGGGAAAAAATGCTCTTTCTCTGAGGTTTTGATAGCGTTTTTTAACGCTGTTTAGAAGAAGAGCCCCGCCCTCCAGCGGGGAAAGAGCAAATTTCCTCCTCTCCAGATGGCCCGTCTCAGGGACGCTTCGCGGTTCGTTTACTTAGCGGTTCGCGGTTCGAACTTAGCGGCGCCCTGGGGCGGGGAGCGCTGGTTGCCTGCGAGATGCTCGGCGCAGCCGCTTGGCCAGAGGCGCAGGCGGGGGCGACCGAGCAAAGCCGCAGGCGGGCGCTCTCGGCGTGAAGCAGTGGATGTGGATGGCTCGGCGGGGAGGAGCGGTTTTACGATCCCGCCGAGAGATGGTATTACCCATCGCCTCCGACTGCTCGCTCACCGGCGTGAATTCCTGGGCGAATTCACTGACGGTGTCGCCGAACAGGCCAGCCTGGGATATGGGTGAGCTAAGAAAGCGAACTTTGTCAGCATCACGCAGATCACCAGGTTTAGCCCGTGGTGGCGTTCCTGGGCCACTAATGTGACCATCGTCCTTCCCTGGGGCACACACAGCCGACTTCAGTCGATTGCTGTGCGGAGCTCATGCTCAGTCCTGGGTCGGAACCATCCCCGCGCAGCTGGGCCAGCGCCTGCGCTAGGGAGCGCTGGTAGGTGGCCGTAGCATGCATGGTGAGGGCGGAGGCGCACGCAGCGCACTGCGTGGGCTTCCTGTGCACATCCAGGAAGAAGGGGACGTGGAGGCTTAGAAGGTCTTGCCTTCTTTATCTCCTCCACATCACACCCCTCTAGTCGGTCCGTCCGCGGGGCTGGGGGATAAACCATCTCCAGACCCACGGCCGAAACAGCCTGGGAAGCACGGCTGCAAAGTCTGCTTCTGGATTCGACGCCACGCCCATCATCCCGGAGGAAAAGAGCAGGTTCGAATCCTCATCAGACAATAACAACCAACCCTCCAAGGATGGTGAGGATGAAAGCGCACGCAGATCGGGCAGAAAAAAGTGCCCTCCAAGACTGCGTGAGCTTACTGCGCACTTTCCGGGAAGAAGGGGACGGAAGGCTTAGAAGGTCTTGCCTTCTTATATCCTCCACATAACACCCATCTAGTCGGTCCGGCCGCGAGCTGGGGGATAAACCATCACCAGACCCACGGCCGAAACAGCCCGGGAAAGCACGGCCATCATGTCTGCTTTTTAGATGCCAACACCGTGCTCTCCACCCCGGAGGGAGGGAGCGAGCGGGTTCGCATCCTCATCAGACAATGACAGCCCATCCTCCGATGCAGCGATGGACATCTGATCCTCGGTGTCATCAAGTGAGAGGGCGACCACCCGAGGATGGAGCGCTTCTCTCACCTGAAGCTTGGATGGAGCGCGTGGAGGAGCGAGAGGTCCGCGAGCCCGAGGGCGGCGGATTTACTCCCACTGAAACCCTCAGATCTGCCCGAGTGCCAACCGCAGTGCGGGGGACAACTGGGGTGGGTCGCTCTTTTGCAAGAGCGAGCCGCGATCTTAACTGCGCAGCAGACATGACATCACAATGATGGCATGCACTGCCCGCGAGCACCGCATCAACATGCTGGACCCCCAGACATGAAACGCAGTGCTCGTGCCCATCATCCGGGGACAGGAAACCACCGCAACCAGAAACGCACGGTCGGAGCGACGTCTTGAAAAAGACGCGCTGCACAACCGTGTTGCTCTTTTAGGAAACTTGCTTCCTATATACATACCGCTCTTGGAGGACCGGACCCAAAGGACGCCAGGCAAGGGAGAACAACCCAGCTCGACCATCTGCCACTGCGTATACGCGCTCTGGACCGGGAGAAGCTGCTTCTCGATCTCTCTCTGTAGACACAGGTTGGAGATACCCTCATAGACTCTCTCAGAAGCTCGTGAAAGGCTCTGAAAGCGAAAAAGGATGTCGTTGCTGAGCACATGCTAGCCTTTTATGCCAGGCTGATTGTCATTCAAGACAGCTGTGCACGCTGACGCCGCCAACTCATTGGCATTTCATTGGCCCGTTTTTATACTCTTTCAGATGATTGGATTCTGACGAAATCCCCATAGTGGAAGTTTTTCCACATAGCATTGAAGTTCCCCTCCCGAAGGGGAAAGGAAATTTTCACAGTATGTGTGATAATATTTTTTCTTCTGGAGAAAGTCTTTTTTTTTTATTTCGACTAGAATAAAAGCAGTTTTTAATTTAATTTATTTTAATTATTTTTTAATTTTTATTTTAAGTTTTTAGTTTTTTAATAACCATTTTAAGTTCAAAATTATTAGCCCCTTTAAGCTATATTTTTTCGATAGACTACAGAACAAACCATCATTATACAATAACTTGCCTAATTACCCTAACCTGCCTAGTTAACCTAATTAACCTAGTTAAGCCTTTAAATGTCACTTTAAGCTGTGTAGGAGTGTCTTGAAAAATGTCTAGTCAAATATTATTTACTGTCATCATGGCAAAGATAAAATAAATCAGTTATTAGAAATAAGTTATTAAAACTATTATGTTTAGAAATGTGTCGAAAAAATCTTCTCTTCATTAAACAGAAATTGGGGAAAAAAATAAACAGGGGGGCTAATAATTAAGACTTCAACTGTAAATGCCAATATCAAATTTTATATAATTCAATTCAAGATTATTTGTATAGCGCTTTCCACAATAATTATTGTTTTAAAGCAGCTTTACAAAAGGTGCACATTATTGCGTTAAGGTTATTAGTTATCATAACTTTATTAGTTACTAGTTACTACTTTATTAGTTTATAACTTTGATTAACTAACTAGTAACTAACTAGTAGCTTTTTACAGTTAAAGTTATTATATATAAGCATAGTTAACCTGCAGTTATATAGTATAAAGGTGACGTCTATGTGTACATCTTCAATGGAGTCTAATCTGTGTATGTGCTGTCCTTGAAGTCTTCGATGGTTGGCATCATCTCTATACAAGTCTTGGATCTATATGGCAGTATATGTCCAGAATTCACTTTCTGTATGGGTACTATTGATCTGGAATAAAATAAAGTGCATTAAAATAATGTCGGCAAATCAACATTTTTGGTCAAACTGCTCCATTTAAATCCCGGATTGCTCTCCAATTTAATATCTCTGAGTCTGAAATGTCCTTTAGTTCCTTATTAGCGTCTTGGAGCATCAGACAGGTGCAGCGGTGCTCTTGTCATGGTTTATTCATTCATTTATTCATGCTCCGAGCTCACTGTCAGCCTGTGGTCTTCAAGAATCCGCCAGCTTGTGCTTTTTGAAGCTCTCGTTCAGTTTGGACAGGGAAGCGCCTCAGTGACTCTTTCTGTTCAAAGGGGAAGTTTTTCACTGTGTTGTAGCTTTGAAACGAAAGGCTGTGCTGCTGTTTGGAGGAATTCTAACAGACGACTCCACTTTCATTTAATGGTTTGATTCAGTCGCTTTGATTGTCATATGGTGTACGGATGCAGTCTAACAGCTGGAAGGACAGCGTGAGGTGCCGAATTTTCAGTCTTTTAGCCTTCGTTTCTTTTGCTGTGCTTCATTTTAGGAGGTACAGTGCTCGACAAATGTACACCGCATTTTGAAAATGAATATTTTTATCCATTTCTCAGTGAATATGGGTTTTATATATAATAAATACTGCTGTTTAAGTGTTCCCTTTATTTTTTTGAGCAGTATATTTTGGTGCATTTGAATAAAACAGATTTAATAAACGGATGTATTTTTTTAAATAACATTTTACACATCAAACTTCTTTTTTAACTCCTTACAGATGAGGGAATAAAATAATAATAATATAAAAATGACAAATAAAATAAGAAAAATAACACAAAATAAATAAATAAAGAGTACTACCATCATAAACTCTTTTAAGGAGATACATTTGTACATCAAATTACATTAAGTTACATTGTAGGTACCTTAAATCAGGGGTGTCCAAACTCGGTCCTGGAGGGCCGGTATCCTGCAGATTTTAGCTCCAACTTGCCTCAACACACCTGCAAGCATGTTTCTAGAAAGCCTAGTAAGAGCTTGATTAGCTGGCCCAGGTGTGTCTGATTGGGGTTTGAACTAAACTTTGCAGGACACCTGCCCTCCAGGACCGAGTTTGGACACCCCTGTCTTAAATGATATTGGTAAGAGGTTAATTAACCTCTAAATGTACATATCTAAATATCTTAAACAATTTTCGGTCCTTTAGCCTCCGTTTCCTTTGCTGTGCTCCATTTTAGGAGGTACAGTGCTTGACAAATGTTACTGAGTACACCCCATTTTAAAAATGAATATTTTTATCTATTTCTCAGTGAATATAGGTAAAATATATAATATACTGCTGTTTAAGTGTTCCCTTTATTTTTTTTGAGCAGTATATTTTGGTGGATTTGAATAAAACAGAATTAATAAATGGATATATTCTTTTAAAATAACATTTTTCTCACCAAACATCATTTTTAACCCCTTACAGATGAGGGAATAAAATAATAATAATATAAAAATTACAAATAAAATAAGAAAAATAACAAAAACAAATAAATAAGGGGTACTGCCATTATAAACGTCTTTGAGGAGAAACATTTGTACATCAAGTTACATTGAGTTACATTGTAGATACCTTAAATGATATTGGTGAGAGGTTAATTAACCCCTAAATGTACATATCTAAATATCTCTAACAATTTTCAGTCCTTTAGCCTTGCTTTCTTTTGCTGTGCTCCATTTCAGGAGGTACAGTGCTAGACATGCATAAATGAGTACACCCCATTTTGAAAATGTTTATTTTTATCCATTTCTCAGTCAATATAGGGAATATATTTTGCTGCATTTTAACAAAACAGGTTTATTAAACATATATATTTTTTAAATTAATATTTTAGTCACAGGAACTTTTTATTTAAGGTTTTTCAAAATATTTTTTACAGAACAACCCCTTCCCCAACAATTTAAGCCCTTACATATGAGAGAATAAAAAAACGAATACAAAATTGGCAAATAAAATAAGAAAAATAACACAAAATAAATAAATAAAGAGTACTGCCATCATAAACTCTTTTCAGGGGTTATTTTTGTACATCATGTTACATTGAGTAACATACCTCAAATTACATTGGTGAGAGGTTAATTAACCTCTAAATGTACATATTTGAATATCTCTAAAAAAATGTCAGTACTTTAGCCTTGCTTTCTTTTGCTGTGCTCCATTTTAGGAGGTACAGTGCTTGACATACATAAACCAGTACACCCCATTTTGAAAATGAATATTTTTATCTATTTCTCAGTGATCATAGGTAATATATATAATATATACTGCTCTTTAAATGTTCCCTTTATTTTTTTGAGCAGTATATTTTGGTGCGTTTGAATAAAACAAATTTAATAAACGGATATATTCTTTGAAAATAACATTTTACTCACCAAACATCTTTGTTTTTTTTTTGTTTTGTTTTTTTAAAGATTTTTTGATGCATTTTTTTTACAGAACAACTCCTTCCCCAACAATTTAACCTGTTACATATGAGGGAATAAAAATACTAATACAAAAATGACGAATAAAATAAGAAAAATAACACAAAATAAATAAATAAAGAGTACTGCCATCATAAAGTCTTTTGAGGAGATACATTTGTACATCTAGTTACATTGTGTTACATTGTAGTTACCTCAGATTACATCGGTGATAGGTCAATTAACCTTTAAATGTACATATCTAAATATCTCAAACAATTTTCAGTCTTTTAGCCTTCGTTTCCTTTGCTGTGCTCCATTTTAAGAGGTGCAGTGCTCGACATATGTAACTGAGTACACCGCATTTTGAAAATGAATATTTTTATCTATTTCGCAATGAATATAGGGAATATATTTTAAATAATTGTGAATAACATTTATTAATGTTGAATTTTGACAGTTAATGTTGAATATTTTTGCATTTGAATAAAACAGATTATTAAACAGATATGTTTTTTAATTAATATTTTACTCACTGAACATCGTTTTTTATATCGAAGTTGATATTTAGCCACCCCATATTGGTGTTTCGTAATATCGAATTTTTTTATGAGGTGAGTTGTTAGCCCAACGCTCAGCCCTCAACCTGGAGGACCAACACATATACATTATGGACAATTTAGCTCTCCCAATTCACCTATAGCGCATGTCTTTGGACTGTAGGGGGAACTGGAGCACCTGAAGGAAACCCACACCAACACGGGGAGAACATGCAAACTCCACACAGAAATGCCAGCTTGTCCAACTGGGACTCCAATGACCTTCTTGCTTTGAGGCAACAGTGCTACCCACTGAGCCACCATGTCGCCCTCTTCTAAGCATTCATTCATTCATTCATTTTCTTTTCGGCTTAGTCTCTTTATTAATAAGGGGTCGCCACAGCGGAATAAACCGCCTACTTATCCAGCAGATTTTATGCAGCGGATGCCCTTCCAGCCGCAACCCAACACTGGGAAACACCCTTACACTCTCATTTACACACATACACTACAGACAATTTAGCTTTGTGGGGGACTTGTGGGGGAAACCGGAGCACCCAGAGGAAACCCATGCCAACACGGAGAGAACATGCAAACTCCACAAAGAAATGCCAAATGCTCAAACCAGCGACCTTCTTGCTATGAGGCGACAGCGATATCCACTGAGCCACCATGTTGCCCTCTCCTAAACATATTTTGTAAAAAACAAAACAGCAAAAAAATTAATCGGTAAAAATCATACAACATGCAAATGATGACAGTGTTCGTTTTCTCCTACACTGTAAAAAAAATTCTGTTAATTAATAGTTTTCCTATTTCGTGCTTCACAAGTGTTTTCTATTTATTTACAGTTGTGAATTGCATAGAGGGAGATCTCTGCTCTGTCCAATTTTGAGATTGAAAATTCAAATCTACAGTTTCAAGTCAACAAAGTGACTTATATTGAAATTTTGATTGACATATTATTGGCAAGTTTGTAAAAATAACAGAAAATGTACTGTAATGATCATGTTTTTGTACCATCATTTACAACATCAACTCAGACCCAATATATTACTTTATGCCAGGGGTTCTCAACCTTTTTCTCTTCGGGGCCCACTTCTTTCTCTAATCAATTTTTGAAGGCCCACCTGTCTGACATTTTGTTTTTAAATGTTTGTATGAAATGCTCATTAAAACCTTTATTAATTTATATTATAAATTTGTTGTGCCTTCTATTATTTTCTATTATCAGCATTTTATAAAGAAAAAATATAATTTTATTTCAATTTAATTATACAGTTAAAGTCAGAATTATTTGCCCCTCTTTGAAATTTTTCTTCTTTTTTAAATATTTCCCAAATTATGTTTAACAGAGCAAGGAAATTTTCACAGTATGTCTGATAATATTTTTTATTCTGGAGAAAGTCCTATTTGTTTTATTTCGGCTAGAATAAAAGCAGTTTTTAATTTTTTTAAAAAACATTTTAAGGACAAAATTATTAGCCCCTTTAAGCTATATTTTTTCGATAGTCTACAGAACGCTCCGGTTACTAAAGTAACCCTTGTTCCCCAAGGGGGGGAACGGAAATGCTATGTGGAAAAACTTCCACTATGGGGATTTCGTCAGAATCCAATCATCTGAAAGAGTATAAAAACGGGCCAGTGAAATGCCAATGAGTTGGCAGCGTCAGCGTGCACAGCTGTCGTCAATGACAATTAACTTGGCATAAAAGCCCAGCATGTGCTCAGCAACAGCATCCTTTTCTAGCTGAAGAGGCTGTCACTCTCAACAGCTAAGGGACAATTGTTGTGGCAAAGGAACATAGCATTTCCGTTCCCCCCCTCGTGGAACGAGGGTTACTTTAGTAACCGGAGCATTCCCCTTCGGGGAAAAACATCCACTATGGGGAAATTTTGGAAAGCGCCACAACGAAAGAACCTTACCATGTCTCCAGTGAGGGGCGCGCCACGCAACAGCACAAGCGCACCTGCATCGCTGGAGACACAGTCCTCCAACGTGTCCCCTGGCCCTTACTTACCTTACTTACCTTTCTGGTTTAGATATATTTTTCGGGGAGTCGTAAAATACACCTAGTTAGTTTCTAGGAATTTTAAATACGACATTACGTTGGGAAAGCGTTCAGACCCGATAGGGAGGACGCTGCGGAGGCCACCTGCTGCCCGGAGGGGGAGACCTGGTGGCGAAATAGCATATGGACTAGCCCTGAGAAGGGGAAGTGCACATATGAAGAGGTGGTTAGCGGGGAGGGAAGACACGAGCCCGCCTAGGAGGGGGGACTACATCGTGGCTGAGTGAGCATATGGGATCGCCGGTAGGGATCGCACATAGCAGGCACCTAAACCCAGAACGCGGGATGACCAGCGGGCATGCCTACAACGCAATGGGCCATCGCCTGACTCCTCCGCTGAGTCAGGTGGTGGGGGCCTCGGAGTAAACTCTGCAGGGTTCGCCAAGTGGGGAACTCGACTGGCAAAGTAGAGAAGGCGCATGTATCTCTGTGTTAGAGAGAGAGGCCCAGCAAGCGTTTACAATACCTACTGATTTTCCTCATGTACCGGGGTTTCCCAACACCCTTGAGGAAACCGGCTCCACTCGAAGATTGTAAAATCTACCAAATGTATTGGGTGTCGCCCAGCCCGCAGCTCTACAGATGTCTGTTAGAGAGGCGCTGTGTGCTAACGCCCAAGAGGAGGCAACACTCCGAGTAGAGTGAGCTCTGACTCCTGGGGGACACGGCTCGCCCTGGCTCAGATAAGCGAGGGAGATGGCATCCACTATCCAGTGGGCCAACCTCTGTTTAGATACGGCACTTCCCTTCTGCCGACCACCATAACAGACGAAGAGCTGCTCAGAGGATCTAAAACTCTGAGTACGGTCCACATAAATCCGCAAAGCGCGGACAAGACACAGCAACGAAAGGGCTGGGTCTGCCTCCTCCGCGGGCAGCGCTTGCAGGCTCACTACCTGGTCCTTAAACGGTGTGGTAGAATCCTTGGGCACATATCCAGGCCGGTGTCTCAGGACAACGTGAGAGTAGGCCGGCCCGAATTCCAGGCACGAGTCACTGACCGAAAATGCCTCCAGGTCCCATTCCCTCTTAATCGAGGCCAGCACGACTAGCAGAGCTGTCTTCAGGGACAGAAATCTCAAGGATACTGAGTCGAGTGGCTCGAAGGGATCTCCACGTAGGCTTGTAAGCACTACCTCGAGATCCCAAGAGTGCATGAGAGGGGGGCGTGGAGGAAATATCCGCCTCGCACCTCTGAGGAACCGAATGATGAGGTTATGCCTTCCCATGGTGCCGCCATCCACCGTATCATGATGAGCGGAAATGGTGGCCACGCAATCCTTCAGTGTGGAGGGCGACAGCCTCCGCTCCAACCTATCCTGAAGGAAAGAAAGCACAACACTGATCTGGCAAGATCGGGGGTCTTCTCGGTGAGAAGCACACCACTCAGTAAATAGACTCCACTTCAGGGCGTAGCATGCCTTGTAGAGGGTGCTCTAGCCTGAGTGATGGTAATAACCACCGCCATCGATAGGTTACCTAAGTCTTCCTCGTGTCTATGGACCACACGTGGAGGTTCCACAGATCTGGACGAGGGTGCCAGATGGTGCCCTGTCCCAGAGAGAGGAGGTCCTCTCTCAAAGGGATCTGCCAGGGGGGGGGGGCTATCGCGAGGAGGGAGAGTTCTGAAATCCAGGTCCGGTTGGGCCAGAGAGGCGCAACTAGCAAGACTTGCTCCTCGTCCTCCCTGACCTTGCACAGTAGCTGCGCGAGTAGGCTCACTAGGGGGAACGCATATTTGCGCATGCCCCAAGGCCAGCTGTGGGCCAGTGCATCCGTGCTGAGGGAGCCCTCGGTCAGGGAAAAGAACCACTGGCAATGAGCGTTCTCGGGGGAAGCAAACAGGTCAACCTGGGCTTCCCCGAAGTGCGCCCATATCAGCTGGACAGACTTGGGGTGGAGTCTCCATTCTCCCGAGACTAGGAGCTGCCGTGAGAGCCCCTCGGCTGCACGGTTGAGCTCGCCCAGAATATGAATGGCGTGCAGTGATTTCAGCCGCGTATGACTCCAGAGGAGCAGACAGTGAGCAAGCTGAGACATGCGGCGGGAGCGCATACCCCCCATGCGGTTTATATATAAGCCACCGTCGCTGTGCTGTCCGTCCTGACCAGCATGTGTTGCCCTCTGAGCACCGGTAAAAAACCAATATATATATGCCAATGCAGCTGGGTTCCCTTCCATAGGTCCGCAGCAGCATGCCCGCAACACACGGCCCCCCAACCCATACTGGAAGCATCCGTCGAGACGACGACATGCCTGGACGCCTGTCCTAGGGGCACTCCGGCCCGTAGGAAAGAGGGGTCCCTCCAGCGGGTGAGGGTGCGGCGACACAGCGCAGTGACAGTCACTCAGTGTGTGCCCACGTGCCATGCGCGTCTGGGGACTAGATCGTGAAGCCAATGCTGAAGTGGTCTCATATGGAGCAATCCGAGCGGCGTGACCGCGGCTGCGGATGCCATATGCCCCAGGAGCTTGGTAAAACCCACGGAGACAGAGAGAGCCCGAAGGGGAGGACTTTGTACTGCCATGCTCGACCTTCGAACGCAAACCGCAGAAACTGCCGGTGTCGTGGAAGTATGGAAACATGGAAATACGCTTCCTTCAGGTCTATTGCTGCAAACCAATCCTGAGGATGAACACATCGGATGATGTGTTTCTGCGTGAGCATTCTGAACCGCAGCTTGTGACGGCAGCGGTTCAAAACGCGCAGGTCTAGGATAGGCCGTAGCCCACCACTCTTTTTGGGTACGATGAAGTACGTGCTGTCAAACCTCTCCATCTTGGCTGGAGGGACCGGCTCTATTGCATCCTTCGCCAGGAGGACAGCAATCTCCTCTCGCAAGACAGGGGCGGACGCAAGGCTGACCCTGGTGAAATACACGCCCGTGAACTTGGGAGGCCGTTTTGCGAACTGAATCGCGTAGCCGAGTCTGATCGTGCGGATGAGCCACCGCGATGGGCTGGCCCGCGCTAACCAGGCAGGCAGAGCCCTCGCTAGAGGCTTCATTTCCACGATCGCTGACGTACCAACAGTGGGGCAGCACTGAGTGGGTGGGCTAAACCGGAAAGCACTGGGGTCCCGCGGGAGAGCAGGAGGCGAGAGGTTCACTCTCGTCTCGCACCCATACTCCGGAGGGGTGGTCGGGAGGGGAAGAGAAAGGAGACCGTTCTCTTGCGCTCCGTGAGCCACTGGCGAAATGCACCGATCCTGCGAGCTGGAAGGCATAGCGTCCCAAGCTGGCAGTGTTTCGGCTGTCACATCCGGGGAAGGGGAAAAATGCTCTTTCTTTGGAATTTGAGGGGTATTGAAAAACGCCGTTGGTGTTATTTGTTGGGCCCGGCCCTCCACCGGGGAAAGAGCAAGTTCCCTCCTCTCCGGATGGCTCGTCTCAGGGACGCTTCGCGGTCCGTTTACCGGACTTAGCGGCGCCCTGGGGTGGGGGCGCCGGTTGCCTGTGGGATGCTCGGCGCTGCCGCTTGGCCGGAGGCGCAGGCGGGGGCGTCGGAGCAGGTCTTGAGGCTGCAGGCGGGTGCCCTCAGCGAGGAGCAGTGGAGGTGGATGGTTCGGCGGGGGGAGTGGTCTTACGGTCCCGCCGATAGATGACTTTGCCCATCGCATCCGACTGCTCCTTCACCGCCGTGAACTCCTGGGTGAATTCACCGACGGTGTCGCCGAACAGGCCAGCCTGGGATATGGGCGAGTTAAGAAAGTGAACTTTGCCAACATCGCGCATATCTGCCAGGTTTAGCCAGAGGTGGCATTCCTGGACCACTAATGTGGCCATCGACCTTCCCAGGGCACACGCAGCCAACTTGGTGGTACGCAGAGCATAGTCGGTTGCGGTACGGAGCTCATGGAGCAGACCTGGCTCGGAACCACCCTCGTGCAGCTGGGCCAGCGCCTGCGCTTGGTAGCGCTGGTAGGTGGCCATAGCGTGCAAGGCGGAAGCAGCCTGGCCCACGGCTGTGTAGGCTCTGGCTCCAAGGGAGGCAGATAACCTACACGCTTTGGACGGGAGACGAGGCTGACCCCTCCAGGAAGAGGCGCCACGCGGACATAAGTTGACCGCAATGACGCGCTCAATCTGGGGAATCGTCTCGTACCCCCTGGCTGCTCCACCATCAAGGGTGGTGAGGGCGGAGGCGCACGCAGATCGGGCAGAGAAAGGTGCCCTCCAAGACTGCAAGAGCCTACTGTGCACCTCCGGGAAGAAGGGGACGGGAGGCTTAGAAGGCTTAGCCTTCTTGTCCTCCACGTAGCACCCATCTAGTCGGTCCGGCCGCGGGGCTGGGGGATAAACCATCTCCAGACCCACGGCCGAAGCAGCCCGGGAAAGCACGGCCAGCATATCCGCGAGTTTGAAGTAATCAATCAGAGAACAGGAGAAAGTGGATTACTTTGATCATTTTAATATAGCATATTAAAAATGAAATCCAAAAATTATAGTATAATATTGAGAGTTAATTTTAATCTCGCGGCCCATCTGCAGGATCGCTGAGACCCACTAGGGGGTCACAGCCCACCTGTTGATAATCCCTGCTTTGCACTATTCAAAATGTCAACAAAATGTCAACAAAAGCATAAAAAGTTAAAAAAATATATATATGGAAAACTGGCAGCATGGTGGCTCAGTGGTTAGCACTGTGGCCTCACAGCAAGGTCGCTGGTTCAAGTCACAGGTTGGGCCATTTGGCATTTCTATGTGGAGTTTGCATGTTCTCCTCGTGTTGGTGTGGGTTTCCTCCAGGTGCTCCGGTTTCCCGCACAGTCCAAAGACATGCAGTCTAGGTGAATTCAGTAAACTAAATTGGCCGTAGTGTATGAGGTTACTGGGTTGCGGCTGGAAGGGCATTCACTGTGTAAAAACATATGCCGGAATAGTTGCCGGTTCATTCTGCTGTGGCGATCCTTAATTAATGAAGGGCTAAGCTGAAGGAAAATTAATGAATGTGAATTTACAGAAACTGTCAATTTACAGATTACAGTTTTTACAGTGTATGAGTACAGTTGTCCTCTTGTTATCACTCCATCTCTGTCCTTCTTTCTCTCTATACGTCTGTCTTTGTCTTCCTCCTTTCAGTTCCTCCAGTTTACATAACGTTTTGATTTCCTCTGAGAAGACTCTGGCTGTCTTACTCTTCGTTCTCTCTCTCTTTCTCTCTCTCTCTCTCTCTCTCTCTCTCTCTCTCTCTCTCTCTCTCTCTCTCTCTCTCCCTTTCTCTCTCCCTCCTCCACTCGCTCTATCATTTATTTCATTCTGACTCACTCCTGTGGGTCTATTTTTATACCCTCCATCTCTCTCTCTCTCTCTCTCTCTCTCTCCTCCACTGTATGTAGTTAATGCTGCGAGGCTGAATGTATACATGTACAGTGATTCTCTGAAGACGCAGGGGAAGCCACACATCACTAGTAGGGATCGAACGCTTTATCATGCTTTTTTTTCTCTTGATATTTATGTAATCGCACTTCTCGATAGGCTTGTCAATCTTCTCTTCAGCTGTTTGAAGGGTTTTGCGTGTCTAAACTGCGATGTGAGTGTGTGTGGGGGTGTTTGCAGGTACACTAAGGGAAAGGTGTGTGTTGTTTTGTAAAGTAAATGGGCTTGTTTTCGTGCTGAGAGTAATTAGAAACTCTTTCACATATGCATGCAGGGACACCTTTGACTTTTAAGATCATGTGTCAGGGTTAATTTAACCATATTTATGTTGAAAACCTTTTTTTTTTTTTTTATGTATAACTCCAGTGCCATATCTTTAGTTTTATTTGTTAATTACCCACAGTGCACGTATTAAACTTCATCATGAATAACTTCAGAATAAGTATTTAATCATTGTCTGTCTTTTAGGCACAATATCAACAACTTTAGGCTCGTTTTAGATTATTTGGTATCACTTATTTTGATTGTCCCTTTAACACATTTTGTTGAATATATGTTACATTGCATCTACATGCCAACTAATTCTCAATAGATTATAAGTAGACTGTTAGGTTGGGATTAAGGTTAGTGTAAGTTGACATGTACTTGCAAAGTTTCTTATAGTCAGTTAAATGTGTGTTGAAAGAGCAGTATCAACAGATATTAAGCAGACAGTCTACTAATGAGAATGTAAATGAGAAGTAATTGGCATGCAGTTGCAATGCAACTTTTAGTTAACAAAATGTGCTATAGGGACCATCAAAATAAAGTGTTATTTTAGTTTTGTTGTTGTTTTTAACTACAAAAGCGAGTTTTTTTCTTTTTAAAAGTGAGTTTTATTGAAAAGTAATCATTCTGAACATTTTTATGAAGTAATATAGCTTGTTTTATATATATAAGGAAATTTTAATACTTTATATATTTTATACTTTTACATAAATTATTTTAGTATTATATGGATGGATTGTGGATAGATGAATGGATGATATAATAGTATAAAAAAATGTATTCTTTAAATTGAAAAACAAAAAAACTATGCCCTAAATTCTATCTTATTGCATGTTATTAAAATGAATAAACATTTAGTGAGAATTGTTTAATCGAGTCCAGAAACTTTGCACAAATATATGCTTTTTTCACAAACTTTTGTAAAATATATATTTGTAAAATTATATATTTAAAAAAAAAATATAGCTTAAAGGGGCTGATAATTTTGACCTTAAAATGGGTTTTAAAAAATTAAAAACTGCTTTTATTCTAGCCAAAATAAAACAAATAAGACTTTCTCCAGAAGAAAAAATATTATCAGGCATACTGTGAAAATTTCCTTGTTCTGTTAAACATCATTTGGGAAATATTTAAAAAAGAAAAACAAATTCAAAGGGGGTTCAATAATTCTGATTGCAACTGTATATATATATATATGTGTGTGTGTGTGTGTGTGTGTGTGTGTGTGTGTGTGTGTGTGTGTGTGTGTGTGTGTGTGTGTGTGTGTGTGTGTGTGTGTGTGTGTGTATATATATATATATATATATATATATATACATACAGTATATATATATATATATATATATATATATATATATATATATATACAAATACATCTATATATATATATTATTTCTTTTTTTTTCTTTTTTTTTTTTTTTTTGCGTTGATGTTCATGCCAACTTGGCAGAAACAATTGTATTGAACAGTTAAAGTCAAATTTATTAGCCCCTCTGGTTATTATGCTTTCAATATGGCAAATACAAAATAAATGAGTTATTAGAAATTAGTTCTTAAAACTATTATGTTTAAAAATGTGTTGAAAGAAAACTTCTTTCCCTTAAACAACACTTGGGAAGAATTTTTAAAAGAATTAAAATTTCACAGGAGGGCTAATAATTTTGACTTCAACTATATATAGCGTGCTTTGGCTCAAGGCCGCAGACCGAGTGCCTTAGTGTCCCACCAATGATGATATACAGCCATATCGTACTGCTACGAGTGTATTTATACAACAGTTTGACGGCATAATCACTTTTTCCACATTTTTTTATGTTACAGCCTTATTCCAAAATGGATTAAATTCATTTATTTCTTCAACATTCTACACAGAATACTCCAATAATACAATGTGAAAAAAGAGTTTTTGAAATTGTTGCAAATTTTCTAAAAATAAAAAACCTAAAAAATCACATGTACATCAGTATTCACAGTCTTTGCTCAATACTTTGTTGATGCACCTTTGGCAGCAAATACAGCCTCAATTCTTTTTGAATATGATGCCACAAGCTTGGCACACCTGTCTCTGGGAATATTTGCCCATTCCTCTTTGCAGTACCTCTCAAGCTCTATCAGGTTGCATGGGAAGCGACGGTGTACAGCCATTTTCAGATCTCCCCAGAGATGTTTAATAGGATTTAGGTCTGGGCTCTGGCTGAGCCACTCAAGTACATTCACCGAGTTGTTGTGAAGCCACTCCATTGATATTTTGGCGGTGTGCTTTGGGTCATTGTCCTGCTGGAAGATGAACCAGTGCCCCAGTCTGAGGTCAAAAGCACTCTGAGGCAGGTTTTTATTCAGGATGTCTCTGTACATTGCTGCATTCATCTTTCCCTCTATCCTGACTAGTCTTCCAGTTCCTGCTGCTGAAAAACATCCCCACAGCATGATGCTGCCACCACCATGCTTCACTGTAGGGATGGTATTAGCCTGGTGATGAGCGGTGCCTGGTTTTCTCCAAACGTAACACCTGGCATTCACTCCAAAGAGTTCAATTTTAGTCTCATCAGACCAGAGAATTTTGTTTCTTATGGTCTGAGAGTCCTTCAGATGCCTTTTGGCAAATTCCAGGCAGGGAGTGGCTTCCGTCTGGCCACTCTACCATACAGACCTCATTGGTGGATTGCTGCACAGATGGTTGTCCTTCTGTAAGGTTCGCCTGTCTCCACAGTAGAACGCTGGAGCTCAGACAGAGTGACCATCAGGTTATTGATCACCTCTTATTGATCCCTGACTAAGGCCCTTTTCCGCCGATCACTCAGCTTAGATGGCCGGCCAGCTCTAGGAAGAGTTCTGGTGATTCCAAACATCTTCCACTTACGAATAATGGAGGCCACTGTGCTCTGTGATTGGAACTTTCAGAGCAGCAGACATTTTTCTGTGACCTTCCCCAGCCTTGTGCCTTGAATCAATCCTGTCTTGGAGGTCTACAGACAATTCTTTTGTCTTCATGCTTGGTTTGTGCTTTGACATGCAATGTCAACCCTGGGACCTTATATAGACAGGTGTATGCCTTTAAAATTATGCCCAATCAACTGAGTTTACCACAGGTGAACTCCAATTGAGCTGCTGAAACATCTTAAGAATGATCAGTGGAAACAGAATGTACCTGTGCTCAATTTAGAGCTTCATGGCAAAGGCTGTGAATACTGATGTACATGTGATTTTACAGGTTTTTTATTTTTTATTTTATTTTTATTTTTTTCCAAATATATTTATTAACATTTTGTGCAGATACAATATCATATACATACAAAAATAAGTAATACACTGTTCTGCTTTTTCACAATTAAGAACCAATGACCATCAGAAAAAACAATATAGTTATAAAATAACACAGTAAATGTAAAGAAATGAATTAATAAAATAAATACAACAACAACAAAAAAAAACTAACTATAAAAGTAATAAATAAATTAAAAATAAGAATAATAATAATAATAAAAAAACTTTATTCCTCTTCTGCTTCAAGATGAATAGTGTCAATATAATTCAACAAAGGTTTCCATGTTTTGTAAAAAGATTTTAAAGACCCTCTTAATGAAAACCTAATTTTTTCCAATTTTAAACACAAAAAAATTTCTTTTATCCATCTGTCATATGAAGGTGGAGATGTATGTTTCCATTTAAGGAGAATGAGCCTCCTAGCCAATAATGTGGTAAAAGCCACAACGTTCTGTATTGTTGAAGGCAAATTTGGCTCAAAAGGAATTCCGAATAGTGCTGTTAAAGGGTTTGGAGTGGCTGATATGTTAAAAGTTTTCTCAAAAGTATTGAATATTTTAGACCAAAACAGTGTCAATTTGGACAAGACCAGAACATGTGTGTGTGGTTTGCTGGAGATTGTTGACACCTATTACAAGTATCACTTCTATTTGGGTATATTTTGGCTAATCTGGCATTAGTATAGTGTGCTTTGTGAAAAATCTTGCACTGCATTAAACTGTGTCGGGCACATATAGAAGAACTATGTACAAAATTGAGTATATAATCCCATTCTATTTCACTGATTGTGATCCCCAACTCTTGTTCCCAGGTGTTCTTAGGTAATTCAGAGGAATCAAAATTCAAAGAATTTATTGACCGATAGATGACAGAGACTATCCCTTTTCTGACTGGATTAAAAGAAAGAATGGCGTCCATTTTTTAATCAGGAGGAAGATTAGGAAACTGAGTAAACTGGTTTTGTACAGAATGTCTTATCTGAAAAAAGCGAAAAAGATGAGTTTTGGGAAGATGAAACTTTTCAGACAAATTTGAAAATGACAAAAATATACCTTTTTCATACAAGTCCTTAATGGTATTAAGGCCCTTAGAAGACCAGTCACGAAAAACAGAATCAGAACACTGTTTTTTTATTTTTTAAACATTTGCAACAATTTCAAAAACTCTTTTTTCACATTGTAATTATAGGGTATTGTGTGTAGAATGTTGATTAAATAAATGAATTTAATCTATTTTGGAATAAGGCTGTAACATAAAAAAGTGGAAAAAGTGCAGCGCTATGAATACTTTCTGTGTGTGTATATATATATACTTCCACCTACAGAAAACAGGTGGAAACATAATTCAAACCCTCGATTCTTCTAGAAGAGGCTAAAGTCTAAAGCCCAGTGAAAAAAACTTCCTGAGAAACAGTGTTGTATAAAATGAAATGAAATCCTGACCTCGTCATGTAGGCGTGTGATGTAAGTGGACCTGTGAGCTCGGTCTCTCAAAGACATGCTGTTATTGCTCCCTCACAGGACTCGTCTGATGCAGAGCTTCAAAGAATCGCACTCCCATGAGTCTTTGCTGTCTCCCAGCAGCGCAGCCGAGGCCTTGGATTTGACACTTGATGAAGACGCCATCATCAAGCCTGTTCACTCCAGTATACTGGGACAGGAGTACTGTTTCGAGGTGACATTTAGAATCTGTCCATCCATTCCTCCAACCATCAGTCCATATATTTTGTTATCCCTCTATATATCATCATATCTGTCCATCCATCTTTCCATCTGTCCATTTATTCATCCGTCCTTCCACCATCGTCAAATCCATCCATCCATCCATCCATCCTTCCTTCCATCAGTCCATATATCTTGTTATTCCTCTATTCATCATTTTATTCATCCATCCATTTTTACATCTGTCATTTATCCATCCATCCTTCCTTCCACCATTGTAAATGACATCCATCCATTTATCCATCCATCTTTCCATCATCATTAAATTCATCCATCCATCCATCCATCTATTCATTTGTCCAGGTTTTTATCCATCTTTTAATAATTATATCCATACTTTTAACAATCCATTAATTTTTCTATCTATCAATCATCATCCATTCATCTTTCTTCTGTTGTAATATCCATCCATCCATTTATCCATCCATCCATACATACATACTCACATACATCTATTCATTTGTCCATAATTTTTATCCATCTTTTATCCATTAATCCATTCATATTTATATCCATCCATCCATCTCTGTCTTTCATTGTAACATCCATTCATCTATCTATTCATCCATACATACATACATCTATCCATTTGTCCATAATTTTTATCCATCTTTTCATAACAATATCTATATTTATATTAATCCATTAATCCCTTCATTTTTATATCCATCCATCTGTACATCCATACGTCAATTTGCCCATAATAATTTTTATCCATCTTTTCGTAATTATATCCGTCATTACATCAATCCATTAATCTTTCTATCTATGCATTGATCCATCCATCCTTTTTCCATTTTAATATTAATTCATCTTTATGTCTTTCAATGCAATATACTGTACATCCATCCATCCATCTGTCCAAATATCTTTTAATCTATATTTCATCATTATATCTATCCATCAACATATCCATCCAGCCAGCCATTCATTATTACGTTCATCCATTCATCCAGTCTTCCTCTATTGTAATAATTTTCCATTATATCTGCCTATCCAACTTACAGTGTTTTAGTTTGTGCATCCAGCCATCCATCCATTGTTATGTCCATTCATCTATCCATCCAGCCATCAATTGTTATATCCTTAGTTGTTTTATTTTACCATAACTCTATCTATCTATCTATCTATCTATCTATCTATCTATCTATCTATCTATCTATCTATCTATCTATCCATCTATCCATCTATCCATCTATCCATCTATCCATCTATCCATCCATCCATCCATCCATCCATCCATCCATCCATCCATCCATCCATCCATCCATCCATCCATCCATCCATCCATTATTGTCCATCCCTTATTATGTCCGTTCATCTATGCCTGTTTGTCTATCCATTCATTGTTATGTCCATCCATCCATCTTTGTCCATTCATCCATCCATCCAGCCATCCATCCATTGATTTGTCCATTCATCCATCCAGTCATCCATCCACTATCTATCTATCTATCTATCTATCTATCTATCTATCTATCTATCTATCTATCTATCTATCTATCTATCTATCTATCTATCTATCTATCTATCTATCTATCTATCTATCTATCTATCTATCTATCTATCCATCCATTATTGTCCATCCATCCATCCATCCATCCATCCATTATTGTCCATCCATCCATCCATCCATCCATCCATCCATCCATCCATCCATCCATCATTGTCCATTCATCCATCCATCTAGCCATCCATTCATTGTTATGTCCATCCGTCCATCCATCCATCCATCCATCCATCCATCCATCCATCCATCCATCCATCCATTATTATGTCCATTCATTCATCCATCCAGCCATCCGTTCATTGTTATGTCCATCCATCCATCCATCCATCCATTGTTATATCCCTAATTGTTATATCCTACCATAACTCCATCCATCTATCTTTCTTTCCTATCTATCTATCTATCTATCTATCTATCTATCTATCTATCTATCTATCCATCCATCCATCCATCCATCCATCCATCCATCCATCCATCCATCCATCCATCCATCCATCCATCCATCCATCCATCCATCCATCCATCCATCCATCCATCCATCCATCCATCCATCCATCCATTATTGTCCATCCATCCATCCATCCATCCATCCATCCATCCATTATTGTCCATCCATCCATCCATCCATCCATTATTGTCCATCCATCCATCCATCCATCCATCATTGTCCATCCATCCATCCATCTAGCCATCCATTCATTGTTATGTCCATCCGTCCGTCCATCCATCCATCCATCCATCCATCCATCCATCCATCCATCCATCCATCCATTATTATGTCCATTTATTCATCCATCCAACCATCCGTTCATTGTTATGTCCATCCATCCATCCATCCATTGTTATATCCCTAATTGTTATATCCTACCATAACTCCATCCATCTATCTTTCTTTCCACGTAAATCTATTCATCATTTTGTCGATCAGTCCTGCTTTCTATCTATCTATCCATCCATCCATCATTATATCCATCCATCTCAGATACAGGGACTGAACTGGTGCCACTATTGGCACAAAAAAATCACACATTTCATCTTGAAGCAATTAATGCATGACTGTATTAGCTCCGGTGCCCTGTGGAATTTTGTTGCTCTTTCTTATTATTATAATTACGCTGATGGCTGAAACTGTGAAACTCATTATTCCTTACTTTAGGTGATAACTGCTTCAGGAACAAAGTGTTTTGCCTGTCGGTCGGCTGCGGAGCGAGACAAATGGATCGAGAATCTACAGAGAGCTGTCAAACCAAACAAAGTGAGTGCAATGAAGAAAAGAGAAGAAGGAACTTTGCATTTATCTTTCCTCTTCAACCCTGACTGCATCAGTCTGCTTCAGTAACAACCTCTCCTGTCATTTCCATCTTGACACACATTTTACCCTCTACTGGTGTTTGTAGGATGAACTTGAAACAGCTTCCATGTGCTGTTCTGACACATAACCAGTTCCTTAAAGCAACACTATGTAAGACTTCAACCTTAAAATAATGTTTCTAATCAGTGGTAGAATATTATATCAGTGGTAGAATCACTTTAAACTAGATGAGTTTTAACTTATCTGTCTTGCGTCACCTGAAATCATCCTTGCAACTTTGGGCAAATGACCCTGTACACATATTGTGTATAGGAAAGTAGGATGGAAAGTCTTGACATTTGACTTTCGCTCTGCATTTAACACAAGCAGTGAACACATACAAACACACCATGAACACACACCCGAAGTAGTGGGTAGCCATTGCTGCGGCATTCGGGTAGCAGTTAAGGAATTGGTGTCTTGCTCCAAGGACTCTGTATTGTAACAAAGGAGTCGGGGTACAACAGAGTTTAGGGGTCAAACGGAGTTTATTTACAGCTTAGTCAGGCAGGCAATGCTCAACAGGAACAAATGGTGTCGTGAGGGGACTCCAAAAGCATAGTCATGGTCACAGGCAGAAGTCGATGCAGGCGGCAAAAAGATAAACAAAGAACAAAACAAGGGTCAGGAAACACGGCAAGACTGGACTAGGAAACACTTTGTAAAGTTACAGGTAAACAGTAAAACAAACAAGGGTCCAAAACCATAAAAGGCAAGACAAGGAAAACGCTAGGAAATGCTCACTTACAGTTAACAAGACTCAGCAACGATGTGTGTGTGTTCTGTCTTTATAGTCCATCTGATTAGTCCTGAACAGCTTCAGGTGTGTGGGGTTTTGTAATCAAGGGGATTCTGGGCCAGGTGTGTGAGTGAAGTGCATGATAGGATCGGTAGTTCAAGTAGCAGATTTGTAGTTCTTCAGTGATCTGCACAGGCTAGATCGCTGGTGATCGTGACAGGTATTGAGGGTACCGTGGTATTGAGTGTGGTATATCTCAAAAGCTATACCATGTGCTCTCTGTTCTCTCATTTTAAGTGCAAAATGTAGGACGTTTTTTTAGGCACAAATACACATAACTTGAAGTGTGCAAACGTTAGCAAATAACATTGCATGATTTATTTAAATCATCTCCTCCGATAAAATTTGTGTCTGACCAGAAAACTCCTACTCAATCATTTTGCCATTCATTTATTTAAATAGCCATTAAATAACATGATTATTCAGCTCAAAAATGTGTTCAAAACTTTTTTCTTTTTTAGTTTTTGTCAGTTGCGATAAGCACAACTATTGCTGTTCACTTTTATTACTATCTTTATACTCCCGAGCATAACCCGTTCAAATAATTGAGACCAATATTTAGTCTGTTTTTTAAGCAAAAATGCATGCATAACTATTGCTGTTTACTGTTATGCATTCTCGTATTCATTTACGTAAACTAAAATTAATAATAATTAAATTTACTTTCTGTGAATAAACTCAAACTGTTCTAATGCATTGTTCATAACTGAGTCATTTCATTTCTTAATTTATTTGCACATTAAAAAGTACTAAAAATGTCTATTAAATTCAATTCAATTCAATTCATCTTTATTTGTATAGCGCTTATACAATGTAGATTGTGTCAAAGCAGCTTCACATAGAAGATTATAGTGAATTGAAAACAAAGTCAGTTCAGTTTTCAGAGATTAAGTTCAGTTCAGTTTAGCTCAGTTCAGTGTGGGTTAATAATCACTACTGAGAGTCCAAACACTGAAGAGCAAATCCATCGATGCGCAGCTCTACAGATCCCGAACCATGCAAGCCAGTGGCGACAGCGGCGAGGAAAAAACTTCACCAATTGGCGAAAGTGAAGATTTAAAAAACCTCGAGAGAAACCAGGCTCAGTTGGGCACGACCATTTCTCCTGTGGCCAAACGTCTTGTGCAGAGCTGCAGTCTAGGCGCATGAAGCTGGACCTCAGCGAAGACTCGTCTGTCCTTGGAGCGTCACAGGGGTCAGTCTCAGGCTCTCACTCCACGATGACCACCACAGCAGCTGCTCAGGATACGGCCTGGTCCAGAAAACCTTGGGATCATCTCGTCACTGGTCTTGGATCGCATCAATGGCACTGCATAGTCTGAGGGCCTCGGGATGAGTACCCCCAGGTGGAAATACAGAATAAGGAGAATAATTAGCGTAGCTGCTGTTCATAGTGTATATAAACAAGAAGCAGAATCCTGTGTGGGGCACATCATGCGTCATACCACTATATGATGCACTGAGTGTATGCTTTGCTAAAAAGATAGGTCTTTAATCTAGTTTTGAAGAGCGAGAGTGTGTCTGAGCCTCGGACATTATCAGGAAGGCTATTCCAGAGTTTAGGGGCCATAAATGAGAAGGCTCGACCTCCTTTACTCGACTTTGATATTCTAGGTACTACCAGAAGCCCTGAGTTTTGAGATCTTAAAGAGCGGGTTGGATTGTAGCGAGACAGGAGGTTGGTTAGATAAACAGGAGCTAGATTATTTAAAGCTTTATAGGTAAGGAGTAATATTTTAAATTCAATACGAAACTTAACAGGCAGCCAGTGTAAGGAGGAGAAAATTGGGGTGATATGATCATATTTTCTAGATATGGTAAGAACTCTGGCAACTGCATTTTGCACTAGCTGAAGTTTGTTAATAGAGGATGCTGGGCAGCCAGCAAACAGAGCATTACAGTAGTCTAGCCTAGAAGTCATGAAAGCATGGACTAGCTTTTCTGCATCTGATATGGATAGCATACTTCGCAATTTAGCAATATTTCTCAGATGAAAGAAAGCAGTTTTTGTGACATGGGATATATGATTTTCGAAAGTTAAATTGCTGTCTAATATGACACCCAGATCTTTTATAGTAGAGCTAACGCTAACTTTGTATCCCTCTAATTGCAGGTCGAGTTGTGAGGAGTGCTGTGTACAGGATTTAGGCCCAATAAGTAATAATTCTGTTTTGTCTGAGTTTAAGAGAAGAAAATTGTTGGTCATCCAGTCTTTAACATCTTTAATACACTCAGTTAGCTTAGACAGTTCAGACATCTCATCAGGTTTAGTTGAAATGTATAATTGAGTATCATCTGCATAGCAGTGAAAACAGTTGATCCCGTGTTTTCTAATAATGTCTCCCAGGGGAAGCATGTATATTGTGAACAGCAAAGGGCCTAAAACTGATCCTTGAGGGACCCCGTACTTTACTGGCCTGACTTGTGAAAGCTGTCCATTAATATTCACAAACTGGTAACGATCAGCTAAGTATGACCTAAACCATTGAAGGGCCTGACCTTGGACACCTGTAGAATTTAAGCGGTTTATCAGAATATTGTGGTCAATGGTGTCAAATGCGGCGCTAAGATCGAGTAAAACTAATAGTGAGACGCACCCTTGGTCAGCAGCTAAGAGTATATCGTTGGTTATTTTTACTAATGCAGTTTCTGTACTGTGATGAGGCCTGAAACCTGACTGAAACACTTCAAAAATATTGTTTGTCTGCAGAAAGGAGCATAATTGGGTAGAAACAACTTTTTCTAGTATTTTAGACATAAACGGAAGATTTGAAATAGGTCTATAATTAGCTAAGTTGCTCGGGTCCAGTTGTGGTTTCTTAATAATAGGCTTAATAACAGCTAGCTTGTAAGGATTTGGAACATGGCCTAAAGATAAAGAAGAGTTGATAACATTAAGGAGAGGTTCTCCTATAACAGGTAGCAATTCTTTCAGTAATTTTGTTGGAATTGGATCTAACATACATGTAGCTGATTTAGAACTATTTATAACTTTATCTAGCTCTTCCTGTTCTATGATTTTGAAGCATTGTAGGTTATTTTGATTCAGTGAAAAATTTTCTGGATCTGGAGTATTAGGCGGTGCAGAAAGTTTAACATCTTCTATTTTCTGTCTAAAGCCTTCTATTTTATCACTGAAGAAATTCATGAAGTCATCACTACTGATTTGCGGTGGGACATTTTGTTCCAAAGATGATCGATTATTTGTTATAATGATAAATAACTGGTTAAATTCATTCACAAAGCTAAATGTCAATAAATAATAAACAAAATGTAATTTTTACGCCAGTTTGAATTTACTCAGGGAAACTGACTGGTTGAATTGATTGGTCTTGATAAAAAAAAAAATTATATATATATATATATATATATATATATATATATATATATATATATATATATATATATATATATATATATATATATATATATATATATATATATATATAAAGATATATATATACATACACACACACACACACACACACACACGCCTGTCCAAGTTTTAGAAACAACAAATAAATTACTTGACTTCTAGTTGATCATTTGGTATCAGAAGTGGCTTATATAAAGGGCAAAGGCCTCTAGATTACACTTATTTTCCAAACTAAAATATGATAATGCCTTGATTTTTAATTATTAAATACCAACAGTAGCATTTAAAGTAAAAAAATACTGTTAGTAAATCTAGCCCAAAGAGTCCTAATAATGTGTTTTCATCTCATGCAGTTTGAGCAGAAGTGAGACAATCAAAATGCTGCATAATGTTTAAAAAAAGCCTGCTTATATGAGGTTAGGTTATATGAGCTGTAAGTTTTACGCTGACATTGCTATGCTCTTCTTCTTCTTCTTTTTTTTTTTGAATGATTTATTTAACAATATTTATGAAAATGAGCGGTGTAGATTGACTCGTCCAGATGTTCAGTCAGCAGGAGTTTGGGCTGAATCATGTTGCATGGAGAACATGACACAAGCGTCCAAAAATGATCAGCCCACAGATGCGTTGTCAAAATTACAATAAATGAGGACAGACCAAGGGTGTTCATTAGTTTGGTTTATTAGCTGATTACTTGAAGAAGTTTCTGAACTCAAGAGGAAGTCAAAGTTGTGCGTGACTGATTATTTTATTGTGAAAAAATGAAGCATTCACTTACTGACAAAAAATGGGGTTAAGATTCTCTTTAGGTTTGACATATACTGTACAAAAATGCTGGGTTCCACGCAGGGATGGGGAAAAATACATTGAAATGTATTTTAAAATAAAATACCAAATACCTTCATTTAATTGTATCAAAATAAACTACAGAATACAGCAGCCACAAATGTGTTTCAAGTGAAATACTGTATTTTTGTATTTTAAAATACTACAAAACACTTTTACAAGTTAACATGAACCTTTGAATATGCCTATTTGATCAATCCCTTCACTGTTAGACGTGAAGTAAACTATATTTGATAGCAACAGCTTTTCTCTGAGCATGTTTTAGCAGATTCTCTGCCATCTTATTCACCTCCTACTTCTACTGTACATGAGTAGATATCTATAAATGCTTTACTTGCTTCTTTTTTATTCATTTAGTATAAGTTTGTACAACTGTTTATACAGTAGGCCCTGTTCAATGCAGATAATGAGTTATAGTACTATATCTGTTGATTATGTTTCCACCAACTGTGTGGCCAGTAAAATTGCTATAATCTCTGTACAATGATTATTCAACCTCTTAACATTCTTATATTTTAAAGGGGTGATATATAAATTGGTAAAAAAAAAATTCACAGAATTGTTCATAAAAGAATTTTTTTAGAAATTTTTGCATTATCAAACATCTTCAATATTAATCAATTTTCTGTTTAAATAACTAAGATAGCACCAATCAGAGGCGGCATTTTTATGATGTCATCATGTGGACTTCAAGTGTTTTACAGTATTTTCAAACTACAAGACACTAAAGTATTTCAATACAAAATATTAACCCATTTTCATAAACCCAATGAAATACAGATTACAAAATACTATTTTGTATTTGAAATACGTATTTGAAGTACATGTATCATAAATACTGCCTATCCCTGGTTCCACACAATCCCTTCATGTCATCCCAACGCAAATCGATTAAGTTAGCTTAATGGCTTTTACAATTTTAAGTTGACTGAACATAAAGCAATTAAGAATTGTGTTGTTTGTGCTCATTTTAAATAAGTAGTTAGAACAAACAGCACAAGGTTTTTTTTTAAGTCTAGTTGCTCCGTATAAAGCAATTCATTGACTAAAAAAGTAAGTAAACCCATTGCCTTTAAACCGATAAGTTGACTTGACTTAAAGTGATCTATTTTAATGATCTAGGCACAAATAAAGTGCATGGCACAAAAGCATTAAGACCGTGTCCGAATCCACTTTTGCTATTTTAAGGATGGAAAAATACGGTTTTGTCTAACAGGGTTGTGCTTATTCTCTTAATGAGTTATGGATGTGTTTTGAGAATAAACCAATCAGAGTCTTATCTCCCATTACCTTCAATGTCAATGTTGCACCATGGAGCGTTTGCTATTTACATGGCAGACTTTGTAAGTGGAAAAAAAAATAACGCCTCACTAGCGAGAAAACAGTTAAACAAACCATCTGCAAGACAAGAATAAAGAATGAGCCTCCTCCATTCGGCCTCTTTACTTAACTTTTATTCTTTACTCCTTTACTTTTGTGGAGTAAGGAATCCCACTCTACTGAAGACATTTATTAGCCTACATATTTAATTTTGTTTGTTAAGCACAAAGATTTTTTCAAAACTCTTTCTAAATTCAGTTCTAATTTCCAGGACACAAATAAATGAACAATAATAACGAAGTGCGGTCCAAAAAACTGAGTTATATCCAAACAAACGTCCTATTCATTCCATGTGGTGATTCATACGTCTCCAAAACCCAACAGGTGGACAAATCTAAACTACTTTTTAATAAAACAAATAAAACAACTAACTAAAAAAAGCCCCCCGAGATGAAGAAGGCATGGAGGCAGTGGTTTTTATATTTATATAGAAAATAATAATTTTTGTAACATTTTAATCCTTTAATTTTTTTTCTCATATGTAAAGATTTTTGCATATTGCTGTACATCCTGTGTGTATTAAGCAATGTGTAAGCGTTTTTTGACCGCATAGGCGCACAACTAACACGCTCTGCGCTGGACTTTAGACCTGCTTTCAGTTGGTCAATGGCGGAGTCTATTTCATTACTTCAAAATAGCAGCGAGTCAGCAATGCACGTTAACACACCTCATTTATAGACCAGCACACCTATGAGTCCATAAAGTGGTGCAAATGAATTTGCTATTTAAACAACGTGCTGCAAAACGTGAAAATAGTAACAAATCACACCATACACGTATTGCGCCTTATTGCGCCGGGTGTATGATAGGGCCCAAAAATTAGGTAAACATGTTGCCTTAAAATTATTAAGTAAATTTGCATAATTATAGTCAGCTTATAGCTTGTATTCATAATTGATATCTAAGACTTGGGTTCTGCAGGTTTTATCATGACCAACAAATATGTGAATATGTGAAATTATCAACATGTCTGTACAAATGTTTTATAATCCAAGCACTTAATAGCATGTAAACTAGATTTTATTATTAGTATGCATTAACTAGAGTAATGTAATTAATTATAATTATTTAATATTTTTAACATTAGATGCATTTATAGCTAAATAAGTCCATAGTTATGTAAAAGGTTATATAAAAAAGCACATAATTATCACTGTAGTGTTTCATAAAAGGACTGGAAATCTGTTTTAAGGGTCCATTTTAGTTGCTCTGTAAATGCCAGCAGAAAATGAATGTTCCTGTGGCATTTTGATGTGTTTAAATGACTCATCATTCTCTCTCCAGCACTTCAGACACACTGTAGGAGTTTGACTAACAGTAATTCAGATCATTATCCTTTCTAAAGCATCGCCACCCTCAAACTTACAGTCTCTCCTGTCTGTCCGCGTGTTTGATGACACACCTGAAGTACTGCAAAGTAAAGATGCATTGATTGACATGCAGAAATGATAGAGCAGACACTGAAAAACACAAGATGTTTTACATTAGCTTTACATATTTAACAAATATAACAAATGATGACCTTTGTTCATTTCATACTTCACATAAATCGGCGCCCGTGGCAGTCAGAGCAGCTCACTCTTTATGATATTTGAAATATTGAAAGGAAATTATTAAATACTGTTGTCTGAGGTTTAATAAAGGTGTCGATCAATGGAAACCACGTCTTCAGAAATGTTTGTATAAATCTTGTTAGATTGGCTTTGTATAATGCATATAAACACTAGTGCATCTTCTTTGTTTAAAACATTAACCAAGGACACACCGTTATCCTGCTGTTCTAGACGCCATCTGTATTTTAAATTTGATTGCATAATTTCAAAATATAAAGTAAAAAACAAAGTAATCTGACTTTAGTTTTTTAAAATTATGTTACATAAATGCCACTTGTATTTATTTATTTTTTTTACTTTTTATTTAAGATTTTTCAATATATTTTCTACAGAACAACCCCTTCTCCAGGGAATACATTTAAAAAAATGAAATTATAATGAAATTATAAAAATAAAAAAATAAAAATAAAATAAATAAATAAATAAAAGGTGTTGCCATCATAATTACTTTCCAGGGGACACATTTGTACATCAAGTTACATTGTGTTACATTCTAGTTACCTCAAATTACAGAGGTGATAGGTTAAGTTACTTCTAAATATACATATCTAAATATGTCGTAATTATAGGTGGGCATAGATTAATTTTTTGAATCTAGATTAATCTAGATTAATTTCAAAACTAATCTAGATTAATCTAGATTAAAATGGCTCATTTGAATTCTGCCGAAGGCATTCAGAATATGTGTGCTACCCAAATAATAAGTCTTTGAGAACGGGTTTCTCAAGCCAGGGGACGCATTAGACCAGGGGCTCATCTCCTGTTTCCAAAATGCATCACAAACTGCTTGAGAAACTGTTCTACTATGATAATTGGTGATGAAAATAAATGATGTTCAATAAGATGTACTTGTGTTCACTAACTGTTTATTCAGTTAAAGATTAATGTTGAACTGTAGGCCTACATAAGCTCCAAACAGTGATTTCATACTTGCTTTTGATGTACGCACATACAGAAAATGCTGCTTCACAAAGGCTAGTTCACAGAGCCCTGACAGTGTGTCAAACATTGAGTATGTTTACATGGGCAACAATACTTTAATCCAATTTAATATGATTAAAACAATACTCTGATTAAGAGTCTACCATGTAAACAGCGATTTTTGATTGCTTGATGCGACTAAAGTCATAACTGAACTAAACAGAAATGTAATTGAGACGTGGAGTATGCAGTGGCAATACTGACAAACTATTCCTGTCATGTAGGACTTTTCGCCATATTTTCCGACAAGATCCACACAGGCGGCTGTCAGCAAAGGACCGCACACACACACAGACGCATACAGACACATACATCGTGAAATGCGGACGTTTTTTTTCTTCTCATTTGGCGTGCGTTATTAAATTCCATAACACTCTCACCTGTCCTTACTCATTTATTTGCGCCCAATACCCAGTTTGTCACGAAGGCATGAATTAAATGTTTGTGAGTTAAAGTGAAACTCCTGAACTGCAGTTAGAGTCAGGCATCCTGCTGATTTGATTCAGAAGGGCACTTCTTTCCCAGACGGCTCACCGGTCAGGTATACATCCGCGCTAAACTATCAAGGTGAAAGTCATCATAGCTTGCGTAGAAAAGACCTAGCTCCCACCTAACTTTAAGAATAGAATAACGGCGATATTTTTTTATCGCGCGATAAGAGTCTCACGTTAACGCAGCACGTTAACGCCGATAACGGCCCACCACTAGTCGTAATACTTTTCCACCTCTTCAGAAAAATATCAGTCTTCATTTGTAGACATGCAATCATTTTTTCCATTATATAGACCTGTTTTAGTCTCTGAATCCACTGAGCCACCTTTGGAGAACCTTCTTCCATCCAATGAACTGTTATCATTTTTTTTGCAACCAGTAATAATATCCTTAGGACAAATCTTGTTTCTTCATTAATCATTTCTTTGGGCAGTGCTTCCAGTAAGCACATAACAGGATCTAGGGGTATTTCTATGTCAAATATCTTATCTATTTCTTTTTTAACATTTTTCCAAAATTCTTGAATATTAGGACAGTCCCAAAAAATGTGGGGATGATGTCCAATTTTACCACATTTCCTCCAACACAAAGCAACAGATGGTCCCTTTACATATGTAGAAATTACAAAATAAGTATTAAAGTACCTTATTTTTACTTTCCAATCAAATTCTTTCCATAATTGACTATTACACTTGAATTTTTTTAACAGGTATATTTATGTAGCATCATTTCAAAAAGCTAAAGTGACATTATCACGTTTTTACTTTATACTCTGACATTATACAATCTGATTTAAATTCTGATTGTCTCTCCAAGCTAATGTATGTAGTCTGATTTTGTGGATTGGGATTAAATAGAATAGGATGAAAATAGAACGAAAATCTGGATATATTGTACCTAGGCATAGATTAAGAATAAATATTCACCACATGAACATGGTATACCTTGAGTCTCACACACCATTGTTTCCTTGTTCTCATGTAAATCCCATAAGTGTAAAGTCCCGGTAAAAACAGGCCAATTAAAATAAAACAGACTCTGACAATTCAAATGGGATCATTGATATGCACATTTCGTTTGATTGGCCACAACATTTCCTAGTGAGATTACAATGATAATTTGCAGAACAGGCAGTCATGCATGACCATAAAGTGTTCACAGCAGAAAACTAGAAGTCACATGAATTGCTCAGGTGGGAGTTTTTCACAGACTTGATGGAAATATTCCAGAAATCTTGATGGTTTTGTGAGTCTCGTCTATAAAATCTGATCTTTATTTTGTATTTTATATTGGACTCAAGTCATTCAAGGTGATTGGCTGGGCCATTCTACAGCTTGATTTTTTTTCTCTGAAAGCATTTGAGAGTTTCCTTGGCTGTGTTTTGGGTCATTGTCTTGCTGAAATGTCCACCCTGATTTCACCTTCATCATCCTGCTAATGTAGATGTTGGACTAAAGCAGCTAATATTCATTTACACTGAGGAAGGGCAGAGGGTTGCTGAAGAACTACTGAGAGATTTCAGCTGTTGTCTTTCACTGCCTTTCTACACCTCCCATTCTTCATGTGTTCAATACTTTTTCCCTCATCATTTCATTTTATTACAGAGAACTTAATTTGTAAACTAATTAGATTAGTTTTTAGGGGAAATTTTCAAGTCAACAGAACCTTTAGAAATATGTTTTCTGAGAGAAAAATGGTGACGTGTTCAATACTTATTTTCCTCGCTGTATGTGCATAATTATAAAAGTTATGTCAATGGGTTTACTGACTTTTGAAAAAGTAAAATCAACTTGTTGCTTTTAAGGCAACGTCTTTACTCACTTTTTTAAGGCAAAGTAACAAATCGCTTTTTACAGTGTGCCATAAAATATCAACAGTGGTGCATCGTTACTGCAAAGCAGCATACAGTAGTACATACAGTATATGTTGCAAATATGATTTTGCTGTGTTTATCATCTCTGTTTGTCATTCAAAGGACAACAGTCGGCGCGTCGACAACGTCCTGAAACTGTGGATCATCGAGGCCCGTGAGCTCCCACCCAAAAAGCGCTATTATTGTGAGCTGTGCTTGGATGACATGCTGTACGCTCGCACCACTAGCAAACCCCGTACCGACACTGTCTTCTGGGGTGAGCACTTTGAGTTCAACAACCTGCCTGCTGTCCGCAACCTCCGCCTTCATCTGTACAAAGAGACGGACAAGAAGAGACGCAAGGTAAAATATTCAACTCAAGATTAATTCTTTAAGACTGCTGTTTTGGTGGCTGTTTTATATTATTTAGTCTATGCTAAATTGAAAATACTATGTATATACACTCACTGGCCACTTTATTAGGTACACCTCTCACATGGCAGCAACTCGATGCATTTAGGCATGTAGACATGGTCAAGACAATCTGCTGCAGTTCAAACCGAGCATCAGAATAGGGAAGAAAGGCGATTTAATTGACTTTGAACGTGGCATGGTTGTTGTTGCCAAACGGGCTGGTCTGAGTATTTCAGAAACCGCTGATCTACTAGGATTTTTACGAACAACCATCTCTAGGGTTTACAGAGAATTGTCCGAAAAAGAGAAAATATCCAGTGAGCGGCAGTTCTGTGGGAGCAAATGCCTTGTGGATGCCAGAGGTCAGAGGAGAATGGCCAGACTGGTTTGAGCTGATAGAAAGACAACAGTAACTCAAATAACCACTCGTTACAACCGAGGTCTGCAGAAGAGCATCTCTGAACGCACAACATGTCCAACCTTGAGGGGGATGGGCTACAGCAGCAGAAGACCACACCGGGTGCCACTCCTGTCAGCTAAGAACAGGAAACTTAGGGTTCAATTCACACAGGCTCACCAAAATTGGACAATAGAAGATTAGAAAAACGTTGCCTGGTCTGATGAGTCTCCATTTCTTCTGCAACATTCGGATGGTCGGGTCAGAATTTGGTGTCAACAACATGAAAGCCTGGATCCATCCTGCCTTGTATCAACAGTTCAGGCTGATGGTGGTGTAATGGTGTAAGGGATATTTTCTTGGCACACTTTGGGCCCATTAGTGCCAATTGAGCATTGTGTCAACACCACAGCCTACCTGAGTATTGTTGCTGGCCATGTCCATCCCTTTAAAACCATATCGTCTGATGGCTACTTTTTAATCTCAGACTGGTTTCTTGAACATGACAATGAGTTCACTGTACTCAAAGGGCCTCCATAGCCACCAGAACTCAATCAAATAGAGCACCTTTGAGATGAGCCAACAAATCTGCAGCAACTGCGTGATGCCATTATGTCAATATGGGCCAAAATCTCTGAGGAATATTTCCAGTATCTTGTTGAATCTATGCCACGATGGACTAAGGCAGTTCTGAGGCAAAACGGGGTCCAATCCGGTACTAGTAAAGTGTCCCTAATAAAGTGGCCGGTCAGTGTATATATGCGTACAATTAGCATGAAGCAAGCAGCTTATAGTATGGAAAAGGAAATACAAAACTGAAGATGCAAAAATGCATAAATACAGCTGGAAGGGCATCTGCTGGGTAAAACATATGCTGGATAAGTTGGCGATTCATTCTGCTGTGGCGACCACAGTTTAATAAAGGGACTAAGCCGAAAAGAAAGTGAATGAATAATTGAAATGCATAAATAAATTATAATAAATAGTCAAGCACTTTTCTTAGAAGAACTGTTTAGTGCATCATGCTATTTTAAGGCAACTAACGATGATTTGTGTCTTCATGGTAACAGGAGAAGAGCACGTACCTGGGCTTGGTCAGCATCCCCATTTCCAGCATCACCGGCCGTCAGTTTGTGGAGCAATGGTACCCCGTCATTCAGCCTAGTGTTCTGGCCAAAGGTGGCGGCGTTGGAGGAGGGAAGATCATCAACGCCTCGCTGCGGCTCAAGTCACGCTTTCAGACCATGAGCATCCTACCGATGGAACTGTATAAAGAGTTCGCAGAGTACGTCACAAACAACTACAGGACGCTGTGTGCGGTCCTGGAGCCACTGCTGAGTGTCAAGAGCAAAGAAGAAGTGGCCTGTGCTCTGGTGCACATCCTGCAGAGCACAGGAAAGGCCAAGGTACAGCTGTCTTTGACTTTTTAATAGGATCTAATATACAATTGAAGTCAAAATTATGAGCCCTTTTGTGATTTTCATTTTATAAATGATGTTTAACAGAGAAAAGAATTTTTTATAGTATTTCCAATAATACTTTTTCTTCTGAAGAAAGTCTTATTTGTTTTATTTCAGCTTGAATAAAAGCAATTTTTAATAATAAAATAAAACATTTTAAGATCAATATTATTAGCCCCCTTAAGCAACATTATTTTTGATACAGAACAAACCACAATGACTTGCCTAATTACCCTAACTTTAACCTAATTAGCCTAGTTAAGCCTTTAAATGTCACTTTAAACTGTATAGAAGTGTCTTGAAAAATATCTAGTCAAATATTATTTACTGTCATCATGGCAAAAATAAAATAAATCAGTTATTAGAAATTAGTTAATAAAACTATCATTTTTAGAAATGGGTTGAAAAAAATCTTCTCTCCGTTAAACAGAAATTGGAGGAAAATTTAATATAATAATTCAGGAAGGCTAATAATTCTGACTTCAGCTGTATACTGTTTTTGGTTGGAGGCGGAAACATGCTGTTTTTGTGTGTCACTTTAAATGTAAATGAGCTGCTACTCCCCGCCCACTTTCCAGAAAACTTTCCGCAGCCTTTACAGCTCTTGCCTCAAATACTCTGACACTATACATCTGCTTGTGTTTTAAAGCTTTGTCAGTTTAAACTCCTCTGATATACAGTTGAAGTCAGAATTATTAGCCCTTTTTGAATTTTTTTTTTTAAATATATTTTCCAAATAATGTTTAGCAGAGCAAGGAACTTTTCACAGTATGTCTGATAATATTTTTTCTTCTGGAGAAAGTCTTATTTATTTTATTTTGGCTAGAGTAAAAGCAGTTTTATTTTTTTTAAATCCATTTTAAGGTCAAAGCTATTAGCCCCTTTAAACTACAGTATATATATTTTTTGACTGTCTACAGAACAAACCATAATTATACTATAACTTGCCTAATTACCCTAACCTGCCTAGTTAACCTAATTAACTTAGTTAAGCCTTTAAATGTCACTTTAAGCTGTATAGAAGTGTCTTGAAAAATATCTAGTCAAATATTATTTACTGTCATCATGGCAAAGATAAATGAAATCAGTTATTAGAAATTACTTATTAAACATATTATGTTTAGAAATGTGTTGAAAAAAAAATCTTCTCTCCGTTAAACAGAAATTTGGTAAAGGAAAATAAATAGGAGGGCTAATTATTCTGACTTCAACTGTATATAATTTTTAAGGTGTGCTGCAGTGGCAATTGTTAGCCTAGGATGAGTTATTATATCGGAAATTTGTATTTTTTTTCTCTCTGTAAACCGCTTCCTTTCTGGCCTCTTTCTTTCTCTCTACAACTCAAAAAGTTTCTGTTCTTGCTTTAGTGGCTTGTTTCAGCTTTTTTTTTTTTCAGAACTATCCCTTTAAAAGAGCTTCTAAACCAAGCCATTAGATTCAACACGGGGACAGGAGAATAAATGTCAGCCTATAAAATGGAAAACTGAGCAACTGGTATTACTATTTAAAAAAAACTCCCAATATTTTTAAACTTTTAACTTCAGTTGTTACTTGAAAAAAGTAATCTGATCACATTATCCTATTTACTTGTAATGCATACCTTCAATATTAACGTCAGACCACAGCTTTTAGCCTACAATTACAGGAATTAGGATTTTCAAAAACTGCTGAAACAAAAATGTAGTTAGTCATTTAAAGGAACAGTATGTCATTTTTGTCACTAGAGTGCACACATTCACAACAAACAAAGACATTAGGTAACACTTTATTTTGATGGTCCATTTGAGCATTAGTAGACTGTCTGCTTAATATCTGTTGACACTGACATTTAACAGTCCTTCAACAGACATTTAACTGACTATAAGAAACTTTGCAAGTACATGTCAACTTACACTAACCCTAACCCCAATCCCAACCCTAACCCCAACCTAACAGTCTACCTATAATCTAATGATAATTAGTTGCAATGTAACTTACATTCAACAAACGGACCATCAAAATAAAGTGTGACCAGACATTATATTTAGATCATTACATTATATCTATTTTAACGATCTAGGCACAAAGTCTAAAGCGCATGGCGCAAAAGCATTAAGGGCGTGTCTAATCCACTTTTGCTATTTTAAGGACGGAAAAACACTGTTTGTCTTACAGGGTTGTGCTTATTCTCCTAATGAGTTATGGGTGTGTTTTGGACGTTAAACCAATCAGAGTCTCGTCTCAACATTCCCTTTAAGAGTCAGTTGTGTCGCGCCATGACGCATTTGCTATTTACATGTGGACTTTGTAAGTGGAAAACTGAATGCTTCATTAGCAAGAAAACAGTTAAACACACCATCTGCAGCGCTAGGAAAAAGAACGAGCCTCCTCTATTCAGCCTCTTTACTTTCTCTTTACTTTACTTTTACTCTTTACTTTACTCCTTTGCTTTTGTGGATAAGGAAACGGTGTACACTCTCCACTGAAGACATCCATTACCCTACATATTTAATTTTGTTTGTGAAGCCCAAAGATTTGTTTCAAAACTATTTCTAAATTCAGTTCTAATTTCCAGCAAACGAATAAATAACCAATAACAACAAAGTGTTTTAAAAAAACTGAGTTATATCTAAACATAACTTACCCGAATTTAAACAATGCGGCGCAAAACGTGAAAATTAGGGTTGCGCTGGTCTGAAAATAGCAACAAATCATGCCATGCATGTGTTGCGCCCTATTGCACCGAGTGTATGATAGGGCCTATAGTTTGATGGTGTATTGACTAAGTGGGCAATCAATCTGAGTGGGAATTCACAGATGAGCTAAAGTATTAACACTTATTATCATGATATTATGAAGCAGAGTAAGGCTTAACGTTAAGTGACGATTCATCCCACTAGTTAAAATTGCTTATTTATCTAGGTATTAAACATTTGACACGTTTGGAATAATGTACATCAGTCAGCAAATATACAGTAGTCATTTGAAGTGGATCAATTATAATCATAATTGTCCTAAGACAAGAATGAGGGTTGTTCAACAGTTTAAGGCTGACTTTGATCAAAGTTTTTCATCCCCTTCAAATGTTGACTACTGTATAACACTGTTCTTGTTGCGTATAGATGCTATGCACACAGGGGTAGTTCAAAATGCAGCTTTATTATGAGAATGGTCAATCAGGCAGGGGTCAAATACCAGCATAAACAGTATAGTAGACAATCCAGAAGCGTAATCCAAAAACAGCGAAAGGTTCAGGGCAGGCAGCAAAGAGTCAAAACACGATAAACAGTCCAAGGTCAAAAATACAGGAAACAGGAAACAAAGAGAAACGCTTACATACAGACAGCAACAGCTTAACAATACTCAGCAACATGTGTGTGGAACAGAGGGATTTAAATAGTCTAAATAATCAATGATCATGAGTATCAGCTGTGAGTGTGTAATCAGTCAGGATCTGGAACCGGTTGTGTGTATGGGGTGCATGACTGGGTTTTGTAGTCCATTTACCAGCAGATTTGTAGTCCTATGTGTTTACCAGCGATCTGCACAGGCTGGATCACTAGTGATCGTGACAGTTTTAGTTGTTTTTGGATATTTTAAAGAAAAGCTGCAGTTCATTGCATTGAGTGACAGTCTGCACACTGTCCAGATTAGCAGCCATGCTAAATTTCCTGTTCAAGTGGATGTTGCAGGAACTTTATAAGTTTACACAAATAGACTTCATTGAACATGTACACATAGACATTGCCTATATACTATATAACTGCAGGTTATTTATATATAACAACTTTAACTGTTAAAAGCTATTAGTTAATAAGTTAAACTAATAACCTTAACTTTTCAGAATTTGATTATAATGCAATAATCTACACCTGTTTTGGAACAATAATTATTGTGAAAAGCGCTATACAAATAAACTAGAAGTGAATTGAATATGTTTTTTATTTTTGCTCTGCTCCAGGATTTTCTGTCAGACATGGCGATGTGTGAGGTGGATCGCTTCATAGACCGCGAGCACCTGATCTTCAGAGAAAACACCCTGGCCACCAAAGCCATAGAAGAGTACCTCAAACTCATCGGACACAAGTACCTCAAAGATGTTTTAGGTGGGCTCCGCGTGATGTCAAGAGCTGCGGTGACTACCCTTGCTGTTTGCTGATGCTCTGTTTTTCCTCCAGGTGATTTTATCCGAGCGCTGTATGAATCAGAGGAGAACTGTGAAGTGGACCCGATGCGAACTCCACCTTCAATACTGCCCGAACATCAAGCCAACCTCCGGATGTGCTGTGAGCTTGCCCTCTGCAAAATCATCAACTCATATTGGTCAGTTTTATTGATTTTGAATCAACACGTTCGTTTTAAAATGCTTGAGTTTTGCAAAATGATGCTGAAAAAAGCTGCAGGATGCATTGAAGCAGGCGATATATCAAAATAGGGCATTAGCTTTTATGCACAGTAATTTATAAATAACGTTTATTTATTATGTTTCATTAAGCGCGCCCAACAACAGGGCCATAAAATAATATTTTAAATTGATTTATTAAGTTTTGTCTTACATTTTACTGCTAATTGTATCATTCTATTACTTTTTAAACCAGTTTAAAAGGCTCTTTTAATGATTGTTATGATAACAGTTTTTTTTTATCTGATATTAAGTGCAGATGAAAATTATATAATGACAGACTCTTTATTTATTTATTTATTTAGTTATTTATTTATTTATTTAATTTTAAATCATTTATTTATTTATTTAATGATTTGATAGGGGTTTTGCCTGTTAATAGTTTTTGCTTTGTGATTTAATTTAAATATATACAGGAGTTGGACAATAAAAATAAACCCCTGGTTTTAGACCAAAATAATTCATCAGTATGGTGTAGGTCAGGGTTATTCAATTGGCGGCCCGCAGGCCGATCCCGGCCCCCAAGGCAATTTGTTCCGGCCCCCCAAATAGTGTGACCAAGACATCAAAAATAAATTTAGTTCATTCGAAAAATGGCCGCTATAGTTATGAAGTGACGTGCGTCTGTTCAATACAGCACGAGCTACAGTTAAAGGCTGCGCAGAGCACATTAAGTGAGTGACGTGGGCAGCCAAAAACATTTGCATATGTTTGTAGAAAAGGTCTTTTGTACAATGCACTGATATCGTTAATAGGGATGCAATGATTAGCCGATTTCATTATTAACCCGCTTTTATTCATTAAAGGCTTCTCAACGCCGCATTTCTGTTGCACGAAAAAAAGCTGCTGCGACTAGTTATGCCAATACGTACGCACATTGAATTAACTAAAGCAGCAAGTCGTTGACATATTGCCTCTTTTCCGTGCGCAAGTACATTATTTCCAAATGTGACGTGCGCATATTGGAAGCGGTGCGCGCACGGCTCACAAGCGGACCGACACACTCGCACCCTGCAGGCACGGCACACAGTAGAAATGATCTCAGGCTGTAGTGGTGAGAGTTGTGCGTGGCTTTCAGTGCAATGTAAACAAAAAATATGTTAGATGAATTATTAAAAATTATTAAAATGATTATGCATGAACGCAGATAATAACAGCAGTTCATTTAAATTCTTAGCAAATATATAGCTTAAATTAACATTAGACAAATACTATTTTTATTTATTCTTATTTTTATGTATTTATTCATTGTTCTGTCGTTTATTTTCATTGTAAAATTATTACTCATGTTTAAATCAAAAACTTTTTCATTTATTTTTAAGTCCAAAGAGAGAAATGGAGTATTGTTTGTTTTTTATTAATATTTTGTGCTGTATTTGGTTACTGAGCAGCAATAAACAGCACTTTAAAATATAAGCAGTTTTCTTGTTATTTTCTAAATTAGTAGTGTTTTAAAATTAATAAATGCATAATAATGGTGATAACTGTAAAACCATGATTATTCTTCAGACTATAATCATACAACCAAAATCTATAATCGTTGCATCCCTAATTGTTACGCAGTTTAAAACAGAACATATGAATGTGTCTGAATGTAGAAGAAGCCTACTTAAGCAATACACTGATTTTGTGCCTCAAAATACATTTGGATATGCTTGTAAAAAAAGCCACATTGTACAATGCAGTGATGTTATGTAGTTTTAAAATACAACATATTAACATTTTAATGTAGAAAAAGTCAATGTGGGTGTCTTAAGGAGCAAAAATACAGCATATGAGCTCTTATATTGCTGTTGTGTCAACTCTTATATTTCATGATCTGGCCCCCATGACAAACTAATTGAATAGCCCTGGTGTAGGTCCTTCTTTTGTGGCCAATACAGCATCATGTCATCTTGGGAATGACATATAACAATCCTTACAGGGGTCAGAGGGATTTTGAGCTATTCTTGCAAAATAGTGGCCTGGACACTGCGTGATGCTGGTGGAGAAAAACTTTTTCTGACACGCTCCTCCAAAACACCCCAAAGTAGCTCAATAATATGTAGATCCGGTGACTGTGCAGGCCATGGGAGATGTTCAACTTAAAGGTGCAGTAGGTGATCTGTCACAATGCTAACCGGTTAGCATAATATCTTAGAAACACAGTCCCTCCCCTGCCGTCCAAAGCCACGCCTCTTGAAACATGAACGCGCACACCTTAAAGATGACAGCAGACAACCCTTTCTCACGTGCTGTCCTAAAGCGACTCTGCTTAGTGCCTGGTCGGTGGCGTACAGGAATTACACTTATTACTAAGCCATACTTACAAGCTATTTTAAACTAAATATTCGAAGTAGCATGTTAAACAATATACTGTAGGGAGCGCATCACAGGTTGTCATTGTTCAAATATGAACCAATGTGAATATAAAACTTCACCTCAGTAAAGCAGGCTAGGCGGAATAGCGCTGTTTACTTATGTTTTGTTGTTAAACTGAATAAAAATCTACATTATCGATGCTGTAAAAGGTCCCTTATGAAATTAAAAAGTCACATCAATCTTTCGCCGGAAGATTTCAGTGGTTGAACAACACTTCTGTGCATATAACCCATTAATAACAACACAATCCACATCAGCTTTGCTTGACCAAAATACTTTTAAAACAAAACATTACCGCTCTAAAAGAAATACTTCAGCCGTGGTGTCCTCCTTCCTTCAGCGTGCAAAAGTAACTCCAATATTGATTCAGGATTGTAAAGTTTTGATTGAGCATTTGATTTGCTCTTTCTGTCTTTCGCATGCATGTGGATCTGTGTGAACGGATGCGCAGTTGTTCAAATCTACAAATGTTGACAGACAGTTTGGGCTACTTATAAGAATTATGGGAATTATAGGCTCAACAATATTTAATTGGATGAACATTTTTTAGTTTTATGGCTTACCCAGAATATAAAAATATATATAAATACATGTAGATCATTTACTTTAATCATTACTATTGGAATGTGATGAGACTTTCAACCAGCACAACTAAACAGAACCTGGGGGGAAATATAAAAGAATTATAATTGAACAGGAGGGCTAATAGTCAACTGTATATTACAAAAGTGTATAGTCTTACAATACATCACATGAGAAGAGACTCTTATTTTTTAATATATCTTTTACATGAAGGGTCAGCGAAAACATGGCTGTGCTTGAATCTGCTTGAGTGTGAATGTTAATATTTGATTTGATGTGTTTTTAGTGCGTTCCCCCGAGAGCTGAAGGAAGTGTTTGCATCATGGCGTGTTCGCTGTGCTGAGAGAGGAAGAGAAGACATTGCGGATCGACTGATCAGCGGCTCCCTCTTCCTACGTTTCCTCTGTCCAGCCATCATGTCTCCATCTCTGTTCAACCTCACGCAGGAATATCCCGATGAGCAGACCTCACGAACACTCACACTCATCGCCAAAGTGGTCCAGAACCTCGCAAACTTCTCCAAGTCAGTACACATACCTTCAAAATCTCAGGAACACTCCACTTTTTGTTGGAAATAGGCTCATTTTTCTAATCACCTAGAGTTAAACAGGTGAGATTTGCCAATTTTAAATCCATTTAGCCGAACTTTAGGTCTTCTGCGAGCACTTTTAGCTTAGCTTAGGATAAATCATTGAATTGGATTGGACCGTTAGCATGTCGCTCAAAAATGACCAATTTAGATCATTTTTACTGTTTAAAGCTTGAATGCTCTGTTACATCTTGTATTAAGACTAACAGAAAACTAAAAGTTGCTAATTTTTAAGTAACCTAAGAACTATAGTCTAATTCTGTTAGTAGCCATATTGCCCTAGAAATTGTTGAGTTTGACCATTTTTTAAATCCATTTAGCAGGTCTCCGAGTTTGGCTGGAGCACTTTTACCTTAGCTTAGCATAAAAAAATTTAATTGGATTAGACCATTAGCATGTCGCTCTAAAAATGACCAGAGTTTAGATAATTTTTGCTATTTAAGGCTTGAATATTCCGTAATTACATCTTGTATTAAGACTGACAGGGAAGTAAAAGTTGCTATTTTCTAGGTAGGCTAGGAACTAGTCTAGTTCTGGCATTATTAGCCATATTGGCTTAGAAATAGGCTCATTATACAACTCCCCTAGAGTTAAACAGTTGAGTTTGACCATTTTTTAAATCCATTTAGCCGATCTCTGGGTCTGACAGGAACACTTTTACCTTAGCTTAGCATAAATAATTGAATCGGATTAGACCAATAGCATCTCGCTCAGAAATGACCAGATTTAGATAATTTTTACTGTTTAAAGCTTGAATGTTCTGTAGTTACATCTTGTATTAAGACTGACAGAAAATTTAAAGTCGCTAATTTCTAGGTAGGATAGGAACTATACAGTAGTCTAATTGGCGTTATTAGCCATATTGGCCTAGAAATAGGCTTATTGTACAACTCCCCTAGAGTTAAACAGTTGAGTTTTACCATTTTTTAATCCATTTAGCCGATCTCTGGGTCTGGCAGAAGCACTTTTACCTTAGCTTAGCATAAGTCATTGAATTGGATTAGACCATTAGCATCTCGCTTAAAAATGACCAGATTTAGATAATTTTTACTGTTTAAAGCTTGAATGTTCTGTAGTTACATCTTGTGTGAAGACTGACAGAAAAAAGTATATATACTATATATAATATAATAGTATATAATAAAGTCGCTAATTTCTAGGTAAGCTAGGGACTATAGTCTAATTCTGGCGTTATTGGCCATATTGGCCTAGAAATAGGTTCATTGTAGAGTTAACCCACTCCTCTAGAGTTGGGTTATAGTTAAACAGTTGAGTTTGACCATTTTTTAAATCCATTTAGCCGATCTCCGAGTCTGACAAGAACACTTTTACCTTAGCTTAGCGTAAGTCATTGAATCGGATTAGACTGTTACCACCTCGCTCAAAAATTACCAGATTTAGATCATTTTTACTGTTTAAAGCTTGAATGGTCTGTTACATCTTGTATCAAGATTGACATTAAATGAAAAGTTGCTATTTTCCAGGTCGATAGGGCTATAACTATACTCTCATTCTGACTTTATTAGCCATATCGGCTTAGAAAATATCAACTTTCTATTTTCCGTAAGTACACGATGTAACTACAGAGGAGTCAAGCTTTAAAAACGAAAATTATCTAAACATTTTGGTCATTTTAAGCGAGATGCTAATAGTCTAATCTGATTCAATAATTTATGCTAAGCTAAGCTTAAGTGCTCTTACAAACCTGGGTGGGGTTTCACCAGCTGTTCGTAAGTTCTTTCTTAAACTGGAATGTAAAGTCCACACTACGGGCTTAGTAACTACTAGCTAGTTTGTAACTAAATTTGTTCTCACTTCGGTTGTACCACATGTTCTTAAGGCAAACTGTAGTTAGAAGGTCTTTAGCTCTCTGTAAAGTCATGCGTAGTCGCATTGAATGATGTAATATCCAATAAAAAACATTTAAATCGTTAAACTTTGCAACTAATGCATCTATATATAAGTCTTCTATGAAAATGAAATGACAAATAACAATTTATAGCACAGTACATTACAGTCTATACCAGACAACGCACGAGCTGTGAATGCACGCGAAATACACAAGAAGTTATTAAAACATTAAACTTGATTTTATATATATATATATATATATATATCCTACACATGAAAGAGAAAAGAGCAGGGAGAAGAACTCAGTCATGAAGAAATTCTCGTTTTAATTGATGGATAGGTAGGCTAGGAACTCTAGACTAATTCTGGTGTTATTAGCCATATTGGCCTAGGAATAGGCTTACTGTACTACTCCCCTAGAGTTAAACAGTTGAGTTTTACCATTTTTAAAATCCATTTAGCAGATCTCTGGGTCTGACAGGAGCACTTTTAGCTTAGCTTAGCATAAGTCATTGAATTGGATTAGACCATTAGCATCTCGCTGAAAAATGACCAAAGTTTAGACCATTTTTACTATTTATAGTTTAATTCTCTGTTACATCTTGTATTAAGACTGACAGAAAATTATAAGTTGCTATTTTCTGGGTCGATATTACTATAACTATACTCTCATGCTGGCTTTATTAGCTATATCGGCCTAGAAAATATAAACTTTTAATTTTCCGTCAGCCTTAGTACACACTGTAACTACAGAAGGGTCAAGCTTTAAAAAGGAAAATTATCAGAACATTTTGGTCATTTTTAAGCGAGATGCAAATGGTCTAATCTGGTTCAATGATTTATGCTAAGCTAAGCTTAAAGTGCTCCTTCCTGGACTTTGGGTGAATGGATTCAAAAACAGTAAGTCTCAATCGTTTAACTATAGGAGACTTGTAAAATTTGTAAATTTCCAAAAAAAAAGTGGAGTGTTGGCATGTTATAATTTCTTCTGTATACTGCTTTTAATTCATTTTTTCCTAGATCATGATAATTGTAATTTGAAGGTGTTTAATTACCATTTACTCACCCTCAAGAGTGCTTTTAAACCTTTACAACATTTGCTTATTTCTGTTTGAGTTTCTTTCTTCTGTCGAACACATAGTAAGATACAGTATACTAAAGAATGCTGTCAGCCATTGACTTTGTAACAGAACAAGTCTGGAATAGAGGATCCAAATGCAGCGTCTTTATTACGAGAATTGTCAGGCAGGTAAAGAGGAACAGACAGAAGCATGCAGGTAATCCAAAAGAGTAGTCGGGGTCACAGGCGAAGAGATCGGTATAGGCGGCAAACAACATGAAACAATAAACAAGGCGAGGGTCAGGAAACACGGCAAGACAATGGAACGCTTCATAATGCGTCAGGAAATAAACAGGACTCAGCAAAATGTATGTGTGAATGAAATACATATATAGTCTTGGTAATCAGTCTATCATGAGCTTCCAGCTGTGTGAGAGTAATCAGGGGGAATCAGGAACTGGTGTGTGCAAGGTGCATGATGGTATTTGTAGTCCAGTTCAGTGACAGATGTGTAGTTCTCCAGTGATCTGCAAGGATTAGATCACTGGTGATCGTGACAAACTTCCATAGTATTTTTTAGCTCCTATTATGGAAGTAAATAGCTGCTGGTTTCCAGCATTCTTCACATTACCTTCTTTTGTGTACAATAGAAGAAAGAAACTCAAACAGGTTTGAAACAATTGGAGGAAGAGTATTTTTGGGTGTCTCTTTAAATGGTAGTCATCCAGACCAGCATATGGTACACTTATAAACCCAGTACTGTCCTCTTAAATTCAGAAGATGTGTCTTTGCTGATGGAGATCTATTTAACACTTACATTTTATTGGTTAAATTATGCATTATTATTGTGGTAACATTCTCCGCTCCGTCCTCTCGTCCTGCAGGTTTGGCAGTAAGGAGGAGTACATGTGCTTCATGAATGAGTTTCTTGAGATGGAGTGGGGCTCCATGCAGCAGTTTCTTTATGAGATCTCCAATCTGGACAGTGTGAGCAATGCCGGGGCCTTCGAGGGCTACATTGATCTGGGCCGCGAGCTCTCCATCTTGCATAGTTTGCTCTGGGAGGTCATGGCTCAGCTGAGCAAGGTACATGAGGATTTATTATTCACACCATGGCTTATCAATGTGGGCAAAACATTTTAGAGTTACGTCATTTCTGTGTTGTGCACATTTAGTATTATTTGATATTTAATTGTGCAGTCTCAGTTTTATTATTATATATTCAAATGGTATTTCTGCCTTTTTTGTATTTTTATTGTGCTTTATTCAGTTTAATTTGTTATTTTATTTTATACATTTTTTATACATTTTTTTAATGCATTTTATTTTATTATATTGTCTTTTAATTAATTACATTTTATTAATTTATGTTATTATTTTTTAAATGAAAAAATATTTTAATGTATTTTCTTTTATTTTATTGTTTTATTTTATTATATTGTCTTTTGTTTAATTGCATTTAATTAGTTACTTTATTATATTGTTTTTTATTTTTAAATTTATACAATTTAATTTTAATGTATTTAATTTTATTTTATTGTTTTATTTTATTATATTGTTTTTTTATTTAATTAAATTTTATTTGTTATTTTATTTTATTGTTTTTTATTTTTAAATTTATTACATTTAATTTTAATACATTTAATTAATTTTTTTATTTTATTATATAGTTTTTTATAAAATGTTATTTATGTTATTGTTTTTTATTTAATTTTATTAATTTATTAGTTTTATTAGTTTTATTTAATTTAATTTAATTTTAACGCATTTTATTTTATTGTTTTGTTTTATTATATTGTCTTTTATTTAATTACATTTAATTTATTTATGTTATTTTTATTTTTTTTCTAAATTGAATACATTTTATTTTAATGCATTTTATTTTATTTTATTGTTTTATTTTATTATATTGTCTTTTATTTACTAAAATTTTATGTATATTGTTATAGGTTTTTATATTTATTATATTTTATTTTGTTGCATTTTATTTTATTGTTTTATTTTATTATATTGTCTTATTTAATTGAATTTTATCTGTTATATTTTTATTGTTTTTATTTTTACATTTATAAAATTTTATTTGAATACATTTTATTTTATTTTATTGTGGCATGCCTTATTTTATTTTTGTATTTAATTTTTTCCTTGTATTTTATTTTATTGTGTATTATTTAATTTGATATTATTAATGTTATTTAATTTTATTGTCTATTTTATTTTATTTTGTTTAGTTTTATTTTTTACCTCAAATGTTCCACTTTTTACATTTTTACATTACAATTGTGAAATACAATTACAAAAATTGAATTCAGTGTATAACACAAAATTTCATAAAAACATGTCATAAAAATTATTTATAAACTGTATAATTTCAGTTCAGCTTTTGCTTTACAGTCTCATGTAACCATTTAACCAGACATATTTAAAAGATATAACCTAAAGACAGATAGACATTAATGCATTCTATTGACATGTAAATGTAGTATTCACATAAGAACCCCTGATGTATATGTGATGACAGCGATTGTTTTCTTACATTTGACCTCAGTCATCAATTAGGTCTTGGTTTATTGTGTCAAAGGATGCCATCATCAAACTTGGACCATTGCCCCGCCTCCTCAATGACATCAGCATGGCCCTCCGCAATCCTCACCTGCAGAGGCAGCCCAGTCATCAGACAGACAGACAGCCTGCAGAGAGACAGACGGACCGACTGCTGTCCCGACCCAGCTTCAACAGGGGCGTCTCATCTGAGTTCCAGAATCTCATGATGAGAGACCTCAACAGGTAACACAACTTCACATACACTTATTACACAAATAGATTTCATTGAACATGTACAGTACATATAGACATCACATATATACTATATAACTGCAGGTTAATTATGTTTATATATAATAACTTTAACTGGTAAAAGCTATTAGTTACTAGTTTGTAATGCAATAATCTGCACCTGCTTTGAAACGATAATTATTGTGAAAAGTGCCAATATTTTATATATTTTTAAAACTTAAAAAAAATTGTGTTTGAATATGTTTTTACAGATAATATTTCAATTTTTATTTTATTTTATTTGTTTTCCTTATTATTACATTTATTTATTTATTTTCTTCTGATGCTCATTTTAAGTAAATCTTAAAAGGACTAATAATATAGTAACAGCAAATATTGAATATTTTTCCTTTTACATAGTGCACATTATTCTATTTAATTCTTATTTCTAAAAGGTTACTTTTAAAAGGTTTACTGTAACAAAATAAACATTAACTGAACTAAAACATAAAAACAAACTTTTTTTAAAAAAGTTAGCAGTCACCGCACAGCAAGAAGTTTGCTGGTTCGAGTGTTTGTTCTGAGCTTGCATGTTTTAATAGCTAAATTGGCAGTAGTGTATGTGTGTAAATGTGAGAGTGTATGGGTGTTTCCCAGTAGCGGGTTGCAGCTGGAAGGGCATCCGCTGCGTAGAACATATGTTGGATAAGTTCATTCGGCTGTGGCAACCCCTGATAAATAAAGGGACTAAGCCGAAGGAAAATGAATGAATGAATTTGAAGTACTAAACAAACCAAAATTTATTTATTTTTTTTTTATACAAATGTCAAAAAGACCAGTTACTAAAACTATTGCTAAAATGAAAATAAAAACAAAAAAAATCTATTTCCAAATATTAAAGCTAAAATAGTACATAACTGATGTTAAAACAACACTGTATCACCACAGCGGAATGAACCGCCAACTATTGTTTTTAATGTTTTACACAGCGGATGCCCTTCCAGCTGCAACCCAGTACTGGAAAACATCCATACACACTCATTCACACACACTCATACATTACGACTAATTTATTTAGTTTATTCAATTCACCTATAGCGCATGTCTTTGGACTGTGGGGTAAACCGGAGCACCCGGAGGAAACCCACACCAACACGGGGAGAACATGCAAACTCCACACAGAAATGCCAACTGATCCAGCCTTCTTTCTGTGAGGCGAAAGTGCTAACCACTGAGCCACCGTGTCTCCCTTATATAAATAATACTATTATTAATTAATCAAATTTGAATCAGTAATATTAAAAATATCACCATGTGGCTTGCTAGTTTTGGGAACAGAACAAAAGTGAACGGAATATTCCTTTTGTATACAGTGAAATGGATTTTGTTTTCTTCACATTCTGATTCTCATATCTCCCACAGTTCAGTGGAGATCACTCGTCTGCCCTCTCCAACCTCCGCCATGTCCAGCGGTGGAGCTCCTCCGTCCCGTGCAGGAATGGCTGGGTTTGCGGACCGCGATCATCCTCACCGAGCCTCGTCTAAAGATGTTTTCTATGGTGCCCGTCCCCCACTGGCCCGCTCCAGTCCAGCGTACTGTACTAGCAGTTCAGATATTACTGATCCAGACCCAAAGGTAAGTCTTTCTGCTGAAAAAAAAACAGCCCATGTCGTTTAGATTTCTCATAGAAATTGTCACTTGAATAACAGCTCGCTCCCTAGCACACGTTTCACCAGCTTTTCTGAGGGTTCGCTTTGTTCCTGTGGAGAAGGAAGCGCCACTGACCTGCTTTACTGCATGGAAAGAGGCTGCAGGATGATGTGGGTGCTGTCAGTACATACCACTGAGATTCCTTACATTAGTCTTGCATCACCATTTTGGGATTCAGGGTCCTGGCATACAAGCTAATAATTCACCCTGAAGTTAAACTTCTGTGATTATTCTTTATGTTCATAGTGGTTAGTGCTGTCAAACAAACGCTGTACACTTTTAAAAAAATAATATGACAATAATAACAATATTATTGCATATTGATATCATATTATAACAAATAACAAATGTTACTTATGTTACTTTACCTTATTTTAATCAGTTAATCAGGTTTCAACTTTTTTTTAAATAAAAAATTGAACTTAATATTTTTAGTCAGTTTGGTGTATTTTGGGATAACTAGAAAAGTTAATTTTATTCAACTAAAACATTTTAGGCAGCAATGATTATTTTCGCTGTTTAGTCACTATATTGCAAGTCTTCTAAAACCTTTTTAAAATAAATATAGAATTTTGTTATGTGAAAATTAAATGAGACTCAATTGAAACCTTAGAGACTAGCTAAAAACCAGGCTTTTTGTGTTGTAATTTTGACATTTCTAAGCCAAATCATCTGTACTTTGGCCTCGAAATATAAATGTCAGAATGGTTAATAAAGCTAGATTTTGTTATGATAATATTACACATAATATCATATATTTCTAATAATAAAAGATAAAAAAATAATCTAATAAAAATGTGTTATTAATGTCTGATATAAATGAATTATTCTGCTATATATATATACATTCAACAATGTAGCAATGTCACACTAGTAAGTCATATAAAGTGCTTTTATGTTGCTTTAAAGGTGCAGTATGTAAGTTTGACACCCAGTGGTTAAATTAGGTATTGCACTCCTTAATCAAAACAAAGGCAAGCGCGGGTTGCCAGATTGAGGACAGGAGTGATTTAAATCGTGTTCAAAATAAAAGCATCGGCACCGGATAGAAGGAATATTTTCCATATTAAAAGGAGTTTTTGTCCTAACCAACACCTCGAATTTATATATTAGAAACGGCTTCTATTTCTCACATGAACAACAGAAAACTGACAATGATCAGGTACACCTCATGTGCTCTATTCAGTGTTAAATGCTAACAATGTGAGTTTGAATGCCATTTTACATGACATTTATTGCCATATACTGAAAGCAGCAGCAGATAGTTCACCTCAGATCTTGAAAATAAAATAAACAGTTTGAAATTGAACTTTAGAACTAAACATATATCAGTGATTTTCAGTGGGTTACTATGTATTTAATAGACTATAAACCTTTACATTTCGTGAGTGAGTGCATATTCTGTGCTTCTGAATGGCTGTACTTAAATTTATGTAGTGTTTCGTCTGGTGCAAACAGCCAAATTGCTCATCACTGCATATCTCGTCACGAAGCGTGTTGTTAGGACACGGGGTTACAATGTAACCTGCTCACCTAATGTTTACATTCATAGTGTTTATATTTTTTGCTAATTAATAACCTCATGTGGAACTCTAAATCTGCGTCTCATTTTGGAGGCTGCTACTGTCCACCAGAGGTCGCATTTTAGTCACAGACACATGCTTTGAGAGCCTCCATCAAGGTAACCCGGGGTGCTGAAATATAATTGGCTAAACTGGCAGTGGGCAGGGTAAAATTACCAAAACAAAGACATCCGTTCCGGCACGGAAAACACATTTTCAAAGCATAATGTCTGAATTCAGCATTGTTTTTCAGATAAACAAGAATGTACACTTAGCATGTTTCTTAAATATCTGCAAACATATCATGGTATTTGTATGCTTCAGAAGAGTCGAAAACTTACATACAGCACCTTTAATAGTGTTTTTGTCCCTTTAAAATGTAAAAAGCAGTTGATAATTATACATTAATGTTTTTACATATTTATAAATTGCATAACCACAATTAAATAATACAAGGAATAAATGTTTTTAAAAATAATTTCTCACATATAAATTTTATTGTCCTATGCAGAATACAACTTAAAAAAATTCATATCTGGTCGACTCCATAGACCAGGGGAGCCCAAACTGGGTCCTGGAGGGCCGGTGTCCTGCATAGTTTAGCTCCTAACTTTTATCAACACACCTGCCTGGAAGTTTCTAGTATACCTAGAAAGAGCTTGATGAGCTGGTTCAGGTGTGTTTAATTGGGGTTGAAACTAAAATATGCAAGACAACGGCCCTCCAGGACCGAGTTTTGTAAGTAAACAGGTTGTTTTTTCAACTTTGTTATTTATTGATTTTAATTATATTACAAAACACAGTGAACAGTACAGGATATTATCTTATATATTATTTCAGAATGTACTTTCCCATGCCAACATTTATTAGACAAAAAACAACATTTAAAATAAGTTTATAAGAAGATAAAATACAACCCTGTACAAAAAATAAAACTAAATGAAAAGAATAAATAAATACATTTAAATTGACCAATGTGAGTAAGTAAACAGAAACTGAAACTGAAATAATAACAGAGTATTACTGTGAGTAGGTAATGACAGAAATTTCTTTTCTGGGTGAATTATTCCCTTTAACCTTCACGTTACACATACACATCTTCCCCCAACTGCTGCGCACGGCAGGTATCTGCAGCGTTCTCAGCCATAGGTTGTAGGGTGTTAATGAAAATGTTTCTATGATGGACCTCCAGGACTCCAGAATGAACAGCGTCTCTAACCTGCAGTCTATGGGGGACATGCTCAACTCTTCCCAGGCCTCGATTGCCGGCCTCGGCAGCTACGGTGGGCTCGCAGGCTTGGGTGGAGGCCTTGGAGGTCAGCTGCGGGCCGGAGGGCGTATGTCGGCCGGATCCGGCGGTTCCAGTATGTCCGGGGGTCTGAGGTTGAGCCAGCTGAGCCAGATGGGAACCACTACCGACTCCCTGTCCCAGCAGCAGCAGCAGCAGGCCGCTGCCCTCCGCTTCCCCCTGTCCTTCCAGAACCCTCTGTTCCACCTCGCTGCTGACGGACCGCAGCTTCAACACCAGCACAGTCGAGCTCAGCCTCCTCCTCCACTCCTGCTGGCCCCAGAGCCAGACGGTTCTCACCCGACTTATATCCCACAGTTTGCACATGGTGGTTTCTCCCGAAGTGAAGACCTCTCCACCCTCAGACCCGGCCCTCATCTGGGCCAGCCAAGCATTATTCATTCTCACAGCTACAGCGACGACTACAGCCGCCATAACCAGAGCGACTACGGGCGACGCCAGATCTCCATGCACATGCAGGTATTTGCTTGTTTTAAATTGCTTTGACTTGAGGCAAGGGTGTCAAATTCAGTTCCTGGAGGGCCGCTGCCCTGCACAGTGTAGTTCCAACCCTGCTTCAACACACTCACCTTTGCGTTAAAACAAGCCTTATTCTTATGATAGACGTGGGCAACTTTTTGAGCTATTTTGCTGGGCAACTTTGGGAAATGATGCCATAAATGGGATGAGACACAGGGTAACTAATCATGGGAACGGGCTACAGATACAATACTGTTGCCCATTCCTAATAGAAAAATTGGCAAGCAACAACAATCTGCAAAATTGCCTGGCAACATTGCCCAAAAAGTTGTCCTGTTTATCATCATCATAAAGGATTTAATTAGTTTGATAAGGTGTGCTTAATTAGGGTTGGAACTAAACTCTGCAGAGCTGTGGCCCCCCCAGGAACTGAGTTTGATACCTGTGACTTAAGGTGTGGTCCCATTTACTTGTTCACCTCTTGAGAGCAGGGAAGTGAGGTTTACCCACACAGCTCCTACTACTCCATTACACTCACCCCCATAAACCTCACTCCATTCTGGGTCACAGCTCAAGTGAACTAGTCTTTCCGGCATGGGAGTCTAGTGAACTAACAAGGTGCTAAAAAACCCAGTCTTTAGCATCAATTGAAAGTTCGCCTCCTGACTCCAGTAATGTCAGATTTACTACTAGTCCACTACATGCATCCTCCTAAACGTTAGCCACATCCAGATGACAGCACTAAACCTTAGTACTGACTATGCAGGTGCACTAACAAGTACACTAAAGTCCGCTGGTATCAGTCTTGATAGAGGCTCTCGTCGCAGGAACTTTTTGTAATTCCTAGAACTATTGGCAGAAGTAGTCCACAAGTACTAGGAATGCCTGTGGGGGGAACTTGATTAGTTCATACTTTGGTGTAGGGACTAATCAGAAAATAGGAAGATCGTAGATAGGAGATGGGATCAGCAGATAGGATATACCCTATACCCACACACACAGTAAATAGTTGGTTAGCACTTGTTACGACCCTGGTCTATGGTCAAGGGTGTAACATAAAGTGGGGGCATAAAGTGATTTTATTTGTCCAGTGTTCTTTTATTTATTTTTTTTTTTTCAGGGCCTGTGCAGATGAAATAAAGAGAGAGAGACAGACACACACACACCTGCGAACGCAACACACTACCAGTGCTGATTAGACCCTATACAAGTAGTTCCTATATGTTAATTAGACTCAACACTGATAGTTCCTATTTTCTGGGTAGGGTCTAACCAGAAATTAGGAACTATCAGTGTTGGGGTAGTTCATATTTGCTAGTTAGACCTTACAACCCTACAAAACGAATAGCGACTACCAGTGTATAGTCTAACCTGAAAATATGAACTATTATGGAACTGTTTGTGGAATAGGCACTTGTATCTCTGTTATCATGACATCAGAAGTTAAACCTAGCTCTAATCACGGCACCCTCCATCCTCCAGTGGTCAGTTTTATTGAATGCCGCACTTGACAATAAGGTTGCTGACTTCCAGTCAGAGTAGCAACTGAGAAAATGGCCTGAAGGGAATTTAGTTCTACTACTATGTTCCTATAACTAACTGGTGTGAAAGCCCCTAACGTGACTATTGAGGCCAGGGTAGTCAAGTTTACTAACACAGCTCTTGCTAGCTGTACTCCATTACATTTACCCCTCAATCTTCACTCCCATTCGAGTCATGGCACCAGTGTAACCCTTCTGGTTCAACTCGCTAAGCATGGAAGACGGGTGTATTAAAGGATTAGTTCACTCAAAAGTGAAAATTCTGTTAATAATTACTCACCCTCATGTCATTCCAATCCCCTAAGTCCTTCGTCGTCTTCAAAACATAAATTAAGACATTTTAGATGAAATGGGGGAGCTCCTTCATCAAGCATATATGGTTCAGAAAAGGAACCAAAAACATTGTCAAAACAATCTATATGATTTCAGTGGTTCAACTGTAATTATGCAAAGCCCTGTAAACACTTTCGTGTGACAAAAAATATTGCAAAAAACTACTTTGTCATGCAATGTCTTTTGTTTCAGATCAGGGTGCATGTTTACTACAGGCAATGCAATACTTGTGTGTTGCACTGCTGACTCTAATGGCAATACATTTATTGACCTGTAGTTAATGCACAGTTGTATTTACAGTTGAACCACTGAAGACGCATGGACTGTTTTGACCATGTTTTTGGTTCGTTTATTGGACTTTGAATGTCTAGGGACCTAATTTGTGTTCTGAAGATGAACAAAGGGATTGTATGGGATTGTAACAAACTGAGGGTGAGAAATTAATAAAAGAAATTTACTTTATGGGTGAACCAACCCTTTAATAAGAACCATAAAAGCCACATCTTCTAGCATAAGATGCTAATGCGCCTCTTGAGGGGGGAGGGGGATTTTTCCTTTCACATCTCCTAATAGCAGATCTCTTTTCCATTCACATGAGGATGATAAAGATCACACTTAGATTTTGCTTATGTTTACGTTGGTCATGCGAATTCACTGCTCTGAGCAACAGAAAAGCTGGTTGGTTTGAAAGTGTGTTCTGTGTGAGCTGTTCTTTATACAACACTATTAACAATGAACCATGGGCATTTTTGCACTCAAAATATTGCTGTAATTTCACTAATGTGATTGCACTGTAGAAACATATGGTAGCATCATAATAAAAAGCCACAAAGTAGTAGTCTTGAACTTCTTTATACTGTATATATTAAAATGTGAAATAGGCACTCTAATGCTTTGTGGGCTCATGGAAGTTGGCATTAGAGTGGATTTTGGTAAAATGAAAATGGATAGTTCACTCAAAAAATAAAATACTGTCATAATTTACTCAACTTGTTCCAAACCTGTCTGAGTTTCATTATTCTTTTGAACACAAATGAAGATATTTTAAAAATGTTGGAAAACTGGAACCATTGACTTCCATAGTATTTGTTTTTTATACTATGAATGTCAATGGTTTCCAATTTTCCTCATTATATTTTCTGTTGTGTTCAACAACTCATAAAGCTTTGGAACCACATGATATTAAATAAATGGTGGGTAAATTTGTATTTGTGGGTGAACTATCCCTTTAAATAAGGTTTGAAGTTAACAAAGGTTTTGTGGTAGTCACTTTGAATTTTAAATGCTTAATTCGGGTTGACCTACAAAAATATGCTTCGCTCATATTGTAATTTGAATTGTGAAAATACTCCTGGTACTGTTTTACAGTAAGGTTTCATTGTGTGCTTAGTTTTTTTTTCAAGCCAGTACCTAATGCTGACAAATTTATGTATGAGTGTCAGAAATGGTGGATGTTATTTAAGCATGTGTCTCGTGACTAGGAGCAGCAGCAGATGGCAGGCATGGCATCGCAGACTGGCACATCTCATTCATCCCTCGCCACGCCTCCTTCCACCGTTCAGCCTGTTCGTCAAAGCTCCATGGCTCCTCCCACGCAGCGCATGAAATCACAACCCTCACATCAGCTTTCTGTGAGCTCTGCCGCTGGTGCCCCTGCGTCCAAAACCAGGCCGCAGAGCGGAAACCTGCTCCAGTCCCCGGAGTCTGGCTTCGGGGGCCGGCAGCAGGGCCCTCGGCAGCAGCTATCTGTCAAAGACAGCACCCCGCCCGGCCTGCCGCATCAGCAGAGCTCCACCAGGGAGAGTCAGGGATCCCAGGGCTCTCAGGGTGGAACGCCGCAGTCCACGCAGCAGTCCAAATCGCATCAGGAACGGCAGCAGGTCCAGCAACAGCATCTGCTCAAGCCTACCATGAGCAAACAGGTGTTCGAATCATAAACCATTCCTACTCTCTTGTGCTGGGTGATTAATCGAAATGAAACCGCAAAAGTGATTGATCAAAACTGCGATTGTCATGCACATCTTGTCAGGAAAGCACAGTTGTGTGATCAGTAGTTAATCTCCTCTGAGGGCTAGAGGGCGCCCCAAAGGCCAAACACCCATGATGAAACTCAGGAAATTTCATTATAATCGCTGGCTGCATTCGAATTCGCCTACTTCTTGAGTTTGTACTACATTTGAATTTGAATTTACTACATGACTTAGAAAAGTACGCTCTATATAGTATGAATGTGAGTAGTATGAATGGAACCCGGACATACTACATCCACCATTTGTGATTATCGTGACCTACTCGCGCCAGTTGCATCGTTTCACTCCCATTAATGATTTCTCTCATGTAGAATCATGGGATAGTGTAGCATCCATCGGATGCGCACTTCAGAATCTTACCAGAAGTAGTAGATCATTCTTCTTGCATACTGTTTTTTGAATACTATGAATTGCTCTACTGTTTTTAGCGTGCTATATAGTATGGAAGTACAGTTATCCTCGCTATAACGCGGTTCACCTTTCACGGTCTTGCAGTTTTGCATTTTTTAATGTGTAATTTGACATGCTTTTTGTTCTACACCGTATTGTGTCCTGCGTCCTGATTAGCGCATTGTGTTCTGCGTCCTGGGGTGCGTTTCCCAAACAACGACATAACTCGCGGCTGAACCATCATAGTGCGATGCATCGTTTGTCAAAAGAACAATGTAGTGACGAGTGTTTCCCAAAACCCTTAGTTTCTCTGTCGCAGATCCATCGCTTGAACCATGTTAGTTATAGCGTAAAACGCCCATAATGATGCTCTAAACGGGGTGGAGTAACTTCTTTAGAGAACAGCCCCATCATTTCTTTGTGCAAATTATATTGTTTTACACAATATAATATTAAAATCCAAAATCCAATATTAGTTTTGGTAAAAACCTGCACTCGCTTTCCATATTACAGTAAATAAAATAAATGTAAATGGAACATATAGGGCCAATGTTTGCTTTACTAATATTATTGAGAAGTTGAACATTACATATTCTATTCTATAACATAAAATCACTTACAAAAGCTAACACTATTCTAACATCATATATAAATCATATTATTTATTTATTTATGAGGCAATTTATTGTAAATATATTTACATTAATAATAATATTAATAATATTAATGATGATGATTATGATTATTATTATTATTATTATTATTTAGGATATTGTTTATTAAAAAAAAATACAATTTGACACATGCAAACCACAGCAGAAAGTTCTAACCAACAGACCCATGTCATATACAGCAGAGAAACTTAATAAATAACCCACTATAAAATAAAAGAATTAACGTATGCTATGTTTTTTATTTTCACAAGCTTTGGAGACGTAACATAATTACTTTTAAATATACCTATAGCTTTCGCCATGAGGCTGTGTTCAAAATGATATCAATGTTTTCAAAGTGCACTGCGAAGGGAGCACAATTGTAAACATGAAGATCGCTAAAAATGAACTGTAAAAATACTTTGAAAGCAAATTACACCTAAGAGAGATTAACTTAATGCTTTTTTATTTTTAATAATTCCAACTTTGAATGTTAGAATGTTCTAAATGAAAAGGGCATAGTGGGGATAAGTGGGAATAGAACACAGCCAGGAACTATGCTTCTAACTACAGCTTCAGAGGTGTCGTTTCAGGTGCTCAAGTTTGCAACGCAGTTTGCGTATGTTTGTTGGAACGATGGATTTGGGAAACACCAAATGAATGAACTATGTTTGTAATGACGGAACTTGCGACCTTAGTTGGCTAACGATGGTTTTGGGAAACGCACCCCTGATTAGCGCATTGTGTTCTGCGTCCTGATTAGCGCATTGTGTTCTGCGTCCTGATTGGCTGTAGACCCTTGCAAATCAATCTCCTCCGTGCCGTGTCTCCTGTACAGTACAGAATGCGTTCAGCTTGCCAAATTTACATAAATCTTCGATCGCTAGCAGTGTGACTCTGAATTGCTGGACTGTATGTTTGCAAGTTTTCTCCCCACGATGTTGACGAAATATTCCGCACTACCCAAAAGGCAGAGGAAGATGCTAACCATTACACAAAAAGTTGAACTTCTGCACATGCTAAAGCAAGGTAGAAGTTACGCGGCTGTATGGCGCCATTACGGAATAAATAAATGAAGATCAAATGGTTTTGATCTTTGGTTTCATTCTATAATAATGGACTTATTTTTCTACAAAAGTTTGAATTGTTTAAACAAAGAGAAAAGTGTGAAAATGTAAATTCCTGTCTGAGAAAAGTGTATAAAGTGTGTAGTGAGGGGTTTTACAGCCTTAAACATCCATAATAATTGTAAAAAATAAAGCGGACTACTTTGTGGATTTCACCTATTGCGAGTTATTTTTAGAACGTAGCTCCCGCAAATTATGAGGGACCCCTGGGATTTCGTACACAGCCTCTGTTTCCCTATGAACAGATGATTTAATTGCTTTCATTGATTGAGCATGACTAATAATTACATGACTATTGAATCATCCAGCCCGCTCTCACAAGGAAACAAGTGGCTAATTTCATTCGTATTTTTATGACTTTTTATTTACTTTTCAAATGCAAAATTTACTGGACATTGAGAAGCGACGCAAATGGCAAACACAGAATGATTATCTCAATGTCATTCAGTGTTTCCTCTAGGATTTTTTTCTAGCTGTGGTGGCAGGCCTTTAACAGATATTCTACCTATGACGTTATTTCAAAATGTCCTGAGCACAGTATTACAAGTCGAGATCGCATTCATGTAATACGAGCATGCGAATCTCTTTGCTTGCACGCCAATTTTTTTCTGTTCGTGCACAACTTTCTGCACTCCCTCAAAAATACCCTGCTCAATCGAAGATTTTCTTGTGCGCTCTCAAATAAACACTGCTGAAGTGCGATTTAGTGCGTTTATGTAACAAGTATGTCTCCAACACTTATTAGATTTGCTAGGAATATTTATGAATGTTTTAATTAATGTCAATAGACCTACAGAATGGCATTGATGGGTCCTAAAGTATAGTGAAACAGCAATAAACTCCATCAAGATGCTGAACCATCGACATTTATCTGTAAATAAAGTATAATTAAGGAAACTGTTTATCATAACTAAAAGCTACATAGTGTTTGCTGGCTTCACGCATCGCACAGCCCTGTCAGTCAGTCAGTCAGTCAGCATGTAACCTTAAATGGTTAAACAAATAACGCACAGCATTACTAAGATTACAGAAAAATTTGCTCTGTTATAATTGACTTACATTTTAATGTTTTATTGCGATTATAACTCACTATAAAAAAGAAAAACTGCAACAACTGAAGGTTTTGAATGAGAAGCTGTAATGTAGCCATGGCGGGAATAAATTTTGGTGTGGCGCCCTGCCATGGAAGAATTAATGTAGCGTAAACCATGTCGTTATATCAGCATTTCCATCTTGAAACCGATTTTTGCATAGCTTGTCAGTGAACTACGGCTTTGTGTAGTAAATGCTGCTCCACCTGAAAGCATGTGCAGGTTTACTAGAACTGTCTTTACTGACAAAATGCATATGAAAATCATCTTTGATTAATCGCCCAGCCCTACTCTCTCTGTTTTTATGTCTAGTTGTGCTGAGTGTCGCTTCAGCTATTTGTGTGTGTGAAATCCTTTTTAAGTCATTTGTGATGGAAAGACATTGAAAAAACTATTGTGATTCTCAAAAAAAGTTATAAAGCCATTAGATTGTATATATTTGTTTGAACGTAATTTTAGGAAATGTTTTTATAATGTAATGTAATATAATTTTTGACAAAACAATGAGGATTGTTAGATGAGCAAATCAAACTTGAATGCCTTAAAATGATTATTTATTACAGCCAGTAAAATAATACACCACAATTTATCCTGAGCTCATTCTGTACAGTAATAAAGGTGGCTGTTTAACTAATTATTTCACTCTTTAAGTATATCACACAGGGAATTTGTCAGTTATTAAAAACATTTAATTGGTAATATCTTTTTAAAACATAATTTTATCAAATTATTCCTTTTTTAAATATAAAAAAAAAACATTTAGGATATTGCTGAGAATATCACACTTGTACACCTTAAAATGTCACAAATACAGCTGCTAAATAAATAATAATATTAATAATAATTTAATAATAAAATATTTTATTGTTTGCTACATATGTAGATTGCTTGCAAAAATTCTGCCAAATTTCTTTAAGTGGATTTTAACATTGTTTATTTAAATTAATTTTAAAAATTGTCAGCAAAGCCATCAATTTTACGAAAGATTTACATGTCAAATACTCAGCTCGGTGGCTCAGTGGTTAGCACTGTCGCTTCACAGCTTGGCGGTTCATGACCTCTGAAACTGAGACTAAGCCAAAGGAAAATGAATGAATGAATACATGCAGCTCTTCTGAAATTTTCCTTAATCACAATTCTTTAAATACATATTAAATTTTACAAAAAAGAAATCATGCTGCAGATCTATTATTAATGTTTTTAACATTAATAATTAAACATTTAACTGTGACATCAAAATCCAAATCATCAAATTAGGATGATTTCTGAAGGACCACGCAGCACTGAAGGTTCAATCACAGCAATAAATTACCTATTAAAACATATTGAAATATTAAACTCATTTTAATGTCACAAAACTACAGCTTTTACTGCAATTTGAATCCAATAAATTCAACTTTGCTAAGTCTAAAACACAAAAACTTTAAAACGTGTTAAAAAACAATTCAAATCTGACCAAAAATGCCACCCAAATGTGTGTTTCCACACTCTCATGATGTTTTGCTGTATTCCTCAGGGCTCTTCACAATCTCCATCCACCCTGAACCCGCAGACCCCTGCCTCAGAGCGGACGGTTGCCTGGGTCTCCAACATGCCCCATCTTTCTGCTGACATAGAGAGTTCCCGAATCGACAGAGAAGAGTTCAAGCTAAAGGAGTACTCCAAGAGCATGGATGAGTCCCGTCTGGACCGGGTGTGTTTCTCTTTTACTCAACTAACCCTATACTAGCTCTATGCATGGGTTTGCATCAAATTTAAACTAATACTAGTATACTTAAAGGAACAGTCCACTGTTTTGGGGGGGGGAAATAGGCTCATTTTACAAGTCACAACAGTTATCTTAGCATTAATCATTGAATTGGATTAGACCATTAGCATCTCGGTTACAAATGAAAAAAAGAGTTGCGTAATTTTCCAATTAAAAAATTTGCTCATCCAACAGAATATTTATGTTGACATGTCTAGAAACTGTACTCTCATTTCGATGGTATGATGACAGGGTTTTTGCAGGTTTTACAAAGTCAAATTCAAGACTTTAAGACCTTTTTAAGACTATTATGAATGAAATTTCAGACTTGCACTGCAAGAAAATAGCTTTTCTTTGTTTGAGTTTTTGTCTTGTTTCTAGTCCAAATATCTTAACAGTTCCTAAATCAAGAAACATTTTCTATACAGGTAAAAATCATTGTCTTGTTTTTAGAAAAAATGAGTCAAAAATAAGTACAATTCTTTAAAACAAGCAATGTAATCTGCCAATAGGGTAAGCAAAATAATCTTGTTTCAAACCAAAATAAGATTATTTGTTTTAAGGAAAACTCATTTTTGACATTTTTGACAATGATTTTTATTTGTATAGAAAATGCTTCTTGGTTTAAGAATTTTTAGATGTTTGGACTTGACACAAGACAAAAACTCTAAGAAAGGCATTTTTTTCAGCGTACAAGTCAGTATTTCAGTGAATTTAAAGGGTCACGAAACATCAAAACACATTTTTTGAGATGTTGACAGTCATATATATGTCCCACATTGCTAAAAACACTATTAGGACACATATATTTCACTTAAAAGTGAAAATTGGTTGTTGTTGCGTTGTTTAGAGCAAATTCGTTCTTCTGGTTTGAAAAGAAATCTTGAAGGAACAACACGGCGATGTGATCACTATATAAATTCCAGCGTGGAGATTGGCTGTCTGTACCGGCCTGTACAAAGTGACGTCATTGAGTTTCCAGCACATCTGTTCATTAATTCATGAGAAAGACTTGATTTGAACCAATCAGCACGTTCTATTGTGAACATATAGCTTCGTCATGGGTATAGACATGGGTCGTCAGTGTTGTGTTTATAAATGTGCCGCAATAAAGGTTTTGTTTCTATTTCCCCGCAATGAGAGCACCGCTCGTGTGTGGATCCACATGTGTGGATTACAGTGGTCTGCTAACACGCGCCAAAAATATGTTTGTAAGGAACATTTTTTAACCAAGACCTTTTCGCATCTGGAAATGGTGAAATCTGGATTTGCCGCTTGTCTTTTTAAAAAAAGATGCGGTTCCAGTTTGCGTTGATTGTCCTGTCTCTACGGATTTGGTGTGTGATCAGTGTTCTTTGTTTATGTTTATTCAGATGGCAAAGTTAGTTAGTATCGTCAGCAGTACTCTTTCACTCTTGACTAAAACATACCCTAGTCAAAATGATTTAGATACTAAGTTTAAAATAATAACACTACAATATTATGGACTGAAAATCCTCCACTTTCACACAGCACTCAGATCTGCTGTAAATGGTGCTCTCTGAGGCCCCGTTTACACTAATGCGTTTTCGTTTTAAAACGCACAAGTTTTGCTACGGTTACGCCATCCGTCCACACTACGCCGGAGTTTTCGAGCCCCGAAAACGGAGCGTTTTGGAAACGCTGAAGAGCCCGTTTTAATTCTGATGCGCTGCTGCTCCGTCTCAGTGTAGATGGGGAAAAACGAAGACATCTGAAAACGGAGGCGTGGCTGCTGAGATTCGCTACCTGATTGGGGCTTTTGGGTCATTGCGTATCCTTCCCTTATTTGTCAAGCCCCTATCACATGACTATAACGCTACCGGAAGACGGCAGACCAGCCTTCACTGTAAACAACAACATGGACACAGAAATGGGAGCGTTGTTTGCACTATTGTCTGTTTCAGGCGCCATTGTGCAGTTAAACTCTGCCTTTTTTACTACAGCAGCTGCATATATTCACAAGAGGCAAGCTATTGTTCGAGCACTCGCTAATCGCTCGCGTTCATCGTTCAACCAGCGTTTGTTGACTAACAATAACCAAATGCCGAGCGAGACACATGCTTCCTGTTTATACTTGAACGCGCATGCCCAGAGTGCGCGAATGGTCACGTGATATACATTTTTGGTGGAGTAGTGTGGACGGAGATATGTTTAGAACCGATAGATGAAACGCTAGTGTGGACGCGGATCGTTTTTGATAAAAAACGCCGTTTTAAAACGAAAACGCATTAGTGTAAACGGGGCCTGAATCACTGTCTATCTCCCCTGCATCTGTGTTTGTGTTGCTGCTGTGTAAATCAGCTGTTGTGCACGTAATGAAACTCCCCTTTTTATGCAAACCCTTCCTTCTTTCCTTCTACTTGACACTCCCACCTAAACAAAGCTGGACTCACTTACTTTCCTGACTTTTTTCAAACTAGAGGTGTGTGAAAACACCCTGCTGAGACAGGGGGGTTTCATGGCCCTTCAAGACTTTTTAAGGCCTAAAATTGTGTTTTTGACATTTAAGACATTTTAAGACCCAGCAGACACTGGATTCTAACTGGTGGTGCAAATGTAGGGCTTGGAGCCAGGAACTATTTTCAGGTGCAGCGTAATATTTCATTGTGCCTGCTGTAGCCAAAAAGTTCTGAGCCAAAACTGTAGTGTTCCTATAAGATAACAAAAACTATAGATTTTGCCGAGTGCATGTTTAGGGGGATTAAAATATTTTTAATTGCTCAGTACATTTGAATGATGAATCTTGCCGGCAGCTAGCTGAAGCTAAGCAGGGCTGCGCCTGGTCAGTACCTGGATGGGAGACCACATGGGAAAGCTAGGTTGCTGCTGGAATTAGTGTTAATGAGACCAGCAGGGGGCGCTCAACTTGTGGTCTGTGTGGGTCCTAACCATAGACTGTATAAGATTTGGACATAGTATCTGTGACGTCACCCATAGGTTTCTGAAGAAGGCAAAAGAAGCTACAAGTAGACGTGGATAACCGTCGCCATATTGTTCGCGCGTCATCGCACCAACCGAGCGATACCAAACAATGCCAAAGAGGCGGAGCGTGAGCGGAGCTACAGACGCCTGCTAGTATTTTGCTTAGACGGGCTTTTCTTTGGGAGAAACACTTAATACTTCATTACCTGCGACTCGTTTGTGTTCTGACCACATGTGCTTGGCTGTACACTATATCAATAAAGTGTTTAGTCTATTAAAAACACTGTTGTAATACAGGCGACGCAGTGGCGCAGTAGGTAGTGCTGTCGACTCACAGCAAGAAGGTCGCTGGTTCGAGCCTCGGCTGGGTCAGTTGGCATTTCTGTGTGGAGTTTGCATGTTCTCCCTGCATTTGCGTTTCCCCCTCAGTCTAAAGATATGCGGTACAGGTGAATTGGGTAGGCTAAATTGTCCGTAGTGTATGAGTGTGTATGAATGTTTCCCAGAGATGAGTTGCAGCTGGAAGGGCATCCACTGTGTAAAACATGTGCTGGATAAGTTGGCGGTTCATTCCGCTGTGGCAACCGCGGATTAATAAAGGGACTAAGCCGAAAAGAAAATGAATGAATTAATTAATGTTGTAATACATTGAGCCACTAAGCATTGTTCTTATGCACTTTTCTGCAGGAGATAAACGCAAATTACTTCGTAATACTTAGTCTGTGTTAGTAAATGCAAGGGTATTTATGAAATCCAGTTAAACCGAGGTCCTGACTCTCTGTAGTCGTTACAAATCCCAGGATGTCCTTTGAAACAGAGTAGGGGTTTAACCCCAGCATCCTGGCAAAATTTGCCCACTGGACTCTGTCCATCATGGCTTCCTAACCATCCCCATATCATAATTGAATTCATCACTCTGTCTCCTCTCCGCCAATGAGCTGGTGTGTGTGGGGGTGTGGTCTGGCACAGTATGGCTGCCGTTGCATCATCCAAGTGGATGCTGCACACTGGTGGTGGATGAGGAGATTTCCCCCAAAAATGTGTAAAGCACTTTGAGTGTCCAGAAAAGTGCTATATAAATGTAAGTTATTATTATTATTATCTTTCTAGAGTGTTCCAAGCATCTGTGTTTGTGCATATTATCAATTGGAGTCCACTAAGCACATATGCTATGGTATGCATAACCAGTTGAGTTCGGAAGAATCATTTCTGCTTAACAGAAATAAGGTTTTTTTAAACACATTTCTAAACATAATAGTTTTAATAACTAATAACTGATTTCTTTTATCTTTGCCATGATGACAGTACATAATATTTCACTAGATATTTTTAAAGACACTAGTATTCAGCTTAAAGTGACATTTAAAGGCTTAACTAGGTTAACTAGGTAGGTTAGGGTAATTAGTCAAGTCATTGTATAAGGATGGTTTGTTCTGTAGACTATCAAAAAAATTATGCTTAAGGGGGCTAATAATATTGACTTTAAAATGATTTTTAAAAAATTAAAAACATGTTTTATTCTAGCTGAAATAAATCAGACCTTTTTCAGAAGAAAAAATATTATAGGAAATACTGTGAAAAATTCCTTGCTCCGTTAATCATTGTTTGGAAAATATTTAAAAAAAAAATTCTAATAATAATAATTGTGACTTCAACTGTATAACACATATACTTTAGAGCTTTAGAGGACTGAACGTGGTGAGCTTTGAATTAAAATCACTTCAGGGTGAATTTCAGACGGTTAGTTTGCTGGAATCCTCCTCTGTTCTCATGTAAACGCAGCAAGACACTGAGCCGACAGCGTGCAGTTGTGCCTCACAGATGAGTGTTAAGGAAATGCATCTGAAGTCTTTCACCTCTCCGACAGATGGTGCCTCATTTATGCATTATTTAAATATCAAATGAGAACGAAGAGCCGTATGCGGGAAACAGACTTGAGGAGCAGCAGGGGCTTTCAGTCAGAGCATCCTGCCTGATCTTGACCCTCTGTTTCACCGTCTGGAAGTTTGTGTGGCACGCAAACTCTTTTTTTGTGTCTATTAATGGACAGATTTGGTTTTAAAAATCTGCCGTTAAAATCAGCAATGATTCAGCAGCTTTTTAGGTACATTATGTCATTCCCATGTGGTTTGCGAGGACAGTTTGTTCATTTTCATTGACAACTACAGTAGAGTAGGTAACGTTTTCATACATGATTGACACAGTTCTTGGGGGAAAACGGTATGGAGCAAAATCATGCTTTCCTAAAAAGTTAAGCAATTTTGGACAAAATCAAAAAAAGTCACTAATTACTGGAGAAGACACGCTAATTTGCATGATATTCATCAACTGCACTCAAAAAAATAAAGACTTTTGCTGCTTATTCAAACTACTTATTTAAAATTAGTTGAAACAACACAATTCTCAAGGTTCTTTGGGGACAACTTTAACTTTAATTTAAACTTCAAAAATTGTTTTATGTTCAATCCACTTCAATTTGTAAAAAGGATTACATTAACCTAATTGATTTGTGTTGGGATAGGAAGGAATTGTGTGGAACCCAGCCTTTTTTACAGTGTGTATACTTTATACAGTGTGTGTATACTGTATATGAGCACAGGAATTATTTTAACAGCATGTCTGTTGTCCTCATTTCCCTTTTTTGCATATTTTAATTATATTTAGAATCATATTTTAAATGTTATTAAAGTATTTTAATGGATAATATCTTGTACATTTTTTTTAAAGTAAAACATTATTATTTTTTTAATTTTTTATGAATTTTATGTAAAAAAACTCACTATCATTTGACTTTTTTCTTCAAGCTTTAAAATAATTTTGACATGTTTTTAAAGTAATTTAATTATTACTATCTTTGTATTTTTATGAATTATATTAGGTTAAATGTTTCAATTTACTTTTATGTTGAAAATCTTATTTTTAACTCTAATTTTATACTTTCGTTTTTAATTTTATTAGTTTTTAAAACTAATTTTAAAATTTTATTAGTTTTTATTAGTTTTATTAGTTTTTAAAATATTTTTTACAGCAGCACTGAACACTACAAGTAGTTTTAACTTATTCTCTCAAAACCATCATCTACTTGGAGCACACATTCCATGTGCCAATCAAATATTAATTTGTTTTTAATTATTTTATTATATATATATTTTAACAATGAATTAAATCTATTTAATGGATACTATCTTGTTAATTATAATTTTTGACAAATTATTCATTTTATACTTAAATACCTTTAAAGCTTTTGCTTTTTACTTTGATTAAATTTTTTATATAAATGGCACCCTTTTAAATATGTTCAATACTTCTGATACTTTTAGTTAGTCACTTAGCAATGCTTGAAAGAATGACATAAGCTGTGATAACATTGTTTTCATCATTATTTTTGTACTGTTTTAATTAAATGTCTTTAAATGATTCACTCTGAGCTGCTTAATCACCTGACTGTCTGAGTAACAGCATGAAGATGAGAGTATTGACCTTATTCTTAAATGCGAAATAGTGTGCTTGTTTTTGCGTTCGTTTCAGAACTTCCGATTCAGTCGCCTATGGGAGGAATGACTTGAAATAATAAACGGTAGAAATCGACTTGCTCTACAAACAAGTGTGTTCATGACTATACATAAAAAAGGACAATAATATAATAAGAAAATGTCAGTTTGCAACATCAAGCAGCATAACGAGCTGTTTTTAATGTCTAGATGTCAATGAAAGTGAATGACAGCGGGAAGTCTCAAGGCCAGTACACTACCTGACAAAAGTCTTGTCTTCAATCCTAGTTATAAGAGCAACAAACAATAACTTGACTTAATCATTTGGAAAAGTGGCAGAAGGTAGATTTTTATCGATGAATCCTCTGTTGAACTGCATCCCAATCATCACAAATACTGCAGAAGACCTATTGGAACCTGCATGGACCCAAGATTCTCACAGATATCAGTCAAGTTTGGTGAAGGAAAAATCATGGTTTGCGGCTACATTCAGTAAGGGGGGATGCGAGAGATCTGCAGATTGGATGGTAACATCAACAGCCTGAGGTATCAAGACATTTGTGCTGCCCATTACATTACAAACCACAGAAGAGGGCAAATTCTTCAGCAGGATAACACTCCTTCTCATACTTCAGCCTCCACATCAATGTTCCTGAAAGCATAGAAGGTCAAGGTGCTCCAGGATTGGCCAGCCCAGTCACCAGACATAAACATTATTGAGCATGTCTGGGGTAAGATGGAGGAGGCTTTGAAGATGAATCCAAAGAATCTTGATAAACTCTGGGAGTCCTGCAAGACGCTTTCTTTGCCATTCCAGATGACTTTATTAATACGTTATTTGAGTCATTGCAGAGATGTATGGATGCAGTCCTCCAAGCTCATGGGAGTCATACACAATACTCATTTTTTTTCCACTGCACCATGACTTTATATTCTATACTGGACATTATTTCTGTTAAGTTACAAGACTTTTGTCAAAGCAAAGTCAGACCTCACTGTCCGAATTAAATAATGAAAAATCAAGGCATGATCATATTTTATTTTGGTAAAATAAGCGTAATCTAGAGGCCTTTGCCCTTCATATAAGCCACTTCTGATACCAAATGATCAACTAGAAGTCGAGTTATTATTTGTTGTTCCTAAAACTTGGATAGGCCATAAGGCTTTTGTCAGGTAGTGTAGTATTGGTTACACTTTACAATAAGGTTTCTTTAGTTAATGTATTTACAAACATGAACTAAGTATGGACAAAACTTGTAGAGTATTTATGAATCATAGTTCAACATTTGCAAATGCCTTATTAAAATGCAAATTGATGCTTGCTATTAGTTAATGCATCATGAGTTAACATGAATTCTTCATTAACTAATGTTAACTAACATGAACACATGTATTAATAAATATATGTACATATAAATGTATGTAATAAATGTATTGTTCATTGTTTGTTCATGTTAGTAAATGCATTAACTAATACAACCATATTGTAAAGTGTAAGTGTAACATCTGCTCTGCTGAAAGTCTGCCTGTTTTTCTCTCTTCCGGCCGCAGGTGCGCGAGTATGAGGAGGAGATCCACTCACTGAAGGAGCGTCTGATGATGTCCCACCGCAAGCTGGAGGAGTACGAGAGGAGGCTGTTAACTCAGGAGCAGCAGACCAATAAAATCCTGCTGCAGTATCAGAGCCGACTGGACGACAGCGAGAGGAGACTCCGACACCAGCAGATGGAGAAAGACAACCAAATTAAAGGAATTATTGACAGGTAATTTGAGAAAAAAAAGCAGCCTGGAGAAACAGCGATTCTCACGTGAGCACACTCGCTGTGTATTTCCTTGCGTTCCCTTATGCAATTCTGTATATAAACAGTGGCCGTGAAAAGTATTTGGACATTTAAAGGTATAAAGTGCTTGAAATTAAAGTTTACTTATTTTGCTAGCTCACATTGTTAGTCTTAAGGTGAATAATTAAATCCGTGCAAGTTAATCCACTGAAAGAAAATTGTCTGTGTTGGTAATCTTCAATCAAAACCTGAGCATTTGCTTCCGCGTTTGGAGTGTTGGTTCTTCTGTTGACGTCAACCTGAAGGCTTGAATAGCAATTGCTTATTAGTCTGCTTGTTAAGTCGTGACGAATACTTGTTAAGTATTGACCACAATATCCGAATTAATAAGCTTAACATTAACATTAAACAGAAACATCCTCCTGTCCTCCATCATGCAGTATGAACACAGCAGCAACTGAACGCCACCCTAGATAATCATGCAGTGTGAAAACAACAGCGCTCCAACGTGTGAACATGGCATTAGGTACTGTAGGCATGCGCAGTATGTGTTGATTTTAAAAGCACTAGTGATCAAACATACACAACAATGGCGGAGTACATGGTAGTGTTGTTGCTTGAGTTTGTTGGCATAGTTCGCTAATGCTTGAGCAACATGTGGATTTACTTCACCAGTATGATATCGCGGATATGTGTGGAAAAACACAAATTAAAAACATTTTAGTTTTTGGCAAAATCGTTGTTGTGTAAACTTAAACTGTAGTCAGTGAAGACAGTCCCAAGATCAAAGGATTAGTTCACATAGAAATTTAAATTCTGTTATTATTTAATCACCATCATATTGCTCCAATCTCCTAAGACCTTCATTCATTTTCAGAACTTAAATTAAGATGTTTTAGATGAAATCTGGGAGCTCTCCAACACTCCAAAAAGACCCAATACATTCAAAGTTCATAAAAAGACCAAAAACATTGTCAATGTCACTTTAATAGTTCAACTGTAACCATATGAAGCTACAAACAAAGCTTTTGTGTGTCAAAAAAAATAAAAACTTAAACACCAATGTCTTCTCTTCAGCCGTATTAGGTCCAGATGAAAATATGTTGCATTGGCCATACTATAGTACACCAAAGTCCTTTTAAGGCAAGTCATTTCACTCGATGACCATCTTTGAAACGCCTCTCTGAGAGTATGCTCGGGCATTCTGTTTGAATGGGAAACATCAAATTCTCCAAATTGCTTGCCAAGCTTATGATTAAACTTCATATTAGGAATCACCAATAAAATTAAACATAAACTGTCTCTTTAGTTTCATTTCTAAACGTTCGAATCACACCAAAGCTGCAGAAACTCACGTCTGGTCCGAGCCCCTTCATGGGAATCGTCAGTCCTATAGCAGGGCTATTGAATTAGTTTGTCATTGGGGCCAGTTCATGAAAAGCATCCCAAAACGAGGAGCCGGAGAGATATGACTTGCAATATAAGTCATGACACAACAGCAATATAAGAGCTCATATCCTGTATTTTTGCTTCTTAAGACACCCACGTTTACTTTTTCTACATTAAAACGTTAATATGTTGTATTTTGAAACTACATAACATCACTGCATTGTACAATGTGTACAATAGACCATTTCTCTCTTTGGACTTAAAAATAAATGAAAAAGTTTTTGATTTAAGCATGAGTGATAATTTTACAATGAAAATAAATGACAGAACAATGAATAAATACATAAAAATAAGAATAAATAAAAATAGTATTAGTCTAATGTTCATTTAAGCTATATATTAGACAAGAATTTAAATGAACTGTTGTTATTATCTGCGTTCATACGTAATCTTTTTAATAATTCATCTAACATATCTTTTGTTTACATTGCACTGAAAGCCACGCACAACCCTCACCACTACAGCGTGAGATCATTTCTACTGTGTGCCGCGCCTGCAGGGCACGAGTGCGTCGGTCTGCTTGCGAGCCGTGCGCGCACCTTCCAATATGCGCACGTCTCCATTGGAAATAATGTACTTGCGTGCGGAAAAGACGCAATATGTCAACGGCTTGCTGCTATAGTTAATCCAATGCGCGTATATATTGGCACTAAACTTTGTTTAGTTGCAGCAGCTTTTTCCGTGAAACAGAAATGCGGCGTTGAGAAGCCTTTAACGAATAAAGCGGGTTATTAATGAAATTAGCTAATCATTGCATCCCTATTAACGATATCAGTGCATTGTACAAAAGGCCTTTTCTACAAACATATCCAAATGTTCTGCTCGCACCACTCACTTAATGTCAGGGGACTCGTGCTCTGCGCAGCCTCTAACTGCAGCTCGTGCTGTATTGAACAGACTCAAGTCATTTCATAACTATAGCGGCCTTTTTTCGACTGAACTAAATTTATTTTTGATGTGTTGGTCACACTATTTGGAGGGCCGGAAAAAATTGCGTGCCAATTGAATGGCCAATTGAATAGCCCTGGTCTATAGCGATCAATAATTGGCTCCTGTACTAGAAGGCAGGGCTTCATTCGCCATATTGAGCATTACACTTATCCCCATTCAAAACGATGCAAGTGACATGTCTTGTGTATTCTATACTCTTTGAGTAAACACAGACCCTGACGACCTGAAGTGAAAGAGAAAACATATATATGGTATTTTTGCCTGTATTTTTGCAGATTTACATTTTGAAATCAGTTTAAAGTTCAAACTGACACACATGTCCAAATGTTTTTGGGTCGCTGTATACAGTATATGCTTTGTACAGTTTAATAGGGTTCATTTTTTATAGCATCAGCCTTTTTTTGTTGAATTATGCCAAACATGGACTTCTAAGTGTTGTAACTGCTGTGTTCTGTCACCACAAAGCTACTTTTTATTGATGAAATGGGCTCATTTGCTTCTTCTTGTTGCTGTTTTGTTTCATTTCATCATTTTTATTACTGTATGTTATTTGGGTTCTTTGTGACTCTACAGAGACCCAATTTATGTTTTCACTGTTATAAATGACTTCACCCCCACCCATTGGTTATGAAAGTATGATGTAACTTCCTGTAATGCAGCATTTACCTCATATTTCTGTGTCACAGAGTACATTGCTGTTTCAATCCAATTCTAGGAATGAAGAGATGGAGTGAAGACACTCAGATGGTGAAGGGAGACCCGGGGTTTAAGAGCATAAAAAAATAGAAATCATCGAGTCTGTTCTTTCCTTGACGTGTTTCAGTGCAATACATTGCTGGAATGAACTAAGCAGGATTTGTTTAATGTCGTATATTTGCAGAACATTTCTGTTATTTTAAGGAAGGGTTATCAGAGAAAAATCACTGTATCCATTGCAAATGTTGTTCAGAAAGTTCAGAAAAGGGACCAAAAACAATGTCAAACATTGCACGTCACTTCAGTGGTTCAACTGTAACCATTTGAAGCTCCAAAAAAAGCTTTTGTTTCATAATTTAGCTTGAGCTTAAAAGAGAAATTGCTGTATCCATTGCAAACATGGTTCAGTCACTATTTTAAAAGCTCTGGCAAGGATTGTTCATGCGTTAATTGAAAAATATACGATGTTTGGTTACCTTCATCTCATTCCATATCTGTGTACTTTTCTATAACAATAATGATTCATTTATAATTCTATAAATAAAATCTGTCAAGCTTTTTAAAAAACAACATAAAAACACCAAGTAACCATTAATGTTTGTGGTACTGATAAAACATTAAAAATATTTTGTTGTTGCATGGATTAAAATAAGCAATAATTGAAATTAAATTAAGTTAAATATAAAAAAAACACTGAAACTAATGTGAAAAAAATCCATAACATTAAAAATTTCATTAATGTTCTTCATTGAAAACTAAAACAATAACTAATAAAAATGACAGACATTTGATTCATTCATTCATTTTCTTTTTGGCCACAGCGGAATGAACTGCCAACTTATCCAGGACATGTTTTACGCAGCGGATGCCCTTCCAGCTGCAACCCATCTCTGGGAAACATCGATACACACTCATTCACACTCATACACTACGGACAATTTAGCCTACCCAATTCACCTGTACCGCATGTCTTTGGACTGTGGGGGAAACCGGAGCACCCGGAGGAAACCCACGCGAACGCAGAGAGAACATACAAACTCCACACAGAAACGGCAACTGACCCAGCCGAGTCTCGAACCAGCGACCTTCTTGCTGTGTGGCGACAGCACTACCTACTGCGCCACTGCGTCGCCACAAATATTTTACTAAAACTTAAAATTAAAAAGAATTAGCTTTTTTAATCCACGGTAACTCATCTCAAATCATATAAAATAACACAGTAGAGAGAAAGTCATACAGATTTAAGAGTAAGATGAGGGTGTCTAAATTATGAGGCATTTATTATTCATTAGGATGGTTTGATCATTTAGGCCATTTGTCTAAGAAAGTGTTTATTTATAAACACTACCTGACAAAAGTCTTGTCGCCTATCCAAGTTTTATGAACAACAAATAATAACTCGACTTCTAGTTGATCATTTGGTATCAGAAGTGGCTTGAAAGGCAAAGGCCTCTAGATTACGCTTATTTTACCAAACTAAAATATGATCATGCCTTGATTTATAATTATTAAATTAGGAAAGTAAGGTCTGACTTTGCTTAGACAAAAGTTTTGTAACTTAACAGAAATAATGTCCAGTATAGAATATAAAGTCATGGAGCAGTGGAAAAAGAATGAATATTGTGTATGACTCCCATGAGCTTGGAGGACTGCATCCATACATCTCTGCAATGACTCAAATAACTTATTAATAAAGTCATCTGGCGTGGCAAAGAAAGCGTTCTTGCAGGACTCCCAGAGTTCATCAAGATTCTTTGGATTCATCTTCAATGCCTCCTCCTTCATCTTATCCCAGACATGCTCAATAATGTTCTTGTCTGGTGACTGGGCTGGCCAATCTTTGAGACCTTCTTTGCTTTCAGGAACTTTGATGCGGAGGCTGAAGTATGAGAAGGAGCGCTATCCTGCTGAAGAATTTGCCCTCTCCTGTGGTTTATAATGTAATGGGCAGCACAAATGTCTTGATACCTCAGGCTGTTGATGTTACCATCCACTCTACAGATCTTTCGCACACCCCCATACTGAATGTAGCCCCAAACCATGATTTTTCCTTTACCAAACTTGACTAATACCGTGAGAATCTTGGGTCCATGCGGGTTCCAATAGGTCTTCTGCAGTCAACTAGAAGTCAAGTTATTATTTGTTGCTCGTACAACTGGGATCGACAACAAGACAAGTCAGGTAGTGATAGTTATTTCCATTGTTAAAGCTGTTCAACACTCTTATAATTAAAGTTTGCAATTATGTAATTCTCTTAATAACTTGTACTGCATTAACAAAAAAATTTTAAAATCCCTATGAGAAAAATCTATGGAAAAGACACTTTAAGGACCAGCACTAATACATACTCCATTATCATGCAATATATATTTTTTTATGAATAGCAACCAAAGCACCTCAGTTGAAAACAAAGATGGAAATGCTTTGACAGACAGCTGGCCTAAATGAACAAACGAATAATGAAGTCTCTAAACATGCCTTTCTTCAGCTTCCACCTGTTTGTCTTGAAACAGAAAAGGTGCTTATGATTTCTCTTTCGCATGACCTTCAGAAACTGTAGCAGAATTTCTAGATAATGCACAAAAATCATCTCTTCCAGATCTACCTGTTTAAGTCCTGTGTATGGGAATAGGATGTACATCAGAACAGCTCATATTTCAGATTTCCGTCTTCTCCAAATCTCTATGTACATTCACCAGAACAGCGATCTCACATGTCTGATCACTTTTAAATGTCAGTTTCAGCGTCAAGAGTTTTCATTATGAAATATGCAGCTCAATTACAAGCCTCATATTTGATTCCTTATATTCAAATGACATGAAATCTGGTGAATGTCATATTTCACCTCAAAATAAAGCAAAATCATTTATGCAAGGTGTGTTTGTGTGTGTGTGCCTTGTATTCCTGACGTTGTAGGGACCAAATGTCCTCACAAGTACAGCAATACCAGTAACTTGTGCCCTTGTGGGGACTTTTTTTGGTCTCAATAAGGAAAATGGCTCATAAATCACACAGAATGAAGTATTTTGAACAATGTAAGGGTTGGTGTAGGAGGATAGAATATATAGTCTGTACAGTATAAAAATCATTATGTCTATTGGAAAAACGCATAAAGATAGCTGAACAAGTGTATGTGTGTGTGTGTGTGTGACATCAGGACACAAATCTGTATAATGACATAGGTATGGCACAGGTATTACAAGAAGGTGGTGGAATATTAAGACATTGCTAATGCCTGTATAGAAAATACAGTTTGTACAGTATAAAAACAATGGAAACCTGTGTAATGTCCCCATAATTCACAAAAACAAAGTGTGACAAAAGAAACGTGTGCGTGTGCGTGTGCGTGTGCGTGTGCGTGTGCGTGTGTGTGTGTGTGTGTGTGTGTGTGTGTGTGTGGCCCTGATGTTCTTTACATTGTGGGGACCCCACAAGTATCCAAATGTCCCTACAAGAATAGCAATACCAATAAATGTTGACCTTGTGAGGACATTAATAGCTACAGCCATATCACGCTTTAGCCCAAGACCGGTTACTCACTTAATCTGTGGTCTGTGGTCTGTGTGAGTCCTAATGCCCCAGTACAGTGAAGGGGACACTACACTGTCAGTGAGTGTTGTCTTTTGTTAAACTGAGGTCCTGACTCTCTGTGGTGCTTAAAAAATCCCATGGCACTTCTCGTAAAGAGTAGGGGTGTAACCCCGGTGTCCTGGCCAATTCCCTTCCTTGGCCCTTACCCATCATGGCCTCCCAATCATCCCCATCCACTGAATTGGTTCTATAACTGTCTCTCCACTCCCCCTATAGCTGATGTGTGGTGAGCGCACTGGCGCCGTTGTCCTGTGGCTGCCGTCACATCATCCAAGTGGATGCTGCACACTGGTGGTGATGTGGAGAGACCCCCCTCATGATTGTGAAGCGCTTTGGGTGTATGGCCATACACAATAAATACGCTATATAAATACTTATAAATACAAAGCTATGGAAAAACTTAAATATTCTCAGTTCATTCTAAGATTTACAGGCTTTATTACAGTAAATGGCTTTGAGAAACTATTAAGAAACAAAGTGCCATGTTTTCAGATGCTTATATTCATTATTGGACAACATAATAGTAGTTTTCACTTCATTTATTCCTACCATTTGTCTTTTTTTAAATGCTTGACAAAATTGTTGCTACCCTTCCATTGAAGAAAGAAAACCCACACTGATCACTGAAATAACTTGAAACTGCAAAAAAGAAACAAGATTAATCAACAATTACAAAAAATAAATCAAATGAAAATCAGATGTTGCTTTCGAATTGTGGTTCAACCGAAGCATTAAAGGGATGGTCCAGAGTGTAATTTTAAGGCTTGGATGTGTTTATAAGATGCAAAGCAGTGTGTGCTCATACATCATTTGTAGAAAATCACAATATTTTTTCAGATATCTTACTTTGATTATATACAGCTACTCAGCTAACATGAAAACAACTATCATATTTCCTAGTTCCTCTGAAAGGCCTGCCTTCAAGAGGCTCTGATTGGTCAGCTAACATAATGTGCTGTGATCTGTGGATCAGCTCAATGTCACCAGGAAAAGCGTCACACCTCCACAAGCACACAATTTGCATCAGCTGTGTAAATACTGTTAGTTAGAGTAGCTGTTAGCAGTATCTGTTTGAGCCTGATTCAGACAGAAAATGAAACCGCACACAGCTGAACCTCATGACTGCTCTCTAAAATAAAATCTGACAAGTTTCTTGCACATATATTTGGAATAAGCATGCGTAAGTAATAATATAATGTTCACATATCTTGTGCGAGTTTGTTTTTCGAGATGTAGAACGCAGGGAAAGTGGCCGCATAGAGAGAGACTGCAGTGCTGCTGAAGATTGTGAGTGTTTACAGCGGTTTGACGGATAAATATGAATTTGTAGCTAAATTGTTAACGGTGCCAAACAGCGCCAAATACCGTTAACGCTAGACACCATGCATGTCATAGATCAATTTTAATAAATAAAAATACTTAAAGGCTGTGGCTCACAATCCACAGCTTCTTCTATTATGGTTGGAGCTGCTCCTCCTTTGAGGAGTTTTCAGCCAAATCCAGCACTGAACTAGGGAGATATTCTGGAAGCTGTCCTTTGTCAAATGCTAGCTATATATTATTTTATAATTCTCTGCAACATAATTAAATTTAAACTGTAAGCACTTCTCTCTTTGTGTCGTGTCCTTTGGAAGCCCAAACAGAAGAAGCTCTGTGGAAATAGCAGCGTTTGGACAGCATTTTAGCTTTTTCTGCTATAACATTACAGCACCTCTGGCCACACCCCTTTGCTGCGCAGGGTATATGCGCATGGTGAATGCGGGTAACCTGAAGCGTTTGTGATCTCACTAACCCGGATGTATTTTTTTGTAGTTTCCTAAACTTCGTTCGCTGCAGGCTTTGCTAAGCTAACTCTGTAAAAGCCAACGTCTCCCTTTGCATTGAGCTTTTAGCGTCTTACATTCAGAGATGTTGTTTATGTTCACACAGCTACATTACACATCAACTAAAGTTTAAAATATGATATCGGAGTGAACCACCCCTTTAAGAAAGGCAAACTAATGAAACTGCCCTGCATAAAATAGGAAGGATACTAACAATTGTCCATGTCTGTATATGAATACAAAATAGGCTTAATTTGTTATGCATAATATCATTATATTTTTACTTAGTTGATTTTGAGGTGAAATATGACCTGGATTTGTTTTCGTAGATAAATATCAACTCCACAAATCAGTGTGTTTTGCTGTTATGTTTCATATGCAATGTCAAGGTACAGTATAAAATATTAAACACGAGGTAAGTCAGTTGTGAAACAAGCACGCTGTGAAATATGTATAAATATCTTATTTTGTGTGGTGCTGTTCGTGAAATAAACATAGAGGTATGAATTATAAATTAAGCAACATAGACGCTGAATTCACTTAAGAATGGATTCTTAGAAAGCCTCTTTTGTAATGGCAGGTGGATATAAACATTAACTTTGAAGGATATACAATGTTTGCACTTAAATTATCTTTTTAATATGTTTTTAATATGCTTTGTTAGTCCTTCAGACTGAAATGATGTATAAAATGAGTGAATTATATACTGTATTTACATTGAGCTTCCCTATGAATTATTTTAAAAGCTATTTATTCTGATATATAGAGCATAGATTATATATTCTGTATACAAGATTATATATATATAAACTAACTGTGCAATAATTATGCCTTGATAACTGTAGCGATGACAAAATAGCACAATTAAAGTGTATTAAAGATTCATGACCTTGTGATTTGTGACCTTTATTTGATCTATGTTAATTATAACATTGTTATGACTGCATATAAACTGATTTGAATGCTACTTTATTATTATTTTTGTTAACTTTTGTTATGCAGTATGTGTACAACTGAACAATAGAATAAACTATCTAACCACATTGTTTTAAACTTGTGCAATTCATTATTTATTTATGTCCAAGACAACTTATTAATATTATGAATTAACCGTTTTATATCAGTCTGCATCAAAGCAATGTCAAATGAAAGCATTCATATCCAAACGTCTTGTCAACATGAATCAAATAAAACATCACCTCATTCATCAAGCACTCATTCACTTGATAATCACACCACAGCATCCGATAACATTTCCAAAAGAGGAAATCTTCATGTGCAGATATTAAAGCATCCCTGTCTTTGTGCATGAAACCAAACGTCACTTTGATGCGGACTGGCGGGCATTTCAATGGCGTGTAATTGCTGAAATAAGCTGCCAGTAAAAGCGGCAGTCGTCATCAGAAGCCATCCAACATGGCCCGTTTTCATTTATTAGTTCCCTTATTCCCATGGGATGTTGGAAATATGTCATTATGTGACATGTTTTTGATAGGATCCCTCCCAGCGTGGCTTCCAGATTGGCCCAAAGCAGCCAAAAGCCATTGTAAACCCCAATCCAAGCATTCAGATGTGATATTGGTGGCAGATGAACACTTATTTTTTGATTGTCTGATCTCTTTGCTTTGGAACTAATAAAGTCTTTTCTCTTTTATCTCTTCTGTTTCCTTATTATTTTTCCTGAAGACTCATGGCGGTGGAGGACGAGTTGAGAGGAGGAGTGGTGCCTGAACACAAACCCAGAGTATTTGCGGATCAGGTCTGTCTTATTAGTTCTTTCTTTCTTTTCTCTCTCGCTCTCTCTCGCTTTCTGTTGTTTGCTTGTCTGTCCATCTATGTTGTAATGTGTCGTTGCTCGTTTGCTCTGCCTTGTCTGAAAGCTTTAGGACTGATTTCCATGGCTGGTGTGTTGATTTCAGTAGGTCACAATCATTGAGCACAGATTTGATCCACTTGAGGAAGAGCAGCACTGAAGGCAATGCTGGATTATCCCAGAGGAATGCTTAAAGGGGTAGTTCGCCCAAAAATTCTGATTTGCTAATTTATTCATGGCATCCATGGGGTGTACACTGTAAAAAATATATCTGTTAATTAACAGTTTCCGTATATTGTGGTTTCCGTTTATTTACAGTTGTAAATTGCTTTATGGGACCTTGATCTCTGCTCTACCGACTTTAGATGTTGAAAATTCAACTCTACAGTTTAAGAAAGTGACTTTTATTGACATTTTAGTAGTTTGAAATAATATAATGTTTAAGGAATAATATGTAGAGAAATAAATCTGTAAAATAACAGAAAATGTGTTGCCAGTTTTATACAGGGTTTTTGTACCCTAATATAAAACCCCAACCCAGACAGTGGGCTCTATTTTAACAATCTAGGCGCAAAATCTAAAGCGCATGGCGCAAAAGCATTAAGGGCGTATCTGAATCCACTTTTGCTATTTTAGGGACGAAAAACACGCTCTGCACCCGGCGCATGGTCTTATGGTGTGTTTACACCAGATGTGGAACGCGCGTAAATAAATGCGTGAACATTTTGAGTTTAATCGCATCATTCGCACGTCAATCCGCTTCATTCGCGTGTCAAATTTACTTCACAACAGATGCGAATTCTCGTGATGGGCAGGGCTTCTGTCTGCCCGGTGACTCTAGCTTCATTGCTAACTGGCTAACATGGATTATATTGAGAGAGTAGCTGTGTTTATGTGCTTTATGAGGGCTGAAAAACAGTTGAAGGCTGAGTTGATTCGTTTGTAGCAGTGTCTGAGTCCACTAGATCCTTTCAGAGGTGCAGCCAGCTCTGTGAGCTCATAAACTCCTCTAGAAACTTAACCTGGATGATGGAAGCTTTCAGCGGTGCTTCTGACTAAGCCGAGCCCAGATTGATGAACTGTTGTTGGTCTTGGCAGGAGGATTTTCCTCTGGGACACCAATAACAGGCGCTACGTCATAATCACGCCCCCACAAGAGCAAGCTCCTGATTGGTTAATGCCACGCAAATGTCCGCTGAAATTCAGATTTTCGAACTCGAGCGAATCGCATCATTCGCACGTATCACACCGCAGGATGTCTATTTTGCATCGTTGCATTGACTTAACATGTAAATCACTCGTGCTTGATTCTTCTTTCTCATCTGGTGTGAACGCAATGTAACAGGGTTGTGCTTATTCTCCTAATGAGTGTTTTAAGCATAACGTGCATTAAACCAATTAAAGTCTCATCTCGACATTTCCTTTAAGAGTCAGTTGCGTCACGCCATGGCGCATTTGCTATTTACATGGCAGACTTTAAAAGGGGAAAAGCTGAACGCTTCACTAGCGAGAAAACAGTTAAACAGACCATCTGCAGCGCGAGGAGAAAGAACAAGCCTCCTCCATTCGTCCTCTTTACTTTCTCTTTACTTAATTTTTAATCTTTACTTTACTCCTTTAATTTCGTGGTTAAGGAGATGGTGGAAATTCACTCCACTGAAGACATCCATTAACCTACAGAATTTTCCGTTCTAATTTCTATCAAACGAATAAATGAACAATAATAACAAAGTGTGGTCAAAAAACTGGGTTATATCCAAACACACGTCCTATTCTTATGCCCCATATGGTGACGCATACCCCTCCAAAACCCGACAGGTGAACAAATCCAAACTAGTTTTTATTAAAACAAATGTAAATATGCATATAATAAGTAATACTAATGATAGAAATAACATTACACAAATGCAAATTGTCATGAATAAACTGAAAAAAAAAGCCCCCTGATGTGAAGAAGGCATGGAGACAGTGGTTTTTATATTTATGTAGAAAATAATAATGATTGTAACAATTTAATCCTTTAATTTTTTTTTTCTCATATGGAAAGATAATTGTGTATTGCTGTACATCCTGTGTGCATTAAGCAATGTGTAAGCATTTGGACCTGCATAGGCGCATAACTAACGCACTCTGCGCTTGTCTTTAGACCAACTTTTAGTTGGTCAATGGCACGGTCTATTTCAGTTCCTCAAAATAGCAACACGCCAACAATGCGCCTTAACACACCTCCTTTTTAGACCGGCACACCCATAAGTCGACAAAGTTGCGCAAATGGATTTGCTATTTAAACAACGTGGCGCAAAACGTGAAAATTACTGTTGCACTGGTCTGAAAATAGCAACAAATCGCACCATACACATCTTGCGTCAGGTGTATGATATGGTCCAGCATATCACTTTAAACTATTGAAAATTTTCATAAAAGTCACTTATTCCAACTTTTTATGGGTAAAAGTTGTCGGAAGAAAGATCAAGGTCTCATATTGTGATTCAAAAGCGTGAATATACGGGGGGAAAATGAAAACAGGAATCACAAAATACGGAAAACTGTTCATTTATATTTTTTTACAGTGTAGGTAACAGTTGAAACTGTGGTTCTTGGTTACTTGTAAAATGCAAGGTTAAAGGGATATTTCAATCAAAACTCACCTACGGGTCATATAAGATGTACTGTAGGTGTCTTTCTTTCTTCAGTAGAACATTAAAGAAGATTTGAGCTGAATCCGTGATCCGTGGTGATTTATATAATTGCAGTGAATGAGGTTAGGTTTTTTAGATTAAAGGAGATTAAACTAAAGTTTTATAGATGTACACATTTGTATGTTAGTCTTAAGGATATCTATAATCTAGTGCGCTCCAACACATAATTCACATTTAGAATATATAAACATCAAAAACTTGCAGCTTAAATGTCACTTTAGCATAAGTGGATCAACGTTTTGTTTCATACTTCGGGTTCTCATCCAAATCTTGACCAATCAAACGCTCTCTAGTATCTGACAAGCCCCGCCACCTTCTTCTCATTGGCTTGTCATTTGATGTGCTTGAGCTTAACCACTCTGACTGGCAGAGCTGTGGAAACACAAAACGCTATTGGCTGTTTTTATAAAGGGCAGGAGATACTGTATGTCCTGCCCTCTCTTCATGTTTCAGTTGAGACTGTCAAATGTTGGATAAAAAATTCACATTTTAATGCACTTCACATAAAGATTTTAGCCTTTGTGTTTCTTATAATGGCAGTCAATTGTGGAAGTCTTTTGGAATTAAAAATAAACACGAAAAATGAGTCCAAATCAATAGCCGTGGCTCCTGATGATACACTGAGGTCTTGCTAGGTGAAACAATTGGTTTGTGTAAGAATTTGAACATTATTAACAATATTATTAGCTTTATTATACAGCCTAGTCAAACAGTTATTGACGTATGCAACTGTAGTCCCATTGTAGTCTAGTTGCTTTTGATGACGAATATGTGAAGGGTGGACGTATACACGGGGGGGGGTCACACATTTGTCACTATTTTTATGCACATTTTGGATGTGTGCACAAAAAAACGGTTGATGGAAACGCCATGATGCGCATAAATTTTGAAAATGCGCATAAAAAACATGCGCATAACTGAGTAGGATAAACTTTTTATTCGATAAGAAAAGATGCGCATAAACTACGATGGAAACACGTTTATCTAACAAATTCCAGTATGCGCATTAAAAAAGTGATGTATTTTGTTATGGGAGATCATGTGATAGTAAAAATGTGTGTGAATGGACAAACCAGCAGGCTGAGCACACTGTAAACCATCTGAAATGTTGTTTTGGTCATTCTAAAACACCTTAACCGTTTCAGTATTAGTGTTATTATATTATTAATTACCTCTAGAATAAAGAGCGTCTGCTTCGCGTCACACGCCTTCAAACGCCACCAAGCGTTCACTGCATATCAGGATTGCCTTCTGAGGTGCAAGTAATTTGTTAAATGAAGAAGAAATGTACGCAGCTTCGCTTATCGCAGCAAATTCCGTCTTTACTATTGATATTTGGTGCCAGATTATCAGGAAGTGACTCGTTGGATGGAAACACTGCTTTATTCGCATGTCTTTTATGTGATATTCCAGTTTTGCGCATGAAGTTAATTCGCATTTTTGGATGGAAACATAGCTTTTGAAGCAGCCAGACTACAAGCGGACTACATTTACACATGCACCGAGAACTGTTTGACCAGGCTGTGGATTTAAGCTAATTGTATTGTAAATAATGTTAAATATCTTACCCAGACCAATCGTTTTGCTTCACAAGACCTCAGTGTGTGATCAGGAGCCATGGCAATTGATTTAGACTTGTTTGTATGTGTATATTTTAAATCTTAAATGACTGTCACCATTGATTGCCATTATAAGAGTCACCAAGGGTGAAATCATCTTTAATGTTCTATTGAAGGCAGCGTAATGGTGCAGTGGTTAGCACTGTCGCCTCATAGCAAGAAGGTCACTGGTTCAAGCCTCGGCTGGGTCACTTGGCATTTCTGTGTGGAGTTTGCATGTTCTCCCCGTGTTGGCGTGGGTTTCCTCCGGGTGTTCCGGTTTTCTCCCACAAGTCAAAAGACATGCGCTATAGGTGAATTGGGTAAGCTAAATTGTCCATAGTGTGTGAATGAGTGTGTATGGATGTTTCCCAGTGATGGGTTGCAGCTGGAAGGGCATCCGCTGCGTAAAACATATACTGGTGGTTCACCATATGCTGGACCCCAGATTAATAAAGGGTTCAAGCTGAAAAGAAAGAAGAGACTGAAGAAAGAAAGGCAGCTACATATTGGATGACCTGTGGGTGAGTAAATTAACAGGAAACATTTAATTTTTGGTGAACTATCCCTTTAATGGCGACCAGCATTTCAAGAGTGGAACCACCAGAATTCTGTAACTTGCGATGCCAGTCAAAAGTTTAGAAACAGTATGTTAATGAAAAAATAAAGCCAATTCTGCATTTATTTGATCAAAAATACAGTAAAAACTGTTAAATTGTGAATTATTAATACAATTTTAAATAACATCATGATTACTCCAGTCTTCAGTGTCACATGATCCTTCAGAAATCATTATAATTTGATGATTGGCTTATGATCAGTTATTATTGCTGCAGAGTATCGTGGAACTGATATAAATTTTACTTTTAGAATTACTTGATAAAAAAGAAAGTAAAAAATAAGTTTTTATTTGCAAACTTTCTTATATATAATTGGGTGAACTACATCTTCAGTCATTTTCAACCTTAATTTTCTATTTTCAAGTATTATAAACTGTCAAATATCAAATTTTTATAGAAACTTTAATACCTCAATTTAATCTCTGTAAATAAATAAAGAATACATAATATCTACTAATATGAGCAATACACAGCTGATTTTAATATCTATTTAAAATATGAGCACAGTTTGAGACATTTTTAAGATCTCTTCTAAATCTTTCTTTTGATTATCAAGCCTTTTTCTCTTAAGACACTTACAATATTTAAGTTTTATTTTATCTCTCTGCATAATTTTATCGCAATTTAGGAGAAACGCTAATTAAATGTTTTTGGAGAGATAGATCTAGAAATGGGTTTATGTACACTTTCTGCTTTATTATTTATAGTGTTATAGTGTTTAGTGTCGCTTTGCCTCAAGTGGAAAAATACACCACCTGGCCAAATATGTTATATTCTATATTTTGAATATTATGTTTCTGTAATTTTGAAAACATTTCTTTTAAGGCAGGGGTGTCCAAACTCAGTGCTGAAGGGCCCGTGTCCTGCATATTTTAGTTCCAACCCCAATTAAACACACCTGAACCAGCTAATCAAGCTCTTTCTAGGTATACTAGAAACTTCCATGCAGGTGTGTTGAAGGAAGTTGGAGCTAAACTGTGCAGGACACCGGCCCTCCAGGAGCACGCCGCTGTTTTAAGGGGTTAGTTCACTCTGAAAGGAAAATTCTCTTATTAATTTCTCCCCTCATGTCTTTCCAATTTCTTGAGACCTTCATTTATCAACAGAGCACACGTTAAGATGTTTGAAACTAAATCTGAGGGTTCCCTCATCCGCCATATGCAGCATTGGCCCAGAACCATTCAAAGTCCAGAAAAGGAACTGAAAATTTTGGTAAAACAGTTCATGTAACTTCAGTGGTTCAACTGTAATCATACCAAGCCCAGTGGACACGTTTGTGTGCTGAAAAACTTGGTGAACAATGTTTTCTTCATCAAGTCATCAGGGTGCACAATAATTACAGGCATTACAACATATTCCCATTACAGTCAGCAGCAGAACATGCAAGCATCATATTGCCCATAGTAAACGTGCACCATGATCTGATACGCATGTCATGATTTTGCCGAGTATGATGCGATCCTGGATTAACATCTATGTTGATCCTGAAATATCATTTTTGTTGGAAAATGTAATCCATACCTATCCCTACGCCCAATCCCAACCATAACTGTAAATTATTCCCAAAATTAGAGGGGAATAATAGTTAGATAACAATCATGTAGAAGTGCATAAACAGTAAGCCTAAACCTAAACGTAAACGGTAAACATATCCCTTAATTCTGATTGGCTGATTGAAATGTTGTTCCAGGATCAACATAGGTGTTAATCCAGGAACATGTCCTACATGGTGATCTGACACAGAAGGTATTGGCAAACAAAGTTGTTTTTACAGTTATTTTGGTGCACACAAGTGTTTTTGGAGCTTGGTATGATTCCAGTTGAACCACTGAAGTCACATGGACTGTTTCAACAATGTTTTTGGTTCCTTTTCTGGACTTTGAACATCTCCGGAGGGTTGCTGTCTATGGAGGAAGAGGGAGCTCTTGAGTTTCATCCAAAATATATACATTTTTGTTCAGAAAATGAAAGGTCTCGGGATTGGAATGACATGAGCGTAATTAATAAACGAAGTTTAAATTTTTTTTTTTACCCAGCGGGCACCTTGATGTCAAAACAACATAGGAAAACTCATTAAAACACATCAAAAATGCTAATCGATTTGATGGTAACATACTTAAATGCCAGAATAGGCGGCATGGTGGCTCAGTGGTTAGCACTGTCGCCTCACAGCAAGAAAGTCGCAGGTTCGAGTCTCGGCTGGGCCAGTGGACATTTCTGTGTGGAGTTTGCATGTTTTCCGCGTGTTGGCGTAGGTTTCCTCCGGGTGCTCCGCTTTCCCCCACATTCCAAAGACATACTCTAAAAGTGAATTGGGTAAACAAAAATTGGTCGTAGTGTATGAGTGTGAGTGTGGATGTGAGAGTGTATGGGTGTTTCCCAGTACTGGGTTGCAGCTGGAAGAGCATCCGCTGCGTTAAACATATGCCGGAATAGTTGGCGGTTCATTCCGCTGTGGCGACAAAGGCCAAAGGAAAATGAATAAATGAATGAATGTCATGCGAGCGAACTGAAGAGCGAGGGTGGAGGTGGTGCAGAGGTGCGCGCGAACTGTAGAGCAGGGATGGGTGCGCGCGAACTGAAGAAGGGAGGGGGAGGCCGGGTGGAGAGGTGCGCACAAAATATAGACTGAATGTGGACTGAAGAGCACGCGCACATGTACCAGGTTTCAGGCCGGACTGTACCTAAAAGCTGAGGAGGGGGGTGGGGGTGGGATTCCGGGAGTTTTCCGGGAGACAAAACAATACGTCTGATGGGTCTGACGATGGGTCTGAAATACGGGAGACTCCCGGGAAAAACGGGAGTGTTGGCAGGTATACTGTAGCCTCACAGCAAGAAGTTTGCTGGTTTGAGCCCCAGCTAGGTCAGTTGTCATTTCTGTGTGGAATTTGCATGTTCTCCACTGGGTGCTCCGGTTTCCCCCACAGAATAAACTAAATTGACCGTAGCTAATGTGAGTAAATTAGTGTGTATGGGTGTTGCAGCACTGGGTTGCAGCTAGAAGGGCATCCAATGTGTAAAACATTCATTCATTCATTCCTTTTCTTTTCGGCTTAGTCCCTTTATCAATCTGGGGTCGCCATAGTGGAGTGAACCGCCATATGTAAAACATATGTTGGATAAGTTGGTGGTTCATTGCACTGTGGCGACCCCTGATGAATAAAGGAACTAAGCCAAAGAAAAAATGAATGAATGAATGAAAATCCAGTATACATTTGTAATTTGGAATTGAAGCTTTCCGATAAATAAAACATTTTTATATTACAGTACTTTTTTTTATTTTGGTGGTCAAGAGGGCATCAATGGACAAAGTTTTGGCATCAAATTGATCTGTGCTTTTAATGTATTTTTTGATGTCATGCTTGATGCCTCTTTGATATCAAGGTGCCCGCTATCGAAGTCTAACAGATTTTTGGAGGACGCTGTGTCTATTGTCCAATCATTGACTCTTAAGTACTTAAATCCAATCAGTGACTTTTTATTTTTTGGCTAGGCAGTGTATTTGTAGTACATTAAAGGGATAGTTCACCCAAAAATGACAATTTACTTACTATTTACTCTTCTCAAGTAGTTCCAAACCTTTATGAGTTTCTTTCTTCTACTGAACACAAAATAAGATAATTTGAAGAAAGCTGAAGATCTATAACTATTGACTTCCATCGTAGGAAAAACAAATACTATGGAAGTCAATGATTACAGGTTTCTAGCATTCTTCAAAATATCTTAGTTTGTGTTTAACAGAAGAAAGAAACTTAAACAGGTTTGAAAGAAGTGAAGGGTGAGTAAATGCTTGCAGAATGTTCCATTTTAGGTGAACTATCCCTGTAAACTCCAGTACCTCCAGTCGGGAAATAGTGCGAAAATGCTTCATGTTTCTATCCATATGTCACCCCTCGCTTCTTTTTAATGCTTGACTATCTCATAAGTGGTGCATCGCTGTACTGTATGTGACAACAAACACCAAATTCTCAGCGGTTTCAGTCTGTGCACACTCAACCTGCTCTGATCAAGTGCTCCAGCTCCATCTAAATCGACTTCCAATGTGACTTTGAAAAGGAGAAAGTCGATAATCCTGCTTCTGACAAGATAAGATAAGATAAAAAAAAGAGCGAGTTGAGTAGAAGTGAGGGATCAGGAAAACTGCTGAGTGGACAGAAGCTCAGATCAGCACCGTCAGCACTGACTCTCCTGCAGAATACAATTAGAGAGAGAGAGAGAGAGAGAGAGAGACAGATGAAGCTCAGGTGGGCTTCAAAAGACATTCGGAAGAAGTGCAACTGTAATGTTACTGAAGAAAACATTCTTTAAGGTGTATTTAACAACCTTAAAACCAGATCCAGTCTTATTAAAAAACTTTATTCTATTGATTTGCTTTAAATTATTTCTTAATTAATTATTTACTACTTGAATTGATTAAAAATGAAAATGTAGTCAAGCGTATTAATATAAAAACAGTGGTGGATGGACTACTCAAATTATAGACTTGAGTAAAAGTACAGATTCCCTAATAAAGCATTACTCCAGTAGAAGTATAAAGTCCTCCTTTTTTAATATTACTTGAGTCAAAGTCCAAAAGTACTCAAAAGAATCATCAAAGAGTCATTTACTGGACACTCCCTCTGTGACAGATCAGTGAATCATTTACTGTATAATTACTCTGAACAGATTATTTCAATCAGTGAATAATTTTCTGCACACTCACTCTTAATAGATCATTTGAATCAGTGGATGATTTAATGAAGGCTCACTCTGAACAGATTATTTGAATCAGTGAATCATTTACTTGAAATTCACTCTAAACAGATCATTTGAATCAGTGAATCATTTTCTGGACACTCACTCTGAACAGATTAGGTGCGTTCGACTTCATGCAGCGCTGCGCAGATCGATCGAAATCTGTCTTAAAGCGGTGCATGCTGGTTAGAAATTTTGTCCGGATTGATGCTGCGCGGACGCCACGTGAGTGTCACATGTGGCATCAAAGTACCGCGACAGCGCTCCGAGATCAGACGACTGACTTAGCCCGTGCAGCAACTGAAGAGCGACTGCTGGAGCTGCCGTGACGACACCGACATTAAACGATTGGCCGAGTTCACCGCATGACAACAACCACGTGTGTTTCGGGTTTATTATTGGACAACTTCAGTCTCACAAATTTCAAAACAAACAATTAACTTTTTATGCCATCTCTATCTTGTACACATCATGCTTATTAAAAGACTACAAATATTTTACTGCAGTATCATCTTTTGTTAAATAATTTGTTTATAAAGGCTAGATTGTTTGCATAGATTTATTTTCTATATTTTTATAGACTATTTACTGCATTCAGCTCCATAAACGATTTAAATAATATATTGTAGTGAATAACCTAAATATTAACTTAAATAAGTCTTACAAACTTGTAATAAAATAATTATCATTGATCCTGACACCCTAAAGGTTTCTTAACAAATTAAGTTAAATAACTATTTTTATTAAATAATTCTACACTGATTTATATGCTTATAAAATATATCTTTTTTCCTGTCTCGTTTATGCACAAGTTTTAAAAGTGACATTGATGTAGCTGCTCTTTCTGGGAAACTTCTACTTAAAGGTGCTGTATGTAAGTTTTTGACTCTTCTAAAGCATAAAAATACAATAATATGTGTGCAGATATTTAAGAAACATCCCAAGTGAACATACTTGTTTAACTGACAAACAATGCTGAAGTCAGATATTCTGCTTTGAAAATGTTTTTTTCCGTGCCGGAACGATGTCTTTGTTTAGGTAATTTTCACATGCACATGCCAGTTTAACCAATTATAATTCAGCACCCCGGGTTGCCTTGTTGAAAAACAGCATATTTCATTCATTCATTCATTCAGAAAGACTCTGAAAGCATGCGTCCATGAGCGAAATGCTACAGTGTAGTGGAAAGTATCAGATGTCAAAATGAGACAGATTCAGTTCCACATGACGTTAATTAGCAAATGACATAAATATTAGGAACGTGAGCAGGTTACATCGCGTGTCCTAACAACACGCTGTGATGAGATTGTTATGAGTGATGAGCCATTTGGCTGTTTGCACCACAAAACACGGCAGAAATTTAAATACAGCCTTTCAGAAGCACAGAATATGCACTCACTCACAAAACGGTAAGGTTTAGAATCTATTTAATACATGTTAACCCTCTTTAACATCATTAAAGGTGAAGTGAACTTTCTGCTTTCAGTATATGGTAATACACGTCATGTAAAATGCATTCAAACTCGCATTGTTAGCATTTAGCACTGAATAAAGCACACGAGGCTTACCTGAGGTGATCTGTCATAGGTTTCTGTTGTTCAGCTGTGAGAAATAGAAGCTGCTTCTAATAAATCAATTTGAGGTATTGGTTAGAACCAAAACTCCTTTTAATATGGAGAATATTCCCTCAATCGCGTGTCGTTGCTTTTATTTAGAACACAGTTTAAAATCCCTCAAACTGGCAACCCGGCGTACCTTTATTATGATTCAGGACTGCAATACCTAGTTCAACCACTGGGTGTCAAACTTACATACTGCACCTTTAAAGTGTAGCTCACTTATTTATGCCCTTTTGTTCAATCTTTTTGGATTAAAGTGCTTTTTTGAAAATGCTTTCATTATCCAGAATGATCTTAATCATTGTTTAAGACTTAATCAAAACATCTTGTTTTGGGTTTTACATTTATATATACTGGAAAGTTTTATATCTATAAATGTAAACCCTTTTTAGCATATTAAACAAGAACTATTAGCCTAGAGTGATGTTTAAACTCCTAGAATTTGTGTTTATTGCTTTGTATTTAATAGGACTGTTGGTTTTTGTGTTTATATTACCCTCTCGTTTCCCCTTATTTTTCTCATGCGTTTGTAAAATATTTAATTCATAAATCACTTATTGTTTAAAAATGAACTATAGTTTGTAGAGACTGTATTCTGTTTTATTTGTAAATCTTTTGTTGTTATAAATAAAAAAAAAAAATGAAGATGACACCATGTGATCGGTCATCATGACTGCCAACTTTGAACCCCGAAGTGTCCGGCTTGACGGCTCCGTTTTCAGCTCCGCCCCCGCTTGCGCTCGGCTAATCTCGTTGATCACCGGCTGCAGCTGTGCTTCATGTCGAACGCACCTATTATATAAATCAGTGAATCATTTTCTGGACACTCATTCTAAATAGATCATTTGAATCAGTGAATGATTTAATGGAGACTCACTCTGAACAAATTATTTGAATCAGTTAATCATTTTCTGGACACTCATTCTAAATAGATCATTTGAATCAGTGAATCATTTTCTGGACACTCGCTCTGAACAGATCATATAAATCAGTGAATCAATTTCTGGACACTCATTCTAAATAGATCATTTGAATCAGTGAATGATTTAATGGAGACTCACTCTGAACAAATTATTTGAATCAGTTAATCATTTTCTGGACACTCATTCTAAATAGATAATTTGAATCAGTGAATCATTTTCTGGACACTCGCTCTGAACAGATCATATAAATCAGTGAATCAATTTCTGGACACTCATTCTAAATAGATCATTTGAATCAGTGAATGATTTAATGGAGACTCACTCTGAACAGATTATTTAAATTAGTGAATCATTTACTTGAAATTCACTCTAAACAGATTATTTGAATCAGTGAACGATTTACTGTAGGCTCACTCTAAACAGATGATTTGAATCAATTAATGATTTACTGTAAACTTGCTCCAAACAGATCATTTGAACCAATGAATGATTTACTGGAGACTCACTCTAAACAGATCATTTGAATCAGTTAGTGATTTACTGGAGACTAACTCTAAGGAGATCATTTGAATCAGTGAATCATTTACTGGAGATTCACTCTAAATAGATCAATTGAATCAGTGAACGACTTACTGGAGACTCAATCTAAATTGAGCATTTGAATCAGTGAATCATTTACCGGAGATTCACTCTAAACAGATCATTTGAATCAGTGAACGATTTACTGTACACTCACTCTAAACGGATCATTTTGAATCAGTGAATCATTTACTGGACACTCACTCTAAACGGATCATTTAAATCAGTGAGTTCTTGACTCATGAACAGATGTCAATTCAGTCCATCAGTGTTAAATTGTTCAGTGCAATTTGTGAATAAATAGAACAGGTTAACTGATGAAATTCAGCTTTTTCTTGAATTAAGCAGCGCCACTCTCTCATCTCTGGGCAGGTGACAATTTCTCCCCTTCAAAATAACCTTTTACATGGCTTCCCAGCAGGCACAGGATGTCAACATGACGTCAGATTGACGTTGTAGCTACAACGTCGTGGGACGTTGCATTTTTTTAGGAAATGAAAATCGGGTTGACGTCAGAACCCAACGTCAGGCCAACGTCAATGTTCAACGTCGGACAAATGTTGCATTTTGGGGTAACACTTTATTTTGATGGTCCATTTGAGTATTAGTAGACTGTCTGCTTAATGTTTGTTGATACTGACATTTAACTGTCCTTTAACAGGCATTTAACTGACTGTAAGAAACTTTGCAAGTACATTTCAACTTACACTAACCCCAACCCTAACAGTCTACATATAATCTAATGAGAATTAGTCGGCATGTAAATGCATTGTAACTTAAATTCAATAAACTGACCATCAAAATAAAGTGTGACCCATTTGGGTTACTTTCCAATGGAACCTAAAAACAACCAAATATCAATGTCTAATGATGTTACAGCTTGATGTGGTGTGGATGTTACCACTGTGACATCCATCAGACATTGGATTTTGGTTGCTATACCTGACAAATACATGTCAGTATTTGACGTCAATATGACCTTTCCAACATAACATTGTCCTTACTGTAGATGCTGGCGACCTAAATCTAACCTAATATTAACATCTTATGGTGTTGAATGTCTGCTGGGTTCATTCAGGAAATGTAGTTGAGTAAAAAGTACAGTATGTTATATTGCAGTGTAGTGAAGTAAAATATACTCTGATAAAGTACAGATGCTCCAAATATAAGTACAGTAAGTGCAATATTGGATTAAAAATATTTAGTTACTGTCCACCACTGCATAAAAAAACAGTTTAGCTCAAATGTGTACAACTGCCAATGTATTTTTATTATTGATCATATATTATTGTTATTTTTTTTGCTCAACAATGATTGACTGAATATTCATTATTTTTTCTTCATAAATTAAGTACAGATTTGTAAAATAATTGTTACAAAAAAAATTTCTTTATATTTGTGTACACTGTAAAAGAATATGATCAATAAGTAAGTTTTTAACCCAAGTTAAATATGTTTCTATTATTTTTTAAGTTATACAAGCTGTTTTAATTCAGTATAATGTAATTTAAGTTGAAATTACTCATAAGGTTAGATGATTACATGATTCAGCTTGCAAATTTAAGGCAACCAGAAATGTTATTTACAGTGTAGTTACACTGTAAACATAATACTATCTTAATCTTTCTACTGCCAAGTTCCAGGTCAGTCCATTACTTGTCATTTATTGTAATTGTGTGTAAAATTTACTAGCGATTTCCAAAAAATTGTTTCAGAGTAAATCCACCTCACTTCTTTTCAGACTACTTAATTGTATCCGTGCACTAAATAATACATATTATAGTCTTGCTGTATTAAAAGCAATCATATATCCCTCCCAAGCCACTCTGATTTCAGCAAGAGAGAAGTTTGTGTTTGTAAAGAGTGTGGGTTTTGAACTGTCCCATGGTTTTTAACTGAAGCGTCTCTGTCAGTTCTGTTTGCTCATGTGCTTGGCAGACGTTCACACACTCTCTGTTTGTTTATGTTCTGCCATTTTTTCACGTTTATTCTTATATCAGGTGTTAAATTGTGCATTGAGCCAGTAGCATGTCCGTGTTTGGCAATGATTCAGATGTCGAGACCTAAAGAATTGCTCTTTTGACTTGGTGCAAACTATTTGATTTGGTTTAGCTTGTTGCTGCATGTTGGCTGTAAAATCATTCTGATGACCAACATGGCATTGAGCACAGATTTGGTTTGTGTTCAAGTTTGCGTGTGTATTTTTGGGAGTCTTTTAAATGTTTGTCTGGGTATTTTGTATGCGTGTGTGTGCGTATGTATGTCTACATGCATGCCGATCCCGTTTCACGGACACACACACTCACACTTTGCCTGCTGGGATTGCACATACACACATCTATCTCTCTCTCCTGTCCTATTCTCCTGTGGTGTGTTGATGAGATACGGTGATTTCTCTTAGGGGAGGCGGCAGTCCGTCCTAGTGCAGCCCCGCCTTGCGCCCGTCCCACTGCGAATGCACAGGTAACAACTCACCTGACTGTGACCCGCCCACTTCACCTCTGTCTCCTCCCACTTCCACTGTATGTTCACACACACACAAACATACACCTCACCTGCGCAGAGTCATGTGCACCTCTACTCATCAGCCAACGCTAATGAAACTAATTTATGTTACTTTGTGTTGGCTTTACAGGATCTGAAAAAAAGGATAACTAATGTAGAGGAAAATAGACAGACAGACAGACAGACAGACAGGCAGGCAGGCAGGCAGGCAGACAGGCAGGCAGACAGGCAGACAGACAGACAGACAGACAGACAGGCAGGCAGGCAGGCAGGCAGGCAGGCAGGCAGGCAGGCAGGCAGGCAGGCAGGCAGACAGACAGACAGACAGACAGACAGACAGACAGACAGACAGACAGACAGACAGACAGACAGACAGACAGACAGACAGACAGATAGATAGATAGATAGATAGATAGATAGATAGATAGATAGATAGATAGATAGATAGATAGATAGATAGATAGATGGTTAAACATTTAAATGGAAGGATCAACAGATGATGAACAGATGGATTGTAGGCATAAGGATGGAATGATAGACATGATGGATGGATGAATGATAGACGTTTGATAGATGGATGGATGGATAGAATGATAGACATATGATGGATGGATGGATTGATGGATGGATGGAATGATGGATGGATGGATGGATGGATGGATGGAATGATGGATGGATGGATGGATGGATGGATGGATGGATGGATGGATGGATGGATGGATGGATGGATGGATGGATGGATGATAGACGTATGGATGGAATGACAGACAGATGATGATGGATGGATGAATGGATGGATGAGGCATTTGGAAGGAATGATAGACATGATGGATGGATGGATGAATGATAGATCTATGGATGGAATGATAGACAGACGATGGATGATAAATGGATGATAGACGTATGGATAGAATGATAGGCATGATGGATGGATGGATGAATGGATGGATGGATGCATGGAATGATAGACATGGATGTATGATAGACAGATGGATGAATGGATGGATGGACATGTGGATGGAATGATAGACATGATGGATGGATGGAATGATAGACTTGATGGATAGATGGAATGATGGATGGATGGATGGATGAATGGATGGAATGATAGACATGATGGATGGATGGATGGATGGATGGATGGATGGATGGATGGAATGATAGACATGATGGATGGATGGAATGATAGACGTGATGGATAGATGGAATGATGGATGGATGGATGAATGGAATGATAGACATGATGGATGGATGGATGGATGGATGGATGGATGGATGGATGGAATGATAGATGGATGGATGGAATGATAGGCATGATGGATGGATGGAATGATAGACATGATAGATAGATGGATGGATGGATGGATGGATGGATGGATGGATGGAATGATAGACAGAAGATGTATAGATGGACAATAGACCTATGGATGGAATGATAGACATATGATGGATGAATAGACAGATGATGATGGATGAATGGAATGATAGACAGATGGATGGATGGACGTATGGATGGAATGATAGACATTATGGAATGGATGGAATGATAGATGGATGTGTAGGGATTATTTACAGTTTTAACCCAAACAATGACCAGTCTGTCAGATGAAGAATAGCCGGAGTCAGAGATTCAAATAAATAAATCAAGTTTACTGAAGATAGTTTGCAGTTTCATCAGCAGAAGGCAGCTTCAACACTTATGCTGCGTTCACACCAGACGCGGAAGAAGCGTCAAGCGCGAGTGATTTACATGTTAAGTCAATGCAAACGCGCGAATAGGCATCCTGCGCGATACACGATACACGCGAATGACGGCAATTGCGCGAATGGCGCGGTGCGGATGGCGCGATACGCGTGAATGGCGCATGGCGAAACACTTAATTCGTGCGGACCGCTCGAGTTAAAAAATCTGAACTTCTTTGGACTTCTTTGGCCGCGTTAACTAATCAGGAGCTTGCTCTTATGGGGGCATGTTTGTGACGTAGCACCTTTTGTTGGTGTCCCGGGGGAAATTCTTCAGCTGACACCGACAACAGTTCATCAAACTGGCTTGGCTCAGTCAGAAGCACCGCTGAAAGCCTCCGTCATCCAGGTTAAGTTTCTGGAGGAGTTTATGAGCTTACAGAGCGCGAATTAAGCCAGTAAACTCAAATGTTCACGCGTCTATTAACTCGCGAATAGCGCGATTTAGCCGCGCGTTCCGCGTCTGGTGTGAACACAGCATTACAATTACAAATCAATAACAATTATACTCTCACATAACGTCATTAACTGTGTCATACTTATAGGTGTTCTAACCTGATTGGTTAAAACACAGATAGACTAGGAAAATTTCCACATGGGTGCATGCGTGCAATTCTGAACAATATCTTAAGCATATTAACGTCAGACATCTACTAGACTGTTTAGAGCTGACTCCAGACCTGCGAAACGGATCCACAATCAAATAGAACACACACACTTAAAGTACAATCTGTTTCTTACCCAAGGCTGAGTGTACTCTCAGCCATCTTTATCAAAACTGGTTAAAAACCGGTAAAATCTACATTCAGGCAGTTATATCCTTACTACACAAAGTCTATCTTGAATAAAAAGTAAAATTACGGTTAAAGAATTAACCGTAAAAATAGCAAAATCACTTTAGACATTTTAGATAGTATTAACTCTATAGAAGCAGACAATGGATAGATGGACAGTAGACCTATGGATGGAATGATAGACATATGATGGATGAATGGATGGATGGACAGATGATGGTGGATGGATGGATGGAATAATAGACATATGATGGATGGATGGATGGATGGATGGATGGATGGATGGATGGATGGATGATGATAGATGGATGGACGATAGACTTATGGATGGAATGATAGATGGATGGATGGACATATGGATGGAATGATAGACAGATGATGGATGAATGATTGATATATGGATGGAATGATAGACAGATGATGATGATGGAAGAATGGAATATTAGACATGATGGATGGATGGATGTATGGATGTAATGACAGTCAGATGATGATGGATGGATGGGTGGGTGGAATGATAGACATATCATGGATGGATGGATGGATGGACGATAGGTGGAATGATAGACAGATAATGGATGGTCGGACCTATGGAGGGAATGATAGACAGATGGAAGGATGGATGGATGGATGGAATGATAGACAGATGATGGTTAAATGATAGACATATGGATGGAATGATAGACATGATGATGGATGGATGGAATGATAGACATATGATGGATGGATGGACGATAGACGTATGGATGGATGATAGACAGACGATGATGGATGGAATGATAGACATATGATGGATGAATGGACAATAGACGTATGGATGGAATGATAAACAGATGATAGCTAGATGGATAGATGGAATGATAGACAGATGAATAGATAAAAGGATGACACTACACTCTCAGAAATAAAGGTACGCGAGCTGTCACTGGGGTAGTACCTTTTCAAAAGGTATATATTTGTACCTGAAGGGTCCATATTGGTACCTCAAAAGTATATATTAGTACCTAAAAGTTTTAAGAGGAACATTTTTATACTTTTTAGGTACCAATATGTACCCTTGAGGTAATAATATGGACCTTTTAGGTACAAATTTGTACACAGTGACAGTACCCAGTGACAGCTGATAGGATGGATGGATGGATGATAGATAGATAGATAGATAGATAGATAGATAGATAGATAGATAGATAGATAGATAGATAGATAGATAGATAGATAGATAGATAGATAGATAGATAGATAGATAGATAGATAGATAGATAGATAGATAGATAGATAGATAGATAGAGAGAGAGAGAGAGAGAGATAGAAAGATAGATAGATAGATAGATAGATAGATAGATAGATAGATAGATAGATAGATAGATAGATAGATAGATAGATAGATAGATAGATAGATAGATAGATAGATAGATAGATAGATAGATAGATAGATAGATAGTCATACTATATGAAGATTTCTTTTCATCACACAATTACATATTCTGACCAATGATCTTTCACAGCTGTGTGTTGTTCATCTTAAATTATCTTAAGTAAAAATGACATTCTACACTTAAGATAATTCAGAAACATGGAACTGCTCCAAACATTTGACAAGTTCTGTGTTTAGTGTGTGTCTTAATCCCTGGAGAAAAACAGCACAATGCTGGGTTAAATGCATTACTTCTAATCACAGTATCAGGTTACATTACTATTACTTTTATGAAATTACTAAACTTTTTTATTTAAAAAAGAATTCCATTTAAAAGCATTGATATATTTATTGACATGATATTGGAAACAAATGCATTTTCAAATTCTAAGTATCCTGCAAATGTCCTGATTTTAAAGAGATGCTGTTTTGGGGATGTTTGTTTGACTTTGCATTAGGCTTCACCTTATTTCAATGCAAAATGTCAACAAAATAGAGGTACACATGGCATATGGCTCAGTGCAAGGCGAAGGACTTCTCATCACCATGTCCATTTCTTTCTGCATCATCACCACTGCACTCTCAAACTGATGATGATGATGAATTGTGGGAAATCTCCGTATCTTCCTCCGTGCCTCCCTGACAGGGTCAGGGGTGGGTTATCAGCGTGCATGAGATCCTGGATGAGTGTGAGTGTATGCAAGTGTTCATGCTTTTGTTGCGGTGTTTAGAGGGCTTCTGGTGATTTCGAAGTATTGTCTTTTGCTAGTTTGTTGCATAGACTTTTTTTAATGTCCATGGTTGCGTTAACCTTTCTTTTGTTTTTACCATGGGGTAAATGAAGACATGCAATGTTCATGTGTAAAAGGTGAGCTGAAACTGAAAGGTGAATGCGTATGGTGCTGCTCAATGTATTTGTGATGATGTTTTGGGTGTAAATGCACACAAAAGAGCTGTAGAAACACCTCGGAACATCTTAACCCTTTCTTTTGAACCGAAATTACCTGACAGACCAATTCAAGCAGGACTTCGATTTGACCACCCAAAGAAAAGCAATGGTTCCAGACGAAAGTGACCGTCGTATGAGTTGCAGTTCTGACAGAGATGCACCCTTTGCTCCTGTTGTCGTCATCACTTGTCTTTGTTTAGTGTTGCAGCGAGCTCCAAACCCTCCGTTCCCCAACACTAATTCCATATTCATTCTCGAATGCTAGATTCTGATTGAGAAGAGAAACCAATTGCACCACATAAAAAAACGGAGTCAGACTGGCTTATGTTAGCAAAGCTAGCCACTTCGCTAATGTAACAGTCTGGAACCAAATCAAATTTATTGGTGTTAAAAAGATAGAACCTATTGAACTATGAGCCGTTCAGTTATAATTCATGTCAAAATGGAGTCGAACTCGAACATCGGGTGAGTATGGTATAACGTTTTAGCAACAAATGTTTAAATGTTGTTGTCATGTTGTTTTCTCATGCATTAGCCTCAGCTTTAACTCCAATGTTTCCGCCCCAATACAGACTTCACTGAAAAGGACTGATCATGATGAAACACACACTGAACATGATTTAGATATAAAATGAGCTGAGGCTGCTTTTGGCACTGCACTGCGCCTCTGTAGGTAAGATTAGAGGATAAGAGCGAAATAAAAACAGTGTCTTCATTATTTGTGAATCTGAGCCCAGCCGTATTTACAAATGTGGCAGACATGGACTTGAGGTTGTTTTCACACTGGCGTTTCAAATAATTCAAGTTCCATAATTTAAAGTTGATGAATCCATATTTTTGTAGATAAATGATTGAGATAATGTAAAATTCTGTACTAAAGCTTGCAATGGGTTCATTGTGACTTTCTGATGGTTACAGACTGTGTTTTGTCTGTTACGAAAGAATCACTGAATCATTCTCAACTGACCCAGCAGGCACAGGACGTCAACATGACGTCAGATTGACGTTGTACCCCAACGTCGTGGGGACGTTGCATTTTGTTTGGAAATGAAAATCGGGTTGACGTCAATGTACAATGTCCAACCTAAAATCAACCAAATATCAATGTATCAATGTCTAATGATGTTACAGCTTGACGTTGTGTGGTTGTTACCACTATAACGTCCATCAGACGTTGTATTTTGGTTGCCATACTTGATGAATAAATGTCAGTATTTGACGTCAATATGACGTTGGATTAAGATGTTTACTTGACGTTGGATTTTGGTCACTTTCCAACACGACCTAAAATCAACCAAATATCAATGTCTAATGATGTTACAGCTTGACGTTGTGTGGATGTTACCACTATGAAGTCTATTAGACATTGAATTTTGGTTGCCATACCTGATGAATAAATGTCAGTATTTGTCGTTAATAAAACGTTGGTTTAAGATGTTTACTTGACGTTGGATTTTGGTCACTTTCCAACACGACCTAAAATCAACCAAATATCAATGTCTAATGATGTTACAGCTTGACATTGTGTGGATGTTACCACTATGAAGTCTATTAGACATTGAATTTTGGTTGCCATACCTGATGAATAAATGTCAGTATTTGTCGTTAATAAAACTTTGGTTTAAGATGTTTGCTCAACATTGGATTTTGGTCACTTTCCAACACAGCCTAAAAGCAACCAAATATCAATGTCTAATGATGTTACAGCTTGACGTTATGTGGACATTACCACTATGATGTCTATGAGACGTTGGATTTTGATTGCCATACCTGACAAATAAATGTCAGTATTTGACGTCAATATGACGTTGGTTTGAGATGTTTGCTCAACGTTGTATATTGTTCACTTTCCAACACAATCTACAATCGACCAAATATCAAAGTCTAATGATGTTACAGCTTGACGTTGTGTGGATATTACCACTATGACGTCTCTCAGACATTGAATTTTGGTTGCAATGCCTGACGAATGAATGTCAGTATTTGACGTCAATATGACATTGGTTTAAGATGTTGGCTTAAGGTTAGATTTTGGTCACTTTCCAACACAACCTAAATTCAAGCATATATCAACGTCATTATCGGATGTCAAAATTACAATGTCTTAGACTCTGGCTACACATTGAATACTGGTCACCTGAGATCACAACTTAAACCTAACCTAATATTAATGTCTTATGACATCATGTGCCTGCTAGATTTATTTAAAAACTGATTAATTTGAACAAGACAACAACAGTACAAATTGAATCATTTGCGCAAAGAATTCAATCTAAAACTCCAGACATTCACTGCATCCCAAATCGCATACTTGTGCACTATTCTACGCCATTTTGTAGTATAAATAGTGTAAGTAGTGCGTTCACACTGAAAACTCTAAAAAGATAAGTGCACTTTGAATACCCAGATGATGCACTTATTCAACCTGTAAAATAAAGTGTGGAATGTTGGACACTTCACGCACTTAACAACCGCATCTTTGCTCGTGTATCGGAAGGGGCGGAGCTTTCGGGCACTAATGTTGGATTACATTATTTATTTTGGATTGTGAAAGCAAAATTCTCCTACGAGAGTGATTATACCGCCTCCCGATGGTGAATGCGGTTATACTCATGGCAGGTATTATTTGGTACTTTGGTCATTCATTTTACTAATTTCGCAATCGTCAAACGTCATCTGCAAAAAAATTTGAATTTCCACTTAGTATAAATAACATTAGAGTTCCATGTGGGACGACACTACATACATATACTATGCTGTTAAGTGTGTAAGTGCATAAGTACTTAGTGTATAGTGTGCCATTTGGGATGCGGGTAAATTCTCTCATGTGGGCTCATGGGATAATAAAATATCCATTAAATCATTTATGAATATTGCATATGTTTTTATTGCATTTTTTCACCTACTATGTAGTAGAGATGTATGCAGTTTCATTGAGTCATTGAATTATTCACTCAGATGATTAGTTCAAAAACATCAGTTCATTCAGGCAACATCAAGTACACTATTAATGAATCAATGAATTGTTTATTCAAGTGATTCATTCAAAAACACTGATTGATTCAGAAATGAAACCCAGCGATATCTTGCTCATGCCATATTACTAGTCTTACTTCTTCTGTCTTGATTGATGCAGATATTTTTCAAGGTTTTTCTATATAATATTTTCCAGTGACACAAATAAATCTGTTAATAATTCTATCAAAACGATCTAACATAATTACTATACCTAAACAAACTGAGGTTCAGGTAAAAAGTGTGAAAACCTCCTGAAATTCTGAATGATGATTATGACACTGTTTTGGTTTGACCAAGTGAATTTTGATATAATATCAAAATTTGTTATAATCATGTAATATAATGCAAACTAGTACATACGATTAGGTTGCAGCTTAATATGTTGTACAGCTCTGTTGTCTTTCGTGTGTACTGATGACAGAATCAAGTTTTAACATAGCCAGCTCAACATAGTTATTCATAAAATCTTAGTTCATATTTTCACAGAATATATATTTAGCATGATTTCTTCTCTAGAGCCCTTTGGGGCCACTGTCAAGATGTCACATGTTGGAAATGCAAATTGTCTCAACAAACAAGATATGCTTATGATAGCAGATCAAAAAGCACCTAAATGCAACATAAATATTCATTCTCACTTCTTGTGTTCTTTATAGTTGATCACACTGTTGCATCAGTTGCATGTTTGCATGCTCAGTAGAAGTCTATTTTGCTGCACTCAGACACTGTTGTGCCAGCTGGTCCTTTAAAGGGGTTTTATCTACTCTGCCTTGATGTAATGAGGGACAGTTGGGAATTTGATAAAGTGAATGTAAGTTCTATTGATACATTTAAAATATTCTTCGTTTTGCTAATTACACTACAGTTCAAAAGTTTTGGGTTTGGACAACGTTTAATGTTTCACCAATGATGCTTTTATTTGACAAATATACAGAAAAACATTTATACAGACACCGGCTTCTCCTAAAAAATAATAAGATGATGTAAAAGAGGCAACATCGTGGAAATAATATTTCTCAGCTTTTATTTACATCTGAACAAAAACCAAAATTGTCCAAAATTATTCATACCCTTCTGAATAATCAATAGAGAAGCCTTTATTGGCTATTACAGCAATCAAACACTTGCTATAATTGCTGACTAGCAATGGCTAGCTTTTGCATGTCTCCACTAGTATTTCTGCCCATTCATCTTTAGCGATGAGTTCCAACTTTTTCAGGTCAGAGGATCTCCTTGCAATCACTCTGATCTTTAACTCCCTCCACAGATTCTCAATTGGGTTTAAGTCAGGACTCTGCCTGGGCCACTGCAAACCGTTAATGTTTTTGTCTGCTAACCATTTCTTCACCACTTTTGCTGCGTGTTTTGGGTCGTTGTTGTGCTGAAATGTCCACTTGTGCTCAAGACCAAGTTTTTTCTGCAGACTGCCTGATGTTGTTGTTGAGAATTCTGATGTATTGCTTCTTTTTCACGGTGACATTTACTGTGATTAGTTTCCCAGGTTCACCAGCTGCAAAACACCCCCCAAAACATTATGTTCCCACCATCATGTTTGACAGTGGGTATGGTGTTCTTAGGGTAAAGACCTCTCTTTATTGATGCCAAATGAAGGCTACATTATTGTGGCAAACAATTTAATTGTTGTTTCATCTGACCATAAAACAGAAGACCAAAAATCTTCTTTGTCCAGATGAGCTTTTGCAAAGGCCAATCGGGCTTTTGTTTGCCTTCTCTGAAAAAGTGGTGTTCTCCTTGGACTGTGTCCGTGGAACCCAGCAGTGTACAGTGTCCGTTGGACTGTCTACCTTGAGATGTTGCCACCAGCAGCGCCCAGACTCATCAGGATGGCCTTGGTGGTGATCTTTGAATTCTTTATACCTTTCTCACCATCCTCCTGGCCAGCACGGGTCACTTTTGGCTTCCGACAACATCCTCTGTGATTTTTCACAGTACAGAACATCTTGTATTTTTTATTTTATTAATTTATTTGCACTATAGGCACTGCAACTACAAAACATTTAGATATAGTCTTTTAGGCCTTTCCTGACTTGCATAACCGCAGGTTCTCACTGAGCTCCTTTGTCTTAGCCATGACTGTCCACAAACCAACAGCAGCAGGTGTCTGTTTTTCAACTGTTGAGTTGATTAAAACAACTGTTCCCAATGAATCAGGGTAATTAGTATGCTTTAGAACAGGGGTGGCCAATCCTGTTCCTGGAGATCTACATTCCTGCAGAGTTAAGCTGCAACCTTGATAAAATGCACCTGTCTTTAATTATGAAGTGCTCCTTCAGATCCTACTTAGTTGTTTTTGATCAGGGTTGCAGCTGAATATATTGTTGTTGAAAATATGAACAGTGTCCCGAGTCGTGGCTGGGCACCACTGTGTACCCTGATAGAAACCTACGTTGACCTACGTGACCCCTATACTCGATCTGCGCTCAGGTCTCATCTCTAGACCGCAACTCCCTGCAGCCATAACCAATCAAATATCAAACTACCGCCGAAATACCAGCATAACCAATCAGAAAGATTGAAAATAATTTTATTTTATAGCCAATCGATCATCGTTTTCATGCTCGATCGTCGCTGATGCGTTTGTTTAATCGATTAATCAAATAATTGTGCACATCCCTAGTATAAAAGTTCGGATTTGCTAGACTGTGACACTTTGTAAAGGGTGTGAATAATTTTAACATGTCACTTTTTGTTCAAAGGTAAATACAAGTTGAGAAATACTGTTTTCACAATGATGCCTCTTGCACATCGTCTTATTATCTTTTGGGAGAAGCCTGGGTCATTTCCAGGCTTAACTTGCTGATTAAATCAAAGCAAATTTAAGTCAGAATTTGCCAGGGGAATGTAATTATTCCATCTTTACGCTTCCATAAGAAAAATCATGAATTAAACATTTAATTTGAGTCCAAAAGCCATAGACAATTTTAAAAAATAAATGTATGATATGACCCCTTTAATGCAAAATCTCAATCAATAGTGCATAATACATTTTACTAATTAAAATCCAATAATTAGGACTTGAATCATCCGTTCACTCTGTCCTTCTCACAAGAGCACACGTATAAGCTCAACAGCAGATTTGTAATTCCCGCCTCATCCCTCTCTCTTCCTTTTCTTTGTGTCTATCCCTCTTTCCCTGAGCGTCTCTATGGATATATCTCACACAACTCATGCTCCTGTTTTATTCCTCCTTTACTGCTTTTCCAATCCCTTGCCACTTCAAATCTCCCTCACTTTCTCTCATTCTGACCCTGTGACCTCCGTTTACTTTGATCCTCCTTTTCCATTGATCCCACCATGGAAACTCCTCTCTTTTGCATTCCATCCTTTATTTTTTGTGGAATCTTCATCCCTCCATCATTACATCCATCATTCGCCTACTCTCCCTCGCTCCTCCTCCCCTTTCCTCTCTCTCTCTGTCTCGCTAGGAAAAGCAGCTTTCCTCCTTGGGTTCAGCAGACCCCGGTGTGAGTTTTGGAGGAGAAATGACCAGCGCTTCTGGCTTTGTTGGAGTCTCCCCTTCGGACAAATCCTCCACCCGATCCCCCCAGAATGGAATCGCGTCCTTCCCGTTAGTTCCCCCTCCTCGTTCAATTCCTCACGCACAACTCTGGCCGAGCGGCAACCAAAAATCAGCAATGGCATGGAGGGCAAATTTGGAGGGGGAGCAGGTCAATAACAACGCTGACCAAATCTGAAATTTTTTAGGAATTCCGAAGACATTGTAAAGATGAAGCTTCAGCAGTGTTTTTTTTTTTTTTTTTGTACATTAGACTGAGGACAAGTGGGAGGTGGGAAACGTCATTACTTGCACCATCTAAAACAAAAGGGCTCTCCACTGGATTCGATGTGTTATTCTGAAATCACGTTTTCTTTGGAACAAAGTTAAAAGCCCCTTGCACATACAGTACCTCCACCAGGTCATCCAAACCACTGGAAAGTGCTTGATTCAGGTTCCAGTTTTTTTTTTTTTTTTGACTGAGCTCCCTCGTCTTGTGTAAAACCAATTCCAAGAAGCTTGGAATGACCCCGGGAATGGTGGGCAAACAAACTATTCAAATGTATTTAATGATCGAAATTTGACCCACAAACACATGCCAGCTTTGTCATGTCGTCTGGCTTCCCTAGTGCCTTTCTGTATCTCCTGACAGGGTTTTTAAATGAACACGAGAATAACGACATCAGAATTGCAGAAGTGGTTGTGCAAACTCATTTAGGAGAGATCGATGTGCACTTCTGCTTCAATGTGACGCTGAAAATGTCAAGCTTTGGAGTCCGATCGTGGCTCTGGTTTTTGTGGACAATGTCTGGAAGTGCTTGTGGCTTGAATTGCCTCACTAGACTGAACTTGTGCAATGTTTTCTCTTCTCAATCTCAGAACCTATGTGTATTTACCTGGTGCTATGGATTCTCTGTGTCACGTTCACCGCCTCCCATTTTGTCATTGTCCTAAATGTTCATAATATGTCTTGGTCCTCCCATTCATCTCCTTACAGGCCGATTTTGACATTCTTTCGGTGTGTGTGTGTGTGTGTGCAATGTGAGGTGAGCGTGAGGTGATCTCTGTCAGGTCGAAACCCTTTTTACTAAAACAAGATGCTAGGCCAGAATGCGGTTGTGGTTTTAAGGTATTTTTATACAAGATGGATATTTTTGGAAATTTCTAATAAACAGAACTTTGTGGGGGGGTTTGTGGGGGTAAGGTCAATGTGGAAGTCAACTTGAAAGCAACCAATTTTATGTCCATAAAGTAAAATGGGAAATTTGACTATATTTTAACCTATGGGAATTGACTGAATAGTAATAATATGTGTTATTTACAATAATCCAATCCAATGGCTGAAGAATATAAGGATTTTTTGAGGTCTTGTACAAACGTGGTGCAAGCTATATTTTGTCAAAATATAATACACGTTTTTAATTCAGAATAGCATGCACCAAATAATCATGAATAATAAGACCAAGAATGTGCACTGAAAAGTAAACAAACACTTGCACCTTTTCTGCATTTTGGCAGAGGCTTTTATTCAAAGCGACTTACTTTGCGTTCAAGATATACATTTGTTGCACTTCATACTTATTCTGGAAATTGAACCAATGGCATCAAGCCATTTTGGCATACAGGATTGCTACAAATAAACTAAGCAGTGTCCATTTTGATTTCACTTTAAATTTGGATCTCTAAACTAGTTTTGATGGCACTGAATGATCCTTTTAAGAAAGATTTTGTTAGAAGACTCGCTTGACATAAAATAATCAGAACTCTGTACTGTACAGAAATATCGCTAGCTATAATCTTTCATTTGAATATCACTGCCATCTGATACTGATTGTATTCCTCATCGTTCACTACAGTTTTCGTTTTATCGTTTGTTTTTATGATTAATCGATTCATTGTCATGTTTCTACAGACTCAAGACATTCACGTGGCTTTGCTGATATACAAGTCATTCATTTGTAACCCAATTCATGTTGTTGCATTGTAAACACTTCAAGTAGTTCTGTGTGTAACACAGCTACACCAACACAGCAGGCCTAGATGAGAGCGAGGAGGTTTCAATCGTAACTGCACAATAAAATCAAATCACTGAGCTGTACTGTAATATGTAAAGATTGGGAAGGCACTAGAGAGGAGAATGGACTGATTGCCATTTTAGCTTTTACAAGCTTCGAGGGCTATCTTTAAGTGACTTCTACTCCATTTAGTAATAATATACAGGCAATTTTTTGTTTATGTCCCAAAAGCAGTTGAGAACAAAATGGGATAACAGGGTTATCGGCTGATAAATGTGCCATGACATGAATATACCTCAGACGTAGAATCGAATGACTCAGGTAAACTTTCAATTGCCTCACAGTTTAATGCAAACTGGGAAAAAAACACACATTTTAAGTTTAGAACTGCCTGTTTTGGTAGTTAGTCCATTTCTTCTCTGAGATTAGTAGCAGTGATTGGTCAGCGGCTCATCAAGCACCTCCTCTTTTCCCTGCATCTCCAGCCAACAGCAAAGCTTCATGGAGGACAATCTGGAACCTAATTGGAGGCCTCACCTAGGACATTCTTCAGGTTGGCCTGGGTTTAATTCCAGGGCGCTGTCACGCGATTCGGTTGGTTGACAGAGGGGAAACTGAGGCTTTGACTCAATGCCAGAGCCGATCCAAAGAAAAACAAATATAGGTTCCCTTCCTCTGACTTGCCCTCTCTCCGATAAAATTTAATATGATGACGAACGTTTGGGATGCTTAACGCCCATCAGACGGCTTCTTCTTGACGGCATGCAAGATGACGTCGCATGCAACACAGAAGTTGGATGAGAGAGCTGGAGAGGTTCTGTGGATCAGATCAATCTCAAAGGTGCTGTTTTTTAGGTTCTTTACTAACTACATGTAGGATATTGAACAATACTTCTTCTCATTATGATCTTCATGTGCCACATTAGCTCTGCCTGTCATGCTTGCCTGTGTCTCAATCACGTCTTTTATTTTTTGGGGAAACTGAATATGCACAGCCTTTTATTTATTTATTTATTTTTTCTCAAGAGACGCTGATTTGTCCCTCAGCGGCTTTGATAAGAGGCTGGAAATATCCGAACTTTTGTTTCCTGGTGGTTTTCTACTCGTTGACTGGACCTCACTCTGATGAGATCACATTTTTACATGCTGGTAATGTGAGACACAAAAAGTCTGAAAATAATCCTTTTTTTTTTTTTTGATCTGGGAATTTATGTGACAATCTCTTTGCAAAGGAAAATCGATGACCTGTTATTTTACCTGCTCCCCCTCTCCGCACTTTGCTACATCCCGGATCCTCGACGACTCCTTTGTATGTGAAAGAAAGATGGATTCTTTTACTTTTTAACTCTCTTTCATTTTGCTGTGGAGTTTCTCTTGTTTAAGAAAAAAATCTGGCGCTCGCACATCTGTGGGATTAAGGGGTTATTTTGCGAAGCCAAGTTGCTGTTTTAAATTGACCTTATTTCGCCCTTGTTTGGAAATTGCCATTGCCGGGCAACACAGACATTTCTCTTCTTCCTTTTTACACCACTAGACAAAAATATAAACATCGGTCGAGAGATCATGCAGGTCTAATAATGTTGTGAGTGACTGTGTGTATATACAGTGTGTGTACAGTCTTTGTGTATATACTGGGTGTGTGGATGGTTATACAATATAAATATATATATATATATATATATGTATTGTACATAAGATATGTTTGTATATGCAGTGTACAGAATGTGTTCTTTTACACCGATTTCCCTTTTTCTCAATACGTGGATAAAGAAAATAGTATAAGAGCAGTTTGTGGGAATGAAAACTCATGTTGGCGACTCGTCGGCGGAGGTCTTCGAAGCACTTTTTTTTGCTCAGGCTGATTGTACGCAGTCTGAAGCCTACAATGCATCGGCGTGAGTCCGCCACGCGTTTGCCAGTCTAAAGCTTGCACTCATTTTCTCACTGACTGAGGTGTTTTCTAACAGGTTCTGGGTGATCAAGCAATGCTTGTACATAATTCTATTACCTACTGTATGTATGCATATATCCACTTTTCCAGACATGAGTCACCTGCTAATCTTTGCAGCTTTTGCATCTCCTCTTGCTTTGGATTTCAATGCGGTGCCGTGTGTGTGTGCGTGTCAGATGAGGTTTTTTTGGATTGCTGCAGAAGGCCAGTCTCGTGAGAAGATGTTCCCATTTTACTCTACTGACCTTTTGTATGGCCTGATGCTTTATTCCCTCATTACTTGCCTAGCAACTCTTCCATGCAAGTAATCGCTTCTTTGTCCCCTGTAAATGAATGGAGTTCCCATGATGTGCCTCTTTCTAATAAACTTCAGTTGATCTTTGTCAGCCATAAGCCAATCACAGTCATCTTTCTTGACAAGCCATAAGCCCCACCTCTAAATTTCCATTTTCGAAAAGGGCAGACACTTGGGAATTTGATTTCTTTTTCGTTTTTTGTATATATATTATATTAATAGAAAGAGTGCTATGTCAGAGTGTATTGCCGATGTTTTTTGGATTTGTTATGAATGTTGATATTCTGGTTATTGAATTATGATTATTATTATTATTGTAATAATATAATGACTGCTGTTATCATTTCACCATTCCTTAGTTTATTCAATGCTGTTGAAGACTTTGATTTCTTTTTGAACAAATCGGAATTTATATTTTTCGGGTGGGCTAATTATAGAAATGAAATCAATTAAACAGATGAATAAAGAAATAAATTCTTATTGAATTCATTTATGATGTTGAGAATTTTTTTTTGACTGTGATCTGTTTGATTCATCTTTATTAATGCCTTCAGTCAAACCAGAAATATATAAAGAAGGAAACAACATTACTGTGGTCTTATCAAATCAAACTCCCCGTTGATGATTCACCAACAGCTGCCAGGTGATGCCAGATGGTTTGCCTGCTAATCTTGTCCAGAGATGAGGAGTTGATGAGAATGTGTTGGATGAAATGATTATTTTAAAATCCACATGCAGTCAAAAACATTTTTGGGCTGGGTTTTTTAATATGAGTATGTTATGCTTTAATTAATCTATAGGCTAGTGTGCATCTAAAAACATTTACATTTAGATGTATACATTCAACACTTACAGTCTGTCACTTCTGCCAGTGTGGAACAAAGATTTTTTTTAATGTTCAAATTCCTTCACATAAACATTTTAGTTAGGGAATGTCTTGTTTTTAAGATTTGTACAAGTGGTACTCAAGCAAAATTCTTACATTTAGACCCTCTGAATATCAACCGTCAATTCCAGTTGTAAGAGCAACAAATAATAACTTGATTTCTAGTTGATCATTTGGAAAAGTGGCAGAAGGTTAATTTTTCTGATGAATCATCTGTTGAACTCCATCCCAATCATCACAAATACTGCGGAAGAAATATTGGAACCTGCATGAACCCAAGATTCTCACAGAAATCAGTCAGGTTTGGTGAAGGTAAAATCATGGTTTGGGGTTACATTCAGTATGGAGGCGTGCGAGAGATCCGCAGAGTGGATGGCAACATCATCAGCCTGAGGTATCAAGACATTTGTGCTGCCCATTACATTACGGACCACAGGAGAGGGCAAATTCTTCAGCAGGATAGCGCTCCTTCTCATACTTCAGCCTCCTCATCAGTTCCTGAAAGCAAATAAGGTCAAGGTGCTCCAGGATTGGCCAGCCCAGTCACCAGACTGAACATTATTGAGCATGTCTGGGGTAAGATGGAGGAGGAGGCATTAAAGATGAACTTTATTTGATGAAAAGATGAAAGTGATTTGAGTCATTGCAGAGATGTATGATGCAGTCCTCCAAGCTCATGGGAGTCATACACAATATTCATTATTTTTCCACTGCTCCATGACTTTATATTCTATACTGGACATTATTTCTGTTAAGAGCCAAGACTTTTGTCCAAGCAAAGTCAGACCTTACTGTCCTAATTAAATAAGTAAAAATCAAGGCATGATCAGATTTTATTTCGGTAAAATAGGCATAATTTAGAAGTGTTTATATAAGCCCCTTCTGAAACCAAATGATCAACTAGAAGTCAAGTTATTATTTGTTGTTCCTAAAACTTTTGTCAGGTAGTGTATGTAGGTTGTGTCTACATCACTCAATTTGTAGCTTAACACTTGTCTTGCAAACAATATTTTGTAGTAAAATGTAATGCATTGCAACAGATTCTTTGCCATTTAAGTAATGTGGAATTATATTTCTCATTACAACGATATGATACTGAGAAACCATGACTTTGAGCTTAATCTTGAAATAATAAGTGAGACTGGCCCTACAATTTTGCTAAATTCGTAAATATTTGTAAATATTGAATTATTTATTCAGCTGTATTTGCCTTAAACTCAAGAACCTGATGTCTAAAAAAACATTTTAGAGGGGAACTTGAATATATGTGAAAGAATTTTAAGAACAAAACACGTTAAAAATTTACTAGCTAAATACAATTACTGCAATCGCTATAATAATAATAATGTAACGTTAGATTCACGTTGGTGTCACAAGACACCAACTTTTTTCCTCACAGTTTGAAGGAACAGCCAAAATATCCTTAACTTTAAAGTAGACTATGTAAATGTATAAACTGTACTTGTATTTCAGCAGAAAATGTGGTTGTTGTGATAAATTTAAGACTACTCAGTTTCATAAGAGACCGTCACATAAGCTCTGTCTGCAGCCGAGCGCTACTTGACCAAGAACTTGACCTCGGGAAATCTCGCGAGAGCTGCAGCGATGGTGCAGGAATCTGTCAACTGTCGCGATACTTGCAGCGGTCGCTGAACTGTGTGCGGTGGGAGGGGAAAAAATGGCCGCTCGCGGCGGAGCGACACTCGCAATGATGAGCGACAACAACACAAACATAACCCTCTCAAAATGTGACAGCTGACCCAAACCGACACCAGCTCACACGCCGGTTTCCGAACGGATGGGTATCGCGGCCGGTGGCGGTGGAGGCCAGGAACGACAGCGTTTGTGTTTCAGTTGTAATTTGAAGGAAATAAGTGAGTTAGCTATACTGCTAACGTTAGCCGCGCGCTAAACTGGAGCTGAACGAATCAGAACCAGAACAAGATACACGAAAACAGAACACAGGAGCTGCATTATCACTGCTAGCATGAGCGGACCGGGTCAGGACAGCGAGCCAGAGGCCAAAGTGCTTCATATTAAACGGCTGTACAGGTAAGAGCCCTAACAAAAGCACCGGTACGGTCAGGAAATCTGTCTAATTTTTATACATTACATGTTTTGTTTGTCAGTCAGAAGTGTCTTAAAGCATATTCATTAAATTAAATGCGCAATGAAACAATTGACGTTTAAATTAATCGTTAGTTTATTTATTTTCAGGCTCTGCTTGTTTATGATGTCTCATCTGGAAATCATATTATTTGGCATGTGTGGCATGAAATTATAGCCATTAAATCTAAATTTACTTTATGATTTATGTCAGTGGCTGCTCTTATGCTTGCAGTAAAAGGGCAGATATGTTTAAATAAAACGAAGAGGCCAGAATTGTAACCCAAATGCAGGTAGAAAATCTGAAGCATCTGTACTCTCAATGATTGTTAACCAGGTGAAGCCTGACTTAGAAATAATAGTCAACAACCTGAAATAATGGTCAAAATTTGCTATTTTTTTAGTATCATTGAACCTTTAGTGGTAATCTGAATGGAAAACTTGTGAATGTTAATTTTAATAAAGTTTTTTTGTATGAAAATTGAGATATGAGGATTTGATGTCTATACAACAGAGAATAGGTAGCTAGGGAAGGGAAAGAGGGAAAAACAATTTACATTCAGAGGTCTCAAAAATATTTAATAAAATTTGTCATCTTTATGACCATAAATAGGTAGGTTTTATCTCCAGTCAGGGGCGTAGCGGACATTTTAAAAGTGGCAGGGTTCATACGGTCATGGAAAACCTGGAAAAGTCATGGAATTTTTACATGGCATTTTCCAGGCCTAGAAAGGTTTTGGAAAAACAGAAAAACCCTCAAAGTTTTGGAAAAGTCATGGAAATTAGTTTACCAAATTTCTGTATACCTAAATTAGGGCTGCGCGATATTGGAAAAATCTGACATTACCATATTTTGTATTTCTGTGATATATATTGCTATGTAAATACAATTTCACCAGATGATTTAACAGGTTTATTTGGAATAATTGGGGGGATTTTGTAGAGGAGTGAATCTCGAATAATATATAACAAATAAATTACAAGCATAGATAAATTAAATATAGTAAATATAAAAGTGAATTATAGTTTTCAGGTATTCACTACTCAGGTACAGATATTGAATAATCAACACGGCATAGTCTTCATTGTATATTATTTAATCTTGATTAAAATAAAAAAATATATTTTGTGTCCGGATGATTAAAAAATTTGAAATATTGAGTCATAGGCCTTAAAGGGACAGTTTACTCAAAGATTAAAATGTACTCAATATTTACTCACACTTCACTTGTTTCAATACTATTAAATTATACTCTTTTTGTGTTCATTTAAAAAAAAAAAAAAATGAAAACTCATAAATGTTTGAAACAAGTGAAGGGTGTAATGAAAATGGTAAGTCATTTTTGGGTGAACTATCTCTTTAAAAATGCATGCAGATGATAAACTTTTACTCCGTTATGATTAAACTCTATATTAAACTATAATCCCAACATTGCATATCCTGTGATGTGACTATTGCGGATGCACACATTGAGATATCAATGCTGAAATGATATATTGTGCAGCTCTAACTTGAATATAGGTTAGTTGTCTTTACTTCTTTTCTGTCCTTTGCCAAAAACTTCCTCTCATGTTGTTAGTGCTGTGAAAGCATTATCAAAATCAATTTTACATAGATATAAAAACAAATTTAAACAAAATAGATGGTTGCGTGTTCTATGATATGCTGTAATAAATTTGAACGTCATTTTTTTTCTTATTATTTACCATGTATATGTAGACATTACATGAAACATTACATCATGAAAATGTACTTTAAAGTTCTGGAAAAGTCTTGGAAGAGTCATGGAATTTTAGTTGTAAAAATGTGTATGAACCCTGAACTGGGAAGACAGCTGAATGAGATCCAAAAGTTTACGTTCATATAATTATTAATCACCTGTTTCTAAATGGTCTGTCTCTAAAAGTGATACTGTCTCCAGTAGAACATAATAAATTATTATTTTTTAGCTGAAACCTTAGTGCTTGATTTAGAAAATGCAAGGTCTAAAACTCTCCTACTTGCACTTTGAGAGTCATAATACAACTACAGACAAAACAGAGAATAACCGTGAGTCCTGATGATACATTTAGGTCTCATGAAGCATCAGCTCATGTTACGCCTTTAACTTTAAGTGTGTTAAAGGCACACTTTATGTGAAATTTACACACTTTAAGAATTTATGTATCCTAGGCATGGGCCAGTATAAATTTTGGACGGTGTGATAACCTTGGATAAAAGTACCACAGTTTCACGATATCACGGTAGCTCTAAAATAAGTTATTTTTAAATGTCCGTGTAAAAAAACACCAATTATATTTTTGGAAATATTTATAATATTTTGGAACAGTAAACATGTTGTGGTAAGTAATTAAAATAAACCATTGACTTCTGGTCTCTTCATTGATTTCAAAAACACAGATTTATTTACAACACATAAAAAACATTTTAAAAACTCTTACATATACCTTAGGAACGGTATAACAGAAAATTTTAGTGCTTTTAAAACCTTGGCTTTCCCAAACCACAGTAAACCTTGAAACCGGTTGTCGTCCCATGCTTAAATACAGTAAGATTTTTATGATTGCACCCTTATTATTGAAAAAAAAAAATCACACAAAAGCTCTTAGGTTAAGCAAAATATTTCCAATGTGATATTTAGATGAAAATCAGACTTATTCTGTTTTAATAAAAATATATATAATCTAAAATATAATTGGAGAAGGTTAAAAGCTTTTATATTGTATTATTAGATTTTACAAGTTATGTTTTTGTAATAAATAGGAAATGACAGCAGACAGTTTAGGCTTTTACTTTGGTGTAATGTAAAACATTAAAGATTTGTCAACAGTGGTAAAATTCTCATTGGTCACTTCAGTCTATAATTGAGATGTTTTTTTATGTTCATAATTGTTGTGAGACTACTGTGCTTGTTATGTATTACAAATTCTTCATTTTGATGTGTTTTGTGAAGGGCTGTGGTGGAAACAGTGCATAAGTTGGACATTATAATCAGCGGCAAGTCGTCGTACAGGGAGGTCTTCAAACCTGAGAACATCAGCTTGAGGAACAAGTAAGCACAAGTTTATTATTTCTGCAACTCCATTAGACACAATCCAACATAATGCACCAGATTATGTTGCATTTACATTAAAGAGAGCTTCATTTTTGAACAACTTTCACATATACTTTCATTTAGAGACGTGCAATATGATATACACTCACCGGCCACTTTATTAGGTACAACTGCTCCTTAATGCACATTTCCAATCAGCCAATCACATGGCAGCAACTTAGTGCATTTAGGCATGTAGACATGGTCAAAACTATCTGCTGCAGTTAGAATGGGGTAGAAAGGTGATTTTAGTGATTTTGAACGTGGCATGGTTGTTGGTGCCAGACAGGCTGGTCTGAGTATTTCATAAACTGCTGATCTACTGGGATTTTCCCACACAACTATCTCTAGGTTTTACAAAGAATAGTCTGAAAAAGAGAAAATATCCGGTGAGCGGCAGTTCTGAGGGTGTAAATGCCTTGTTGATGTCAGAGGAGAATGGCCAGACTGGTTCGAGATGAAAGAAAGACAACTGTAACTCAAATAACCACTCGTTACAACCGAGGTCTGCAGAAGAGCATCTATGAACGCACAACACGTCCAACCTTGAGGCGGATGGGCTACAGCAGCAGAAGACAACACCGGGTGCCACTCAGGTCAGCTAAGAACAGGAAACTGAAACTACAATTTGCACAGGCTCACCAAAATTAGACGATAGAAGATTGGAAAAATGTTGCCTAGTCTGATGAGTCTCGATTTCTGCTGCAACATTCGGATGGTAGGGTCAGAATTTGACATCAACGACATGAAAGGATGGATCCATCCTGCCTTGTATCAACGGTTCAGGCTGGTGGTGGTGGTGGTGTAATGGTGGGGGGGATATTTATTTATTTTTTGCCACACTTTGGGCCCATTAATACCAATTGGGCATTGTTTCAGTGCCACAGCCTACCTGGGCATTGTTGCTGACCATGTCCATCACTGTATGACCAAAATGTACCCATCTTCTGATGGCTACTTCCAGCGGGATAATGCACCATGTCATAAAGAGCAAATCATCTCAGACTAGTTTCTTGAACATGACAATCAGTTCACTGAACTCAAATGGCCTCCACAGTCACCAGTTCTCAATCCAGTAGAGCACCTTTGGGATGTGGTGGAACGGGAGATTCGCATCATGGATGTGCAGCTGACAAATCTGCAGCAACTGCGTGATGCTATCATATCAATATGGACCAAATCTCTGAGGAATATTTCCAGTACCTTGTTGAATCTATGCCACGAAGGATTAAAGCAGTTCTGAAGGCAAAAAAGGGTCCATCCCGGTACTAGTAAGGTAGTAATAACGTGGCCGGTGAGTGTATATTGAAATCTGTATATATATTTTAAAAAGGTGCTATATCTATAGATATCTATACATTGTAAAGGATATGAGATGTCTTATATAATGATATTAAATGTTTTTATTTTTATTTATTATTAATACATTTTATTTAAACATATTTCTTTGTCTTATTTAACCAGATTGCGAGAACTTTGTGTAAAGCTGATGTTCCTGCATCCTGTGGATTATGGACGCAAGGCAGAAGAACTGCTGTGGAGGAAAGTCTACTATGAGGTCATTCAGGTGATCAAGACCAACAAAAAGGTACTGTTACATCACACTGGGCATGTTTCATAAGTTAAAATTAGTTATTTACATCAAGCTGAACACCTGCTTTTATTTGCAGCATATTCACAGCCGCAGTGCACTGGAGTGCGCCTACAGGACGCATCTGATTGCTGGGGTGGGCTTTTTTCAACACCTGCTGCTCTACATCCAGTCACACTATCAGCTGGAGTTACAGGACTGCATAGACTGGACACATGTCACCGACCCGCTTATTGGTGAGACATGCTTTCATATGTGATCCTGCAGCATTTTGCACAGGTATATTTGTAGGAATAGCAAACAATACATTGTATGAGTCAAATTTATAGATTTCTCTTTTAAGCCAAAATCATTAGAATATTAAGTAAAGATTCTGTTCCATGAAGATATTTTGTAATTTTTTTACTACTGTAAATATGTGAAAATGTAATTTTTGATTAGTAAAATGCATTGCTAAGAACAACTTTAAGGTGATTTTTCCACAATATTTAGATTTGTTGAACCCTCAGATTCCAGATTTTCAAATAGTTGTATATCTCAGCCAAACTATACATAAATAGAAACCTTAAAAATTCGCTCTTTAATTAAGCTAACATTTCAATAAAAGAATTGTTCCTTATGACTGGTTTTGTTGTCCAGGTTCACACATATGTATATTAAAAGCAGTGTTCTAACATTCATTGAAAATATAAAGGAATTTTAAAGTTAAAAAAACATGTATTATATCGTAAAGAAAATTATGTTTATGTATAAATAATTGATAAATTATATCAATGTTAACTATAATCTTTGTATTCATATTCACGAAATAAATACATTTGATAACTTTTTTTACTTTAATTGTTAAATATGATTATTATATATGGCTATTGATTGTTATTTGTGAGTGTCATTTCTAAAGCAAATAACAGTTATTAGAAAAATCATGACATTCATGACATTTTAATGTCAATACATTTTGGGAAAGCCCAAAGTAATAATTTCAATGTTGCTTTAATAATTATTTGAATATTGTAGATTTTATTAAAAATGTTGAAATTTGTTTTTAGTTTTTTTTTTTTTTATTTCGAGTTGTGCATGTTATAATAATAATAATAATGATAATAATAATAATAATAATAATAATAATAATAATAATAATAATAATAATAATAAACATTTTTATTTATATATAGCACCTTTTAAAAGTAGAATCTCAAGGTACTTTACAGACATAAAATGTGCAGCAGTAAAAGATACAAGGATGAATGGAAAAAAATGTAATAAAATATAATTAAAAACATATAAAATAGTAATAATGGTAATACTTAATAACAAAAGTGTTTTTTTGATAAATCAAATTTAGTCAAGTTAAACTACATAAAAATTAAGCTTGCAACTAGCTAGAATGCTATTGGGTTTATTTTCCAGTAAACATTTGTTTCATAAAACTAATACTAGTTTTACTTTTAAGGTTTAATGGATAAATTCATCTGTTTGTACATCTAACTAACATTATATAAATGTTACAGCCAAAACTTACAATCACAGAGAACCCGAGAAAAATTAAGTGAAGTCAAATGTTATTATTGCTTTAGAATCCAATAAAAGTCATTGCATTTAAAGGCATATAGTTCACCCAAAAATTAAAATTTACTCTGTTAACCCTCCTCAAGTCACCTTAATGAGTTTCTTTATTGTGTTAAACTCAAAAGAAGATATTGTGAAGAAAGCTGGAAACCTTTTACCATTTAAGTTCATAGAATTATTTTTTTAATTAATTTAATATTTAGTGAATGCAATTTTTTTTAGTCCGATCTAAAATATAAAATTAGCTGGAAATTCCTTCCCTTTATTTAGTATGATCTCCTTAAGAATTATTATTTAGTCATCAAAGTTGAAGCAATCATTAAAAAAGTTTGTTGGTCAAATATTTTGAGAATAATATATCACAAAATCTCAGGTATCCCACAGTATACTTCACAATGTTAGTGTCTGGTAAATGCACCATACATAAAATTGTATTGTTTTTCTCTGATTAATGACTGCAGGTCGTAAGAAGCCAGTCTCAGCCACCTCTAAAGAGATGGAATGGGCCCAGATGGCGTGTCACAGATGCCTTGTGTACTTGGGAGATCTCGGTAAGTGTGTTCTTGCTTGATATTTAATAATCAGCCTTTGAAAAGCTCTGTCTTGCAGTGTGATCTAATGTGATGATTAAACTGTTTAATTTGTGATTCTGCAGCGCGCTACCAGAATGAACTGGCAGGAGTGGAGGCCGAGCAGCTGGCGGAGCGTTTCTATCACCAGGCCCTGTCTGTCGCACCTCACGTCGGTGAGCAAGTCCTTGCTTCTCACATCCTCCCCACAACACCTTGCACTGGATGACACTCTTTTGATGATTTTTTGGGGTTGTTAAACAGTGCATTTTAATTCACGTATAATGAGTTCATTGTTATTTGATTTTATTTGAATGCGATGTCAATGCATTGAGGAAATGTTATGTTGTTTTGTTTTTTTCCGCAGGCATGCCGTTTAATCAGTTGGGTACGCTTGCCGGAAGTAAATTTTTTAATGTGGAGGCTACTTACTACTACTTGCGCTGGTAAGGAAACATAGTTGTGCAATATTTATTGGCTGGGATAAATAATGTATGTTGTTTTAATGATGTGCGAGTTGATATTGTGTCACTCATGTTGCAAAAAACAGATAAAACTGCATCCTGAGAGTCCCAAAGCTTTGACTGTGTGATGAAGCCTGTTAGAATAATGTTAAAGTTCAAGTTATGAATTCCAAAAATACCCCTTGCTCTTTTTAAAATCTATTTATAAGATTTGATATAATTAAAGGTGCCATTTACTGTATTGGTCCAATAAGTTCATTTGTTCTCTGATATCTACGTTGTAGGTATATGGCTTAGGTAAGTTAAAAAAATCTCCAGAAATGATTTTATATCCTCATTTATTACTCTATAAAATGCCCCTGGAATCAGAAGCTCCATAATTGACCATATTTGGATTGGTCATGTATATAAATGAACTCCACTCTGACGTGCAGCTCTTATAGACACACCAAGACACACTGCATGATGTAAGCTGACCATGTAAATATAACAATACTTAATAATTATTTTATTGATAAATTAAAATATACTATTAAATACACCTTATGCCTCTTTGGAGTGGAGCTGAATAAATGTATATTCGAGAAACTAGAACGAGGAAAAAATGGTGTCTGAGGCTCAAGCTATGGTAATTTCCATATACTGACTGTGCCTAGGTATACCCAGATTGTCTTTATAGGTCACCTTTAAGTAATATCCCACTACTGTGTTAAGTGCTCTTTTCCTCAATATCAGTATGGGAGTGCCATCACAAATGTGGTGTAGTTAGATTTTAAGCAAAAAATGTCTGTTTTTACAGTTTTGATAACAAACATAGCTCCATACAAACCAGGAGCAGACTATTTGTGATTATCACAGGAACATTTTTGTGTTCATGAAAAGATTCATTTTTAAATGAACCATTTGATTCAGTGATCCTGTCATAGTGACAGTGGGCTTGTTCAAACACCCACAAGAGTCTTTGTACTTATACTTTACTTATCCACTTTTTCGATAAACTTAAAGTGCTCTATAAATGCAAGTGATTACACATTTATTTAAATTTTGATACTATTTGTGTTCATTAAACTTTTTATTGTAGTCAAAGTCAGCTTTATTGTCAATTCAACCACATGTACAGGACATACAGAGAATCGAAATTCCGTTTCTCTCAGACCCTAGGTGCCTAACATATAATATTAATACAGAAAGTAAAATTTTAGAAAGAAATTACAATAAATACAATTATACATAAAATGTAATTAAAAATATACGTAAAAAAAATAAACATTTGTAAAAAATACAATTACACTTAAGGGCAAATGGCAATGAGTGCAAACCAGAGTTGTGCAGATATAAAACAGTATGTCCAGTATTCCCTATAACACACAACACAATTTAGTAAATTACTTGATGAGCACTGTGCTACTTCCAAACTGACCCCACTGTATTTTTTTTGTATAATCAATTTCTATTCTGTTCTTAAGTATCTTACTGAGGACACTTCTGGACACATAATAGTACATTTATACATGTGTTATTTGTGTCTTCTTCAAGAATTGCTCATGAGAATATTTTATATTTATTGTCCCCCTCTGCTGTTAAATGAAATTTATGCCCATGGGTGTAGCCTTAGTATTTGTGTTAGATTACAACTTGTATGACCTTTTATCAGTGTTTTTGTTATTTGTAAATATTTTTTGTACAATGAATGATTAAGAAACCGTTAGGATTGTAAATTATATATTAAATATTTAGTGCAAGTGTTACCATCAATATAGCCAATAGCTCTGTTTCCATCCAAGAATGCGGATGAACTTTATGCGCAAAACTGGATTATCACATAAAAGACATGCAAATAAAGCAGCGTTTCCATCCAACGAGTCAAAGCGAACAAAATCGCCACTTCCTAAATAACTGGCGCCAAATATCAACAGTAAAAACTGAATTTGCTGCAGAAGGAGAAGCTGCGCCAAACTTTTCTTCATCTAATAAATGACTTGCGGCTCAGAAGGCAATCCTGACACGCAGTAAACGTGCGGTGGTGTTTGAAGGTGTCAGACGCGGAGCACAGACGCTCTTGATTCTGGAGGTCATTAATAATATAATAACACTAATACTTAAACGGTAAGGCGTTTGAGAATGACCAAAACAACATTTCAGATGTTTTACAATGTGCTCAGCCTGCTGGTTTGTCCATTCACACACATTTTTATCATCACATGATCTCTTATAACAAAATCACATGACCTTTTTTAATGAACATACTGGAATTTGTTCAGTAAAAGTGTTTCCATCGTAGTTTATGCGCATCTTTTTTTATCGAATAAAAAGTTTGTCCTACTCAGTTATGCGCATAGGTTTTTTATGCACATTTTCAAAATTTATGCGCATCATGGCATTTCCATCAACCGTTTTTTATGCGCATATCCAAAATGCGCATAAAAATAGGTGGATGGAAACATAGCTAATGATGCTGATATGACATAAATAAATAAATAAATAAATAAATAAATAAATAAATAAATAAATGTTTAATGATTTAATGTGGCCACTGTGCATTGGGATTTTTCAGACCTGGGACAGTTATGCACATATATTTCTCCTTTCAAATAAGTGTGGGTGTTCTTGAATCCTTTCTTAATGATTCAGCAAGTTTGAATAATACTTTTGAATGAATAATTTAGTGAATCACTCATTAAGACCTACTGGACATTTAGGGTTTAATTTTATTTTAGAGTTAAATATTTTTTATTTTACTATTCCATTGTTAAATCACCAAAGGAGCCATCTATTATATTGCGAGGCTCTTTTTGTTCAACACTGCACACTCCTACTAAGAACACAATCCTGTTTATTTATATAAATTTAAACAATAGACAATAAAGCTTACAGCAGCATTATAGTAATAATGAATGAGCTACATGACTGCTCTTTTTTTTTTTCCTCCTTTTGAAATGTGGTTTTGAATGATTAGCATTCCAAGAATCAGATAACGCTGCATGAACATGAGCATCTGGTTTGTCTTGTTGAACAGTATTCAGTCAGAGACTCCCTTCGACGGTGCATATGGGAATTTAAAGCGTCTGTTTGACAAGGCTGCCAAGATGTACCACCAGGTGAAGAAACAAGAAATGAAGAAGCTTTCACCATCCCGACAGAGGTGTGTTTCCTCTCTTTTATATACTTATAAAAGACCGGATGAAGGAATGTTTTGTTGGCCTGTCCTTTTGTGTTCCCATGATCCAACCCTGCTTGACTCACTTGCCACCTCCCTTTGTTTAACAGCATATTCAAAGGCCCCTCATAAAGGCTTTAATATTACTACCAATATTTCTATTGGAATAATGAAAAAGCCTATATTACATGGTGCTCAGCATATATGAGTACACCCCCACAAATATCTCATTTAAATTAATATTTTCTATTGGAAGCTTTACAATATTATATCTGTGCATATACATTAGTTTAGTCAGTACTGAAGCCAAATCTGGAGCTAATCTATCAAAATAACTTACAATAATGGTTCAAAAATTAGTAGCTCAAATTTATATGTTAGGGAAAAATATTAAATAATTTTCAAAAATAGCAAAAATCAAGAGAAAAAAAATCTATAAAATTGTTGATTTTTTTTTTTTTTTTTGCAATATTTGGCATGAATTTAATTGTATTATCTTTCCATTTATAAAGATGTTCTGTGACTAAAATATTATTTTAATAAATATGTCTGTTTCTGCAAACTGCTGATCAATGTTAAGGTACTGCATTACAAGTAATGTAAGTTACGTAATAATATTACTTTTCTAATTAACAAATAAAGTAATGCATTACTTTTAAAAATTAAGTAATAATATCTGAGTTACTTTTTTTTTTAAATGTAATGTGAGTTACTTTTTCTGTTAATTTGCTTTTAAAAATAAATTGCTGAATTAAAATAAACATTGAACGTTGAATCCCGCACGCAATGAGAGACTGCAGGAACAGACAGAAAGGAAGATGGCAGAGCCTTACATTTCTGTGATGGAAATATTCTCGTTATTTTGAACACATGGAAGAAAAGGAAAAGAGGATTATCTCAATGGACAGTGTTTTTATGTTTTAATAAGACAAAAAGTACATTAATCTGTACATACGGCATGTATAGATCTGTAAAGAAGTTCTCTCTGAGAATAATTCTCTCCAAAGATTACATTATCCTACGTTATTTTTTTTATGTGCTTTTTTTTAAAGGTAAATGAAGGATATACAGTGTGTTGTTAATTGCACAGCAAAAAGGTCAGAAAAAAAGGTCAGAAAAGTAACGCATAGCGCATAACTTACCATAAAAAGTAACTAAGTAACGCAACTAGTTACTTTTTGAGGGAGTAACTCATTATTGGAATGCATTACTTTCTAAAGTAATTTTCCCCAACACTACTGATAAAAGTTTTTTTTGTTTTTTTTTGTTTCCAAATTTAAAATAAAAGCTCTCATTTAGACCAGCATAAAATGAAAGTTGGTCAAAATAACAAAAAAAGTGTTGTTTTTTTAATAGTGATTTTCAGTAAATGAAAATCAGAAAGGAGTGAGTCAAAATAAAGATCAGAATGTTTGCTTTATAAATTGCACTCTAAAGATAAAGCAGGGATTTCTGGGCAGATCCTGGCATGGGAACATTTCTGGTTGTATGTGACATCTTGCTTTATATTATCATAATTTAATGGTTTTATTTTTATTTTTTCTTATTTTTGGTTTTGTGTGTAAATATACCTGTAGTATGTTTTTGTTATATCCTGTCACGTATACAGGCAGTGCAGAATTATTAGACAAATGAGTATTTTGACCACATCATCCTCTTTATGCATGTTGTCTTACTCCAAGCTGTATAGGCTCGAAAGCCTACTACCAATTAAGCATATTAGGTGATGTGCATCTCTGTAATGAGAAGGGGTGTGGTCTAATGACATCAACACCCTATATCAGGTGTGCATAATTATTAGGCAACTTCCTTTCCTTCGGCAAAATGGGTCAAAAGAAGGACTTGACAGGCTCCGAAAAGTCAAAAATAGTGAGATATCTTGCAGAGGGATGCAGCACTCTTAAAATTGCCAAGCTTCTGAAGCGTGATCATCGAACAATCAAGCGTTTCATTCAAAATAGTCAACAGGGTCGCAAGCGTGTGGAAAAACCAAGGCGCAAAATAAACTGAGAACTGAACCATGAACAGAAAAGTCAAGTGTGCAGCTGCCAAGATGCCACTTGCCACCAGTTTTGCTATATTTCAGAGCTGCAACATCACTGGAGTGCCCAAAAGCACAAGGTGTGCAAAACTCAGAGACATGGCCAAGGTAAGAAAGGCTGAAAAACGACCACCACTGCTCCATTACATAATGCTCCATGACAATGCTCCATCACACGCGTCCAAGTACTCCACAGCGTGGCTGGCAAGAAAGGGTCTAAAAGAAGAAAAACAATTGACATGGCCTCCTTGTTCACCTGATCTGAACCCCATAGAGAACCTGTGGTCTATCATCAAATGTGAGATTTACAAGGAGGGAAAACAGTACACCTCTCTGAACAGTGTCTGGGAGGCTGTGGTTGCTGCTGCACGCAATGTTGATGGTGAACAGATCAAAACACTGACAGAATCCATGGATGGCAGGCTTTTGAGTGTCCTTGCTAAGAAAGGTGGCTATATTGGTCACTGATTTGTTTTTGTTTTGTTTTTGAATGTCAGAAATGTATATTTGTGAATGTTGAGATGTTATATTGGTTTCACTGGTGAAAATAAATCATTGAAATGGGTATATATTTGTTTTTTGTTAAGTTGCCTAATAATTATGCACAGTAATAGTCACCTGCACACACAGATATCCTCCTAAAATAGCTAAAACTAAAAACAAACTAAAAACTACTTCCAAAATCATTCAGCTTTGATATTGAGTTTTTTGGGTTCATTGAGAACATGGTTGTTGTTCAATAATAAAATTAATCCTCAAAAATACAACTTGCCTAATAATTCTGCACTCCCTGTAGAAAGAACTTGAATTGCAGAAAATGAATGAACATCAGGATTTTTCTATCAAATGTTGATTTCTTAACTCTACTGAAGTTAAAACATTGGTATTATCTTTTCTAAATGTGAATATAAATTTCTGAAAACATGGTCCTTTTTAATTATTTTATGCAAAAAAAAAAAAAAAGCTTTAGCTTAGGCTACTTTACATCAGATATTTAAACTAGCTTTTAACAGTACTCTGCAATGCCCTGGAAACATGGTGGAGACTTGCATGGGCGAAGCAGCTCTGATATGAATCTGGTTGTTCTTGCTGCAGGTCAAAAGACATCAAAAGACTGCTGGTGAGCTTCATGTATTTGCAGAGCCTGTTACAGCCCAAGAACAGGTGAGAGCTTCAGGTCAAATCGTTTAATTATTTGGAGAATCAAATCAGCTAGACTAATTCCCTGTCACTCTTCACCTTTTTTTTTTTTTTCTTTAGTCTGATGGAGACGGAGCTGACATCGCTGTGCCAGTCTGTACTGGAAGACTTTAACCTGGTGCTTTTCTACCTGCCTCTTCCTGCTCATGGCAGCCAGTCGCCCAGCGAGGAGGAGGAAGAACACGACTCTGTTGGTTCTGTACTTCCAGACAGCCTCATTTTCAAGATGGTGGTGATTTGTCTGATGGTGGTGCACAGCCTGAAGCGAGGGGGTGAGCGTGCACTGAAAGAACTAATTGTGTTGTTTACTATCTGGTGCTTATTTGTGCCATGTTAATAAGCAAATAGAGTCTGCAACACCAACCTAAAAATAGTGTTGGAAGTAATACTTCAAGCATTTTAAGACATGCATCATCATGCAAAAGGCATATTCCTGGTGATGCTGCATTCTAATCAATATAACACATTTAAACAGGACGAAAAATACATCTTTGATTTATCTGTTTGGTCCAAACCAGCCAATACGTTTCATTTTTCTCATTTATTTACTTGTTTCAGCTATATAGTTGTATTTATGCTTTTTTACATGCATGTAGAGCCCTTTTATTTCATAATTGTAACCTAAACTTGTTTTCTCTAGTTAGTTTATTAGATTAATTTTCAATTTATCTAAAATATTTGATATATCCTTTTATTTCAGCCTTAATTCAGTTAAAGAAAAGCTTTTTTAATAGGTTTGATATTACGAATTCATTCAAACAACAGTTCTAATTTTAATTCCTCTTGCAAATGAAGCACAAACTCATCTGCTCATCTGTAATTCAATTCCAGCTTCAAAGCAGTACAGCGCCTCCATCGCTTTCACATTGGCTCTGTTCTCCCATCTGGTCAATCATGTCAACATTCGACTGCAAGCTGAATTGGAGGAGGGAGAGAGTGATGTCCCAGCCCTGCGCACCGATAACACTGGTACAGCTTTTGCTTCTGTGTCATGTTGTCTGAGTATAAGATGTTTTTGTACCTTTTTTTGCCATATCTGTGAAGCATTTAGTGCTGCCTTACATTGTAGCCAAATTGGTTACCTCAGAAAGCAGCATGCTCGCTATTTTTGGTTATGGTGTCTTAGGGCGCACTCACATTAGGTGCAGTTGCCTTAAACTGTGCCAAAGCACGATTGTCCACCATCCCCTCTCCCCCTGGGCCTGCACTCACATTGCATTTTTACCTCCCGGACCTGAGCGCACTTACATCATCGATGATGCGACTGTTTAGTTTAACAGGAAGAGAAGCATTCTTGCTCAGCACAGTGGAGATTGCTTTAGTTATATCGTTTTGTATTATTTTTAGTCGTTTGATATGCAGTGACACGCAGTCAAACACTTTGCCGGATAGATCCACTACTTTTGACACTCATAAATAATCATAAAAGTCCTTGTGCTGCAGGTATTAGGCGGTTTCCTGAAAATGCAGCTGACGTGCAGCAAGGGGTTTGCGTCTTTAATAAACTATGACAGTTTGCATTCATTGAACAGTAAGAATGACCAATAATTCCATATGAAACCGTCCCCTAAAAGTGACGTCGCGTCTACAGGTTCAAGCTCAGACGTGCTTTACATTCACACTACAAGTGTACCGCGCCAAAGCCCAAGTGAACCACACTCTTGCACACCTATTCCAACCGGGCCAGGGCCAGCCAACTGAAGCACGCCTGAGCCCGATTCAGAGCACTCGCACAAATCGGGAAACAGGCCTGGGCACGGTTCGAATAGCATAGTGTGAGTGCGCCCTTAAAGTAGCCTAGTTAGGCAGCTAACACTGTGTCTAAAAAACATCCGACACAACAAGATTTCAGCGAGGTGCAATTTAGCTGTGCACCCCACACTCCACATCACAACATGTAAATGCACTTCCAAAAATGGTAAGATTTATTTCATATTTAATACATATTAAACCTCTTTACCATTATTAAAAATACTGCTGAGTGTCTGATATTTGTTTGCTAGTTATTTTATTCTCAAGATATGAGGTAAACTATCTGCTTTCACTTAAATGTCACGTAAAATGGTATTCAGACTCTTATTAGTAGCATTTAATGTGGAAGTGAAGCATGCAGTCAAGTTTACATTATTTTGTAAACGGGTTTCCACTTTAATAAAAATTTGTAAAAACAAACCTGATTAATGTAACCATTTTGAAGAAAATGGCATGTATTACTATAGGTTTTAGCACAAGGGCGCTGCCATCATGGAATATCACTGTGTCTGATGTCACGGGTTGGTTCGGTTCCCTCAGCTGAACAGACACAGTGGACGTAATGGACTGAACACGGAGACTGCAAAGCTTAATTTAACCCAATGCGTGAAGTTGTGGACGTGGAGCAAGTGCAAATAAAAGCATCAAAGTTGGGTCTAATATATATTAAAAAAAATTATGTTTTCTATTTCTCTTTTTTTTTTACTTCTTACTTTTTCGTTTGATGCGCTTTGGTCCACTCATGCTTGTCCAGCACTGCCTGATGAGGGGATTTACATTCAGACTAAAGATGCAATGATTTGATTAAAATGATACATGACTTCACGCTTTACTAAGTCACGTCTTTATGGATTGTCAAGACATATTCTCTTTTAAAGTCGATAAACTCGATCTCTCAACATGAACGAAGGACAAAAAAAAAACCTGCAATGTGAAAAACCGTGCCATTGTTATTTTGTTTTGAACACAAGGGGCTGTAGTAGTGAAAAGTGAAAGTACCCGCCCCCGTTACATTGGTACAGTACCTTGTTGAAGCCATGGTTGATACTCAGTCAGGCAGCGTAATACAGAGAGTGGAACAAAGTGCATCAAATGTAATTAAAAAATAAAAATAATAAAACTAGAATAAATATATTTTTATTTATTAGACACGCATCTGATGCTCGTATTTGCGCCAGCTCCACGTCCACAACTTCACGCATTGGGTTAAATTAGGCTGTCCAGTCTCAGTGTTCAGTTCATTACTTCCAGTGTATTTGTTCAGCCGAGGGAACGGAACCAACACCTTGATGTCAGACACGGCAATATTCCAAGATCAATTTACAAAATAAAGCTTACTGACTGCTTCACTTCCACTTTAACACTGAATAAAGCACATAATCAGCACCTGAGGTGATCATTGTCATAGTAGCTTATGCTGTTATTCAGCCGCAACTAGGGATGCAACGATTAACAGGTTTCACTATTAACCGCACTTTATTTCGTCACGGTTTATTAATCGTAAAGGCTTCTCAACACCGCGTTTCTACACAGAACTGCAGCAAAACAAAGTTATGCAAACTGTGCGCTAGTTTGTACATCGAGACTAATAACCACGCACACTGGATTAACTATGACTGAGGCTATTAACTAAGGCAAGCTCATGCAAGTTCTTTATTTCCAATGAAGGGACGTGCATGCAACGCAACGCGCTCACGCTTTTCAGGCGCACCAGTTTAGATGGGGGCTTTTGTGACCGCGGGAAATGCAAATGGCTGAAGTTTAAGGAAGAAGCAATGAAAAGTACACAGGTTGGCAAACCCACTTAAAGTTAGAAATATTGGCACCGATGAGAGGATCATGCGGTGAATGTTGTTCCCCCAGCCGAGATCAATCGAGTGTTTTCGGAGAGAGTGCTGAAAGACTTGGTGGGTCAGCTGTTTAATGGCCCGAATCTCGATGCACTGCATTCACTGCGTGTTCAGCGCAAATAGACGCTATATGTAAAATCTAACAGTGTATAGATCTTTGCCAAAGAAGCTCAACTTTTTAAACTGAAGTTTAAACTGAAACTTCGGCTCATGACAAAAAATGGTACTGTGCAGGTGGTCATCGCAAGAATCCTGCTCTGCGCCGGTCATATATTGGGTCGGCTGACTCACCTGCTTTTTTTCACAAACACAGCAAAATGAAAATCAGCGCATAACGAGACTGAGCATTTAAAATGACACAAACCGAAACCAAAACCTTTAAAGAGTAGAAGTGAGACTTTTCTTCCTTTCTTTTGTCCGATCTTTCTGGTTATTATATTAACATGTGTATAAAAAAATAGAGCAAAATGCATATTTCTTACTGCAATGCTTCATTTTTGTTTGATACAAACCATAGATTTTTTTTCTCATACAGTAACAGTAGGACTTTTTATAGCAGATAACTCACATTCAAGCACATTCAAGGCAGCATGATAATGTTATTCATTGTTAGTATTATTGTCATCATCGACATCATTAATATTTTATAATTATTAGACACTCATTTTGGAATTATTGCACAAATATCAATAAGTCATAACAGAATTAGTTGTTTCTGGTTATTGTTAGTCCTGATTGATGTTGTTTTCAAATACAATAAATCTGTTAATATACAATTTACAGTGGTGCTCATTCATTTTTGGTGGGTGCTCCTAAAATTTTTGAAGTTAGGAGCACCAGTGCTACCAAGTAAAAAAGTAAATTTCAAGCCCTGCATTAGACAAAGGCTAATTTTTTTTTTTTTTTTTTTTTTTAATTAATTGATCTGTCATTTATTTACAGTGTAAACATTATTTATGTTCAAATGTCAAAAAATTTACTTATTTTTAAGCACAAAGAGAGACATGGACTATTGTTTGTTTTTAATATTATTATGTGTTGTATTAATTGGTTACTGAGCAGCAAAAAATAACACTTAAAAATATAAGGAGTTTTCATGTGATTTTTCTAAACTAGTAGTGTTTTGAAATTAATAAATGCATAATAATCGTGATAACCGTGAAACCGTGATTATTTCTCATACTATAATCGTACAACCAAAATCTATAATCGTTGCATCCCTAGCCGCAACATTGCAGAAATAAAAATGTTTAGTTTCTAAAATAGACATTTTGAGCATCATTGTTGCATGTGATTAGAAACTCCTTTTAACATGGAAAAGAGATCATTTTTTTGTGTTGTTTCTAGTCCAAATATCTAACAATTCTTAAATCAAGAGGAAATTTCTAGACAAGCAAAAAATATTGTCAAATATGTCAAAATTAGGTGAGTTTTTCCTTAGAACAAATTAAATAATCTGCCAGTGGGGTAAGCAAAATTATCTTGTTTTTCGTTTTGACAAGTTTGTTTTGTTTACGCCATTGGCAGATTGTTTTGTTTGTTTTAAGGAAAAACTCATTTTATTTTTTAAAACAAGACAATATTTTTGATTGTCTAGAAAATGCTTCTTGATTTAAGATTTTTAGATATTTGAATTGGAAACAAGAAAAAATTTACAAGCATTTTTTTTGTTTGCAGTGTAACATGTCTCAGCACTGCATTGTGTGTACTTATGACATGGTGTATTAAGGATTTGGAAAAGTTTATTTTTTTTCTCTTGTGACTGTTCACTAACCGATGCATTTGTTGGCAGATGACACTGATGCCAGAGATCACAGTAGCGCTGCTCTCTCAGAGGCGCGAACCCTGCAAAACGGCTCTCTGGAAGAGGATGACGATGAAGAGGAGGAAGAGGAAAAGGAGAATGGTGAAGACGAGCCTAAAGACAATGGAAGAACTGTGGTGACAAAGAAAAACCAGGAGAAGAAGAGATCAGCCGAGGAGAAGCAAAAACAGAAGCGGAAGTTCTCAAGGCTCTCCATGCTCCGCCGCAGACGCTGCGCTCACAAGGAGGACGAGAGCGACCTGAGTGAGGGCTTTGAGAGTGATGAAGAGGAGGAGGAGGAAGGTGGTGGTGGTGGTCTGGTTGATGGTCTGGGAGCCCCCAGGGTCCAGATAAACTCTTTAGGAAGAGATGCACGGAAGGGGCCACTGCCAGAGGACGGCGGCTGGGAAAGCGGTTCAGAGGAGGAAGAGGGTGGCACGGCTTTTGATGTTGAAACAGACTCTGACATGAACAGTCAGGAATCGCGATCCGATCTGGAAGACATGGAGGATGCTGAAAATGCACCACAACAGCCGCAGCAAGAGGAAAATGAGCAGCCGCAACCATCTAGAGAGGAAAACGCCACCCCTCCAGTAACCAACGGGCCGTCTGTGTCTAATGATGCCAGTATCAGCAGTAACCTGCAGGCCATGTCCTCGCAGCTTTTCCAGGCCAAACGCTGCTTCCGGCTCGCCCCCACGTTTAGCAATGTGCTGCTCCGCCCTGCAACTACCACTCCCCCCGCCCCAGAATCAAATCCCGCCCCAATCCAAGAAATCACACCCCCTACTGGGGAAACGCCAAGAAACACGAGTCCAGAGATCGCAAATGGAACCAATGATAAGGGTACGTTTCTTACACCCAAGTGATTGGAGCATTCTAACTTTATTTTAGCTTAATTTAGTTTTTATTTCGTTTTTGTATTTTAAACTTGGTGTTTTAGTTTACTTTAGACTAGAGCTGCAGAATATATCGTTTCAGCATCAATATCGCAATGTGTGTGTCTGCAATAGTCACATGGTAAATTAAGATTATAGCCGATCAACAATTGAGAATACATGAGATTTGTGGAGTCATTGCAACATATAACATATATTTATCCTTTGCCTGTGTTTTAAAGCCATTTCAAAAAAGCATAAAGCATTCAGGTACAATAACGTAAAACATTTATAACTTTAATGAAGAACAATTTTACAGATTTATTACTACAATGAAGACTATACAGTGCTATTTTACATTACATTATTACATTTCTGCATCTACATACTGTTTGACTCTCCAGGAAAACTATAGAGCTGTTTATTTTACTTTTTCTTTGCTCTAATGTAATTATTTTTACAATTTTATTTTAATTTTATCATACATGATTCACACATTACAACATCAACCCAACCAATCTAAATTAATGTTTAGTTTTTCTTCACAAATACCACTATTCAAGCCCACTGGTGAAATTGTATTCATGTCGCAATATATATCACAACAAAACAAAATATCACAATGTCAGATTTTTTTTTATATCGTGCAGCCCTACCTTATACTGTTGTTCTATTTTAACTCAGCAAAAAGTATTTCAACAAGAAGTATAACTGATCAGAAATACAGTAAAAGCTGTATTATTGACATTTTATTGCAATTTAAAATAATGCTTTTATATTTAAATATATTTTACAATGTTTTTTTATTCCTGAGATGGCAAAGCTGAACTTTCTGCACCAGTTAAGAAAAAAGGTTATATTAATGGGGTGGTTCACAGTGATATCATATTTTATACTTTAGTTGATGTGTAATGTAGCTGTGTGAACATAAACAACATCTCTGAATGTAGACGCTCAAAGCTCAATGCAAAGGGAGACATTGGCTTTCACAGTTAGTTTAGCAAAGCCTACATCACAAATGCTTCAGGTTAGCTACATTCACTATGCGCATACACCTCGCGCAGCAAATAGGCATGGCCAGAGGCGATGTAATGTTATAGCAGAGAAAGCTGAAATGCCGTCCAAACGCTGCTATTTCTACAGAGCTTCTTCTCTTTCTGTATTTGGGCTTTCAAAGGACACGACACCAAGAGAGAAGTGTTTACAGTTGAATTTTAATAATAATCCAGAGATTTATAAAAATATATAGCTCTAGCATTTGACAAAGGACAGCTTCCAGAATCTCTCCCAGTTCAGTGCTGGATTTAGCTACTCAAAAGATGGAGCAGCTCCAACCACAATAGAAGAAGCTGTGAATTGTGAGTCACAACCTGTAAGTATTTTTATTTGTTAAAATTGATCTATTACATGCACAGTTTCTAGCGTTAACGGTATGTTGTAGCGAGGATGTAAACAATGGGAAATGCTGTTTGGCACCGCTAACAATTTAGCTACCTATTCAAGTTCTCAAATAACGAACTTGCAAAAGATATGTGAACGTTTCATATTACTTACACATGCTTATTCCGAATATATGTGAAAGACACTTGTCAGATTTTATTTTAGAAAGCCGTCATGAGGTTTAGCTGTGTTCACTTCATTTTCTGTCTGATTCAAGCTCAAACTGACACTGCTACACTGACTGACAGTTTTTACACAGCGGCAAATATTTGACGTGACGCTTCCTGGTGACGTAGATTTGATTCGCAAATCACAGCACATTATATTAGCTGACCAATCAGAGCCTCTAGGGGGCGGGCCTTGGAAGGAACTTGGAAATATGACAGTCGTTTTCATGTTAGCTGAGTAACTGTATATAATCAAACTAAGATATATGAACAAATAACATGATTTTCTACAAATAAAACATGAGCACACAGTGCTCTGCACCTCATAAACTCAACCAATCCTTTAAAATACACCCTGGACCACCCCTTTAAGAACATTGGAAATGGCTGCTAATATTTCAAGAATATATTAGGATTTTTCATAAATAGAAAGTTAAAAAACAGGGTTTATTTGAAAGAAATATTTTTAATGTTACATTATTATTTTTATATACATAAATTAGATTTGTTTATATATATATATATATATATATATATATATATATATATATATATATATAAAAGGGGCGTTGTTTTTCTTTTCCCCAAAAATCTTACTGACTTCAAACTGTTGAACAATAGTGTTCAGAAAACTATTGTTTCAACATGTAATCTAAGTGTACATTAAAAGCCTTAAATCGTAACACTGTGGTACTCTGCATTTCAAGCACATTTAATTCCATCATGAAGGTTGTGCTTCTAAAACTAAGGTTATGTGTATTGTTGTGCACAGATCCTGACTCTGATTCTGAGGGCAGCGAACACAGCAACCATTCATTTCACAGTGAGAAAACTCTTTCTGAGCGACTGGAGATTCTGACCAATCAGGGTCTCATTCAGGTGGTGAAAGTGTTTTTGGATTGGCTGAGGACGAACACTGACATCATCCTCATGTGTGCTCAGGTAAATATGAATCTTAATATCATACAAAGGAAAAACAATTTTTTTAGTTCCTATAACCGTTTGCAGAAGTACATGCTTTTTTGCAGTGTTTAGACTTTGGAAATAGGAATGGTTTTAATTATAGGAATGCATTTTGTGGGGTCTAACACTGGCAATGGAATATAACACCAGTCTAATGGCAGTTTTTGTAAGCGATTTCATCTCTTGATCCTTTTTCTTTTGGCTTTCAATTGTTTAAAATATGTCTACTCACAATCTGCATTTTATCATAAGTTCATCAGCATACAACAAAAACATAAGGTGCGTCCCAAATCGCGTACTTGTGCACTATTCTATGCTATTTTGGAGGGTAAATAGTGTATGAAGTGCGTTCACACTGAAATATTCGTTTTTTTCTAAAACAAATGAGTGCACTTTAAATACCCGGATGATGCGCTTATTCAACCGTTAATTTAACCGTTACTGATGTTGGATTATTTTATTTATTTTGGATTGTGAAAGCAAAATTCTCCTACAAGAGTGATTAGGCCGCCTCCCGATGGTGAATGCAGTTATACTCATGGCAGGTATTATTAATTAGTCTGATTATTTATTTCACTAATTTGGAAACCGTCAAACGTCATCTAGGAAAAGGTTTGAATTTCCGCTTAGTAAAAAAACCATTAGTGTTCCATTTGGGATGACACTACAGACATGTACTATGCTGTTGATTGTGCAGTGTGCCATTTGGGACGCAGCTATAGCTTTAATCATTCCGTCTTTCTGTTGTTGACACTGCTGAATGTCTAGCTTGACTTTACTGTCGACCTGCTTCACTGTTATTTCTTTTGTTCCAATTCAACCATCAACATGTTTCTAGGAAGAAATTTAGTTCTCTTGGGACTGCTCTGGTGGCTAGTTCCTATAACTACCGTGTGCAAAAGCCCCTATTGTGCATTTTGCTCAGTTTCCTACATGTTGTGTTTTGGTCCTACAGAGTTCTCAGAGTTTGTGGAACAGGCTCTCAGTGCTGCTTAATTTACTTCCTGAGGGCAGCAAGATCTTAGAAACAGGTGAAAAATTTAAAACAATATTTATCACAGTAAAAATTATTCAGTCATTTTCCTCATGACAAGATCTTATGCATCTGCTTTTGTTATAGATTTAGGTCTGAATAAGGATGTAACGGAGCTTCTGAGTGAGTGTGAGCACCCTAGTTTGGCCCAGACATTGTTGTTACCTGAAGATGTGGCTCTCCGTCATCTTCCTGCCCTCAGCGTAGCCCATCGACGCCTGGACTTCACTAGCCAGAGACCCCCTCTTACCCCTCTGGATGAGGTAACTCGCACTTACTGCTCATGAGATGGGTGCAGTGCCAGCTGTGCACTGTTTAGACTTTTTAGGCTTTTTAAACTTATTCAGCAGTTTCACCAATAGAAACTATGCCACATATTGGAATCATAAATAATTAAAGACTGAATAATTATCTCTCCTGTGAAATTTGATTTGTTTTTCAAATAATTTCTTATGTTTAACAAAGCAATGAACATTTCCACTGTATTTCCCATTATATTTTTCCTTTTGAGAATGTGTTCTTTCCTTTACTTTGAAATAAAATAAATTTTTATTTACTTATTTATTTTTACCAAAAATATAAAAACTGTTAAGGTCAATATTAGGGCTGCTCAATATATAGTTTCAGCATTAATATCGCAATGTGTGCATCTGCAATAGTGACATTGCAAGATATGCAATGTTGAGTCTGAATTTTAGTGGACCAGAAGCTACAGAATTGTATTTAACTACTAAATTTGTATGAAAGAATTTGTGCTTTGTTTCTAGTGCAAATATCTACAATAAAATGTGAAAACAAGAGTATTTTACTTACACCACTGGCAGATAATTTAGCTTTTTTTAAGAAAAAAATTCTTAATTTAAAGTTATTTCTTATTTATTTAATTTAAGGTGAAAACAAAACAATATTTTTACTTGCTCTAGGATTAGTTTTGTTTTTTTGATATTTACACTAGAAACGAGACAAAGCAAAGTAAGAAAAGCATTGTTTTTGCATTGTGATTGTTCAATTTCTGTACCAGAACACAGTTAGATTATCTTGTGAAACTGTATTCATATCGCAATATTTATTGCAGAAAAATAAAATATCGCAATATCAGATTTTTCCAATATCGCGCAGCCCTAGTCAACCCCCTTAAGAATATTTTTTTTAATTAGCGACAGAATAACCCACTGTCCTAACTTGCCTAGTTAACCTTTAAATGGCACTTTCAGCTGAATACTGTCTTTTCAAAACTATTATGTTTAAAAATGTGTTGAAAAAAATCTTCTCTGTTAAACAACACTTAAGAAATATTTGTAAAAGAATTCAAATTTGAAAAGAGAGCTTCAACTGTATTTCGTGTAGGATTATCATTTGTTTCTTTGTTCATTCATTAAAAGCTGAAAGGAAAACATGCTACCAGATTACTGAAACAATTTTTTTACTATATTATATATATATATATATATATATATATATATATATATATATATATATATATATATATATATATATATATATATATCTACAGGGAGTGCAGAATTATTAGGCAAGTTGTATTTTTGAGGATTAATTTTATTATTGAACAACAACCATGTTCTCAATGAACCCAAAAAACTCATTAATATCAAAGCGGAATAATTTTGGAAGTAGTTTTTAGTTTGTTTTTAGTTTTAACTATTTAGGAGGATATCTGTGTGTGCAGGAGACTATTACTGTGCAGAATTATTAGGCAACTTAACAAAAAACAAATATATACCCATTTCAATTATTTATTTTCACCAGTGAAACCAATATAACATCTCAACATTCACAAATATACATTTCTGACATTCAAAAACAAAACAAAAACAAATCAGTGACCAATATAGCCACCTTTCTTTGCAAGGACACTCAAAAGCCTGCCATCCATGGATTCTGTCAGTGTTTTGATCTGTTCACCATCAACATTGCGTGCAGCAGCAACCACAGCCTCCCAGACACTGTTCAGAGAGGTGTACTGTTTTCCCTCCTTGTAAATCTTACATTTAATGATGGACCACAGGTTCTCTATGGGTTTTAGATCAGTTGAACAAGGAGGCCATGTCATTAGTTTTTCTTCTTTTAGACCCTTTCTTGCCAGCCATGCTGTGGAGTACTTGGACGCGTGTGATGGAGCATTGTCCTGCATGAAAATCATGTTTTTCTTGAAGGATGCAGATTTTTTTCTGTACCACTGCTTGAAGGTGTCTTCCAGAAACTGGCAGTGGGACTGGGAGTTGAGCTTGACTTCATCCTCAACCCGAAAAGGCCCCACAAGCTCATCTTTGATGATACCAGCCCAAACCAGTACTCCACCTCCACCTTGCTGGCGTCTGAGTCGGACTGGAACTCTCTGCCCTTTACCGATCCAGCCACGGGCCCATCCATCTGGCCCATCAAGACTCACTCTCATTTCATCAGTCCAGAAAACCTTAGAAAAATCAGTCTTGAGATATTTCTTGGCCCAGTCTTGACGTTTCAGCTTGTGTGTCTTGTTCAGTGGTTGTCGTTTTTCAGCCTTTCTTACCTTGGCCATGTCTCTGAGTATTGCACACCTTGTGCTTTTGGGCACTCCAGTGATGTTGCAGCTCTGAAATATGGCAAAACTGGTGGCAAGTGGCATCTTTTTCCACATGCTTCTTGCGACCCTGTTGACTATTTTGAATGAAACGCTTGATTGTTCAATGATCACGCTTCAGAAGCTTGGCAATTTTAAGAGTGCTGCATCCCTCTGCAAGATATCTCACTATTTTTGACTTTTCGGAGCCTGTCAAGTCCTTCTTTTGACCCATTTTGTCAAAGGAAAGGAAGTTGCCAAATAATTATGCACACCTGATATAGGGTGTTGATGTCATTAGACCACACCCCTTCTCATTACAGAGATGCACATCACCTAAAATGCTTAATTGGTAGTAGGCTTTCGAGCCTATACAGCTTGGAGTAAGACAACATGCATAAAGAGGATGATGTGGTCAAAATATATATATATATATACACACACACACACACACACACACACACACACACACACACACACACACACACACACACACACACAGTTGAAGTCAGAATTATTAGCTCCCCTTTGAATTTTTTTCTACTTTTTTAAATATTTATGATGTTTAACAGAGAAAGGAAATTTTCACAGTATGTCTGATAATATTTTTTTTTCTGGAGAAAGTCTTATTTGTTTTATTTCGGCTAGAATAAAAGCAGTTTTTAATTTTTAAAAAACTTTTTAAGGACAAAATTATTAGCCCCTTTAAGCTAAGTTTTTTTTTTCGATAGTCTACAGAACAAACCATCATTATACAATAACTTGCCTAATTAGCCTAACCTGCCTAGTTAACCTAATTAACCTAGTTAAACCTTTAAATGTCACTTTAAGCTGTATAGAAGTTTCTTGAAAAATATCTAGTCAAATATTATGGCAAAGATAAAATAAATCAGTTATTAGAAATTAGTTATTAAAACTATTATGTTTAGAAATGTGTTGAAAATATCTTCTCTCCATTAAACAGAAATTGGGAAAAAAAATATACGGGGGTCAAATGATTCTGACTTCAACTGTATATATGCTTTTCTTGACGCTTTCCCCTAAATATATTACTGATTTCGACAGGGATTGTAATAATATGTATGTATAAATATATTAGATTATTTTTAAAAAATTATGTGACACTGAAGATTGATAAATTTTGCTCTGCATTAAAGCAATAAATTGCTTGTCAAAATGTATACATGTATAAAACTTTTATTTTCAAATTGTACAAATATTTAACAATATTACTAATTTAACATTGTTACTATGGGGTTTAAATTGTGCCTAAACTATTTGAATTTGAATTGTTCATTTGAATTAATAACAATTGTAATTTAATTAACTAAATATTATATGCCATTAAACATGTTTTGACTTTGAATTTCTTAACTTGAATTTCTAAACTTTAAAAATCTCACATAAAAAATTAAGTTGTCTTAAATTTCAGAAGTTCAATAATATAAACGTATGTTCAAACTTCTTCATCTTCTTCTTTTTTTTTTTGGTCTGAATTCATAGACTGCAGATATCCAGTTTGTAAAAATACAGATTTAAGTTTTTAAGTTGAAGAAATTCAGAACATCAAATTCAATTTTCTAAACCAGAAATTCAGATTGTGAAATTCAGGTAGCACAGAAAGTAGGTCAGGGGTGATCAACCGTAACCTATTAATAACTCCATATATTACTATTATTATTTACTGTGATTTGTGCCGCCTCAGTGAGCATTAGTGACTTATTTCAAAAACATCTCCAGTATATTTTCCCCAATTTCTGTTTAATGGAGAGAAGATTTTTTTCACAGTAAACACATTTCTAAGCATAATAGTTTTAATAACTCCTTTCTAATACCTTATTTCTTTTATCTTTGTAATGATTACAATATGTAATATTTGACTTGATATTTTTCAAGATATTAGTATTCAGCTTAAAGTGACATTTAAAGCATTAACTAGGTTAATTAGGTTAACTAGGCAGGTTAGGGTAATTAGGCAAGTTATTGTATAAGCATGGTTTCTTCTGTAGACTATCCAAAACAAATAATGCTTAAGGGACTAGTATTGTTGACCTTAAAATTAATTATATTATAAACTGCTTTTATTTGAGCTGAAATAAAGCAAGTAAGACTTTCTCCAGCAGAAAAAAATATTATATTAAATACTGTGAAAATTTCCTTGCTCTGTTAAACATAATTTGGGAAATATTTGACAAAGAAAAAAAAATCACAGAAGGGCAAATCATTTGGACTTCAAGTGTATAATAATATTAATATAGATTATTTAATGCATCTTCAAAAGGATTTGAATCATTTCCTTTCTTCAAATATTTGCTCATACTTGAGTGTCATAATGCAGAGTAATGTATCGTTAAGGGAAAATCAAGTTGCTTCATCCAGCTAATTAGAATGCGGAGGATTCATTCCATTACATAAGTGTAATTAACATTCAGTCTTTGGCATTCTCTCATGGTTCTCCTTTATGTGTCTTTTTCTCTGCACTGTCCAGTGTGTGGTGCGCGTGTGCTGTATTCGCAGCTTCGGTCACTTCCTCACTAATCTCCAAGGCAACGTGTTACACTTCAACCCGGAGGCGGGGATCTTCACAAGCATCAGCCAATCAGAACAGGACAACCTGGTTCAGCAGGCCAAGGCCCAATTCCGCATGGTAAACAACATGACATTGAATTATAATGAAAGAAATGCACAAAACCAAACTATTAGTTGAGCAATAATAGCTTTGCTTCATTTTGTTGCCCTTGAAAGAGTAAATCTGCTTATTTCTTTTGTGCATTTAGATGCAGTGCTTCATTTGGTGGTTTTAGCAATGGTGGCACTTTAAATACATGCCAGAATAGTCACGGAAAAAGTGCCTTTAAATGATAGGGTCCTCACAGATGTGTCTGCAGTAAAGAAAACGAGGCTTTTTTATATAAAACCTCACCACATTTGTGAGCTTTTGCTTGAGAGCCTTATGTTGCCAAGCAACCGTGCAACCCTTATGGGTAGAACAAATGATGGTTGAAGTGCCACCTTGCTGTGCCGGTGAAGAGGCGGCTCTTTCTGGTACAATTTCATTAAAACCTTCAGGACCCGCGAATGAAAAGAGCTTGTCATGAACTGCCAGACATCCATGGATTAAGACTGTAGTCAACAGCACGGGTCTCGCATAAGACGCCACTATACCGTGACCACTGCAATCAGCATGAACTTTGCATCCCTGCTGTTAACCCAGCTCAGAGTTTGCATGATTTTCAGGAGCACCTGTTAGCTTTAGTTTGCATTTGGGTCCAATGTATTGTTTTGTTCCCATAGATCTTGATCGTGCGTAATGTTGTCGAAGTGTAAACAAGGAAAGCATCCTCTTAATTTAGACTTTTATTGTCGCGTTGTTAGATTATTTGTCTCTCGTGTAAGGCTAGTGGAAGCAAGGGATTTCATAGACGTGAATCATTCAGCCTTTAGGCAAATTTCAGTGTTTTGAATAATCATAAAAAAGGTCACTTATGTAATGCATGCAGATACGAAGATAAACAAGCATCTCGTGTATGGTGTTGGATAGAAGCAAAAACTGTAATCTTAATATAACAATAATATATTTGGATTAATATTCTAATTTAAGTTTTCATATTTTAATTTGTTTTAAAGAGTAATTTGTTTCTGTAATGTCAAAGCTGATTTTTAGCATCATTACTCAATTTATATTTGAGAATTATTTTATTATCATGATATACTGCACAAGAAACATTATATTATATTATAATATATTATATTACTATAATGCTGTTCACCTTTCGCGGTCTTTCAGTTTCGCAGATTTTTTTTTTTTTGTGCCTCTTGACATGCTTTATTTTTCTTTTTTACAGCACATTGTGTTCTGCACCCTGATTGGCTGTAGACCAAGGTCAATCAATTTCCTCCATGTCTCTTGTACAGTACAGAATGCGTTCAGTATGCCAAATTAACATTAATCTTCAATCGCTAGCAGTGTGAGTTTGAACAAGGGTGCAAAAAGCCCATCATAAAGGACACCAGATGTGCCGCACCATGAAGCGCCGTGCATTTTAGAATTGTAAACATAGGTTTATATCAGGGTTTGCACACTGGCACCGTGAGTCAGTGGCTGCCTGCGATGTCCAGCTACAACTCAGGACATATTTTTGCCATGCCATATGAATAATTCCATTTTAAATAACATGCGAATGTGCGCATCCAGTGTGTGTTACTTCCAACTTTCATATGCGTTGCGCACCCGCTGTGCGACGCCCTTTAGGATGGAGTCTGCTTTAGTTTTGTGGATCAGTAACTGCAGGAAAAAGAACATTACGCTGGATGCCAACATTATCTGCACAAAAGCTAAAAAGCTTTATGAACCTTTTGCTGACAGCGATGACAACAGGTTTTGATCTTTGGTTTCATTCTATAATACTGGACTTATTTGTCTACGAAAGTTTGAACTTTGAGAGTGTTTAAACGAGAGAGAAAAGTGTGAAAATGTTAATGCCTGTCTGAGAAAAGTGTATAAAGTGTTTAGTGAGGGGTTTTACAGCCTTAAAATATTAATAATTATAAAAAATAAAGCAGACTAATTCGCGGATTTTACCTATTGCGGGTTATTTTTAGAATGTAACTGACGCGAAAAACAAGGGACCGTTATATTATATTATATTATTTTAATTGTAATTGTGCTCCTTAATATTTTTGTGGAATATATTTACATAATATTAATCAAAATATAATTGATCCATATTGACTAGGGGTGTGACGAGATCTCGTGAGATTAAATTGCGACAATATTCTTTTCATCGAGGCGAAAAGTTGTCTTGTGTGCGAGTTGTGATGTTATGATGGAGCATGAGGGTGAATTTAGCACTGCAGGAGGCAGGATTGGATCTTAACCGCAACTCAAGTGCTTTGCACACACCTGGCAACCCAGACTGGTCTCGTTGTTGCGCGTCACTCATTTGCTTGGGCAGGTGTGACATAACCGCTTTTTCCGTGACGTGAAATATTCCTATTTTAGTCGCATTATTGAAGTGCTGTACAGACATGGAAACTCCATTATCAAACTATTACTGTCATGTAGGACTTTTAGCCACATTTTGCATCAGAATAAGCCATACACACACGGCTGTTTGACACTATACTCTGCACTTACCGAGTCAGTAAAGCACGACAGACACACATCACCTCCGAGTGCTTGCACACACAGTGAACTCCTGGAGACACACACACCCGTCATCATCATTTATGCCATTTAGAAAAAACTAAAGTTTTCTTACATTCAGCGTGTGGTATCAAATTCCATTAAAACAGCTCTCTCCTATCAGTCCATACTCGCATCCTGCAGCTCAGAGTTCTCCAGTCAATAGAGTTTATAGCAAAATATTTTACAGTGTTTGCCTGTCCTTTATGGAATAATTCGTTAACATAGAAGTAAAATAACATTCATTACAAGTTTATTTTTTAAAAAAGCACCTAAATAGTTTTGCATTTTGTGATTTATTTTTATTTATTTATTTTTGTTGACTTAACTACTTTCCATTCATGTATTTCATCATTGAGGATTCCAAAAAATTGTATAAAAATCTCATCTTGTCTCGTTTTCGTGAACCCAGTCTCCTCTCATCTTGTGGAGTAAGCCTCTTGTCACGTATAACCAATCTAGAAATAAGAAATATGTGTTTGCATATAAATCTAAACCAGAAGCAGGTTAATCTCCTCAACGAGTGCACAGTAAATATTACATTTAATCGCTAAAGCCATTTTACATTTACAGAAGAACAAGCACACGAACAAACTCTCTGACTTTATGTACTCTATATATACATTATTCACTTGGAGTTGGGAAACCTGTTTGTAGTTCAAGGTTACATTTCACCGCGATTTAATAATTAACCTTTCTATGGACCCTTTAAGCTTAATCTTAAAACCAAATTCTCAATCATTGGGCTGTGTTATCTTTATATACGTATTTGTCTCCATCTTTTTACAATATGCTACTCTCATGTGTTTCTCTCTTGGCAAAATATATATATAGCTGCTGATTCATACCTTTACTGAGGGCAAATCCGAGTACTGTTATGAGGTTACACAGAGGTTTCATTGACCTTGTCTTGTCTTGTCCACAGGCGGAGGAGGAAGCTCGCAGAAACCGGCTCATGAGAGACATGGCCCAGCTGCGCCTGCAGGTCAGACCAGCTGTTTTTAGCTTCTATTAAAGTCCCTCTGAAATCAAAATGCAAGTTGTTGTTGTTGTTAGTGTGAATATGTTATAAGGTAAGCTAGTATGCTCCAAAATAGTGACAAAATTCACATTTAGAAGACATAAATAAAGCATGCAATATATTATTTCTACCTATTAGGGCTGCACAAAAGGAAACAATTTTAAATACAATACAACACATGATGTTTCACTCTGATATGCAATTAAAAGGAGTACATTCACTGAGTGGTTCTGTCACTGTGGTTAATCCTGTACCTGAATGTATGGTATAGTCAATGCCACATGCACTGTGGTGTGATTTATATTTATAGTAAATTTTGAAATAAACATAGCGAAATGTTTATAAAGAGTTACATTTTCGCTGGAGCAAACAGCTGTGATGATGAGGGGAGCTCTGAGGAAACAGGGAATTGGGGAAACCCGATTGCTCTTCTGTGACATTGATACAAGTATTTCTGTAGCAAAGAACTGCCAATATGAGCAAATTTGACCTGCGGTTTGCTGATTAAATGAAAAACTAGTTAAAAACGGAGGAGCTGAAATCTGCCAGCACTAAAGGGGACAGAGGTGATAATTTAGTAGTGTACAGTTCATAAACTAATCGCAAAACTTTTAGGCATGCTGAATATAAATGTAAAAGTAGCCTAGTGACGCCTATGGTTTTGAACAAGTGAAAGGTGAATAATGAGGACTGAATTCATCTGTTTAAATTAGTCATACATTTCAAGGCACTTCAGGGAACCTTTAATGCATGTCATGTTACTAAATGTAGTGATTTAACTGGCTTTGTGATTAATGGTTCTCTCGTGGCTCTGTCTGTGCAGTTGGAGGTTTCTCAGCTGGAGGGCAGTCTGCAGCAGCCTAAAGCTCAGTCCTCAATGTCTCCTTATCTGGTGCCAGATACCGCTGTCCTTTGCCAGCACCTGGGGCTGATCAGACAGCTGGCTGCCAGCGGATGCTTCATCATCATCATCCCTCGCACAGGTTAGACGCCGGCCTCCGCCAGTCTCCTAATGAGGGTTTACATGCTACTGGGAAATCTGGGATATGTTTTTCAAGCCTGAAAATGCTATGGAAATTAACTTGGTTTATTTTAAATGTCTCTAGTGAATACAGTTGAAGTCAGAATTATTAACAGTCCTGAATTATTAGCCCCCCTACACATTTCTGAACATAATAGATTTAATTAATTTCTAATAACTCATTTCTTTATCTTTGCCATGATGACAGTACTTAATATTTTACTAGATATTTTTCAAGATACTAGTATTCACTTAAAGTGACATTTCAAAGCTTAATTAGGGTAATAAGTAGAGCTGCACAATTAATCGTAAAAAGATCTCGATTCGATCCCCTAGACGATTTTAATCCAGCATTTATACAATTCTGCAAATCATATTTTCAAGTTCAGGAAAGAAGCAAAGGCGGCCACGCAAGTCTTCACGTTGTTTTACATACAATGTTCAACAACGTGGACACCTCCAACTGGTGTTGAAAGACTCACATACTGTATTTAGAAGGTATAATTCACCCACAAATGTCATTTCTGTCTTCATGTAATGATGTATTCACGGCCGCGAAAACACACGTGACGTGAGCTGACCGTGTCGTAAGCTGTTACCACAGAGAGGGCGGGCGCGCGCCCGCAAATAATGCCTACTTTAGTGAACAGAACTTGCATAGGCTATGAATAACCGGTAATAAAGTTGTAAATAACATTCAGTTTGTGGCACAGAGCGATTGTTGGGAGCTGCACGGGAAGTATGAACCGCACTTAGAAAACGAAAGCAGGCACATCATTTAAATAATCATATCGCATTTTAGAGTTATGATTACGACAAGCATTTAATGTTTTTCATCATAGCGAACACAGAGTGTTGTGCATGAAAATAAATGTTTAACAGTGTGTGTAACTACTCTAGGCCATATAATGTTAAATATAATGCAAGAGGAAATCTGATAATGACAAATGTCTGATTTTACCAGTAGAAAAAAAATGGTCTAATAATGTTGTCAATGACAGATTGCAAGTATATGTCTCAAACACAATAATTCAACATCAGAATTATGAATAGTTGTATTCTTAAATAACAATAATAATAGCCTACTTATATGAACCTTTATTTTACATCTACAGAATCGGGAGAAAATCGTGATCTTTATTTTAAGCAAAAAAATCTCATTTTAGCCAGAATCGTGCAGCTCTAGTAATAAGGCAAGTCACTGACAACGTTTACATGGACATCAGTAATCAAATTATTTGCCTTAATCTGAATAAGACAATAATATGATTAAGGTGTTTACATGAGTTGCTTTTTGAATGTTCCTTTCATGATCCGGCTTTACATGTTATAGCACATAGATTGATTAACATCATTGCGTCACCGTGCTATCCACATTTCCTCCGGAGTTTCATGTAATTTCAGGTGTTTCATTTTTAATTTGTCGACTTTAACTGAAGTTTGGCACTTTCACTTTTATTTAGGAACATTTCATGCATGCCCCCCGTCAAAAACGAGATATTGGATGCGAGTATGAAATGCTGGAAGAGTGTTGTTTTAATGGAATTTGATACCCCACGCCGTATGGGAAAAAAAACTCTGCATTTCTCGATGCAGATGTCTGTGGTCCTTTACTGACTCGGTAGGTGCAGAGAATAGTGTCAAACAGCAGTGTGTGTATAGAATATCCTGCAGCAAAATGCGACAAAAGTCCTACATGACGGTAATAGTTTGATTGCGGTGTTTACATGTCTGTACCATGCTTCAATAATGTGACTAAAATCAGCATTTTACTTCACTTCACATGCCTTAATTTAATTTCTGTTTAGTTCGATTATCACTTTAGTCAGATTAAATTAATCAAACATTTCTGTTTATATGGTAGCGTCTTAATCAGAGTATTGTCTTAAATTGGATTATTGGTGTCCATGTAAACGTACTCAATGTATAACGATGGTTTGTTCTGTACAATCAAAAAATATATATATTGCTTAAGGGGGCTAATAATATTGACCTTAAAATGGTTTTTAAAAAATGCATTTATTCTAGTTGAAATAAAAACAAATAAGACTTCTTATATTTCTCTAGAAGAAAAAATATTATAGGAAAGATTGTGAAAAATTCCTTGCTTAAACATCATATGGGAAATATTTGAAAATATTTATATTATATTATATTATATTATATATATATATATATATATATATATATATATATATATATATATATATATATATATATATATATAGTCTAGTAATTCTGACTTCAAGTGCGTGTGTTTATCTGTTCTGCTGATCAGCTAGATATCAGTTCTTTTACAAAAAAAAAAAAAATAATAATAGTAAAAAATAAATTAATAATTGAAATAAACTGAAATTACACCTGTGATTGTTAAACATTTTACTACACTTCAATTCTTTATGTAAATAGACTATGTTTTTATTATCTAGATTCCTATTTAAAGGAAGAGTTCACCCAAGAACACAAATCCTGTCATTTACTCTTTCTAAACCTGTTTGACCTTCTTTCCTTTCAAAAGAAGATATTATGAAGAAAGCTGGAAGCCTGTAACCATTGACTTTCATAGTATTTGTTTTTCTTATTATGGGTGTCAATGGTTGTAGGTTTCCAGCTTTGATCAAAATATTTTCTTTTAGGTTAAGCATAACAAAGAAACTCAACGTTTTAGAATTACTTGAAAGTGAAATGATGAGTAACTATGGTTTTTGCGTGAACTATCCTTTGTTTATTTTATTAGATCACCTTCTGAATTTTAGATTTTTTTTATTGTGACTAAAAATTTGCTTGTAAATCATGGCAAAGTAAAAAAAGAAATGTTTAAAGCGTTTCACAAATCATTCTGAATGAATCATTCGCTTGTCAGACTGACCCAAAATTATTTTGAACTATCTTTATTCAGTCTAGAAACTGGGAAGTTCATAGAAAGAAAAAAAAATACAGTGGGAGGCTTGTGAATCATCTTGGCATAGATATTTGACAGATATCTTGCTTAAATTAATTGATAGACTTAACATAATATTTACACTAGTTCTTTTTGATCGCTACTTACTTTGAATGATTTAAGATTTAAACTCCTCAAGTTTGGCACTTATATGCAGTAGAAAGTAATCTCAAGTGGGCATTTAGTACAGAAGGTGCTCACTGGCAGGAATGATCAATCAATGTGTGTTTGCACAAATGGCTTGACTAGGATGAATTTCTGCTCTCTTGCAGTGATTGACGGTCTGGATATGCTGAAGAAAGAGAACTCTGGAGCAAGAGATGGCATCCGGTTCCTTGAGACAGAGTTTCGGAAAGGGAACAGGTACATCTTGAGCTCTGCAATACTAAGATTGTAGCTATGTTACAAACTGTAGAGCTTTGACCTGTAGAAATATGATTATAACATGCGTTTGAATTTGATACAGCATCAAAACTGGGATAGTTCACCCAAATAGTTGTCACCATACTCCCTCACTCACCAGTTGATTGATTTACATTTAAAGGTTCAATAAACCCTGGAGTGTTTTTTTTGAGATTTTAACAGATTTGTGTGTAAGCAGCATAATTTAAGACAGCATTAGCACCTGTCAGCTTTAATTGTGGGGAAAACTGGATAATTTGAAGCTTTTGTCAGCTAATTCCATCTTTCGGGTTTAAAATGATTTTTGGGGCGGGATTAAAATCGGTGATGTAGCGCTATCTGCCTGTCCAGTGATGACATGCCAGTTTCTCATTATTATTCATAGACTGAGTTTTCTTAGCCTATTAGAAGACCCTGCTTCTTAATTTTTCATGACTATACGTGCTTTGCGATGACAGACCCATATGGACACCCCTGCCAAGCTGTGAGACCGCGTCCGCGTACAGCACACAGCATTTAGCCGTTCAAGAAGGGTCATATGTGTTTGTTTCCATGATCCACGGGGTTTGCTGCATGGCTTTCTCCGCGATGCTGTCAGGGCTGATACAGCAAAGCTGTTTGTGTGTAGCAAGCATTTCTGTCAGGAGAGCTTCTTTTATTGGTTGAGTTTGTTACCATTCAGACACAGTGCCTATCCATGCTGCTGTGTTCCCCCATGTTTAAAATCCTCCAGATTACCGGCAGGGTTAATGGTTAGAATAGACAGGGCAAGAGACCTGCTGCAGTGCTGTCCACTGTGTCTGCATTCAGATTCGGGGACTGAGGAGGAGAGAAGTCCTCTTCATTTATAGTGTTTAAACATGATTATCTTTTTAATGATATAACAAATTGTGGTTATGTGTATATATTATATATCATATACAGTATGTAGCAGGGCATTAATTACTTATTTGTTTATTTCTTTACATTTTAACTTTGTAAACTATAAAATCATGTGTCGTCTCATGTTTTGTGTCTGATTGTTTTAGTCTGTTTTTGTGAGCCAACTGACAACAGTTCAGATCAAATCAAGTTCAAAAATGTTATTTTATTACTAAGATTTTTTTTTTTCATATTATACACAAAGGTTTTCACTGGTGAATTTTTGAGTGTGTGTTTTTATTATGTAATTCAGAAATAGACAAACAGAGAGAAATAAAATATTTTCACATTTTTTGTTACAATAAAATGTTGTATATAATCAGGCAAATTATGTATATAATGAACGCATGTAGATTCAGCTATGTTATATACATATGGTTCAATTTTTGAAAATGGCCTTTATATATACAGTTGAAATCATAATTAATAAACCCCCTTTGAAATTTTATTCTTTTTTAAAATATTTCCCAAATGATGTTTAACAGAGCAAGGAAATTTTCACAGTATGTCTGATAATATTTTTTCTTCTGGAGAAAGTCTTATTTGTTTTATGTCAGCTAGAATTAAAGCAGTTGTTAATTTTTTAAAAAACACTTTAGGGTCAAAATGATTAGCCTCTTTAAGCTATATTTTTTCGATAGTCTACAGAACAAACCATCGTTATACAATAACTTGCCTAATTACCATAACCTGCCTAGTTAACCTAATTAACCTAGTTAAGCCTTTAAATGTCACTTTAAGCTGTATAGAAGTGTCTTGAAAAATATCTAGTCTAGTCTAATATTATTTACTGTCATTATGACAAAGATAAAATAAATCAGTTATTAAAATAATAGTTACTAAAACTATTATGTTTAGAAATGTGCTGAAAAAAATCTAATAATTCAGGGGGGCTAATAATTCTGACTTCAACTGTATATTATCAACTATATATTAATAAAGTACAACAAAAGACACATGTATAACTGTACTTAGATATATATATATATATATATATATATATATATATATATATATATATATATATATATATATATATATATATATATATATATATATATATATATATATATATATATATATATATATACATTATTATTATTATTATTATTATTATTATTATTAAGCTGAATCATTATGAGAAGCCAAAAATCTTAAATTCTCAATACTGACAGGTGCAGATAAGTCCCCTTATTGTATAACAAATGGGCATTTATTTTTACTTATTGTGCAACAGGTACATCCGCTGTCAGAAAGAGTCAGGAAGAAGCTTTGAGAGGGACAAACTAAAACGTCAGGACATTGAAGCCTGGTGAGTCACGTGATGTTTATTCTTTTTTTAGAGCATGAAGCTCTTTATGGTTTTCTGCATGCCCTGTATTAACGGTCGACTGTTATGCAGGCACCTACATAAGATGGTGGACAGCTGTCGTCAGCTGACAGGATCTCAGAGCAGTGGAGATGAAGACACCGCCGGCATGGTCACCATTCTCACAGGACACTCATTGGAGGAGCTCAGTGAAAGATCAGCTTCCATGAAGGTCAGTCATGCATAAGACTCCAAGTGAGCTATTATGTAAAAAGAGTTTGGTATCGGTACGTGCCAGACCATGGGGTTGTTTTTATTGCATCGGTGGAGTCGCACTTCACTGGATCACCCTTCAGCAGTGATATTTGCATTACACTAAACCGTGACATTCATACTAAACTGATCTGAAGCAGTTTCAATTGATAAAGAACTACACCAGCATTCTACACTACATGTTACAGCTCTTTATTTTTCATTTAGGTTAAACTGATTTGACACAATCCACATTGAAGGAAGTGCTATAGAAATAAAGATGATTTGAAATGAAAAATTGTAAATATATTATTTTCACTCACTGGTCATTTTATTAGCACATCATGCTAGGACCAGGTTCTACTGCATTTTCTTTTCAGAACAGCTTTAGTTGTTGATGGCATTGATTCAAATGTGGACAGAAAACATTCCTTAGAGGTTTTGGTTGTTGACATGATTGCAACACACAGTTGCTGCAGGTTTTGTCAGATTTCTATCATTGTAGCACATTTCAATAGTGCTGTATTGGATTGAGATCTTTGGAGAATTTGGAGGTCATTTGTCTATTGTGCTGCCCTCTGTATATAACTTGACAGCCAAATAAACTCTTTTTAAAGACTCTAAAGACACTTACTCCTTGCCCTCCTGTTTTTATGGTGTTGCAAGGAAATGTGAAACTGTAACATACAAACAAGTAATCCTCAGTAAGCTTACCTTTTTACAGATTTAAGTAAATGAAAGAGAATTAATCACCTGGTTTACTTTTACTGTTACAAGTTTCATTCATCTACAAGCATAATTACATATAAAATATGTACACTCACGGCCACTTTATTAGGTACACCTTACTAGTACCGGGTTGGACCTACTTTTGCCTTCAGAACTGCCTTAATCCTTCGTGGTATAGATTCAACAAGGTACTGGAAATATTCCTCAGAGATTTAGATTTTAATATTGACAGGATAGCGTCACGCAGTTACTGCAGATTTGTCGGCTGCACATCCATGATGGAAACTCCTGTTCCAGCACATCCCAAAGGTGCTCTATTGGATTGAGATATGGTGACTGTGGAGGCCATTTGAGTGCAGTGAACTCATTGTCATGTTTAAGTGTTCATGTTTATGTACACTGTGGTCATAAAGGGATGGACTTGTCAGCAACAATACTCAGGTGGGCTGTGGCGTTGACACCATGCTCTGTTGGTACTAATGGGCCCAAAGTGTGCCAGGAAAATATCCATGGATATACATGGATCCATGCTTTCATGTTGTTGATGTCAAGTTCTGACTCTACCATCCGAATGTCGCAGCAGAAAACGAGACTCATCAGACCAGGCAACGTTTCTCCAATCTTTTATTGTCCAATTTTGATGAGCCTGTGTGAATTGTAGCCTCAGTTTACTGTTCTTAGCTGACAGGAGTGGCACCCGGTCTGGTCTTCTACTGCTGTAACCCATCCGCCTCAAGGTTGGACGTGTTGTGCGTTTAGAGATGCTCTTCTTCAGACCTCGGTTGTAACGAGTGGTTATTTGAGTTACTGTTGCCTTTCTATCCGCTGGAACCAGTTTGGCCATTCTCCTCTGCCCTCTGGCATCAACAAGGCATTTGCGCCCACAGAACTGCTGCTTACTGGATATTTTCTCTTTTATGGACAATTCTCTGTAAACCCTAGAGATGGTTGTGCGTGAAAATCCCAATAGATCAGCATTTTCTGAAAAACTCAGATCAGCCAGTCTGGCACCAACAACCATGCCACGTTCAAAATGACTTAAATCACCTTTCTTCCTCATTCCGATGCTCTGTTTGAAGTGCAGCAGATCGTCTTGACCATGTCTACATGCCTGAATGCATTGAATTGCTGCCATGTGAGTGGCTGATTAGAAATTTGCATTGACGAGCAGTTGGACAGATGTACCTAATAAAGTGGCCGGTGAGTGTATATCCCACATCAATTCACTTTACTAATCACAATATATCCAAATCACCTTTATATGAACTTTAAAGGGGACCTATTATGCCCCGTTTTACTAATATGGATAAGTAGTCATTTCTATGATCACTAATAAGGGTATGCAAAAATATAACACCCCACAATTAGTGATCTGCAAATATAGACAATGTGATGCTACAGTAGGACTGAGATGAATACACATACCACAGGATTGGTTTCACATAATATACAGATACATAAGATATGTTGCTCTCTTAGGCTTCAAAGCTAAAAACAAACATTTAAAGGGATTGTTCACAGACATTTCTATCATCGTTTTCTCAGACTTGTTCCAAACCTGTTTGGCTTTCTTTCTTTTGTTGAACACAAAGTTTTTTTTGAAGAAAGCTGGAAACCTGTAATCATTGACTTCCATATCATTTGCGTTTCCTTCTAAGGAAGTCAATGGTTACAGGTTTTAAGCTTACTTTAAAATACCATTTTTTTTAGTGTTCAGCAGAAACTCATAAATGTTTAAAACCACTTTAGTGAGGGTAAATAGCGAGTACATTTTCATTTTTGGGTGAACTTACCCTTTGTGTGGCAACAACTCACTGTCATGTTCAAGAAAACAGTTTGAAATTATTTGAGCTTTGTGAGTTGGTATATTGACTGTTGCACCCTGTGTTCATAAAAGGTGGTCAGCAACAATATTCAGGAAGACTGTGGTGTTTAATTGATATTCAATTAGTACTGAGGCTTAAAATATGCCACAAAATATCACCATTACACCACCAGCAGCCTGTATCATTGATATAATGCAAGATTGATCCATGTTTTATGTTAGTTATGCCAAATTCAGACTTAAAAGTCACAGCAGAAATCAAGACTCATCATACGAGGTACATTTTCTTCCTCAATTTTTGTGCATAATTTTAGTGATGCTGTGTGAAAAGTTGCCTTAGTTTGCTTTTCTTAGCACTGGTGTGCTCTTCTTCTGCTCAGATGTTCTTCTACAAAACTCTGACCTTTGGAAACAACAAGACCTTCAGCCACAGAACTGCTGCTCTCTGGATGTTTTCTGACCATTCTTTATGAATCCAATTTGAATCCATGTTTGTGTGGAAAATTTCAGTAGATCAGCAGTTTCTGAAATACTCAGACACCAACAACCATATGATATTCAACGTTGCTTAATTCACCATTTTCTCCATTGTGATGGTCACACCAGGTTGCCTGTAAAAGTTGTGTGTAAAGTTTATTGAGTTACTGGTTTGCGTTCATTTGTGATTTGTAAATACATAGTTCACCCAAACATGAAAATTATTTTATTAATCACCTTCATGTCATTTCAAACCTGTAAGACCTTCGTTCTTCTTCAGAACATATTTTAAGATGTTTTTGATGAAATCTGAGAGCACTCTGACCCTCCATGGAATGCAATAGTCATGACTAGGCCCACACGGAATCTGCGCGCGCAGAATTCCGCAGATTTTTAGCCCATCATTAATTCTGTTTATTTACTTGAGTAAATGTGTGTAAATCTGAATTTATTCAGTTTTTAAATTACACATACTTCACATATTAAGGTTTTAGTTATGAGACTCCCAAAATAATTCCGCAGAAATCCGCAGATTTTTACCAAAATTCTCCGCAGAAATTGCAAAAAACGTCCGCAGATTCCGTGTGGCCATAGTCATGACTTTTAAGCCTAGCAATGTACCAAGAACATAGTCAAAAGAGTTTACAAAAGCACACAAAAGTAATCCCATAGCTTCATTAAATGTTCTTAATAGAAAAGTAACAATGTCATACTAACAAGACCTTGTAGATTTTTCATTTTCAACCTCTGTTAGTGTTTTTTGGGTCTTCTGCACTGCATGAACGTTTTTATTGAGCTATTGCTGGACACTCTTGCACTCCAGTTATAGGAACGCCTGTTTGGGAACTAAATTAGCTTCTACTTGGATCTTTGAATCTATAATTGCACAATAGAAACTACCTGTGACATGAGTGTACGCTGATTGTGCAAATGCATGACATACGAAACATACTTGCATGACATACTTTTTGACTGCAGCATAGTTCTGTTTTCTCAGCCTCAATGCTATGTAGCCCTGCAAGTTGTCACAGGTGATTAAATCCAACTTTTTGCTCTTTCAGTAGCTCTGTTTACATAATATTCGTATTTATACAGCATATATGCTTCATTTCATGTTTAAGTTGGCTGGCTTAAAGGGTTGGTTTGCACAAAAATGAAAATTATGTTATGATTTGAATTACCCTCATGTCATTAGCTCTCTGGCCTTACATGGACAGTCATGAAATGTTCAAAACCTAGAAATTTACCAAAACATACTCAAAAGTGTGTCATTGGTGGTTCAACCGTAATTTAACGATGCTTCGAGAAGAATTTTGTGCAGGAAAACACCCCCAAATAACAACGTAAGATGCACGCTGTACATAAAAATGTCTTTACAGTCGTAAACACATTTGAAGATTTCAATATAGAAGTCATTTTGTTTATTTATTTTGCCCAGCTTATTCAACAAAATATGTAAACGGTGCACCATAAACTCACCGGCCACTTTATTAGGTACACTTGTCCAACTGCTTGTTAACGCAAATTTCTAATCAGCCAATGACATGGCAGCAACTCAATGCATTTAGGCATGTAGACATGGTCAATCTGGTTGATCTGTTGCAGTTCAAACTGAGCATCAGAGTGAGGAAGAAGGGTAATTTAATTGACTTTGAACGTGGCATGGTTGTTTTTGCCAGACGGGCTGGTCTGAGTATTTCAGAAACTGCTGATCTACTGGGATTTTCACGCACAACAATCTTTAGGGTTTGCCGAGAATGGTCTGAAAAAGAGAAAATATCCATTGAGCGGCAGTTCTGTGGGCGCAAATGCCTTTTTGATGCCAGAGGTCAGTGGAGAATGGCCAGACTGGTTCGAGCTGATAGAAAGGCAACAGTAACTCAAATAACCACTCGTTACAACTGAGTTATGCAGAAGAGCATCACTGAATGCACATTATGTCCAACTTTGAGATGGTTGGGTCAGAATTTGTCAACAACATGAAAGCATGGATCCATCCTGCCTTGTATCAACGGTCAGGCTGCTGCTGGTGGTGTAATGGTGTGTATTTTCTTGGCACACTTTGGGCCCATTAGTACCAATTGAACATTGTGTCAATGCCACAGCCTACCTGAATATTGTTGCTGACCATGTCCATCCCTTTATGACCACAGCATACCCATCTTCTGATGGCTACTTCCAGCAGGGTAACACGGCATGTCATAAAGCGTGAATCATCTCAGATTGGTTTCTTGATCATGACAATGAGTTCACTGTACTCAAATGGCCTCCACAGTCACCAGTTCTCAATCCAATAGAGCACCTTTGAGATGTGGTGGAACTGGAGATTCGCATCATGGATGTGCAGCGGACAAATCTGCAGCAACTGCGTGATGCTATCATGTCAATATAGACTAAAATCTGTGAGGAATATTTCCAGCACCTTGTTGAATCTATGCCAAGAAGGATTAAGACAGTTCTGAAAGCAAAGGGGGGTCCAACCTGGAATTAGTAAGGTGTACCTAATAAATTGGCCGGTGAGTGTGTAGTGCACTCAAAACAAATACAATTAGTCATGTTTTCTTAATAGAAGAGCAACATTATCACTCCAAGACCTAGTAGATTTCTTTTTGTTTATTATTAGGACCTTTTGTACGAGATTCATAGTTCACTTAGTACACTTTTTCATAGTTCCTAGATCCATTGCCGAAAATTCCTGCTTTTCAGTGCGTTCACACCACAGGACCTGGTAACAATTTTAGTTATAGGAACACCTGTTGGGGAACTAAATTAACTTATACTTGGATGTTTGGACCTATCAATGCACAATAGAAACTAACAGTGATGTAAGTTTTTGCCAATTGGGCAAATCCATGACATACAAAACATCAACACAGTATTTTTAAGTGGTACAAGACATAAACATCCATAAAGCTAATACTGGCAGCATTTACATTTTGACTTTGCAGCATAGTTCAGCTTTTAGCACTGCTGTTGTCACAGGCGATTTAATCCTCCTTTCTGCTCTTTCAGTCGCATAACTAAAATATCTACATTCCATCTCTGTTTACATAATCTTTCAGTCACTGCCTTTACACAACATATATGGTTCATTTAATGTTATTGTTGACTGCCTTAAAGGGCTAGTTCACCCAAAGAAATGTTATTAATTATGCACACTCTAGTCATTGCATACCCCTGAGACCATTGTTGATCTTCAGAACACAAATTAAGATATGTTTGGTGAAATCTGAGAAGTGCCTCATCCATAAACAGCAATGTTTTCGACTCATTCAAAAAAAAAAAAAAAAAAAATCCTTAGAACTGACCATGTCTTGAATCAGTGTGTCTCACTCTCAACCACGTTCCTGGAGGACCAACAACACTGCATGTTTTGGTTGTCTCTTTTGTCTGTCACACTGTCTGAATCAGGCGTGTTTGCTTAAGGAGACGTGAAAAAAATGTGCAGAGCTGGTGGTCCTCCAGGAACGTGGTTGAAAAACACTGCCTTATGTGGGTCAGTCAGAAAATGATCAGGAGATAAGAATACTTTTGCATGCACAAAAAACAAAAATAATGACTTTATACAACAGTTTCTTCTCCTCAGTGTCAGTATAGGGGGTGCATTCACGAGAGCGATGTGCTCTTTGTGAAGTTTATTTCTAAACTAATTTTGAGAGGATCGCGTGCTTAAGATTGACCATGGCTGGTGCCGCATTGACTACTGGATGATTCATGAATTAGACGATTCCTAACTCACCATAAATAACCAGAGTTTTATACCTCAGTGATCTTCGTTTTGAAGAATCCCCCTTCCACCCCCCTTTTCCTGGATAGGGAGGCACGGCGGCCCAGTGGTTGGCACTGTTGCCTCACAGCAAGAATGTCACTAGTTCAAGTCCTTACCAGGTCAGCCGACATTTCTGTATGGAGTTTACATGTTCTTCCTGTGCTCACGTGGGTTTCCTCCGGGTTCCCTGGTTTCCTCCCATCGTTCAAAGACATGCGACATGAGTAAATTGACTAAACCAAAATTGGTACCACAGATGAGCTCCTAGGGCGTACTCACACTATGTACAGTTGCGTTGAACCAGGCCAAAGCACGCTTGTCCCCCCTCCCGTCTCCCCCGACGGTTCGCACTCAAATTACATTCGGGCCTGGGCACGCTTACGTCATCGTTGATGCGCTGTTCAGTTTAGGAAGAGAAGCGCTCTCGCTCAGCACAGTGGAGATTTCTTTAGTTATATCGTTTAAGTCGTTTGATATGCGGTGACACGCAGTCAAATATTTCGCCGAACAGATCAGCCACTTTTTTTTGCAGCTGTCGTGCAGTAAGGGGTTTGTGTCTTTAATAAACTACGACAGCTTGCGTTCATTGTACAGCACGAATGATTAATTAATCCATATGATACAGTCCCTTAAAGTCACGTCTTGCTTTCAGTTTCGGGCTCAAGCCCGCTTGCACTCACACTACAAGCGTATCGCGCCTGAGCCCAAGTGAACCGCACTCAGGCCCACCTCTTCCAACCGGGCCAGGGCTGCCTAAGTGAACCGTGCTTGAGCCCGATTCGGAGCACTCACACTTCTCAAACGATCCGGGAAACGGGCCTGGGCACGGTTCGGATAGCATAGTGTGAGTACGCCCTTAGTCAGCAGTATTTCTCTCCATAGCAGTCCCTAATTTAGCCATAAACAGCAGGGGAGTTCTTGAAACCTAGCCGAGCTCAAGCTCCCCTCTCACTCTGCAAACGGGAGGGAGCCCCATACAATCACATGTAAAAAAACATTTAGGCTTTGCTGTAAAATATAATAATGACAGAAGAAGTTGTGGTTGGTTATTTGGGATGTGGAGGGCTAGGTTATTAAAGGGGTTTTCTGTCACTACTTGTTTAGCCTGTATTAATGCATTCAGTGTAAGCTGCATGATTAATAATTAAAAGATCGGGATCTCAACACCCACGCATATATTATACATGATGGTGATTTGCATATGTTTATTAATCCTTCGAATCACTGCATTTAAATCTGAAAAGGCAAAAATCATGGAAGAGATTGAGTCTTTAGTCTTCTGAGTTAGTTATGAAGTTACAAACAGTCAAATAACACACAGAAGTACTGAGATAACAGTTTATAGTTAAGATAAAATCACTGATGTCTCTGGTAAAGATTAAAATCACAGTCGTGCTCAAAAATGAAAGTTGCAGACAGCAATTACATTATTTAACTGATAGGTGGCGACAACCAGCCATCAAAAATATGCCACTGAATAATTCTTCAAAAATGACCCATCTAGCAATGAAACATGAAGTTTTATGAGTGAAAAACTGAATTATTTATTGTAAAAGAAATTTGGCTTGTACAAACTATATTGTTAGATTTCCACATTTAGCTTTATCAGCAACAGTAGTAGTAACAGTGAATTTTTCACAATACTGAATCTTTTATACTTCATTTTTATTCAGCTTATTATTTCTTCATTTTATTTTTAATAAAATTACAGGTTCTAAGTTTTGTTTGTTAAAACTAAAAGTGTCTTGCAGTAATATTTTTGTAATAAATGGAAAGCAAATGACATTTGTCTCCTCCCCTTTTTGGCTGATCTGAAAAATTGTCCGATCCGTGAATAAAAAACCGTAACGTGATCTGAATCGTGAGATTTATGATCTGTTACACCACTACCAAACACACTTTATAATCAATCATCAGCTAAGTGTGAACTCTTGATGTGTGAATTGTGCTTGGTCAGACCTCGGATGCGCCTGTGCTTAGTTTCAAACAGAGGAAGCAGTGCTCAGGCATCTGGGGTATACATCAGTGCTCATGAATGTGCGCAATATACTGACACTGAGGTGAAGAAAGTGTTGAATAAAGTAAAGTAGTTACATTTGCTTCTTAATATTCCGATCGAACCAGTAATTATTGACAGAATTTTCTTTTGTCCCTTTAAATCACGTCAATTTTAAGGGAAAACTATTGTTGGAGTGTAAAATAACTTTACAACGGATCAGCTTGGTGTTTAGTTCCAGTAACTGAGTTCCTATAACCACACTTGTTTTTACTAGAGTCATTTTGTAAGAAGTTGTGCCGCATTAACACTGTTTGTCCGCTCATATATCTGCAGGCGGCTGTCCAGGCGGTGGCAGCAGCAGGCATGGAGCTAAAAAACATCAACGAATTTTACCGGCAATGGAAAGAGATGGGCTGAGAAACGGTGCGGGACGCAGGGGGTGGACTCGGCATTCGGCTGATCGCACACTCACTCCCCCTCACTCTCTATATCTCTCTCGCTCTCTCTCTCTCTCCCACTTTACTGCTCTGTCTGTATATGTGTCTCCAGGACAAAAAAAAATCCTCAAAAGATGGAGGGTTGGGAAGGAAGGAGGTGCAGAAAGTGACGGGAGAAAAGAGAAGTCTGAGGCACAGGGGCTTAAAAACGTACAGCAGAGCCTCCGCAAACCCCACGTAGGAGGGTTAAAAGAAGCTAAAGGGGTGAAATAAAAGTGCGCCATAACCTGGCAGATATACCGATGAAATGAGTGTATATGTTTTTTTGAGAGAGAAACGAACATTCATGTGCATATACGTCACGAAAACCATAAAATCGAAATATATAGAACAAGTTTTGGATGATTTTTGTTTTGTTTTCGTCTTTTTGGGGATGAACTGCCACCGATATCTGTGTTGGAGAACAGAAGTCATCCTGTCTAGCGTTGACCCTCGGCTCTAAGGGTCATGACGGATTCAGGGTTTAGGGTGTACACTTCTTTTTTTGACGATTTGTTCTTTCTAACGTGGTTTTCCCCAATTTTTTTTTTTTTTTTTTTTTTTTTGCTGTGTAACTTTGTGGTTTAATGTATTGTGTTATCTGTGTATGAGCAGGAAGTCTGGCTAAATGGTTGCTTTTATTTGATTTTATTTTTGTATGTCGTACTATTGCCTTTGAATGCTGTGCTGAACACACAGGAATGAGACGTCATCTGACTCGGGTCACACGCGGCTGAAGTGTTTCTGCTCAAAACGAAACTGCAGATGCTAGTCAGCTGAATCTAGTTCCAGCCGATCGCCATCACATTCTCATAGTAATTGTCCCATATTGCACAATGCAGAAGAATCCATTGTATGTGTGAGGCAGTGCATTAAACAATAAAAGATTTCATTAAAAGCATTGCCTCTTTTGTTTGTTGTGGTTGTTAAGTAAAGTCAATTTTTTTCCCATTTAGGAAATAGCTGGTGAACAGAAGTGATTTACCTTTAGACAATGCTCTCAAACTCTTGGAGGGCCACAGCTCTGCAGATTTTAGCTCCAACCACCTCCAAATCACACCTGCTTAATTGTCCCTATCAGTCTTTAACAGTGTTTCCCCTTCGGAAGGGGAACTTCAATGCTATGTGGAAACTTCCACTATGGGGATTTCGTTCAGAAAGCCAATCATCTGAAAGAGTATGTAAACGGGCCAATGAAATGCCAATGAGTTGGCAGCTTCAGCTTGCGCACCTGATGCTCGTTGCAATTAATCTTGCTATATGAGCACAGAGCTAGCAAGCCAAAGCATCCTTTTCGCTTCAGACGACTTCACAGCCTTCTGAGAGAGTCGATGAGGGTTCCTCCAGCCGATTTCCTGATAAATCTGCGAGAGAGAGTGAACGAGAGCGGTCTCCCGGTCCAGAGTGTGGTACACGCGGTGGCAGACGGTCGAGCTGGGTTTCTCCCTTGCCTGGCGTCCTTTGGGTCCGGTCCTCCCCGAGCGGTTTGTATTGCACTACACCTAAAAGAGCAATACGGTCGTGCAGCGCGTCTTTTTCAAGATGTCGCTCCGACCGTGCGTTTCTGGATGCGGTGGTTTCCTGTCCTCGGATGATGGGCACGAGCACTGCGTGGCATGTCTGGGGGTCCAGCATGTTAATGCGGTGCTCGCGGGCAGCTCATGCCGTCACTGCGATGGCATGACTGTTGCGCAGTTAAGATCGCGGTTAGCTCTTGCAAAAGGGCTAACCACCCCAGCTGTCCCCTGCACTGCAGTGGGCACTCGGGCAGGTCTGAGGGTTCCAGTGGGAGATTATCCGCCGCCCCCGGGCTCGCGGACCTCCCGCTCCTCCAAGCGCTCCATCCAAGCTTCGAGCGGAGGAAGCGATCCGTCTAACCAGATGGTAGTCCTCTCGCTCGATGACACCGGGGACCAGACGTCCACTGCTGCATCGGAGGGTGGGCTGTCAATGTCCGATGAAGATCCAGGCCCGCTCCCTCCCTCCGGGCAGGGGAGCGCTGTCAAAGATCTTGAGTCGGATATGATGGCCGTGCTTTCCCGGGCTGCTTCGGCCGTGGGGTTGGAGATGGTTTATCCCCCAGCTCCGCGGCCGGACCGACTAGATGGGTGCTACGTTGAGGATAAGAAGGCCAGTCCTTCGAAGCCTCTCGTCCCCTTCTTCCCGGAGGTGCACAGTAGGCTCACGCAGTCTTGGAGGGCACCTTTTTCTGCCCGATCTGCGTGCGTCTCCGCCCTCACCACTCTCGATGGTGGAGCAGCCAAGGGTTATGAGACAATCCCGAAGGTCGAGCGCGCTATCGCGGTCAATCTTTGTCCGCGTGGCGTCTCCTCCTGGAGGGGTCTGCCTTGTCTCCCGTCCAAAGCCTGTAGGTTATCTGCCTCCCTCGGAGCCAGAGCCTACAAAGCTGCGGGCCAGGCTGCCTCCGCCTTGCACGCTATGGCCACCTACCAGCGCTACCAAGCGCAGGCGCTGGCCCAGCTGCACGAGGGTGGTTCCGACCCAGGCTTGTTGCACGAGCTCCGCACCGCAACCGACTATGCTCTTCGGACCACTAAGTCCGCTGCGTGTGCGCTGGGAAGGACGATGGCCACATTAGTGGTCCAGGAGCGCCACCTCTGGCTAAACCTGGCAGATATGCGCGAGGTCGACAAAGTTCGCTTTCTTGACTCCCCCATATCCCAGGCTGGCCTGTTCGGCGACACCGTCGGTGAATTCACCCAGGAATTCAAGGCGGTGAAAGAGCAGTCTGATGCGATGGGTAATGTCATCTATCGGCGGGATCGTAACACCGCTCCGCCCGCCGAGCCATCCACATCTGCTGCTCCTCGCCGAGGGCGTCCGCCTGCGAGAGCTGCCCCGCCCCCGCCTGCGCCTCCGGCGAAGCCGCCGCGTCGAGCACCTCGTAAGCCGGCCGCCCCCCCTGCCCAGGGCGCCGCTAAGTCCGGTAAACGGACCACGAAGCGTCCCTGAGACAGGCCATCCGGAGAAGAGGGAATGTGCTTTTTCCCCGGTGGAGGGCCGGGCTCCATTTCCAACGGCACTTTTCAGTGCCACGAAAATCTCAATGAAAGAGCACTTTTCCAATTCTCCGGATGTGACAGCCCGAACTCTGCCAGTCCGGGACGCTATGCCTTCTGGCTCGCAGGTTCGGTGCATTTCGCCAATGGCTCACAGGACCTGGGAGGACGGTCTCCTTTCTCCCACTCCTCAAGCCCCCTCTCCGGAGTTCGGGAGCAAGGTGAGTGTGACTCTCTTATCTCCAGCTCATCCGCGGGACCCCAGCGCTTCCCGGATCAGCCCTCCCACTCCGCGCTGCCCCACTGCAGGTACGTCATCGATTGTAGCGATGAGTGCATTAGCGAGGGCTCTGCCTGCCTGGTTAGCGCGGGCCAGCCCCTCGCGGTGGCTCATACGCACAATCAGACTCGGCTACACAATTCAGTTTGCGAAACGGCCCCCGAAGTTCACGGGCGTGTACTTTACCAGGGTCAGCCCCAGGTCCGCCCCTGTCTTGCGAGAGGAGATTGCTGTCCTCCTGGCGAAGGATGCAATCGAGCCGGTCCCTCCAGCCGAGATGAGGAGCGGGTTTTACAGCCCGTACTTCATCGTACCCAAAAAGAGCGGTGGGTTACGACCAATCCTAGATCTGCGCGTTTTGAACCGCTGTCTGCACAGGCTCCCGTTCAGAATGCTCACGCATCCTCCAGTGCGTTCGTCCTCAGGATTGGTTTGCAGCGATAGACCTGAAGGATGCATACTTTCATGTCTCCATCCTTCCCCGCCACCGTCAGTTTCTGAGGTTTGCGTTCGAAGGCCGAGCTTGGCAGTACAAAGTCCTCCCCTTCGGGCTCTCTCTGTCTCCGCGGGTCTTCACCAAGCTCGCGGAGGGTGCCCTAGCGCCCCTTCGGCTCGCGGGCATCCGCATACTCAACTATCTCGACGACTGGTTGATTTTAGCTCACTCTCAGGAACAGTTGACTGTGCACAGAGACAAGGTGCTCCAGCACCTCCATCTGTTGGGGTTTCAGGTCAACCGAGAAAAGAGCAAACTCGCCCCCGCGCAGAGGATCTCTTTTCTCGGGTTGGAGCTGGACTCGGTCACCATGACAGCGCGCCTCTCCGGAGAGCGCGCTCAGCTAATGCTGAACTGTCTGAGAGAGTTCGACAGAAAAAAAGTGGTCCCACTGAAATTCTTTCAGAGGCTCCTGGGGCATATGGCATCCGCGGCCGCTGTCACGCCGCTCGGGTTACTCCATATGAGACCACTACAGCACTGGCTTCACGATCGAGTCCCCAGACGCGCATGGCACGCGGGCACACACCGGGTCTCTGTTACTGCGCTGTGTCGCCGCGCCCTCATCCCCTGGAACGACCCCTCGTTCCTACAGGCCGGAGTGCCTCTAGGACAGGCGTCCAGTCATGTTGTTGTCTCAACAGATGCTTCCAGCACGGGCTGGGGGGCCGTGTGCTGCGGGCATGCAGCCGCGGGCCTGTGGAAGGATACCCAGCTGCATTGGCATATCAATCGCCTAGAGCTGTTGGCAGTGTTCCTCGCTCTCCGCCGTTTTTTACCGGTGCTGGAGCGACAACACGTGCTGGTCAGGACGGACAGCATGACGACGGTGGCATATATCAACCGTATGGGGGGTATCCGCTCTCGCCGTATGTCTCAGCTCGCCCGCCGTCTGCTCCTCTGGAGTCATACGCGGCTGAAATCGCTGCGTGCCATTCACATTCCAGGCGAGCGCAACCGTGCAGCCGACGCGCTCTCACGGCAGCTCTTACGTCCAGGAGAATGGAGACTCCACCCCGAGTCGATTCAGCTGATATGGGCGCGATTCGGGGAAGCCCAGGTCGATCTGTTTGCTTCCCCCGAGAACGCTCATTGCCAGTGGTTTTTTTCCCTGACCGAGGGCTCTCTCGGCACGGATGCACTGGCTCACAGCTGGCCTCGGGGCATGCGCAAATATGCGTTTCCCCCAGTGAGCCTGCTCGCGCAGCTCTTGTGCAAGGTCAGGGAGGACGAGGAACAGGTCTTGCTAGTTGCGCCTCTCTGGCCCAACCGGACTTGGATGTCAGAACTCTCACTCCTCGCGACGGCCCCCCCCCTGGCAGATCCCTTTGAGAGAGGACCTACTCTCTCAAGCACCACCTGGCACCCTCGCCCGGATCTTTGGAACCTCCACGTGTGGTCCTTAGACGCGAGGAAGACTTAGGTAACCTACCTATGGCGGTGGTTGATACCATCACTCAGGCGAGAGCCCCCTCAACGAGGCGCGCGTACGCCCTGAAGTGGAGTCTATTCACTGAATGGTGCGTCTCTCGCAGAGAAGACCCCCGAACTTGCCAGATCAGCGTTGTGCTTTCTTTTCTCCAAGAGAAGCTGGAGAGCAGGCTGTCGCCCTCCACACTCAAGGTTTACGTGGCTGCCATCTCCGCTCGCCATGACGCGGTGGCTGGCAGCACCGTGGGAAGGCATAACCTCATCATCCGGTTCCTCAGAGGCGCTAGGCGAATTAATCCACCCCGCCCCCCTCTCATGCCCTCTTGGGATCTCGCCCTCGTTCTCACGAGCTTGCGCACAGATCCATTCGAACCACTCGACTCAGTATCTTTAAGATTTCTGTCCCTGAAGACAGCTCTGCTGGTCGCGTTGGCTTCTATCAAGAGGGTTGGGGACCTGGAGGCATTTTCGGTCAGTGACTCGTGCCTAGAATTCGGGCCGGCTAACTCTCACGTTGTCCTGAGACCCCGGCCTGGATATGTGCCCAAGGTTCCTACCACACCATTTAAAGACCAGGTAGTGAGCCTGCAAGCGCTGCCCCCGGAGGAGGCAGACCCAGCCCTTTCATTACTTTGTCCAGTTCGCTCTTTGCGAATCTATCTGGACCGCACTCAGAGCGTCAGATCATCTGAGCAGCTCTTCGTCTGTTACGGTGGTCGGCAGAAGGGAAGTGCCGTATCTAAACAGAGGTTGGCCCACTGGATAGTGGATGCCATCTCCCTCGCTTACCAGAGCCAGGGCGAGCCGTGTCCCCCAGGGGTTCGAGCACACTCCACTCGGAGCATAGCATCCTCTTGGGCGCGTGCACGCGGCGCCTCTCTAACAGACATCTGCAGAGCTGCGGGCTGGGCGACACCTAACACATTTGCAAGATTTTACAATCTGCGAGTGGAGCCGGTTTCCTCAAGGGTATTAGGTAACCCTTGGTGATTGAGGAAACAACTCGGTGAAGGTGTTTAAATACGCTTGCTGCGCCATTCTTTCTAACACGGAGATACGTGCGCTTATTCACTCTGTCAGTAAAGTTCCCCGCTGGCGAACCCTGCAGAGATTCCTCCGCGGCCCCCAGCATCTGGCTCAACGGAGGAGTCAGACGCTGGCCCATTATGTTGTAGGTCTGCCCGCTGGTCAGCCCGCGTTCTGGGTATAGGTGCCTGCTATGCGCGATCCCCACTAGGCGATCCCATACGCTTATACTGCCACGGTGCAGTCCCCCCTCACAGGCGGACCCGTGTCTTCCCTAACCGCTAACCATTTTATTTTCATATGCTTACTCCCCCTTCTCAGGGTTAGTTCATGTGCTATTTGCCCCAGTCTCCCCACTTGGGTAGCAGGTGGCCTCCGCAGCGTCCTCCCTATCGGGACTGCACGCTTCCCAACGTACTGTCGTATTAATTCCTAGATATTCTAGACGCATTTGCGGCTCCCGAAAAATATATCTAAATCTGTAAATCTTCTGTTGAAGTGGGATAAGTAAGGGCCAGGGAACACGTTGGAAGACCGCGCCTCTGGTGATGACGGTGCGCTCACGCTCTCTTTGCCTGGCAAACCTCTCATCGGGGGCGAAGGTAAGGTTCAATCATTATGGCGTTTTCCATACATTTCCCCATAGTGGAAGTTTCCACATAGCATTGAAGTTCCCCTTCCGAAGGGGAACGCTCTGGTTACTAAGGTAACCCTCGTTCCCCGAGGGGGGGAACGGAAATGCTATGTCCCTTCGCCATAATGATTGCCCCTTGGCTGTTGAGACGAAGTCGCTTCAGCTACAAAAAGGATGCTTTGGCTTGCTAGCTCTGTGCTCATATAGCAAGATTAATTGCAACGAGCATCAGGTGCGCAAGCTGAAGCTGCCAACTCATTGGCATTTCATTGGCCCGTTTACATACTCTTTCAGATGATTGGCTTTCTGAACGAAATCCCCATAGTGGAAGTTTCCACATAGCATTTCCGTTCCCCCCCTCGGGGAACGAGGGTTACCTTAGTAACCAGAGCGTTCTCAACCACATTCCTGGAGGACCAACAGCTCTGCACATTTTCCATGTCTACTTAAACAAACACACCTGACTCTGATCATCAGCTCATTAGCAGAGACTTGAAAGACCTGTAATGGCTGTGACAAAGGAGACATCCAAAACATGCAGTGTTGGTGGTTCTCCAGGAATGTGGTTGAGAAACACAGGTCTTAAACACCTTGATTAGTTGGATGAGCTGTGTTTGATTGGGGTTGGAGCAAAACTGTGGAGAGCTGCGGCCCTCCAGGTATCGAGTTTGAGACCCATGCCTTTAGAAAATGTTCAACCTTATGATTTAAAATTATCTTTGACTATCTATTATTATTTGTTTTACAGTTTAATTTATTCTTTAGTGGTCTTCAGTCTAATATGCTAATTTAGTGATCAAGAAATATTTGGTTTGTTGAAAAAAGATTAATATTTAGGTTTATTTTAAAACTGATGTATTACCATTCAAACAAGGTTTATTTTTGTTTTTATCAAGAATAAATTTGATGAAATATTTTTCAGAAAAATAAAGATTTCATTAAAAAAAAGTAAATTTCCTTGTCAATTGTAAAAAAAATTACAAATTTATTTAAGTGAAGTTTATTTATAAACTAATTTCTAGAGGATCACGTGATTATGATTGAACACGGCTGGTTACGCATTAACCATGTATGACCAACCAATCAGACGATCCCTAACCCACTATAAAGAGCCAGGGTTTCTTACTACAGTCATCTTCGTTTTGAAGAATCCCCCCCTTCTCCACCTTTCCTTTCATAGGGCGGCACGGTGGCCCAGTGATTAGCACTGTTGCCTCACCGCAAGAACGTCACTGGTTCTAGTCCTTTAACAGGCTGTCGTTTCTGTGCGAAGTTAGCATATTCTTCTCGTGCGCGCGTGGGTTTCCCCCGGGTTCTCCGGTTTCCTCCCACATTCCAAAAACATGCACCACAAGTTAATTGATCAATCAAAATTTAGCACTAGTCAAACTTTTATCCATCAGCATACATCTTTATAGCTATTATTTTCTGTCATCAACTCTTATCAAAAAGGGGGGAGTTCTCGAGATCTACCTGAGCTCAAAGCTCCCCTCTCGCCCTGCAAACAGGAGGGAGCTCAGGGCTCTCTCCCGGGACAGCATGCCAAACTTGCTTTATAATCAATCATCAGCTAAGTGTGAACTCTTGAATTTGCATTTATTTTATTTAACGATTGATTGATAAATGTAAGGAAATCACTATGTTTTCAAGATTATTTGATGATACTTAAACAGAACGAAACAGAATTAACGTGTTTATTAAATAGTATAAATGCCATTTCTGACACTTAGGATTTAAGCATATATGTATATTAGTTTGTTTATATACTGTATACACACTCAAGTTGGGACAGTATAGAAAACGCAAATAAAGAAAGTAGTGATTTCTAAATGTACTTTGACTTGTATTTCATTGCAGACAAAACAACAGGAGAAGTTTTCTAAACTAATTTGAAGAGGATCACGTGCTATGATTGATCACGGCTGGTCCCGAATTACTATCATTGTTAAATCAATCATGTGAATCCAAACCTACAATAAATAGCCATTTGTTTTACTTCCAGTATCTTCGTATTTGAAGAATCCCCCCATCCATACAGTCTCCCCCCTTTCCTCCTTTACCAAGGGGAGCTCTTGAGATCTTTTTGATTCATTCCTGCTCAATAGTCTCTAGTAGTGTTGAACACCTTGATTATTTGGATCAACTGTGTTTAATTAGGGGTAGAGCAAAACTGTGGAGAGCTGCTTCCCTCCAGGAATTGAGTTTGAGACCTATTATTATCTATGTTTTACAATTTAATTTATTCTTTGGTCTAATACGTTGAAAATGGCCTAATATTTAGGTTTATTTTATTTTTAAACTGATGTTTTACCATTCAAAAGTACCATTAACCCTTTGACTGCCCGCTCTACCAAACGGTTGACCATGTTTTGACTGTTTTAAATTATGTCTGATAAATTCATTTAAAGAGTGAGTGTTTTAAATAATTGTTTACACACACAGCATTGTTGGTTTACAAAAATATAAATAAATCAAACCAACATAATCCTGCTGCACTATTAAACTTGATTTTGGTTTTATTGTAAAAAGAAAAACAAGAAAGCATGTTAAATGAGAATCTGAAATATTTTATGGCATACCTCAAAAAATGAAGATGCTTTAGTATTCAGACATTTTATTTTTTAATAAATTAGTCTTACACCATATTTTTTTTTTAGATTTTTCATAATATATGTATTAATTCTGGTACTTTTACCATAAACCGACATATCAACCATTTGGTAGAGGCTGATATTTTAGAAATTATGGGACGTGTTGAAAAAATGCATTGAGTGTGTTAACAAGTGACATTAGAAGTTAAGAAATGAGGCAGTTAAAGAGTTAATCAAGAATAATTTTTGTTTTGAAGAATAAATACATTTGATGAAATATTTTTTCAGGAAAAAATTTTTATTTCCTTGTGAATTGTGTAAGTTTAATAATACATTGTTCCTCAATAACCTTTTTATGGATTTAATTTGCATTTATTTTATTTGACGATTGATAAATGTAAGGAAATCGCTATATTTTCAAGATTATTTAATAATACTTAAAAAGAGCAAAACAGAATTAAGGTTTTTATTAAATGGTATAAATGCCTTTTCTGACACTTACAATTTTAGCATTTACATTTTAGCTTTTATTTCTATATATATATATATATATATATATATATATATATATATATATATATATATATATATATATATATATATATATATATATATATATATATATATATATATATATACATATATATATATATATACATATATATATATATATATATACATATATATATATATATATACATATATATATATATATATATATATATATACATATATATATATATATACACATATACACATATACACATATACATATATATATATATATATATATATATATATATATATATATATATATATATATATATATATATATATATATATATATATATATTTATATATATACTGTATACACACACACACATACCGGTTCAGACAGTATGGAAAACGCAAATAAAAAAAGATTTCCAAATGCACTTTGACTTGTTTTTCATTGCAGACAAAACAACAAGTGGAGTTTTATAAACTAATTTTGAGAGGATCACATGCTATGATTGATTGCGGCTGATCCCGCTTCACAATCATTGTTAAACCAATCAGGTGAATCCAAGCCCACAATAAATAGCCCTGTTTGTTTTACTTCCAGTATCTTTGTTTTTGAGAAATCACCCCATCTCCACCCTTTCCTCTACCAAGGGGAGCTCTCAAGACCTTCCTGATCTCGGACCCCCTTCTATGCTATACGACCAGGAGCCCTGAGCTCAAGTATCTCTCCTGTGACAACATGCCAAACCTGCAATCAGTATCAAGTAATAGCTAAGTGTGAACTCTTCAAACATTTAATGTGTTCCTCATGATTTTTATTAGGTTTTTTAAATACATATTCCAATGTTGGTTCTTGCAACACATTTCATAAGTTAGAACAGTAAGGCATTTACCACTTTGTAATGTTGCCATTCCTTTTCATAACACTTAAAAGACATTTTGGGACTGAAGACACCAAGTGATGAAGTGTTCTGCAAACAATTCTTCAGGTGGGCAACAGTACAGGGTCTTCATTGTCGCATTTTGAGCTTCAAAGTGCACCACAGATTCTCTATTGGAGACAGGTCGGGACTGCAGACAGGTCAGTCAACTTTGTAATGTGTGCAGAGTGTGGTTTTGCATTGTCTTGTTGAAATATACATGGAAAAGAAGGCAGCATATTGTGCTCCAAAATCTCTATTTACTTTTCAGCATTAATGGTGCCGTCACAGAAGTGTGCTGCAGGCCTGAAAGACAGTAAAGGATGTAAATTTACAAATGAAATAACGTTGACTAGACAAAACGTAAATATGTTGTGTTCATATTGTATTGCAATGAAACACAAGTCAAAGTAAATTTGGAAATCACTACTTTTCTGTATACTATAAATATTGTTTTGTCTTAATAGTTCATAATTATATTTCAATTATTGTACGTTTTAGTTCTAACTACATGAAAATGTATTTATGATTTAGGAAATTAGGAAAGGATGCTGTTTTAAAAATATCAAGAGACTTCAATATTAAAAAGCAGAGAATCCTCCATAAACCTGGTCCTCCTCTCTCCTGCTCCAATCTCTGGCCCTCGGTGTCTGGTTGGTTTAAGTAGGTCTGTGTGCCCTCATTCAACCACGTTCCCTGTCTCGTGCCCTCAGTGGCTCCGGGCCTTCAGCCGAGGTCTCATTGTGGCTTTATGGCCAGTTCTCTGGCAAACACCCCAGTGCCACACTGGCAGAGAATGAGGCTCTGCCCCACTTATAGAGGAGAATGATTCACAGTCCAGTCCAATGACCAAATGTAACCTGGGGAGGATGTGAAGAAGATCACCTACTACAGATCGAATCTAAACCCAATCTTCCCTTTCACTGTGTGAATGCAGCTTCGATAATCAGAATCCAAAAAAGATTTCTGAACAGGCATACATGACCATGCTCACAATAACTTCCATCTTCTGTTAAATATAAAATACTATTATTAATTTAACAAAATATTACAAAAGTATCAATGTAAAGAAAAATAGAAAACAATATTATTACTATCCATGCAAAAGTTTAATAAAAAAATATCCATTCACTAATAATTTCTTACATTTTTTTAGAGTTTGTATGTATATATTCTTTTTATTTTATTCTGTGCTACTGTGCCAGGGCAGTACATGAGATTTTATTTTATTTTTTATTATTTATTTATTTTACTTTTTAATAAGTCATTAAATTGTTGACTTAACTGACTCATTTTAAACAGCGAATTGTTCACAGCTGTAAAAAGTATAAGCAATATTACTCATGTAGGCCTATTTATTTAAAAACACAGAAGGAAACATTGCTATATCTTTATAACAATCCTTATACTTATTAAATATGGTAATAAAAATGTTAAATGTCTGTTCAGAGCCAGGCGTCATGGTGGCTTAGTGGTTCGCCTCACAACAAGAAGGTCGCTGGTTCGAGTCCCAGCTGCGTAAAACATATGCTGGAATAGTTGGCGGTTCATTCCGCTGTGGCAACTTCTAAAAATAGAGACTAAGCCAAAAGAAAATTAATGAATAAATGTCCAGAGCCAGAAAATGTGAACAAGTCAATACATTGTTGATTCAACTTTATCCTTTTAACAGTGAATTGTTCAGAATTAACAAGTTGTTAATTAGTTGAGTTGTTTCAAGCAAATCAAAAATACAATTTGGGATTTTTTTTTTTTTTTAAATTTCATTCAATAAAATCCTTAAATAATTATTATTATTTTGTTTAGTTTTTTGGGTGACATGGTGGCGCAGTGGGTAGCATGTTCGCCTCACAGCAAGAAGGTCGCTGGTTCGAGCCTCGGCTGGGTCAGTTGGCGTTTCTGTGTGGAGTTTGCATGTTCTCCCTGTGTTTGCGTGGGTTTCCTCCGGGTGCTCCGGTTTCCCCCACAGTCCAAAGATATGCCGTACAGGTGAATTGGGTAAGCTAAATTGTCTGTAGTGAATGAGTGTGTATGGATGTTTCCCAGAGATGGGTTGCGGCTGGAAGGGCATCCGCTGCGTAAAACATGCTGGAAACATACCGCTGTGGTGACCCCAGAATAATAAAGGGACTAAGCCAAACAGAAAATGAATGAATGTTTAGTTTTTAAACTGATTTATTTTAACAAACAAATCATTCACTGTTGCATACGTAAAAACACAGAACAAAACATTACTATATCTTTATAACAATCCTTACTATATAGGCCTACTGGACTATACTTATTGGATGATCATATTAATGTTAAATCCATGTTCAGAGCCAGTAGGTGGCTAAGCACTGACTCAACTGTATCTTTTCGTAAACGATTAATGCTTTGAGTTTTTTTTAAGAATTAATATAATTCGAGATTTTGTTGCAGAATAACGACATTTAGTCAAAAAATAGAATTTATTAATTAAAAAATGTTACATTTTTGTAGAAAACCAGTGTAGCAGACATTGAACAGTCATGATTACTGAAAATAAATTATTCATTTGATTTACTTTTTTGTTTTATTATTACACTAAGTGATTGCAAACTATTTCAATGGGCTGAATTCAAACAAACAAATTAAATTGAACATTGTTACATTTGATTAGTTTGTTTAAATTTAGCCCATAAATTGTTTGCAATCACTTAAGCTACCTTAAGAAATGTAGTAAATCCAATGAATACTTTTTTTGCTCCTGGTTAAGAAGTGTCATATGCAAATTTACATTTAGCTTTTGTCATTTTTAGTGTTGTACATTTTATTCTTATAGCAGACATTTAATGTATTGACGCACTGAAAAACTGTCATTGGAATTAGCCTACTAACGTTTTTTAAGGTAAGTCGTTGCAAACAATTTATTAACAAATTATAATAATCAAAATAAACAAATTAAGTTGAAAATTACTAAATTTAATTTATTTGTTTAAATTCAGCCCATGTAAATAGATTGCAACCACTTAGCATAAAATAAATGTAGTAAATTCAATGAATAATTTATTTTCATTGCACCTGGTTAAAAAGTGTCATGCTATTTCTATTGAGCTTTTTGTCATTTTTAGAGTGATATTTTATTCTTATAGCAGACATTTAACGCATTGACGCACTGAAAAAACGTTCATTCACTTTAGCTTACTTTATATTGATTGATTTTGAACAAACAAATTAAGTTGATTATTACTAAATTTAATTTGTTTAAATTCAGCCCATATAAATTGTTTGCAATCACTTAGGTTGCCTTAAAAAATGTAGTAAATCCAACGAATATTTTTTTCGTGCCTGGTTAAGAAGCATTATATGCAAATTAACATTGAGTTTTTGTCATTTTTAGAGTGCCGTACATTTTATTCTTATAGCAGACATTTAATGCATTGACACACTGAAAAACGTTCATTGGATTTAGCCTACTAGTTTTTTTAAAGTTAAGTCATTACAAACTATTTATATATATGCTGAATTTAAACCAATTAAGTTGAACATTACTAAATTTAATTTGTTTAAATTCAGCCCATTTAAATTGTTTGCAATCACTTAGGCTACCTTAAAAAAAATTAGTAAATCACACCTGGTTACGAAGCGTCATATGCAAATTTACATTGAGCTTTTGTCATTTTTAGAGTGCCGTACATTTTATTCATTTAATGAATTAGACATTTAATGCATTGACGCACTGAAAAACATTAATTGGATTTACTCAATTTTAAGGTAAATGGTTGCAAACAATTTATTTGGGCTGAATTTAAACAAATTAAGTTGAACATTAATAAATTTAATTTGTTTAAATTCAGCCCATATAAATTGTTTGCAATCACTTAGGCTACCTTAAAAAATGTAGTAAATGTAACGAAAAAAATATTCGCGCCTGGTTAAGAAGCATCATATGCAAATTTACATTGAGCTTTTGTCATTTTTAGTGTCATACATTTTATTCTTATAGCAGACATTTAACCCATTGACACGCGTGAAAAACGTTCATTGGAATTAGCCTACTAATTTTTTACGTTAAGTGGTTGCAAACAATATATATATATATATATATATATATATATATATATATATATATATATATATATATATATATATATATATATATATATATATATATATATATATATATATATATGCTGAATTTAAACAAACAAATAAGGTTGTACATTTCTAAATTGAATTTAGAAATTAAAATTAGCCCATATATAAAGTTTGCAATCACTTAGGCTGCCTTAAAAAAATGTGTAAATCCAACGAAAAAAACTTTCGCTCCTGGTTACGAAGCGATGCATCATATGCAAATTTACATTGAGCCTTTGTAATTTTTAGAGTGCCGTACATTATATTTGTCATTTTTAGATTGTCATACTTTTTTTTTTTTTTCTTATAGCAGACATTTAATGCATTGACGCACTGAAAAACGTTCATTGAATTTAGCCTACTATTTTTTTAAAGGTAAGTGATTGCAAACAATTTATATGGTCTGATTTTAAACAAAGAGATTAAGTTGAAAATGATTACATTTTATTTGTTTAAAATTTGCCCATATAAATTGTTTGCAATCACTTAGGCTACCTTTAAAAAATGTGTAAATCCAACAAATAATGTTTTCGCGCGTCATATGCAAATTTACATTGAGCTTTTGTCATCTTTAGATTGCAGTACATTTCATCTTTAGCAGACATTTAAGCATTGATTCACTGAAAAACATTCATTGAATTTTGTTTTTAAGTGGTTGCAAACATTCCAAACAAAAAATTAAGTTGAACATTACTCAATTTAATTTGTTTATTTGAAATTCAGCCCATTTAAAAAAAGAAGAAAAAAACTTTTTTTTCTTAGTAAATCCAGTGAACATTTTTTTCATCGCGCGTCATATGCAAATTTCCATTGAGCTTTTTGTCATTTTTAGAGTGCCGTACATTTTATTCTTAGAAACGGATCGTAGAAAGTAGCCGAACGGGTTTGTCGTCTTTGTCCTCGCTGGTCTCCTGATTCTGAACACTGGCCTTCTTTCATGTCTCCATCCAATGGGCGCGTGCTCGTGCGCGGAGGGTGGGATTTCGACTGCTGTTTGTGTTCCTTTCCCAAGGAATGTGAGAGACACACAAAGCCCGAATGATTCTCGGGACTGTCCGCTAACTTTAGGATCTAGTTCGGCCATGGACCAGTAGCTATTCGCGCTTCTTTTTTTCCATCAACCGTAACTCTTCGGATCCCAAACTGGCGACCTCACATCTCCAGCTGGCACGCGCAAATGAGCTCATAGATCAGATCAAGCTCAAAGGTTTGGGTTCATTTTACGTCAAGTTTTGCTTTTTCTTGCACATTGAGCTTTATGTTGTTAAAACTGTGGAAACTTTTTGTAGTTTATAAGCGTTAAACATTAACTTTCAATATAAAGGAATGCTTAATATGACAATGTAATGTACTACAAATACACTGTACAGTCATTCAGCGAAAATGTGAGGGAGAAAAGCTGTATACTTGCGTTAATTTGGAAGATTGTGTGTCATTACGTTTAAATAGTGAAGTTCAAGTTGCTTAAAGACGGGTTTGTAAAGTTGAGGAAATGTTTATGTCAATTGTGGAAGTGTTGAGTTGACATTGAGCACCTCCTCATGGGTGACTGTAGCTATATATACTCATATAGCATGCATATGGTTGGAAAGCATGGCTGCTTTTTGCAGAACTGCCTGACTTTTCCTTGAACACATATGGTCTATACAGTGCAGGAGTCCACGTGAGTAGGCTTCTGTAAGTAATACAGGGCCTCTTCCTAACTCTTCTTACTGTTCTGACAGCAGCAATCTGTCTAGGTCTCTTTTTCTGCTGGATGTCCTCCTGACTTCCACGTTTCCACCAGGAGATATGAAGAAAGTAACATGTATGTGCTTCTCTTGTCTTATTTTAAAAGCTGTGTGGAGTGTGTGTCAAATGTCAAATGGTCTTAAACTTTGCACTGTGGTGCACTTTTGCTTTTTAGCATATGAGAAAATGCAAATAAATAAAGTGGTTTGGAAGTTGGATTCTGCAGTAAATGCTTTGTTTTTGGCTGCATTTATTTTTATTAGATGGCAATGACAGCCTAATATGGTGATCCCTTGTGAGGGACCTTTTCTTAGAATTTAAAGACATCTGTATATTATCATGTATGCAGATTCATTTGTTTTGTTTGATGAGTAGTACGCTTAAATATGACACATTTTGTGCTAAATGTAAGCAATTATATCGTTAAAATAGTATCTTGATTATATTTAAGCCGAGTTTGGATTACTTTTTTTTTTTTTTTTTTTTTGATGAGTAGTACGCTTAATTATGACACATTCCCCCGGTTTCACAGTCAAGGCTTAAGCCTAGTCCTAGACTAAAATGTAAGTCTGAGCTGTTTCAACTGAAACAAAATTGCACTGATTAATTTTAAAATATATCAGTGCCTTTGTTTTGTCTCAAGATAAACATCAGTAATGTTTTTTTCTAAGCATGTTTATAAAAATTACTTAAATGTCCTAATTAAACTATGGCCTAATCCTGGCTATAGTCTAAGCCCTGTCTGTGAAACCGGGCCCTAGTCTGCTAAATTAGGACATTATATTATTGAACTTAAAATAATATCTTGGACATATTTAAGCCGTGTATTACTGGGCTGATAAACGATATATCGAATTGCTGTAAAATTTATGTCAAAAACAATGATAAGCTCTGGACTTTTTAAAATCTATATTGATCTAAGAGCCAATCACACAGCAGAAATGTGCAACAATGGGAATCTATAAATGTGTTGATATTAGAAAATTTATCGGGCGAAAATATGTTACGCCATTTAATGGACCCTCTAATTAGTGTGGCCTCAGTCATTATTGGGGTATAGCGAAATTCACTAATTATCGAGATTAGGGTTGTCACGATACTGGAATTTGAGACCAATCCATACTAAAGTTTTAAAAACATCCATTTCCCGCAAACATTTAAGCGCTGTGGAGCACGTTCGTAACTGTGGTTACACGCAGTAAACAGCGGTGAGTTCGATTAACCGATGACCAGTGGTTTAAAGTAACTAATTACAAATACTCAAATTACTGTAATCGTGTAGTTTTTCTCAGGAATTGTAATTTACTGAGTAGTTTTAAAAATGTGTACTTTTACTTTTTCTTGAGTACATTTTTAGTACAGTATCTGTACTTTTTCTCCACTACTTTCTTTAAACCTGCAGTAACTACTTTATTTTTCTTGTCAATGGGGATTAGAAAAATCAGTCCTGAGATTCCTGTCCAATCAAATCGCACATACTGTAGAAAGTAAAACGCATCATAATGAACTACCTCAAGACGTGTGCACTTTATAATTGCAGCAAATTGTTTGGAAGTATTAAAAATGGCCAAGAAGATGTTCAAAATATTTACGCGCATTTACCAAGAGACTGTTTATATGCATGTCACTGATAAGAAGATGATGGATGCTTACTGTATGATGACCGAAATGGCCTTAAACACCCAGCAGGCACAGGACGTCAACATGACATCTGATTGACATTGAACCCTAACATCATGGGGACTTTTGTTTGGAAATGAAAATCAGGTTGACGTCAGAACTTAACGTCAGGCCAATGTCCAACCTAAAACCAACCAAATACCAATGTCTAATAATGTTGTCCTTAGCTGCTGGCTTGACAATTAATTTTGGTCACCTGACATTACAACCTAAATCTAACCTAATATTAATGTCTCATGATGTTGTGTGCCCGCTGGGCAATAACTAAATGCACTACAGAATGTTACGTTTACACACACATGCACAAATTACATGTAAACATATCAGCTTTTGACAGCGTAATACTCACTACTCACTACTCTTGAGTACTTTTAACCTGTGACGCTCCCTATATTGTTTACCATGCTACTCTGAATATTCGGTCAGAAACAGCATGTAAGCCACATAGCATACAGTAGTCGCTTTAGGACAATACGCGTGAGAGAGTGAGACCTATATGACAAGTTTTGCTTGCTACACAGCTGAAATCGTGCTAGATATAATACAGTTTTTATTCAGAATTGTAGTGTTGTAATTATTGTTGGTTTTAGGTTGGACATTGGCCTGACGTTAAGTTCTGACGTCAACCTGATTTTCATTTCCAAATAATTTCATAAAATGTTTTTAAAAAAATTAAAATCTCCTTTTATTCTAGCCGAAATAAAACAAATAAGACTTTCTCCAGAAGAAAAAAATATTGTCAGACATACTGTGAAAATTTCCTTGCTCTGTTAGACATCATTTGGTAAATATTCAAAAAAGAAGAAATATTCAAAGGGGGGTCTAATAATTCTGACTTCAACTATTTATATAAATATAAGAAAATATTTCAACAATATAATTTATTCAATTTGGCAGAAAATTTGTCTACTTTGTCTGAAAGCATTCGACTCCACAAACAAAACAAATATTGTAAAAAAAACAAAATTGTGTCATGCAAAAAACCAGCCTAAATATGTTTAAAAAAAACGTTTCAACAATATAATTTATTTAAGTGCACTACTGGTCAAACAAAAATGTTGTCATGAAAAAAAAAAAAAAAAAAAAAAAAAAAAAATATATATATATATATATATATATATATATATATATATATATATATATATATATATAGATATATATATATATATATATATATATATATATATATATATATATATATATATATATTTATTTATTTATTTATTTATTTATTTATTTATTTATTTATAATTTTTTTTTCATGACAACATTTTTGTTTGACCAGTAGTGCACTTAAATAAATTATATTGTTGAAATGTTATCTTAAAAACACAATTATTTTTGTGCATTTTTGCAATTTATATTTAAAAAACATGACATTTTAAAGCATACTTTGGAAAATGGGATACAAAGTGCACAGTCTTGAAAGCAGTACTATTATTGTTTATGTCTAAACTACCAAAACACTTTATGAAAATGGCGACTTCATGCACTTCGTGACTTAAATGTTTAGTCTATAGGCAAGAAAGGCAATTGGGCCAAGAGTCTTTAAGCCAAACACACTGAATAAATAAATAAGAAATATCTAAGCAAGCATGCGCATTTTGTTTGACGGCAACTTTTATGGAAGACAAAATAACGTCTGGTGTTTGCATATGCACTTTAAAAAAATTTATAAAAAATGTATGTTGCTTTCGGATATTTAAATAAGTTAATCAGGTTTCAACAAACTTTATATTTTAGTCAATTTGATTAATATATGTTGAGATGACTAGAAAAGTTATGGCAGCAAGATTTTTTTTACAGTGTGTGTGTATTCTAGTTTACCATCAATATATAATTTTTAATCTTTTTATATATAAATCCCAACATAACATGGCATCGCATATGCAATATAGTCCTACTTTTCAGGTTGTGTGTGTCGACAAAATCAAATTTCATTTGGTTTAAAGACTTTTGGCTTCAGTTGTTTTCTAAGCGAGTAGTTGAGCACTAAAACAATAGTGAACTACAGGTGTGTTTTGTGCATGTGTGCAGTGTTTTTTTTTACAAAGTGACATCGCCATCTAGTGGCCTGGCATGCATGATATAGCATTTTTGTGGATGTGTGTGGGAATTCGGTTTGTTTGATTTGCGGTTTGAACAGTGTTAGTACATTGTTATGTAAATTTCACATCTTTTTTTCTGAATGCATGTGGCTATTTTGTGTTTAGGTGAATCAGTGGGTAATTGTTATTCATAGAGAGATGTGTAATTTTTCTTTTTTAGATAAAAGATATAGGCAAAAAAAAGGTAAGTTATGAATTGCTGAAAATTATTATGAATGATTCATCCAGTAAAAATGTGAATGTTTAATAAAAAAGTCTAAGCATAAATAATCAAAACCTGCTAATAAGCATTTGATGAATAGAATTAGAATTACATGTTTAGAATCATCCTCACATGTACTGTACGTCACAATATTAAAGAAAAAGTTTCTTTAATTTGCCTTTTTTTTCTACTCACTATTAATATTGGTTATAAACATCTGATAGAAAACATTTAGTTTGATTCAGAACATGTTTTATGCTTTTCACAATACCCCTCCAAACAGTTTTATGAATATTTCCTTAAACTTGGAAACAAATATATATATACACAACAGTTCTGTCTGGTTTGGTTAAATTCAAATTGGTTAAAGTCAACTTAATCAATTAAAGTTGGGACAACATGTAGGATTTGTGTGGAACCCTGCATTTTCTACAGTGAATAAACAAAAATCTCAGTCTTATGAACTGTGATAAGCCTTTAGAAAATTTGTGATGCATATTTAAGGATCTGTTTTTATCATCTACAATACAATATGCATGCACACCAGTAGTTGACATATTTTCTTTGGCATAAAGACAGTAATGTTTAGCATTCACTCAAAAATGATGTTTGCTGTTTGTTCAGACTGCTTATTTAAAATGAGCTGAAACAACAGTTCTTGAGGATTTCTTTGGCACAACTTAATTGTTTCATGTTCAATCCACTTAAATTTGTAAAAACTAATAAGCTAACTTAATTCCTTCATGTTGTCCCAACACAAATCGCTTTTGTGTAACCCAGCATTTTTTTTTACAGTGTAGGAAGGCAGTACACTTTATGTAAATATGCGGGCAGCACGGTGGCTCAATGGTTAGCACTGTCGCCTCACGGCAAGAAGGTCGCTGGTTCCAGTCCCGGCTGTGCAAGTTGGCATTTCTGTGTGGAGTTTGCATGTCCTCCCCATGTTTGCATGGCTTTCCTTCAGGTGCTCCGGTTTCCCGCACAGTCCAAACACGCTATAGGTGAATTGAATAAACTAAATTGGGCGAAGTGTATGAGTGTGTGTGAATGAGAATGTATGGGTGTTTCCCAATGCTGGCTTGCAGTGGAAGGGCATCCACTGTGTAAAAACATGTGTTGTGGACTTCGTAATCGAGCCGCTTCACGCTTTATTACGCAAATTGCACAGGCAGATGGTACATTAACTTCTGATCCAGTAAAGATTAATTCCATATTTAAAAACTTTTACTCTTCTCTGTATATAAATGAAGCTTCTAACAATCTAGAAGAATTAAACCAATTTCTTGGCCGCATTAACTTCCCTAGGGTTGATTCTATTTTAGCGTCTGAACTTGATGGACCCATTACCTTAGAGGAGATTACCAAATCAATTAACTCATTGCAGTGTAAGAAATCCCCCGGCCCAGATGGTCTACCATCGGAAGAAATTTCATTTCAAATTGGCTCCGCTGCTTCTGTCTGTTTTTAAGGAATCCTTAGATCTAGGTAAATTGCCCCCAACATTGAGACAAGCATCTATAACTCTATTGCCTAAAGACGGGAAGGATCCAACATTATGTAATTCATACAGGCCCATTAGTCTTCTTAATGTTGATGTTAAGATTTTAGCAAAAATTCTGGCCTCTCGATTAGAAGCAATACTTCCTAGTATTATCTCAGAGGAACAAACTGGATTCATTAAAGGACGTTATTCATTTTCTAACATTCGCACTCTGTTTAATATTATATATTCAAGACAAAGCAGTGACTCCCCAGAGGTAATCATCTCATTAGATGCCGAAAAAGCATTTGATAGGATAGAGTGGGTTTATCTTTTTAGAGTGCTGGAAGGGTTCGGTTTTGGGGAGGGATTAATATCTTGGATACGCTTACTATATGCCGACCCGCAAGCTTCAGTTTATACAAACAGTGTTAATTCTGAGTATTTCAACTTATTTCGGGGCACACGTCAGGGGTGCCCTCTGTCTCCTTTACTTTTTGCAATAGCTATTGAACCCCTCTCAATAATGCTCAGAACACTTCCTGTATTTCAAGGTATAATCCGTAAAGGAATTGAACACAAGTTAGCCCTATACGCTGATGACTTATTACTCTATATCACTGATCCAATTGCATCTATTCCTCACATAATTTGTTTATTAAATGATTTTGGTAAGTTTTCTGGATATAAATTGAACCTACAGAAGAGTGAATGTTTACCCATAAACCAATCTGGCCAAACAATAAAACAGAGTGACATTCCTTTCCATTTGGAGAGATCTAAATTCAAGTATCTTGGTGTTAATGTTACCCTTTCCTATTCTGCCTTAAAGTCAGCAAATTTTACACCTTTAATTTCATACATGAAATCAGCTTTTTCAAGATGGTCATCTCTCCCATTATCACCACTAGGCAGGATAAATGCTGTAAAAATGAATGTTCTTCCAAAATTTCTTTACCTCTTTCAAGCTATTCCTTTGTTTCTGCCAAAATCTTTCTTCAAGAATATAGATCAGTTAATTTCTTCTTTTATATGGGCAGGTAAATCCCCTAGAGGTTCCAGAGGTTCTCTTCAAAAGAGTCGGATAAGTGGAGGGCTCTCCTTGCCTAATTTTATGTATTATTACTGGGCGGCAAATATTCAGAAATTGGTGTTTTGGGTACAGGCCTCTTCTTTATCGTGGTGCAACTTAGAAGCAAAGTCCTGTTCTTCAACATCTCTCTCTGCTATGGTCTTCTCTTCTCTACCAATATCCCCTTCACATTATACAGATAATCTAATAGTGTGTGCTTCTCTCAAAATATTCTTTCAATTTCGGCGTCACTTTAAATTTACTTCTGCATCGACTATGGCCCCTATACATAATAATCACCTTTTTCTTCCCCCCTTCTCAGATTCTGTATTCTCTTTTTGGGAAAAGAAAGGTCTGAAATGCTTTGAAGATCTCTTTATTAACAATGTGTTTGCAAATTTCTCTGAATTATCATCATTATTTAATCTGCTTCCCTCGCACCTATTTCGTTATTTTCAAATTAGACATTGTGCTTCCTCTCTGTTCTCTGAGTTTCCCTCCCTGCCTACAAGGTCTCCATGGGAAGAGGTATTTAAACTGAATGCTCATATGAGTGGGATAATTTCTAAGATATACGCAAATATTTTGTCAAAGGATAACTCTCATAACATTAAAGCTATCAGAGCCTGGGAAGAGGAACTTGACTTAGAGTTTGAAGATGACTACTGGAGTGCAGTATTAGACAATGTGCGCACCTGCACCTCATGCGCTAGACTCAGTTTTATACAATTTAAAACGATTCACAGAGCTCATCTCTCAAAGGCCAAACTTTCTAAAATATATCCCAATGTCTCAGATATGTGTGATAAATGTAAACTTTCACCATGTAATCTTAGTCATATGTTTATATTTTGTCCCAAGTTGCAAAATTTTTGGATTACTTTCTTTAAAATTGTTTCTGATATTCTGGGGGTCAAGTTAGCTGTTTGCCCTTTAATTGCGATCTTTGGTGTTCCCTCTCAGTGTCAACCTTTAACCCGGAGACATGCTGACATTGTGGCCTTTGCATCTCTTCTCGCTAGGCGCAGAATACTGTTGTCTTGGACCTCCCCACAATCCCCTTCTATTTCATTGTGGCTCAAAGATTTAGTCTTCTTTTTAAAACTTGAGAAAATTAAATACAATATCAGAGGTAGGGGAGAACAGTTTTTTGAAAAATGGCAACAATTTATTGCATTCTTTAATCAATTAAAAACCTTAGATGTGGATTGAGCGAAGGTATATGTGTATGTATGTATATGGTTTGTTATTATAATTGTTTCTTTGTATTTGTATTTATTTTATTATTATTATTATTTTGTTTATTTTATTTGTTTATTTTCAGATGTTGATTGTTTTATTTGGGGATTGTTTTATGGGTTGTCATAAAATGTAAAATGCTATTTGCAAGAATAAAAATTCCATGACAAAAAAAAAAAAAAAAACATGTGTTGTGGAGTGGTTGGTGGTTCATTCCACTGTGGCGACCTCTGAGGTGGAGACTAAGCTAAAGGCAAGTGAAAATGAATGAAAGAAAATTCTCATATCATTGTAATGATTGGCTCTAGAAATGGTTTCCAAATTCTGCACACGTGTGTTGCATATCTGCTCCTTCTTGTTGTGAACTCCATGACCTGTGAAACGTTTTTCTTTTTTTCTCCCTCTCACTGTATTTAGGAAGATTTAGCCTAGGAGAACTGCAAAATAAGCATTTTCCAGGGAGGAGTAACTTTTTTTTCAGTTTCATTCCCTACAAAGTCTGAAATATGGCTGCAAAGCATGTGATTTAGTTTAAGTCTTTGTTGAGTGTGCGTGCTTGTGGATTTCAACCATATGTTTGATAATGCGGGTCGTATTTTGTTCTCCAGCATGGTTCTGAGTTATCGTTCATCATTTGTCATCCTTTTATGAAATTGCGTTCAATCTGCTTGCAGGGGTGACAAACTCAGTTCCTGGAGAGCCGCAGCCATGCACAATTTAGTTCCAACCCTGCTTCAACACACTTAAGCCACAGTCATACTAGAATTTGTGCTTGCCCAATTCAGTCGTATAGTGCAGGGAAAAGGGTCAGGATTAAACAAGATGACTAGACATAAAAAAAAAGTGAGGTTCATATTTTTAAGTTTTGTACACTGAGGTCATGTTTTGATTTTCAATTGGTCACACAGCCATGTGATCAGTGGCGGCTGGTCAATAGAGGGCGCTGGGGCGCCGCCCCCGTCAAGTTAGACTCCTTTAAAATGTCAATATTTATTATCACAAATATTAACAAAATAAACTGATTGAATTATAACATTCTAACATTTATTGTAGTCATACTAACATTTATTGAAAAAAAAATGTATGAACAATATTTTTTCATATGTGTGCGGGGCGCCGGACTAATGGGTGTCTATGTAGGTACACAAACTTTTGCAAAGCACGTGATATGAGGATAAGCTCTAATTGGCCGGTTTTAAATTGTCCTTAGGGCGCAGCGCTCTGCGCCCCGAACCCTCCCATTTTGTTGTTAGAACGAATCATATTTGTTTTTATATGATTGGCCTTATGTGATTGGACCATTCTCACTTAGACCGTTCATTCAGCAGCAGCTCATCAGTTAGCTGTGCTGACCTTTAATCATATAGTGAAAGCAAGTGCAAGATGAAGGAAAATTCTGTTGTATCTTTGCAAAGATATCCGTTCACAAGGCGTTTGGATGGAGAAAAAAAAAGAATCAAGGAGCTTAGACCAGATCGACCTTCCTTGCAAAACTAATGAAAACAAATTCACCAGTAGTCAAGTGATGGCAAGCGCGAGTACACTCGGGGCTTTTCCAGCCTTTTACTATTTCCGTGTTTGCTGTTTAAAACAGCATGACGCAAGAGAGAGGAATGCATTGGCCATGCTGTCAATAGAGAAGAGACTGGTGACTGAGATTACTGATTTTAACCAAAAGGTCATTGAGAATTAGTCATTTTTGTTTTTTGGTACATCACCTGAAAAATGGCTTTTAAAATGCGCCCCCCTCACATTTTTTAACACCAGCCGCCACTGCATGTGATGTACTTTTACAAGTCAGAGTTCATCAAGCTTGAACTTTTTAACGCAGCAAACTTGCAAAACTTGCATTTCCGGTCTGCCGCAGTTGCATGCGTTTGAATGAAAGTCTATGGGACGTAAAGTGTAGTGTGACAGCAGCTTTACCTGTAGGTTTAAAACAAGCCTGAAGGACTCAATTAGTTTGGCGTGTTTAATTAGGGTTGGAACTAAACTGTGAAGAGCTGCAGCCCTCCAGAAACTGAGTTTGTTACCTGTGGCTTACTGTGAGGAAGCCTTTCTGTTTCCATCAGCAGTTATTTAATTAAAAACTAAATACTTACATTTAAATACATTACATACTTTTGATATTTAACATACTTAATATTTATGTATTTGATATTTAAATTACTTAATGCATAATCTTTGATGTTTTATTTATGTAAATAAGTTGTAATAAAAGTGGTTTTAGTTTGTATTCATAGAACACATTAAATGCACCTGTTTTAATACTTTAATGCACATATTTTAAAATACTTAATTATTTTGAGTAAATATGTAAATAAATGTGGTCATACTAATTTTTGTTATATTTTAAATTATTAAAACTTGCAGATCAATAAAACCAAGTGGTTCGAAAAATAGTGGCAAAGTATAAAGATTTAAAATGACAGTTATTGTGTAATATTTTATAAATAATTATGTGATCCTTAAAAAGAGTTTTTACACACGTATGTCTTTAGATGATTCATGTTGTAAATAAACTATTGTTTCAGAAAAATCATGGTAAAAATGTGTGACAGGCAGCCGGGAGCCATATTTTGTTTTGCAAAAAAAAGGTAGATAAAAATAACATGAATAAGTGAATTAAAATAAAATAAAAACATCTTGGGCGGCACGGTGGCGCAGTGAGTAGCGCTGTTGCCACACAACAAAAGGTCGCTGATTCGAGCCTCGGCTGGGTCAGTTGGCATTTCTGTGTGGAGTTTGCATGTTCTCCTTGTGTTGACGTAGGTTTCCTCCGGGTGCTCCGGTTTTCCCCACAAGTCCAAAGACATGTGAATAGGTGAATTGGGTAAGCTAAATTGAATGAGAGTGTATGGATGTTTCCAAGTACTGGGTTGCAGCTGGAAGGGCAATCGCTGGGTAAAACATATGCTGGAAAGGTTGGCGGTTCATACCGCTGTGGTGACCCCTGATAAATAAAGGGACTAAACTGAAAAGAAAATGAATGAATGAATAAAAACATCTTCAGAATTTTATATTTGACGTGTCACATTTGATTGTGATGTCTCACATTTGATTAACATTTGATTTGTTTTTCATTTTTAAATGTTAATATTGTTTATTATTGTTACTAGTTAATTAAATAATAATAATAATAATAATAATTATTATTATTATTAAAATAACTTATCTATGTTGTTATTGAAGTTATAAAACCGATTTTTGTTCTTTATACAAGACGATAAATATAGTTTTTATATACTTTTAATATACCTTTTTTATAATCTCACAGGGAAAAATTGGAAATCTCCAATTTCCGAGAGTTTTAGGAAAAAGTTTTAGGTTTGTTGGATTGTGCAGTGGTTTGTGAGGCAACTTGCATTTTTGCTCAACAAAAAAAAAATACATTGCTCAGGGTACATTTTGTTACACGTTTCAGATGAATAATCCTCTAGAGGGCGGCGTCTACATTTTTATGAATATGAAATACTCAGAAACAAAGGTTATTATAAACATTTGTGTTAATAAACTGAAATGTTCTGTTATTTAAAAAAAAAAATTAAATCCTAATTATTGTTTATTATTGTAGTTAATTATTTTTATTATTATTGTTGTTGTTGTTATCACTATTATTATTATTACTTATCTATGTTATTATTTAAGTTACAAAACCGATTTTAATATAAGATGATAAATATATTTTTTATATATTTTAAATATACTTTTTAATAATTTCACAGGGAAAAATTGTAAATCTCCTTTATATTTCTTTTAAATATTGATATATATATATATATATATATATATATATATATATATATATATATATATATATATATATATATATATATATATATATATATCATCACCTTGGAATTATAAGGTTCTATCTGCGTTCTGAATGATTTTGAGAAATTGAGCTTGAAAGTTTTTGCATTCCATTGCAAACAGTGCCTGTCTAAAATTTGTTTTTTAAATAAAACGTCTTAAAATGTAAACAACTTCTAAAAAAACATCCCATAATGTAAATAAGTTGCCATTTAATAAGAATATGTCAATAACTCAATTTTGACAAAAATGTCAGATAGAATCTTATAATTCTAAGGTGACGAAATACAGTATAGAGACCTCATTCACTGCCATCTTTTGGGTTTTTTATGGTCTCCAGGTAAAAAAAAAAAAATCTGTATAGTAACATATCAAAAAGAGTTTTCGGTTTGTTCTGATGCTTACCTTTAAATACAAGCAATGCATTAGCAAAAATCCCTAATCATTGGTTAAATCCACTGGAATCTACTGAAGTGTTGCATGTAAGGTGAAGTTTAGCTCCACGTGCACTGCCTGGTATTGATAAAAGCTTTTATTTCTAGGAAAAAGCCTCAGGCAAAATTTAAAACATTACACAGAACTTCCAAAGCAATGTTTTCTATGAAATCTATTCCTCACAACACTTAACAGGTCACCAATTAATATATTTAGTGGCGTTTAAAACCTAATCCACATTGATTTGTTTTGTTTTGCTCCCTAAAAAGAGGGTGCTCAGACTTGGTGGAAAATTCCTGTTCTCCCAGCAAAGCCATTTGCATAATTATCAGTGTTGGGCATGTAGGTGGTAGCCAGACAGTTTTGTCCCATGATCGTGTATTAACATGACAGAGGAATGCTTTGACTGGGAGATGCTGTTTGTGCATTTACACACATGCTGAAGAGAACATGCACATACGGGCTGCATTCATGTAGGCAGTGGGTTGTCAACACGCAGTGATAAAGACGACCATTGAGGCCGATCTTGTGACAACAATCACAAGCCAGAGAAAGAATGTTAGATTTGCTGAAGAGGGAAGAGGCAAGGACTCGAGGTTATCGAGGCTATTATAAACATCTGTGTTTGCAATCTAAAATGTTCTGCTTTGAATTGCGCAATGGTTTTTGAGGCAACGTGTATTGTGCGCAACATAAAATACATTGCTCCGGGTACATTTTGTTGCACGTTTTAGAAGACAAATCCACTAGAAGGCGCTCGCTACATTTTTTAAGAATCTGAAATTCTAAGAAATCAAAGTTATTATAAACATCTGCGTTAGTAACCTGAAATGTTCTTCTTTGGATTGTGCAATGGTTTGGAAGGCAACGTGCAGTTTTGCGCAACGTAAAAGACGTCCATCTAGGTGTATTTTGTTGCACGTTTCTGATGACAAATCCACTAGAGGGCGATGTCTACATTTTGACAAATTTGAAACACTCCAAACTCAGAAATCAAGGTTATTAAAAACATCTGTAATGACCTAAAATGTTATACTTTAGATTGCGCAATGGTATGTGAGGCACGTAAAATACATTGCTCCGGGTACATTTTGTTGCACATTTCAGATGATGAATCCACAAGTCGGCACTGTCTACATTTTTACGACTGTCAAATATTCAGAACTCATAAATAAAAGTTATTATAAACATCTGTGTTAGTAACCTCAAATATTCTGCTTTGGATTACTAATGGTTTGTGAGGCATTGTGCATTTTTTTGCGTAACACAAAATAGGTCGCTCCGGGTATGTTTTGTTGCACGTTTCAGTTGATAAATCCACTAGAGGGCGCTCTCTACATTTCTATGAATTTGAAATACTCTGAACTCAGAAATCAAGGTTATTATAAACATCTGTGTTAATAACCTAAAATGTTCTGCTTTAGATTGTGCAATGATTTCTCAGGCGACATTCATTTTTGCGCAACGTAAAATACGTTGCTCCGGGTACATTTTGTTGCACGCTTAAGATGACAAATCCACTAGAGGGCGTTCTCTACATTTTTAAGAATCTGAAATATGTCACTTATGGTCAGCACAGGTCCTTTTCTTGCATGTACACAAGAAAAAACATCCTGAAATCATGCTGTATGGCTTCAGTAGTTCAATTTATATATTATGAAGCTACGAAAATACTTTTGTGCACACATAAAACCAAAATAACGATTTCAATCAATGGATGCTAACAGTGAGGAGAAGAAACTGTTGAATAAAGTCATTATATCTGTTTTATGTGTGCACTCAAGTATTCTCATCACATGATAATATTCATATTGAACCACTGAAGGCATATGATCTGTTTTGAGGATGTTTTTGGTTCCTTTTCTGGAGTCCTGACCTTTGCTGTGGGTCAGAAAATTCTCATATTTCACCTAAAATATCTTCATTTGTGTTCCAAAGATGAACGAAGGTCTCTCGGGTTTGGCATGACACAAGAGTGAGTAATTAGTGACAGAACTTTCATTTTTTCAAACTTTTTTTTCTGGCTGACACCTCTTCCAAGCATCTGGATCCATTCACACATACAGTACGTAATGTTGCGTTTCACAATCCAATCAGTTCCTAATGGATAAAATGTCCTGTTCCTTGAATATCTTAGCTGGATCAGAATTACATCAGTGAACTGCGACAATAACAGCTCTTGTTGAGCACATGCGGACAGACACAAGCTTCAGCTGACCTCATCTACTCGTCTTGTTTGGTCTGAATGGTGTGTCATGGGATTTGGTTAGTCAGACTGCAAACTAAAACATCTCCGCCTATCAACAAGAGGCATCCAGTTGCGACTGGGATGAGGAGAGTTTCACAAGAGGCATTATGTGGAAAACTTCATATCCAGTGTCAGATGAATTATGTTTATGTTTGACTTCCATAGAAACAGCTGATGGTGGAGACAGACATTCCTCAATCTGTTAATCCGTAAGATCAACACTGGCCCATGGATAATAATGACAGCATATTCCATGAATGGACGTCCAGCCCAGAGGGAATTCATCCATTCTGTTGGCTTATGCAAATCTATTTGTTATGTCAGAGTTGATGTGCTTTTGGAAGGAATAGTTTGATTAAAAACAAATTAAGGTCCATATGATGTTCATTTTTCCATAGAGCGAAAGGAAGCTCTTGTTCATAAAGTTAATGTATATCGTGTTGATGTGTGGAGCAAAAGCTATTGATAAATATTTTGTTGTTAATTTAATTTAATTTAGGGTGACACAGTGGCTCAGTGGTTAGCACTGTCGCCTCAAAGCAAAAATATCACTAGTTCGAGTCCCGGCTGGACCAGTTGGCATTTTTTAATGCACTTTGCATGTTCTCCCTGTGTCCTCCAGCTGCTCCGGTTTCCCCCACAGTCCAAAGACATAGACTATAGGTGAATTGGATGAACTAAATTGGTGTGTGTGTGTGTGTGTGAGAATGCGAGAGTGTGTGGGTGTTTCCCCATACTGGGTTGCAGCTGGAAGGGCATCTGTTGCATAAAACATATGTTGGATAAGTTGGTGGTTTATTCCGCTGTGGCGACCCTTTATAAATAAGACACTAAGCCAAAGGTAAATGAATGAATGAATGAATTAATTAAATTTAATTTACTGCACAATATATCGCTTTAGCATCGACATCACAAATCTGCAAGTCACATCGCAGAATCTCAAGCAGTTTCAAGTGAATTTAAACTATGAATTTTACTTTTATTTTGCATATTTTTGTATAATTTTGTATATTTTACGCAAATGCACTCACCTACAAATTCATCCCAATCCATGTAAAATTATGATTTCTTTCCGAATAGAGTTATCTTGTGAAATTATAGTCATATCGCATTATAAATTGCAGAAAAACTAAATATTACAATGTCGTTTTTTTACAATATCGTGCAGCCCTAATTTAATTATTAGATCGCGAAGTTTAAATAAAAATTATTAATAAAATAAATATGAATTTAAATAAAAAAGGTATGTCTCCTGGACAGTATAGCTAACTACAATAAATAAGTTTTAGGTGACATACTAAAATTACAAAAACTTTGTCGGTGCCAATAGCCTGGTGGTTAGCACATTGACACATAGCACCGAGGTGCATACCCGAGTTCGGTTCCCGGCTCAAGGTCCTTTGCCGATCATTCCCCTATCTCTGCTCCCCTCACTTTCCTGTCTATACATCTCCACTGTTCACTGTATAATCATATCAACAAGACAGGATGTGCGCAAAGCAACTTGGATTAAAAGATCTGTTCTGCTTTCTGTGATCATCTGCACCTCAAGAGTGAGTTTTACAAGTTTAAAATGTTTTTAAAACAATGCATATTTGTATTAAAGACAGTAAAATCACTGTAATTTATCACCACAGCTGCATGTCAGTACAATTATAAAAGAAGAAGCTTCAATCCCAGTTTTCAACGTTAAATCAGGTTTATTTTGTTCATTAACATAACGGATGTCCATACAGCAGTATATATTAACATGTATCCTGTCACATTTGCCGTGCAAAAACAGTGCAAAGCTAAACGTGTGTGTGTGTGTGTGTGCGTGCATGTGTGGGTGCGTGCATGCATGTGAACTTTATAGCAACCTTGTGTGTGACTCATTGTCGCAGAAAGGCTTGAGTTAACGCCACAACAAATACATCAAATGACCATTGGGAAAGTTCTTACTGTAGTAAGGGAGATCTGCTTCATTCTTGTCTGTCACAGTGCTGTTTATCTACATAAAGGCTACACGCATTAAGCCTGGTTTATACTCAACGCGTATAAACTTCGCTTGAGTGTGCGTGGCAAATGTGACGTCATCGCTGTGTTTGCGGAGGTTCACTCTGGGTGCGCGTGAGATCATTTCGGCTGGCGGAGCACATGGTTTTTTTGAGACTTGAGCGAAGAGTGCACACGGGACCGCGTTTGATTTGAGTTGAAATTGAAACACTACAGATACCTTTATGATCCGTGATCATAGAAATAACCAGATGATCAATAATTCTTGGCTAAAAATTGCAACAGCCGTGGGAAAGGAGGAAAGTTTTTGTTAAAAAGTTTGGAAAAACCTGAGGGATAAGTTTGTTAAAGCCAAAAGAGGCTATGGCAAAAGTGGAGACCTGGGTACACAATTACAGAATATGTTTTTCCACCAGTCACTGATTTATATATTACTATTTTGAATTTTTCAATTTAATAGTAGCAAAACTATAATTAAGGAACAAATTATTTCTTTGATAACTGGAAAGGAATATTTGAACCTATCAGTTTACAATATACTAATGCCTGTTTTTCTTGGCTTTGTTGGTGATAATGGTCAGGAATGTTAGACCGTTATTGCCTTTTTAGCATAAGTATAGGACAGAAACTGGCCAGACAGTAACGTGTGAATTGTGTAACTCATGTTCGGTTGTCATTAATATTTTAATAAACTTTATTGGGTAAAACTGTCCGAAATATGAACAAAAGCAAGTAATGCATCAAAGTTTGATTTAAAAAAATCTTGAATGGTTATAAAAATCCTTATAATCATTAAAATAATTTATGAAAATAATTAAAATAATTAGTTTAAAAATATTGAACAATATTAATGATGTAATGTCGTTCCAGAAACTTCCTACTTCTATAACAGTTAGTTTCTTTTGACCGCCTCCTGTCGTTTTAAAGAATATCACAACGGCGAACGCGTCAAGTATACTGTATGTATATAAATATATATATATATTTATATATATTTATATATATATATATATATATATATATATATATATATATATATATATATATATATATATATATATATATATATATATAAATTATATATTGATATATTTACATATATATATATATAAATATATTTATAATTTATTTATTTATATATAAATATATATATATATATATATATATATATATATATATATATATATATATATATATATATTATAGGTGGGCATAGATTAATTTTTTTAATCTAGATTAATCTAGATTAATTTCAAAATTAATCTAGATTAATCTAGATTAAAATGGCTCATTTTAATTCTGCCGAAGGCATTCAGAATATGTGTGCTACCCAAATAATAAGTCTTTGAAAACAGGTTTCTCAAGCCAGGTGACGCATTAGAGCAGGGGCTCATCTCCTGTTTCCAAAATGCATCACAAACTGCTTGAGAAACTGTTCTACTATGATAAATGGTGATGAAAATAAATGATGTTTAATAAGATGTACTTGTGTTTACTAACTGTTTATTCAATTAAACATGAATGTTGAACTGTAGGCCTACATAAGCTCCAAACAGCGATTTCATACTTGCTTTTGATGTACGTACAGAAAATGCTGCTTCGCAAAGGCAAGTTCACAGAGCCCAGATGGTGTCAAGCATTGAGTATGTTTACATGGGCAACAATACTTTAATACGATTTTAATATGATTAAAACAATACTCTGATTAAGAGTCTACCATGTAAACAGCGATTTTTGATTGCTTAATGCGACTAAAGTCATAACTATACTAAACAGAAATGGAATTGAGACGTGGAGTGTGCAGACATTAGTGGCAATACTGACAAACTATTGCTGTCATGTAGGACTTTTCGCCATATTTTCCGACAAGATCCACACAGGCGGCTGTCAGTAAAGGACCGCACACACACACAGACGCAAACACACACACACACATCGCGAAATGCGGAAGTTTTTTTTCTTCTCATTTGGCGTGCGTTATTAAATTCCACAACACTCTCACCTGTCCTTACTCATTTATTTGCGTCTAATACCCCAGTTTGTCACGAAGACATGAATTAAATGTTCGTGAGTTAAAGTGAAACTGCTCAACTGCAGTTAGAGTCAGGCATCCTGCTGATTTGATTCAGAAGGGCACTTCTTTCCCAGACGGCTCACCGGTCAGGTATACATCCACGCTAAACTATCAAGGTGAAAGTCATCATAGCTTGCGTAGAAAAGACCCAGCTCCCACTCAACTTTGAGAATAGATTAACGGCGATATTTTTTTTTATCGCGCGATAAGAGTCTCGCGTTAACGCAGCACGTTAACGCCGATAACGGCCCACCACTAATATATATATATATATATATATATATATATATATATATATATATATATATTTATTTATTTATTTATATATATATTTACATATATTGATATATATATATATATACAGTAAAAGCCGTTTCGTGAGGTGCGTGCACTGTCAGCAGAGGTCCGCGATGCTGCGTCAGGCAAAAGTATAAATCCAGCTTTTAGAGAAATACTGAGAGATCAGAACAGTGGGCTCATTTGCATTAAAGGCAGAGCCAACAAAAACAGCTACAATGTCCAAACAGCTCAAATTTCCCAGATTCTAAAAGATATAATAAATAATTTGATGGGTATTTTGAGCTGAAACTTTACAGACACATTCTGAACACACAAAAGAATTAAACTAAATCTTAAAAGGAGTAAAATAGGTGTCCTTTAAATTTGTAAAAACAATTAATTAACTTAATCAATTTGTGTTGCGACAACATGACGAAATTGTGCAGTTTTTACAGTGCAGTTCCAACAGGTTTACTTACTTTTTGAAGTAAAGTATTGCTTTTACAGTGTAATAATCATTGTTTTATTTGCATCAATTTGTTTAACAGTGTACTGAGTGATATAATCTTTAATAACTAGTATAAATAGTAAGGGAGTATGAACAGTAAGGAAGACTGGTCAAGCATTTCCATCTGCTTTGTTTAGGCCAGCGTTGTGTGGCTGTGCAGAAAGGCGTGCTCATTTTCATACAGCTCCACATCTAACAGTCAACTCTCTGACCCTCACAAAGCACATTCTGTTCTAGTTTACAGGAGCGGCCCTTACACACAACAAACCACAGACCCCTATAGAGAGGCAGGTACTTACAGCTAAACAGCTCAGCTTCTGCTTCTGAGAGGATGGTTATTGGTTAACACGAGTGTGCAAAAATGTTGGATGCAAAATAGTATCATGCAATTTCCCAAATGTGCCAAGTTATGTTCCCTGCTATTGGCTGTTGAAACGTTGAAACAGGAAGCTCATATTGGGGTCTGAGGTTTATTTCAGTGTTGATTGACCAATGTATTTTTAGTGTGTGCTAATTCCCGCATACTGTATATACAGTTGAAGTCACAATTATTAGCCCTCCTGTATATTTTTCCCCCAGTTTCTGCTTGAAATAATACTTTTTTCAACACATTTTTAAACATAATAGTTCTGATAACTCATTTCTAATGACTCATTTCTTTTATCTTTGTCATGATGACAGTACATAATATTTTACTAGATTTTTTTTTTTAAATACTAGTATACAGCCTAAAAGGGTTAGGTTAATTAGGGAAGTTAGGGGAATTAGGCAAGTCATATAACAGTGGTTTGTTCTGTAGACAATCAAAGAAAAAAATTGCTTAAAGAGGCTAATAATATTGACCTTAAAATGTTTTTGTTTTTTTTATTAATCGTCTGTAGTTTTAATACATCAGCACATACAAATACAGCTACAGTTGGAAATAGTGGGAAATATACAAACAAGTAAACAGGATAATACAGTCAAGCTAAATATGCATCATAGAATACAAATGCAGGAGAAATTATTAATGTAATGCCAAAAAGGTGTCCAAAGCTGCCAAAACTCATCAGACTTTTGATGTATGTTATAGGTGAGTTTCTCGAGTGGAAATAGCGTACATATTTGAGACAATCACATCTTAAAGGAGTGTACCTAAGGAGATGACCACAATAACCTCATAGCCGGCAGCTAGCTCTCTGCAACTCTCACATGGTCGCCCACTGAAGCTAAGCAGGGCTGCGCTCGGTCAGTACCTGGATGGGAGACCACATGGGAAAGCTAGGTTGCACGCAGGGGGCACTCAACCTGTGGTCTGTGTGGGTCCTAATGCCCCAGTATAGAGAAGGGGACTCTATACTGCTCGGTGAGCGCTGTCCTTCGGATGAGACGTTAAAGCCTGACTCTGCGGTCGTTAAAAATCCCAGGATGTCCTTCGAAAAAGAGTAGGTTAAAGCCCGGCATCCTGGCCAAATTTGCCCACTGACCTCTGTCCATCATGGCCTCCTAACCATCCCCATATCATAATTGGCTTTAATTGGCATAATTGCCATCGCATCATCCAGGTGGGTTCCCTCCTATGTGTAAAGCGCTTTGAGTGTCTAGAAAAGCGCTATATAAATGTAAGGAATTATTATTATTATAAATAAAAGTATACATTTCTTTGCCAGATTATCCAAGATTAAAGACAAATGCTTGGTGTGGGAGTCCAACACATTCTCTACTCCACCATATAACAAATAAAATTCCAGAGAAAAACTCAATTTTACCTTGTAGAAAATTATGTATTTTCTTCCAAAAAAGAGATGATTTTATCACAATACCAGAAACAGTGAAGGAATGACCCTTTGCAACCTTAAAATGCTTTATTCTAGTCAAAATAAAACAAACAAGACTTTCTCCAAAAGAAAAAAATATTATAGGAAATACTGTGAAAAATTTCCCTGCTCTGTTAAATATCATTTGGGAAATATTTAAAAAAAAAAAAAAAAATCACAGGACAGCGAATATTTTTGACTTTAAGTCAGGGCTTAATTTGTGCCGGAACACGCCGGATCCGGCACCTCTGAAACCTGATCCGGCACCTCATTTTACTGATCCCCCTCCTAAACAGCCCTTCTCCCCCGTCCACTGTTCACTTTTGCTTTCTTCCACAACTCCTCAACCCTCTTCGCTGTTGTCCGAGACACACCTGCCTAGTAATGGGCGATATAAACGATATGCGATATAAACGATACAAAATTGGCCTACGATAGAGATTCTAATTCTATTGCACTATCGCGATAATGCATGTTTGATGACGCAATCTACCCGCGAAATTAAGTGCAACGAGCTGCAGCCGGCTGCAACGCATCATCTTGAATAAACATGGACAGGGCTCGACAGTGCGACCATTTCGCTCGCATATTTTCTTTTTTAATAAGCTCGATTGATAACTTAATTCACTCGGCCACGGTAAAACAACATGCTCTTCACACTAACGTATGGTGTATTACGTTGGAAATCTATTGTGACTGTAACACATGCTAACGCTCTCAACAACAGCACTAAGCAACGCATGGCACCGAATGGCGACGTGTCGCACAACTTGCGAGCCTCATGCATGGCATATCGTGGCTTGTCACACAGATTCCCACACAGCGCTTCCCACACAGATTTTACCTGGCGGCCGATATATTATTGGGGCGGCCCGGTTCTGTGTTCGCGAGAAACTGAGAACACTCTGCCACAGACAGAGACGCGCTGGATACAGAACTGTTGTCCAGCCTTTATAGCAGCTTTGAGAAGAGCGCGAAGACTAAATAGACTGATCCAGCTCATTATTTGGGGTGACAATACATTCTCTTTTTCCTGGAATCTGCTTTCGCTTTCGATATTAATTGTATTCATTTTTGCATTACTTTATAAGCAAACTTTGTCTGGTGCGTCTCAATCTCTCAACAGCACCAACAGCAGACAGACAGAGAGAGAGTGAGGGAGAGAGAGAGAAAGAGCAGATCAAGACACCAGTTGTAATTTCATTAGGAGAACAAAATGTTTAAAATCAAATGCGTTACCTAGGCTGCAGGTTAGAAATTTGTTTTTATTTAAAGTATCTGCAATACACAATTTTATTTGACTTTTTAATACTGGAAGTAATTTCAGTACAGTGTAAGTTCCTTAATTAAACACCAGTTTTTTTGTTCTCTGCAACTTGGCATTTAGGAACCAAGGACTTAAAAGAAAAGTCTTTCTTTCTAAAAGGCACTACATTTAGTTTATTTATCTGCAACATTGTGTTGTTTAATTACAGTTTTGCTTTTGCACAATAAATGTTCTCAAAAGACATGCAACGTTTCTTTATTTCTTAAAAAAAATAGCAGTTTGGCTTTCCTAAGGGTCTATGTAACCTGTTCTGAAATGGTTCTATTATAATTTATATATCGCAATATATATCGTTATCGCAAGAGGCTGCAATGTATATCGCAATATGGATTTTAGGCCATATCGCCCATCCCTACACCTGCCCCACTCCATCCTCTGGTAACATCCCGGATCCATGACCCCGATCTGTTCCGGGACCTCACAATTCACAAATTAAGCACTGCTTCAAGTGTAAAAAAAAAAGGAATACTGTATTTTTGATTACAATTTTTGATTTAGACATGGATTTTAAACTGCTTATCCCCATTGTCAATGTCTAGTCAATGTCTAGTTTCAGCATATGGAATATAAAATCATGTTTAGGCTGCGCAATATTGAAACAATTGCGATATTTTCAGTGGTTTATCTGCAATTTATATATTGCAATATCAATACAATTTCACCAAATTGTTTGAATAGCACTTTATGGAAAGGAACTGTACATTTAGACTGATTGGGGTGATGTTTTACATGAGTAAATTATGTATAAATAATAATAAACTAATTAAGTAAAATAAGTAAAAATATAATAGAGCAAAGAAAACAGCTTTATGGTTTTCCACAGAGTCAAACAGTATTCAGGTACAGAAATCATTCATTTATTCATTTTCCTTCGGCTTAGTTCCTTTATTCATCAGGGGTTGCCACAGTGGAATGATCCGCCAACTTATCCAGCATATGTTTTACACGGCGAATGCCGTTCCAGCTGCAACCCAACACTGTGGGAAACATCCATACGCTCTCACATTCACACTCATACACTACGGCCAATTTAGTTTATTCAATTCACCTAAAGGGCATGTGTTCGGACTGTGGGAGAAACCGAAGCACCCGGAGGAAACCCACGCCAACACAGGGAAAACATGCAAACTCCACACAGAAATACTGTGAGGTGACAGTGCTAACCACTGAGCCACCGTGTCACCAGGTACAGAAATCAAATAATCAAATGAAATGTAAAATAACACTGTATAAACTTAATTGTATTAATAATTCAGTAAAAAATTCTCTTATTAATGTTACAGAGGTACTTTTTTGTACCCGGATGCTTTAAACTCTCTTAAAATGCCTCTTTAAACTCTGTCATTCATCATTAACGCTCTTTAAAATCTGTCACTGGATTGCATTCTGTTGTTTTTTGGAAATGAAAGGTCAAGGCAAGTGTGTTTCTCTCTAGTTACATATGCAAATGTATGTGACTTTGGATATTTCATGGATAGAGACATTTCATGCTCGCATACACTACTGCTGGTGTAAAGTTTGATGGCGAATTTTTTATGCAGTCTTGCTAAAATACAAATATTATTTTTCTTTTAAAAAATCTGATTCTAAACCTGTGAATAGTACTGCATAATATAGATGTTTGATATTGACAAAAACAGTGGGTCTGATTATTTAAAGAGCCCCTATTTTGCATTAAAAAAGCTCATATTTTGGTTTTAGGGGTCTCCAACAACAGGCTGATATGCAAAAAACACTTTCATTGTCTTTTAATATGCATTTATTTTTATCTAATCATCCCAGCGACTTCCATATGATTTTTTCAGCAAGTCCCCAAACCCCTCCTAAGCGCGAAGCTAATCTGTGCTGATTGGTCTGATGACCCAGTCTGTTGCGATTGGTCGACTGCGTTCAGCACAAGACAGACAGAAATGCCCACCATGGCTACAATATGAAATAGCAGAAAGCTTGTGAGAGCCCAATGCAGGAATGCAATAAAGCAATGCAGTTAAACACCAGCATATACTCTACTCTTGACCCTAACCCCAAGTAACAACAACGACACGCATTCAGTATTAATCCACACTGTGGCAAAAGTTGAACTATTTTGAAAATTGACCGCACCGCGTGTGTGAGGAATAGCTGATGGTGGATCAGAAACGCAATTAAATCAGTAAAGGAAAAAGCACGCATCGCGTTTTAACGTGGTTTTGGACGCGATATGTAAACAGCCCCATACAGATTTAACCTGAGAGATTCAGTACAAGCACTGATCTATAATAGATACATGATTACAAGCCGCGCGGGGCCATTACAACTTATAACACACAATTAAACACATATTTTGCAAACTACACAAAACGAGGCAACAATTTTAATGACACTTACATGTTATGGTCTGGAGGAAGAAGAAACTGGTAAATATGAACTGTAAAAGTCCCTGTCAAAGTCTGATAAAGTCCCATAGTCTTTGCTGCTCCTTCAATAGCAAACGGCCGCTGAATCCCGTGCTGCAGAGTAGGTTATTGTATCAATCATCAGAAAAATGACAGGAACAAACACAGCACTAGGTTAACTACACTGTGGTATTGTTGTGAAAATGAACTTTAACCTTTTATTCCCCTCAGCCGAATCTCCATCTGTCAGTGATCGTCATCTTCGCGTCATGATCAGTCCCGTGATCCTCCGTGCCTCCGCTAGTGTGTGGAGGGAAAGCGCGTTCACATTTTACCGGAACTGGAACTCCATATTTGGAGATGTACCATATCGACGTTGATGCGATCAAACAAAAGATCCAAACCCAACTCGATTCGTTTATTCGACTCTGAGGCAACCATTTCGCTAAAGAATCAATAGTTTTAAACATGCTGCACTTTTAGATTTAAACCTCAGCTGGATGTTTTCATTCACTTAGAGCTGTGTTACACACTGCATGAAAGGTCATTTTCAAAAACCCATAATAGGGGCTCTTTAAATTTGCATAGAAACCATTTATGAGATTGAATGTTAGCAGAATACATTGAAATTTATCTATTAACTATACTGTATGTCTCATATGATGGTTTAAAGTGGATCTATTAAATCAATACTTAACTTATTTAGAGTTTACTTAAAGCTGCGCACATTGTCCTGACAAGTTTGTTTTTGTTCACGTTTCAAACAATATCCAGCTGTTTTAGTTTTGCACTTTATTATAGGTTGTTTAGGTCTGTCATGGATTAACAAATTTGACAATAAATGCACCTGTAAAGGTGCTTTTCTGCTGTGTGGTACAGCTTGATTCACTACGACTCACTTTTGGGGGCTTTTCCCCTGAGTTTTGTACCTAGTATCTGGTACTTTTTTTTTTTTTTTTAGTACCACCTCAAGTGAGGTTCCAAGTGATCCGCATAGTTACTAAAATGTAAAAACGTCACTACCAGCATGATTAGATTTGCAACACGAGACACCAAATCTCCTATATTTAAATATTCAGCAGCAGTAAACCGTTTTTATGTGTTACGTTTGTATGTGTTGACAAGGAAAATACACCTGAAATGGAAGCATTAGGGTCAGTAGAAGAGGTCCAGATGTTCCAATTGATAATATGAGATGACATACAGAATAAATTTTTTTTTGAGAAAGTCACAGCAGTAGAGGCAGCCCACTTTTTTGTACTAAAGCATTAATAAATTGCAGAGGCAATCACTGTCTTAAGGAGCGATTTACTCAATCATTCTTTCAAAGATTCATTCAAATCAGCTGATTCGTTCACAAACAAAGCGAGTGAATGGAAGCAATTGAATTCATTCAAAAATAAATTCATTCAGGAGCAGAACACTGCATTGTTGCTGTTCTGCTTTAGCTTTTTTGACATTTTCTGTTAATGTAAAAAATTGAAAATATTACGTCTTAAAGCTCAAAAATGTTGCGCCTTATTGTGCTGAGTGTATGATAGGGCCCCGCACCTGATTCACATGAACTGGACTTGTCAAATTCAATCCCATTAATGAAATTGAGTTTCAATAGCTATGTTTCTACCCAAAGATGCAAATTTATGCGCAAAACAGGAATATCACATAAAAGATGTGCAAATAAAGCTGCGTTTCCATCCAATGAGTCAAAAAGAACAAAGTCTGTCACTTCCTGATGAACTGATGCCAAATAACATAAATAAAAGCAGAATTTTCTGCAGTAGGAGAATCTGTGTCAATCTTTTCTTTAATTAAAAATGACTTGCACCTCAGAAGACAAATGCTGACATGCAATGGATACGTGGTGGCATTTGAAGATGTGAGACGTGGAGCACAGATGCTCTTGATCCAGGAGGTAATTAATAATATATTAACACTAATACTGAGATGGTTACAGCGTTTTAGAATGACCAAAACAACTTTTCAAATGTCAGTTATGCGCATATGTTTTTATGCGCAATTTCGAAGCTTATGCGCATGTTGGCATTTCCCTCAATCATTTATGCGCATGTCAAAAATGCACATAAAAATATGTTTATGAAAACATAGCTATTGACACGAAAACTATATTCTAATAGGGTTCATCACACAGTCATTGCTTTTGTACTCTAAAGAGGTGTTTTTGTTTTATGAAAAGTGAGTAACATACTTGCTAATATACAGTTGAAGTCAGAATTATTAGCCCCCCTGTTTGTTTATTTTTTTGCTGTTTAACGGAGAGAAGATTTTTAATAACTCATTTCTAATAACTGATTTCTTTTATCTTTGTCTTGATGACAGTAAATAATATTTTACTAGATATTTTTTAACACACTTCTACACGGCTTAAAGTGACATTTAAAGGCTTACCTAATTAGGTTAACTAGGCAGGTTAGGTAATTAGGCAAGTTATTGTATAATGATGGTTTGTTCTGTAGACTATCTGAAAATATATAGCTTAAAGGGGCTAATAATATTGACCTTAAAATGGCTTTTAAAAAATTAAAAACTGCTTTTAGTCTAGCTGAAATAAAACCAATAAGACTTTCTCCAGAAGAAAAAATATTATCAGACATACTGTAAAAAATTCCTTGCTCTGTTAAACATCATTTGGGAAATATTAAAAAAGAAAAAAAAAATCAAAGGGGGGCTAATAATTCTGACTTCAACTGTGTGCTTGCACATTGCTAAAATAATTAAAATAATAAACAATTGTCTATAATTAATACACACCCCTAGTACTGCACATTGCTTACAAATTAACAACAGTATTGACCTTCTAGATGTGTCACGTTTGGAGGTTTGTGCGCACTTCTGACTGTCTGTTTGGTCACATGGTTTTGTTTTGTTTTGGTGTTCCACGTGTGTCTGTTATGTCACTGTTGTGTCACGTGCTATCCCGATTAGCCTGCCAGCTGCGACTCATCATCTAGGCTATATCTGGGGAGCGCGTCTCTTGTATCGTGTCAGTTCGTTGTTGTTTTGATGCGCTCTCTGTTTGTGTTCAGGATCGGCGTGGATTCTGTCTGAGACTCTGGTCTGTTTCCCCTCTCCTGCCTGCTCCCTGTTCCCCGTTGCAGCGGGCTACATATACCTTTTGTTTGTTTAATATTGTTTTGAAGTTGTTCCTTGCCATTATTGACTCGGTCAATAAAGTATCTTTTACTTGCACCTTGGATCCTTTTTGTTAATAATACAACGTCACAGAACGAACTGACCATACACATGGATCCAGCGAGTATTGCTCAGTTTACAGAGTTTGTAAACCTCACAAACAACAGGATAGACAGGCAGGAACAATTACTGGCAAACACAAATCAAGCCATTCAGACCTTGGCAGGTCAGATGGCTGCACTCACCACTCAGGTTCATCAGCTAGCTGGCGGTGCGGTCTCACAGGAAGCTGCATCATCTCCAGAACCGACGCCAGCACCAGAAGTGGTGAACCGATCACCTGAGCCTCGCCTTCCTCACCCGTCTTGCTACTCTGGAGAACCTCAGCTATGTCGCTCTTTCTTGGCCAAGTGTTCACTTTACATGACCCTCCAACCATCCTTGTTCACCACGGAGCAATCCAAAGTCGCCTTTGTGATTACGCTCCTTTCCGGAAGAGCGGCATTATGGGGAACCTCTGTGTGGGAACAGAAGCTCCCCTGCTGTTCCTCATTCGACCTGTTCTCGGAGGAGATAAAGAAGGTTTTTGATCGTGCAGCCTCCGGGAGAGAGGCCGCACGAGTTCTCGCGGAGCTTCGCCAGGGAATTCGCAGTGTGGCGGATTACTCCATAGAGTTCCGTACCTTAGCCGCGGAATGCGGTTGGAATAAGGAGGCGCAATGGGACATGTTCCTTCATGGCTTATCGGAGCGTCTTCAGGATGAGATCTACACTCTGGATCTGCCGAAGACTCTGGATGGTCTTATAGACCTGGCGATCCGGGTGGATACTCGACTGCTGCGTAGAGAGACGCGCATCCGACAGAGTGCACCCTCTGAACGGGTCCCCGAGTTTCCTGCTCTCTCGATGGTTCCGGAGGGTGGGACCACGGATTCGGAGCCCATGCAGTTGGGCAGGTCCCGTCTCTCGGTTCTGGAGAGACGCCGACGAAGGAGTGAGGGACTTTGCCTATACTGCGGAGGAACGGGACATCGAGTCTCCTCATGTCCCGTAAAAGATCACACCCATCAGTAGGTAAGAGGTTACTGATGGGTGAGATTAACTTAAATAAATCCTCCGTTACTACTACACTACTTCCGGCTACCTTGTGTTGGGATTCAGAAACGCAGAGCGTTAATGCCCTGGTTGATTCAGGAGCCGAGGGAAATTTCATTGACGCCAGCCTTGCCTTCAATTTAAAGCTTCCTGTTATTTCCCTTTCCCAACCCATCGCTGTACGCGCCCTCAGTGGGCTTTCACTTCCTAATATCACTCACTCCACTAAACCCTTAAGACTTATCACTTCGGGAAACCATGTTGAGCACATATCATTTTTTTTAACAGACTGCAATAAGACTCCAGTGGTCTTGGGTCATCCCTGGTTGATTCTCCACAAACCCCATATTAATTGGGGCCACAATACTGTCTTTTCGTGGAGTGAGAACTGTCATGCATCTTGTCTTTCGTCTGCTCGTTCTGCTGTGTCTTGTTCTGTGTTTCAGGAGGAGCGCGTGGACCTGTCAAACGTGCCTAGTGAGTACCTCGACCTGAAGAGAGTGTTCAGTAAGTCTCGAGCTGCTTCTCTTCCTCCTCATCGTCCCTATGACTGTGCTATAGACTTACTGCCAGGTACGTCTCCGCCTAAAGGCAAGTTATACTCTCTTTCCATTCCCGAGAGGGAGGCCATGGAGAAATATATTTCTGATTCTCTAGCGGCCAAGATCATTCGTCCCTCTTCTTCACCGGCGGGGGCGGGATTTTTTTTCGTGAAAAAGAAAGATGGGTCACTCCGACCATGCATAGATTATCGAGGGCTGAATAACATCACGGTAAAGAATACCTATCCTTTGCCGCTGATGTCTTCAGCGTTCGAGCGTCTGCAGGGGGCATCTGTTTTCACGAAATTAGATCTCCGCAACGCTTATCATTTGGTTCGTATCAAGGAGGGACATGAGTGGAAATCGGCTTTTAATACCCCCAGGGGGCATTTTGAATATTGTGTTCTTCCCTTTGGGCTTTCCAACGCCCCCGCAGTTTTCCAAGCACTCGTCAATGACGTGTTGCGAGATATGATAGATCAGTTCATTTATGTCTACCTGGATGACATATTGATATTTTCTCATTCTCTCCAGGAACATGTGCAACACAACAGACGAGTGCTTCAGCGGCTGCTAGAGAATGGGCTTTATGTCAAGGCGGAGAAATGCGTGTTTCATGCACAGTCTGTTCCTTTTCTAGGACACATCGTGTCAGTCGAGGGAGTGCGCATGGATACAGAGAAGGTTCAGGTTGTGGTAAATTGGCCAACCCCAGATTCGCGCAAGGCCCTGCAGAGATTTCTGGGTTTCGCCAATTTTTACCGGCGCTTTATTCGCAACTTCAGCCAGCTCGCAGCTCCTCTGACGTCCTTAACCTCTTCCAGGACTGCCTTCAGGTGGTCGAGTGCAGCACAGGCTGCATTCACAAAATTAAAGGGCTGCTTCGTTTCAGCTCCTATTCTGGTGGCGCCTGATCCGTTTCGGCAGTTTGTGGTGGAGGTTGACGCGTCAGAGGTGGGGGTCGGAGCTATCCTGTCCCAGCGCGCGTCCTCGGACGACAAGATGCATCCTTGCGCGTTTTTTTCACACCGATTATCTCCCGCAGAACGTAATTACGACATTGGTAATAGGGAGTTGTTGGCTGTCAAACTCGCTTTGGAGGAGTGGCGTCATTGGTTGGAGGGTTCGGGGGTTCCCTTTATCGTTTGGACCGATCACAAGAACTTGGAATACATCAAGTCCGCCAAACGACTAAGCTCTAGGCAGGCTCGGTGGGCATTATTTTTCGGACGTTTCGATTTCACCATTTCCTATCGACCGGGTTCCAAGAACATCAAACCCGATGCGTTATCCCGTCTTTTTGAAGTTTCCGACCGCACTTCGTCTCACGAGCCCATCGTTCCTCAGAAGATTTTTATTTCTGCGGTAACATGGGAGATTGAGAGTAGGGTTCGCCTCGCCCTGGAAGGGGTAACGCCCCCGCCCGGATGCCCACCGAGTCGGTTGTTCGTGCCAGAGGAGATTCGGTCTGACGTCATTCGATGGGGACACTCTTCCAAAGTGGCTTGTCATCCGGGGGTGAGTCGTACCTTATTTTTGGTTAAACAGCGATTTTGGTGGCCAGCTATGGCTCGGGACATACGTGAGTTTGTTTTGGCCTGTTCCGTTTGTGCTGTTTCTAAGACTTCCAATCGCCCGCCCGCTGGGCTCCTTCAACCTCTGTCAGTGCCTTCGAGACCCTGGTCGCACATTTCGCTAGATTTTGTCACAGGTCTCCCGCCATCTGCTGGCAACACGGTCATTTTGACTGTTGTGGACCGGTTTTCGAAGGCTACTCATTTTATTCCTCTGCCCAAATTACCTTCAGCCAGAGAGACAGCGGATGCTGTCATTAATCACGTCTTTCGCATTCATGGCCTCCCGATGGACGTGGTATCTGACAGGGGGCCTCAGTTCGTCTCTAAATTTTGGAGAGAATTCTGTCGTTTATTGGGGGCGACTGTAAGCCTTTCTTCTGGTTTCCATCCTCAGAGTAACGGACAAACTGAAAGGGCCAACCAGGACCTCGAACGTATGTTGCGATGTTTGGTTTCTCAGAATCCCTCCTCCTGGAGTCAACAGCTTCCATGGGTGGAGTACGCACACAATTCATTGCCGGTGTCTGCCACGGGCCTATCTCCGTTTGAGTGTAGTTTAGGGTTTCAGCCACCTGCTTTTCCCAGTCTGGAAACCGAAGTCGCGGTTCCCTCCGCACACGCATTTGTCCAGAGGTGTCGACGCACTTGGAACAGGGCCAGACAGACCCTCCTCCAGGTGGGCGCGCGCACCAAGGCTAAAGCCGATCGCCACCGGTCTAAGCCTCCCGTTTACGTTGTCGGTCAAAAAGTGTGGCTTTCATCTAAGAACATTCCTTTACGTTCCGTATGTAATAAACTCGCACCCAAATTTATTGGCCCGTTCACTGTCACCAAGATCATTAGTCCGGTGGCAGTCCGCCTCAAATTTCCTCCAGCGTACAGGAGAATTCATCCCGTGTTTCATGTTTCCAAATTAAAGCCCGTTTTTCATGCGGCCATTAATCCGCCCACTCCGGTCCCCCCCCCGCCGCGTCTCATAGATGGGGAGACTGTCTATTCGGTTAAGCGCATTCTGGACTCAAGACGGAGGGGACGAGGTTTTCAGTACTTGGTGGACTGGGAGGGTTACGGTCCTGAGGAGAGAAGTTGGGTTCCTGCAAAGGACATATTGGATCACTCTCTCATTGATGATTACAATCAACAGGTAAGATCTTCTGGGAGCACCAGGAGGTGCTCCTAGGAGAGGAGGTACTGTCACGTTTGGAGGTTTGTGCGCACTTCTGACTGTCTGTTTGGTCACATGGTTTTGTTTTGTTTTGGTGTTCCACGTGTGTCTGTTATGTCACTGTTGTGTCACGTGCTATCCCGATTAGCCTGCCAGCTGCGACTCATCATCTAGGCTATATCTGGGGAGCGCGTCTCTTGTATCGTGTCAGTTCGTTGTTGTTTTGATGCGCTCTCTGTTTGTGTTCAGGATCGGCGTGGATTCTGTCTGAGACTCTGGTCTGTTTCCCCTCTCCTGCCTGCTCCCTGTTCCCCGTTGCAGCGGGCTACATATACCTTTTGTTTGTTTAATATTGTTTTGAAGTTGTTCCTTGCCATTATTGACTCGGTCAATAAAGTATCTTTTACTTGCACCTTGGATCCTTTTTGTTAATAATACAACGTCACAAGATGCCTATGGGAGAAATGACTAGGAATAATGAACGGCAGAAAACGGATATATAATATATAGAAGACTATATATAAAAAGGAGAATAATAATAAGAAAATTAGCAGTTTGCAACATTGAGCAGCAAAACGAGCTGTTTTTAACATCTAAAAACCAATGGAGATGAATGAGACTGGAAATCTCCAGCCAAAATGATTCCAATGGCTGCACCCGCTAGTACATCAAAAATAAGGTTAATATACAGTTCTTTCAGGACATAACCAAGTAACATTTTTACTTTATTTGAGCCTAATAAACTCATAGTAGTTCAAATGTTTCATATGTTTCAGGAAATTTTTAGGTTCTTTGTTTAGTTGTCAATGTAAATTCTAGATCTTGAAGCAAAACCACTTATTCACAGCTTTCAGCAGTAATCCAGCTTCCTTTCACTGCATGTGGGTCAAGTAATCATTGTGTGTGTGTGTCTGTCTCTGCAGTGTTTCCTGCGTGGCGGGGGGCTGGAGAGGGTCATGGTTGGGGCTGGGCTCAGTGTGTGAGGTGGGAGGCTGGAGAAGGAGGCCCGTCCCGGGGTCTGGAGTGTCCGCTTTGGTGCGTCCTTTGTCGAGGAGGAAGAGACAGACTTAAGCAGGCCTGCCAGATTGGGAGGGGAGCCCTTCGCCTGCCCACAGACATGCTGAGCCTCAGACTACCACAGCTATTCGACATCCACCAGGTGCCAAAGGTGAGAACGGGACGGCCTTTTATTTTGTAATAATGTCACACATTTCAGATGACATGCAATTCTGCTACATCAGTCATAATATCCTGAAAAAAAATTATCAATCATGACATTAGTCTAATAAAAACAGCTGTGACTAGAAAGATAAAAGTTGTTAATAGTGATAAGATACTAATAAATAGGTGGCACGGTGGCTCAGGGGTTAGCACTGTCGCCTCACAGCAAGAAGGTCACTGGTTCAAGTCCTGGCTGGGCCAGTTGGCATTTTAGTAAGGAGTTTGGATGTTCTCCCCATGTTGGTGTGGGTTTCCTCCTGGTGCTCCGGTTTCCCCCACAGTCCAAAGACATGCGCTATAGGTGAATTGGGACTAAGCCGAAGGAAAATGAACGAATAAATGAAATTAAGTTGAACGTTATTAATTTAATTTGTTTGTTTAAATTCAGCCCATATTAATTGTTAGCTCACTGCTTTTAATATTTAACTGAAGAAGAACTGAAATAGAAGAACATTCTTTAGGTGCAAAACATCTGAATTAAGCAGGTTCAGTAAGTTTGATTCGGTTCAGTGATTCTTTTGAATCTGATTCATTCACTGATTTGAATCAGTGTCCATTTCTGCGGATGACATAATGTTGAAGACAACCTTATTCGCAAAAGTTTTATTTTTATTCAAATATTTCCCAAATTATTTTTAACAGATTCAGGAATTTTTCACAGTATTTCCTGTAATATTTTTTCTTCTGGAGAAAGTCTGTTTTATTTCGGCTAGAATAAAAGCAGTTAATTTTTATTTTTATTTTAGTAATGCATTAATAGATGCTGAAGTGAGCTTTAAGTAAGATTAATAAATGCTTTGGATGTGTGTATATTTCCTATTTATTAAATAATTAAAGCTTTTATTTTTAAGAAAAGGTGTTCGTAGATATTGAACATGCAGAATGCATTTATAAAGCCTGTACTTTGTAAGTTTAGCTGTTATGCATTATTGTATTTTTATTATTTATTATGATTTTGGTTTTATATTATGCAAAAAAATCTTGTTTTTATTTTTAGATTGCAAAAAAATTAAATGCATAAAGAAGTTGCACAAATATTTAAAGCAGTATTACAGTACTACAGTAAAACCCTTGCTTATTACAGTTTCGTTCCCCTTTAAGGGAAATCCCTGGGAAATCCAGCATTATGGTTAAAAGTTACAAGCCGAATTAGTGGAACCCGCCAGGGCAAGACACCATTTTCAGTTCCTCTTTAATCTGGAGCTCAGCACTGTTTCAGCAGGATTGCATCAGATGAATGACTTGTGTTCAGAGTGTTAAAGTTTTTATTTTTTTATTTTTATGGTAAGTTTTTATTAAGCTGCTTTTAAAAGAGCTTAGTATGATGGTTGTTTTTGATCTCATGTCATAATTCTTAAAGGTCCAGTTAAATTAAAATAAAGTTTTTTAGATGTTAGTATCAGTACTTTACTCTTCAAGGATATCTAAAAGCTAGTGTGGTAGAAAACAATGACAAAACTTCATGTTTAGAAGATGATAAGTTTAGAAGATAAACATATATGGCTTGTATTTTGTCACTTCCACTTACCTCATAGTTTAGAAGATAAACATGTATGGCTTGTATTTTGTCACTTCCACTTACCTCATAGTTTCTCATCAAATCTTGACCAATCAAATGCTCTCGAGTGTCTGACATGCCCCGCCCCCTTCAAGACACTTCTCATTTGCTTTTTATTTGATGCACTTGACCTCAACCACTCTCACTGGCAGAGCTGTGATGAAGCAAAACGTTATTGGCTGCTTTTTTTAAAGGGGAGGAGCTACATGTTCCGCTCGCTCTTCGTTTTTCAGTTGAGATTACATCAAACATTGAATATAAAATGCATTCAATTTTAAAATTTAAAATGCAAAAATTTCAAAGTACTTCACGGGACCTTTAAAATCATGAAACTGCAGGCAAAACATATTTTTCATATGCTTGAAAATTTAGAGATTTTCGTTTTATTTAATATTTCAGTCTAATCTAAATTAATCTTTTAATATGCAGCTTCTTTTGGTGCTCATATTAAAATAATATGTAGATTCAATATGTAGATACACATTTAGACTATTATATTTTTTATATCAATATTATTATTTTTCACATATAAATTAAAAATAAATCATCTACAGCACTTACAATACTAAATCTCAGTTTTATTAATATCTGTATTCTGAGGGTTTTTACAGAGAGATTTATTAATGTATAATTTTCCTGATTATATACAACATTTTATTCTGAAAACAACAGTGAAAATCATGAAGTGAGAAAAAGAGATCATGAAAATCTAAATCCTATCTAAAAACCTAATAAGAACTGTAATGTGTCAAAAAAGAGGATTTTTAAATCTGACTGCAAATCGGCACTTACTGTACCTAATAAAGAATGCCTCAATTAGCATATTTAAACATAGCATTTTTAAAAACTTCAAATACAAAAAAAAATGTTTGCAATTCATAATGTAATTAATCAACTGGGGAAGTATGGTGATGATGAATATTAGTTTTATATTAATTATATTTTTATATTAATAATATACAGTTGAAGTCAGAATAGTTTGCCCCCTGTATATTTTTATTTACGCGAAAGAAGATTTTTTTCAACACATTTCTGAACATAATAGTTTTAATAACTTATTTCTAATAACTGATTTCTTTTATCTTTGCCATGATGACAGTACATAATATTTTACTAGATATTTTTGAAGATACTGGTATTCAGCTTAATGTGACATTTAAAGGCTTAATTAGGCAAGTTAGGCTAATTAGGTAAATCATTGTATAATGATTAGGGGTGTGACGAGATCTCGAGCTACAAGATTAAATCGCAACGATTTCTCGTTTTATGATGGAGCATGGTGATGCAGTGGGGGCAGTAGGTAGTGCTGTCGCCTCACAGCAAGAAGGTCGCTGGTTCAAGCCTCAGCTGGGTCAGTTGGCGTTTCTGTGTGGAGTTTGCATGTTCTCCCTGCGTTCGCGTGTGTTTCCTCCGGGTGCTCCGGTTTCCCCCAGAGTCCAAAGACATGCGGTACAGGTGAATTGGGCAGGCTAAATTATCCGTAGTGTATGAGTGTGTGTTGATGTTTCCCCAGAGATGGGTTGCGGCTAGAAGGGCTTCCGCTGCGTAAAAACGCGCTGGATAAGTTGGCGGTTCATTTCGCTGACGCGACCCCAGAATAATAAAGGGACTAAGCCGAAAAGAAAATGAATGAATGAATGATGATGGAGCATGAGGGTGAATTTAGCACTGAAGATTGGAGGCAGGATTGGATTTGAACAGCAAATCAAGTGCTTTGCACACACCTGGCAACCCAGGCTGGTCTCGTTGTTGCGCGTCACTCATTTGCTTGAGTGGGTGTGACGTAACTGCTTTTTTCACCGGAGTTCAAAGACTGCCACATCCAAAAGCAAAGGCTGTTACATCTGCAGCCACACGCATTAACCATGTGATGGGGAAGCACTTTAGATTCACCTAAAGTCATAATTGTTGTAAACACAAATCGAATTAAGATGTGAAATATTCCTATTTTAGTCGCATTTTTGATGTGCTGTACAGACATGTAAACGCCGTAATCAAACTATTACTGTCGTGTAGGACTTTTAGCATTTGCATCAGGATAAGCCATACACACACGGCTGTTTGACACTATTCTCTGCACCTACAGAGTCAGTTAAGCACCACAGACACACACATCACCTCTGCGGATCACCTGGAGACACACACACACACACTCGTCATCATCGTCGTCATTCATGCTGTTCGGAAAAAACAAAAGTTTTCTTTCATTCAGTGTTTGGTATCACATTCCATTAAAGCAGCTCTCTCCTGTCAGTCCATACTTGCATCCTGCAGCTCAGAGTTTGTCCAGTCAGTAGAGTTTATAGCAAAATATTTTGCAGTGTTTGCCTGTCCTTTATGGCATAATTTGTTAAAATAGATAAAAAAAAAAAAAACGTTTATTACAATTTTATTTTAAAAAGCAGCTAAATAGTTTTGCATTTTGTGATTTTTATTTCCCCCCCCAGTTGAATAGAATACATATATCCATTCATATATTTCATCACTGAGGATTCCAAAAAATTGTATAAAAATCTTGTCTTGTCCCATTCTCATGTCTCGTCTGGTCTCATCGCGTGGAGTAAGTGTCTCATCACACCCCTAATAATTATGGTTTGTTCTGCAGACAATCAAGAAAAAATTCCTTAAGCGGGCTAATATTGACCTTAAAATGTTTTTTAAAAAATGAAAAACTGCTTTTATTGTAGCCAAAATAAAACAAATAAGACTTTCTTCAGAAGAAAAAATATTATAGGAAATACTGTTAAAAATTCCTTTCTCTGTTCAAACTTCATTTGGTAAATATTTGAAAAAGAAAAAATAATTCTCAGGTGGGCGAATCATTCTGACTTCAACTGTTTAAATATGAATTTGTATCCCCTATTCACCTGCAGTGTCTCGCCTTAAATGTTGTTTTAGTGTTTGTGTGTGTTTGTTACCCGTGTGCATGTTTGCAGGTGTTTCAGTGTTTGCATGTGTTTCAGTCACCCGTGTGCGTGGTTGCAGGTGTTTCGAGAGGATGGCATCATGTCTGGGTATCGTCATCCCAGGAGCTCAGCGCTGGACTGCATCCTCAGCAGTTTTCAAATGACCAACGAGACGGTCAATATCTGGACACACTTCCTGCCGACCTGGTAAAGAGCCCAGTTCCACATGTGATCTCCTGTTAGTGCCAGAACTAGTAGGCTTTCAGCTTTGAAGCTTTGTTTGGGCTGCTTTGTTATGCAATTATGATTTAGCCTATAAGCAGACTCTTTTAGGCAATATCAGATTTTACAGGCTCTAAACGCATTACTTGGAAAGTATTATTTCAGCGGGCAGCATGACCTAAATCTCCTAAATTTTTTGTGGTATGTGAAGTAAATTAATAAATGAAATAATTGATCAAATAACCATGTGGTAATACATATGTGGACGGCACGGTGGCTTAGTAAATAGCACTGTCACTTCACAGCAAGAAGGTCGCTGGTTCGAGTCCTGGCTGGGTCAATTGACAATTCTATGTGGAGTTTGCATGTTCCCCCCGTGTTGGTGTGGGTTTCCTCCAGGTGCGTGAATGTGAATGAGTGTGCATGGATGTTTCCCAGTGTTGGGTTGCAGCTGAAAGGGCATCGGTTGTGTAAAACAAATGCTGGAATAATTGGCGGTTCATTCCGCTGTGGCAACCCCTGCTTATTAGTACGCAAAATTAATGAAAACGAATGAATAATACATGTGTCTCAATAATCCGCTCAATCAAATAATTTATAAATCAATGTTTTGTCGTTTTATTTTATTTTATTATTTATTAACTGACTTTTTGTCAATTTTGAAACTGTGTTTACTGTCACTTTTGACCAATTGAATGCATCCATGTATATTAAATTAAAAAAATATTCAACTAGTTTTAATGTTTAATTACAGCCAATCAACAATGCTGTGACTTTCTTTGTGTAGATATGTCTGGTAAAGATCAGGAGACCAAAACGTTGCAATATTTAATGAATCTTTGAGCAAGTAATGATAGTGTGTGGACGTTTTGACAAATTTTGACAGTGTTTAATTTCAGAAAAAAATAAATAATTAGCCTATTTTTGTGTGTAAACAAAATTTTTAGCACAGTTCAGAATCTCCATATTTGACTAATTTAAATGCCCGATAAACAATCATCATCCTTCCCACCTATACTGTGGGTACGGAAAGTATTCAGACCCCCTTAAATTTTTCACTCTTTGTTATATTGCAGCCATTTGCTAAAATCATTCCAAACTCCATGCAAGCTTTCATATGTGTGTCACTGAGGAGAGGCATCTGTTGAGCCACTCTGCCATAAAGCCCGACTGATGGAGGGCTGCAGTGATGGTTGACTTTCTACAACTTTCTCTCGACTGCACCTCTGGAGCTCAGCCACAGTGATCTTTGGGTTCTTCTTTACCTCTTTCACCAAGGCTCTTCTCCCCAGACGGCCAGCTCTAGGAAGGGTCCTGGTAGTCCCAAATATCTTCAGTTTAAGGATTATGGAGGCCACTGTGCTTTTAGGAACCTTAAGTGCAGCAGAAATAGTTTTGTAACCTTGGCCGGATCTGTGCCTTGCCACAATTCTGTCTCTGAACCAAGTGTGCCACAAGCCTGCTTTTGAGTGAAGGTCTCGGCCGTTAGATCGCCCCCTGGGGGGTGGCTGCAGTACAAGTCATAAAGCCAGCCTCCTCCGTGTTAATGAAGGAGACATGAGACCAAATAAAAAAATTAATTACGCTTGCAATAAAATGTTCCGAAAGATGGTTCTGGTCTTCATTTCTGTAAAGCAGGGGTGTCCAAACTCGGTCCTGGAGGGCCGGTGTCCTGGAGAGTTTAGCTCCAACCCTAATCAAGCACACCTGAACCAGCTAATCAAGCTCTTACTAGACATACTAGAAACTTCCTGGCTAGTGTGGTGAAGCAAGTTGAAGCTAAACTCAGCAGGACACCGGCCCTCCAGGACCGAGTTTGGACACCCCTGCTGTAAAGAGTATGTTCTGAGCAGTAATTTAATGCTGGGCGTGTCATCGTGATTGACAGTTGTGATTGTCAGTTTCTCAAAGCACACGTAAGAGCTTAGGCAGAAGACTGAAGTGTTATTATTCGATTTCTGTGTTATTTTACCATAATAAAATGAGTTGCTCAGCAGTAAACTATAGTTTCTGACATACAGGATCTGATAGACCACTGTTTATTCGGTAAGGTCAGGGCTTTATCAGTTTGCTGATACACGCCTAACCACCCAGATAGCAAAATACACTCCACTCCAGTTCCGGCTACACTCTCGCCTGCCGGAGACTTACCCCTCGGCCCGACTCCATCTGCTGTACCTACTCCCCTATGGACTCACTGCCCGTTTCCGGACCGAGTCAATTGGGCCAGATGCGGCGGCCGTTAGCGAGCCGACGCTGCCACATCCGAGCCGGATCGGCCCGCGAGTAATGTGCCCGGAGCTGGCGCGATTTAAATCTTCGTCATATAAAACCTCACCTTTGTTAACATTATTACAGCTATTTGTGTTGATAAAACAGCAAACGCAGGCTACTATGTAAACGCAAAGTGTACATTAGCGAGCCTTTGTTATAGTGCAGACACCGGCGGTCAAGTGAGAATTTCGGGGGGCGTGGTTGATTTGATGTACAAGCGTTTGTTTGGAAGTTCGATTCTGCAGCTCCTCCTCTGACTCCATCAGGCAGTCCTTCTGTGCATGCCCAGGCTCCAATTTCAGCAGTCTTTTGCGACAGTTTGTGCCCGTCACAAGGCATTTTTCCTTCACAGCGTTTAATGGAAAATGGCACTGTCGTGACGTCCATATTTTATACAGTCATTGCTCTGAACTCTTCTGGCAGTTCCTTTGACCTCATAATTCTAATTTGCTCTGACATGCATTGTGAGCTGTAAGGTCTTATATAGACAGGTGTGTGGCTTTCCTAATCAAGTCCAATCAGTATAATCAAACACAGCTGGACTCAAATGAAGGTGTAGAACCATCTCAAGGATGATCAGAAGAAGTTGACAGCACCTGAGTTAAATATATGAGCAAAGGTACTGAATACTTAGGACCATGTGATATTTCAGTTTTTCTTTTTTAATAAATCTGCAAAAAATTTCAACAATTCTGTGTTTTTCTGTCAATATGGGGTGCTGTGTGTACATTAATAAGGGAGAAAATGAACTTAAATGATTTTAGCAAATGGCTGCAATATAACATAGAGTGAAACATTTTTGAGGGTCTGGATATTTTCCGTACCCACTGTAACTGAAATACACAACAGCACAGAAAAAATATATAGTAACTATCTGACCTGCTCTCCTTCTCCTGTATTGTAGGTATTTTCTGTGGCGGTTCAGCGTCCTGTGCTCATCTCTGGACTTTGTGACGGATAGCTACACCTGGCCGCTGCTGGTCTACATGCTGCTGATCTGCCTTTATCCCTTCACCTCCAGCTGCGCTCACACCTTCAGCACAATGTCAGCTGAAGCTCGCCACATCTGCTACTTCTTCGACTATGGAGCGCTCAGTCTCTACAGCCTTGGTACGATCTGCTTTTTGGGTCATCCTGTACAGTACTGTTAGCTTTGGGTAACACTCACTATATTACTTTGGGAATTGTAATATACAGTGCATCCGGAAAGTATTCATAACACTTCACTTTTTCCAAATTTTTTTATGTTACATAAAATCCATTCCAAAGTGGATTAAATTCATTTATTTTCTCAACATTCTACACACAATACCCCATAATGACAATGTGAAAAAAGAGTTTTTGAAATTGTTGCAAATTTATTAAAAATAAAAAACCTGTAAAATCACATGTACATCAGTATTCACAGCCTTTGCCGTGGAGCTCTAAATTGAGCTCAGGTACATTCTGTTTCCACTGATCATTCTTGAGACGTTTCAGCAGCTTAATTGGAGTTCACCTGTGGTGAATTCAGTTGATTGGACATGATTTGAAAAGGCATACACCTGTCTATATAAGGTCCCAGGGTTGACAGTGCATGTCAAAGCACAAACCAAGCATGAAGACAAAAGCATTGTCTGTAGACCTCCGAGACAGGATTGTCTCAAGGCACAAGGCTGGGGAAGGTTACAGAAGAATTTCTGCTGCTCTGAAAGTTCCAATGAGCACAGTGGCCTCCATCATCCGTAAGTGGAAGATGTTTGAAACCACCAAGACTCTTCCTAGAGCTGGCCGGCCATCTAAGCTGAGTGATCGGGGGATAAGGGCCTTAGTCAGGGAGGTGATCAATAACCCCATGGTCACTCTGTCTGAGCTCCAGCGTTCTTCTGTGGAGAGAGGAGAACCTTACAGAAGGCCAACCATCTGTGCAGCAATCCACCAATCAGGGCTGTATGGTAGAGTTGCCAGACGGAAGCCACTCCCCGCCTGGAATTTGCCAAAAGGCATCTGAAGGACTCTCAGACCATAAGAAACTAAATTCTCTGGTCTGATGAGACTCAAATTGAACTCTTTAGAGTGAATGCCAGGCGATACATTTGGGGAAAACCAGGCACCGCTCATTACCAGGCTAATAACATCCCTACAGTGAAGCATGGTTTTGGCAGCATCATGCTGTGGGGATGTTTTTCAGCAGCAGGAACTGGAAGACTCGTCAGGATAGAGGGAAAGATGAATGCAGCAATGTACAGAGGCATCCTGAATGATTCCAGCAGGACAATGACCCAAAGCACACCGCCAAAATATAAATGGAGTGTTTTTACAACAACTCTGTGAATGTTCTTGTGGCCCAGCCAGAGCCCAGACCTAAATCCTAATTTTGCTTCTTCTCCCTGTGTTCGTGTAAATGCTCCACTTTCCCCAACAGTCCAAAGAAATGAGCTATAGGTGAATTGGGTTAACTAAATTGGCCCTAGTGTATGACTACGTGTGTATAGGTGTTTCCCAGTACTGGGTTCCAGCTGGAAGGGCCCCCGCTGCATGAAACATATGCTGGAATAGTTGGCGGTTCATTCCGCTGTGGCAGTTCCTGATAAATAAAAGGACTAAGCTGAAGGAAAATGAATGAATGATGACTTCTTATTTCGTGCATCTGAATAACCGGAAAGGATTTTCGGCTAGTTTTAGTTATAACAACAGCACTACATTCCTATACTGTAGCTCAACATTGCCAGCAACGTCAATGCCATTGGTTTGATTTCCAGTGAAAGTGTGAATGGATCAAATCTATATCTCAAATGCTTTAGATAACAAGCCTTGTGCAAAAGAATCCAATGCAAATGCACGCGGCACTGTGAGATAAATGTGCCAGAATCTGCTGTCCTTGAGAGGATACAGAAAACCTGACTGTAGGCCAGTGGGAAAAAAAAGAGGCAGATTCTGATATATAAAGCTGATGTTATGTCAGAGGCTCTTATGGAGCTAGAAATGAATATGTCTTGTAAGGTTGATGCGAGGTTATTTGTAAGGTTGATGCGAGGTTATAGGCGTTTGGAGGAAATGAGGCATCAAACACACACCGACTGTGAGTTCAAAGGCAAACGCTGAAGCTAAAGCTTTAATGTCTGCATTGATGAAGAGTGAAGGCTGAAGAAGTGCACGTATTGTTCCAGCCACTTAAGAAACCAAGTATAAGCGGCATTTTAATATGAGCTCGAACACTTTACCTTACGTTCGAGTGATTTATTAATGCGCCTTTTAAACATTAAAGACTTTTTTTTTGTTGATAAAAGAGCGATTATCCTTTCAAGATGAAAAAAAAAAACGATTTGTACAGATTAAGTCAAAATTATTCGCCCTCCTATGAACTTTTTATAATTTTTATTTATTTTCCCAAGTGATGTTTAACACAGAAAGGAATTTTTGCTGTATTAGAACTAAAAATATATAATCTGATTTTAAGTCATAATCATACTTAATATCTAAACCCAACTACTATCTTACTAATTATTAGCAACTAATTAATAGTTTATTGAGTCAAAAATAAAAGCACAAATTAATAGTTTATTAAGTTAAAGTCTCAAAATTGTACTTTGATGTAAGACCCAAAATAAAAATCTGTGTTGCACCACGTAAAAAAAAAAGATTAGTGGTCTCTTTAGTAAAAATATTTTTACTTTTTGTGAATGTATTTTCTCTTTAACCACAATAAATATTTCTGATTTAATCTAAAATAAATATTAAAGTTTGAGCCAAAGTAAATTAAACTTTGAGGAAAAACTAAAAATTGTAGCTTTCACAAATTACAGTAATTTCTTAAAAGTTGGTTCGACTTATATATATATTTTAGTGTGGTTAAGAACAATCTAGCAAACATTTATAACTGTTATATGGTTGAAACGTTGCTGCTATATGGGACAACCAAATTAGTTAGCTATAATGTACTTTTAAAACAATGTAAAATTAATAAAATAAAAAAAGTTTATTAATGGTGGATTTTTGATGGTGTACAATGATGATATTCTCATGTGTCACACTACAAAGCTCATCACTGTGCACTCAAAAACTATATATTTTTGCTGTTTGTTCAAACTACTTATTTAAATTGAGTTGAAACTACACAATTTTTGTTTTTCTTTGCTGACAACTTAATTGTTTTGTTCAATCCACTTAAATTTGTTACGTTAACTTAATCGACTTTTGTTGGGACAACAGGAATGAATTGTGTGAAACCCTGCATTTTTTACACTAAAAATGCTGGGTTCCACACAATCGATTTGTGTTGGGACAACATGAAGAATTTAAGTTAGCTTATTAGTTTTTACAAATTAAAGTGGATTGAACATAAAACAATTAAGTTGTCACCAAAAAAACTCAAATTGTGTAGTTTGAGCTCAATTTAAATAACTAATTTTAACAAACAGTAAACGTCTTTTTTTTTTTTTTTTTAATGTACAGTGTCCTTACCAGGGAGACAATAAATGTTCTCATGAACAATTTTTGTTGGGGACACAATTAATACAGTCAAATTGTACATATATAAGTGTACTTGTATACATCCAGAGGTGTCCATGTTTATTAAGACACTTAAAAATAGAATAGAAATTGATTATACAAAAAATACACTGGGGTCAGTTCGGACGTAGCACAGTGCTCATTTAGTCAATGCACAGCTATTAGCACAACAATATGCTAATTGTGGCCGTCAATGTTAAGTTAACATTATGCCAAGTCATCATAAATAAAACAATGCATGAGAAATGGCTTTGGCATGTTAGTTGCAGTGCACTGTGAAACAAGCTAACGTTAACTATAAGTCATATTTTAATCACTAATATAACAGATTCATAGAAAATTACATCGGTAATCAGCAATTTTGCTGCAACTAATTTATGAATTAGTCTGCATCAACTACATTAAAGAGAATCGCTTTATTTACAGTGAATAAAATACCCCCCTTATTGGAGCAGCCGCACACCTGACTCGTGTAAAGTAGGTGAGATGAACTGGGAAATCAGACAGTGGGCCAAACTATTGTGAGGAAGGGGAGGGGAACTCAACTGTTTTTTTTTTTTTCTATTTACACAATTATTTTAGGTATACATACATATATTTTTCACAATAGAGAATGCTTTTTAAAAAAAATATAATTAATATAACCTCCCCAGGTTTTACGCCCGTGTTACTGATGAATTTCATCATTTTGACTTCAACTGTATTTGAAATATCTGCAGCATTTCTGTCCAATTTCAGTCTGTGCTATATGTAGGGATGGTCATCTGTTCAATATCCTGCGTGTGAAGCTGTCCGTTTTGTGCTCTAGTAGTCTAATAAAAATATTATTCTTTCATTTGTGGAATTCACCGCTGCATGGTTACGGTTCAAGAAGTGGCTCAGAAAGGCCTCTTTTATTGGCAGAATAGCTGGGTTTGTGCAGCAGCCGAGGGAATGTGAATGTTTGTGGACATAGTACAATAGCCAAACATTACAAAGAAAAAAAATCAATGAAATGTGCATGCTTTATACAATGCTTGCCTCCAAAAAATTGTGCGGTACATACTGTACAGTCCGCATTTTCACAATAGTAAAACTTACAACTTGAGAATAGTTTTGTAGGAACTGTGTTTTCTTGGAAATAATAAATCACTTGGTTATTATTTTCTGTGAAGGTCTCGGTGAAGTTTCTTGGTAGTCTGTTCTTCTAGGGTTTGTGGAAATGCATGTGTATATATTTACATGTATAAATTTATATATTATACATGTATTTATATACATATATGTATGTACAGTTGAAACCAGAAGTTTACATACACTCTAAAAAAAGGAGCATAACCATTTTTTTTTAAATGTCTGATGGTAAATCATACTAAGCGTTTACTATTTTAGGTCCATTAGGATTACTTAAATCATTTACATTTGCTAAATGCCAGAACATTGAGAGATTTTTTTTTTGAGAATTTTTATTAATTTCTAGACAGTCAAAAGTTTACATACATTTCCTTGGTATTTTTTTAGCTTTGCTTTTAAACTGTATAACTTTGGTCAAATGTTTTGGGTGTCCTTTCACAAGCTTCTCACAATAGTTTGAAGGAATTTTGGCCCATTCCTCCTGACAGAATTGGTGTAACTAAGTCAGATTTGTTGGCTGTCTTGCTCGCACAAGCTTTTTCAACTCGGCCCACAAATTTTCTATAGGATTGAGCTCAGGGCTTTGTGATGGCCACTCCAAAACATTCACTCTGTTGTCCTTAAAGTACATTTTAACTAATTTGGCATTATGCTTAGGGTCATGGTCTGTGTGGAAGACCCATTTGTGGCCAAGTTTTAATTTCCTGGCTGATGTCTTGAGATGTTGCTTCAGTATTTCTACATAATGTTTTTCTTCATGATGCCATCTATGCTGTGAATGGACCAGTCCCTTCTGCAGCAAAACAGCCCCACAACATGATGCTGCCACCCCCATTCTTCACAGTTGGGATAGTGTTCCTAGGCTTGTAAGATTTCCCCTTTGTCCTCCAAATATAACACTGGTCATTATGGCCAAACAGTTCAATCTTAGTTCCATCAGAACACAGGACATGTCTCCAAAAATTATTCTTTTTCCCAGTGTAATTTAGCAAATTGTAATCTGGCTTTTTTGTTGATTCTGGCTTGTTGATTTTCCCATGTTGTCACAAAAGGAAGCAGTATGTTTGAGGTTTTCCTTAAAAACTATTCTACAGTTGTGCCTCCAATTAACTCAAATGTTGTCAATTAGCCAATCAGAAACTTCCAAAACCTTGACATCATCATCTGAGCTTTTTCAGAGGCATAATAATCTTATTGTATGTAAACTTGACTTTCAAGAAAAGTTATAACAAATTCTCAAAAAATATCTCTCTCATTATTCTGCTATTAAGCATAACAGAAACAAATGTGATAATCCTAACTTACCTAAACGAGAAAATGTTTAGTCACATTAACATCTGACTTTTTTTAAATGGTTATGTGCCTTTATATACAGTGTAGGTAAACTTCTGATTTCAACTGTATATATGTATATAAATACAGGTATATCTTTGAGAAAATGTTTATTTATATTTAGATATAAAATATATACACTACCTGACAAAAGTCTTGTCATCGATCCCAGTTGTAAGAGCAACAAATAATAACTTAACTTTTAGTTGATCATTTGGAAAAGTGTCAGAAGGTAGATTTTTCTGATGAATCATCTGTTGAACTGCATCCCAATCATCACAAATACTGCAGAAGAACTATTGGAACCCGCATGAACCCAAGATTCTCACAGAAATCAGTCAGGTTTGGTGAAGGAGAAGTCATGGTTTGGGGTTACATTTAGTATGGGAGTGTATGAGAGATCTGCAAAGTGGATGGCAACATCAACAGCCTGAGGTATCAAGACATTTGTGCTGCCCATTACATTACAAACCACAGGAGAGGGCAAATTCTTCAGCAGGATAGCGCTCCTTCTCATACTTCAGCCTCCACATCAAAGTTCCTGAAAGCAAAGAAGGTCAAGGTGCTCCAGGATTGGCCAGCCCATTCACAAGACATCAACATTATTGAGCATGTCTGGGGTAAGATGGAGGAGGCATTGAAGATGAATCCAAAGAATCTTTATAAACTCTGGGAGTCCTGCAAGAACGCTTTCTTTGCCATTTCAGATGACTTTATTAATAAGTTATTTGAGACATTGCAGAGATGTATGGATGCAGTCCTCCAAGCTCATGGGAGTCATACACAATATTCATTCTTTTTCCACTGCTCCATGACTTTATATTTTATACTGTACATTATTTCTGTTAAGAGACAAGACTTTTGTCTAAGCAAAGTCAGACCTTACTGTCCTAATTAAATAAGTAAAAATCAAGGCATGATCATATTTTATTTTGGTTAAATAAGCGTAATCTAGAGGCCTTTGCCTTTCCTATAAACCACTTCTGATACCAAATGATCAACTAGAAGTTATTATTTGTTGTTTCTAAAACTTGGATAGGCGACAAGACTTTTGTCAGGTAGTGTATGTATATGATACAAATTATGTATAAGTTTAATTATTTATGTAACAAAATTGTTTTGTATAGTTTTGTTTCTATTTTTATGTGTGTGCGTATCACATATACATAATAAATATATAAAATACACACACGTATATTATGTCAAAAACAAATATTTATTATTTTCAATTATTTTATTAATTATTTTATTGACTTGTATTATTGAATTAATTAATTAATAAATTTTATTTATTTTTATTTGTTTTAACCATTGTTGTTGTTGTTGTTGTTGTTGTTGAACATGAATGCATATGTTGTAAATATGCTCTTGTGTTTTCCAGGCTGTGCCATCTCATACGGGTCTTATGCGATGCCTGACTGCTGGGTCAACAGTTGGCTTCACCAGCATTTCGTGACCATCGGCGTCTGCAACTCTCTCTTCTGCACCAGCATGTCCTGCTACACCAGGTGAGAGAGCTTTCAGAGGCTAATTATGGCTAATTAACTGAGTCTGTGATTACAGGAGCTAATGTAGATGTCATTTCAGAATAAGTAGGAGTTAATTACGCAACTCAAGTCCTTTTCACACAGACTTTGTTTGTCTGGAGCTTGAGTGTGCTTGCACAAAAGCTTTAGCCATTTTTTATAAAGAAATTATTTACAAAACGGCTTAACTGCTTGTTGAATTTACTGAATTGTTTAGTTTTGCTTTGGTAAGCAGCACTATTGCTCAAATATATAATGTTTAACTGAAACGTAACTCGTCTTATTCTGAAACCTTAAAATCATAGTTTAGAAAAAGTGTGTGGTTTGCTTTTATGAACAAATGGATTTAGGGTTTGTGTGTGCAGGAGAATGAAATTGTCAGTGAATATTTACATAGAGATTGGGGTTGGGGTTTTTGGACTTGCACCATTAACTGTCTACCTAGCAACAATCAACAATATCCTAGCAGCCACATAAAAACACATTGGTATTGTGTTATGCCCTTCCAGCTGCAACCCACCAGTGGGAAACATCCATACACACTCATCTCATTCACACACATACACTACGGATGATAAAATGATAAAACCATGATAAATTATGTGAAAATAATATTATTGTTTAATCTTACATTATATATTTAGTAATATAATGTAAAATAATAATAATATTTAATTATATTACACTACCGGTCAAACGTTTGGGGTCAGTAGGATTTTTTAAATGTTTAAAAAAAGCTTTTCCTGCTCATCAAAGCTGCATTTATTTAATCAATACTACAGTACAAATTGTAAAATTGTGAAATGTTATTGCACTATAACTGTTCAAAAGTAGTTTATCATTTAATTTAACCATTCATTCCAGTGATTTTAATGATGGATTTTCAGCTTCATTGCTCCAGTCTTCAGAGTCACATGATCATTCAGAAATCCCTCTAATATTAATTATTATTATCTAATATTAATTATTATTATTAAACTCAAGACCATGGAATGGTAGGGCTTTCTCATACAGTGGAATGCACTACCCATCAGCATTAGGAATGCTGCTTCTTGAAACTTCTTAAGACTCACCTTTATAGCATTGCTTTTAACTTTGGATGATCATTTTGTTAACTTTTTTATTCTATCCTATGGTTCATATTTTTATTGTTTTGTTGCATCTTTTTTATTTTTGTGCTGTTTCTGCTATTGTTGGTATTTTGCCTTGTATTGTTTGTATTTTGCCTTGTAGTGCTTTGAGTCTAAGAAAAGCGCATTACGCAGCGCATGCCCTTCCAGCGGCAACCCATCTCTGGGAAACATCCATACACTCATCCACACTCATACACTACAGACAATTTAGTCTACCCAATTCACCTGTACCGCATGTCTTTGGACTGTGGGGGAAACCGGAGCACCCAGAGGAAACCCACGCGAACACAGGGAGAACATGCAAACTCCACAAAGAAACGGCAACTGACCCAGCCGAGGTTCGAACCTGCAACCCAGCGACCTTCTTGCTGTGAGGCGACAGCACTACCTACTGCGCCACTGTGTCGCCCTTTTATTATTATTATTATTATTATTATTATTATTATTATTAATGGTAAAAGTCATAAAAGCAATAATGATTGGAGTAATAATTTCATTTGAAACTACATACAATAAGAAAACAGTTATTTAAAATTTGAATAAATATTTAACAATTTACCAATTTGCTTACATTTAATAAATGCCGCCTTGATGAACAGAATAATTTTCTTAAAAAAAACATGAAAAAAAAAAACTGACCCCAAACCTTTGACCGGTAGTGTATAAAACAAATATATATATATATTTAAAATGTGTCAGTTTTAATTCAAAACTAAAAAACTAAATGTTAAATCTGCATATCGTTTATTTTTTCATTATTATGTTAAGTTAAAATTGTAAAAAAATAATTTATATATGTATTAGAATATATTTATTTATTATGTACATTATTATGTTAATTTAAAATAATTTTATAATGTTTTAATTGCAATTAACAGCCATTTAACTAAGAACCTAACATGTAATAAACACATTTTAATCAATTGTTCATTTGTGGTTCTTTATTTACGCTCACTGGCCACTTTATTAGGTACACCTGTCCAACTGTTTGTTAATGCAAATTTCTAATTAGCCAATCACATGGCAGCAACTCAATGCATTTAGGCATGTAGACATGGTCAAGGCGATCTGCTGCAGTTCAAACTGAGCATCAGAATGGGGAAGAAAGGGGATTTAAATGAACGTAGCATGGTTGTTGGTGCCAGACAGGCTGGTCTGAATATTTCAGAAACTGCATTTGTATTTCAGCAGGATAACATGCCATGTCATAAAGCACGAATCATCTCAGACTGGTTTCTTGACAATGAGTTTACAGTACTGAAATGGCCTCCACAGTCACCAGATCTCAGTCCAATAGAGCACCATGTGGAATGTGGTGGAACGGGAGATTCGCATCATGGATGTGCAGCTGACAAATCTGCAGCAACTATGTGATGCTATCATGTCAATATGGACCAAAATATCAGAGGAATATTTCCAGTACCTTGCCACAAAGGATTAAGGCAGTTCTGAAGGCAAAAGGGGGTCCAACTCTGTACTAGTAAGGTGTACCTAATAAAGTGGCCTGTGAGTGTATATAGCACCTTACTACAACCAAGACTGACCAAAGTGCTTTACACCAGTAAAAACAAATGAAACAACACGACTAAAAAGCAAACAATGCAAAATCAATACAAGAAATATCAATAAAATACAGCAAAACATTAAAACAGAGACATTGTCAGTGCCGCTGTGCATTAAAAGCCATTGTGAACAAGTGAGTCTTATTGTTCACATTTCTAAAACATTTCTAAATTCTAAAATGTAAGCACTGCATATGAACATAGCATATAGTCTACAATATTTAAGCTGTTTTCTTTTTCTACAGGTTCATAGAGATGCAGTTTCCACACAAAAGTAAAATCCTGCGAACGTCTGCATTTGTGGTCCCCTTCCTCTTTGACAGCTTCCCACTTTTTTACAGAGTGAGTAAAACCGCACACCATTACACATGTCAAGCAGATAAATGCTGTAAATGCTCATGCAGAGATATGATATGACTGATAGGAAAGCACCATTCATGCACAGTCTCTTTCTCTCCGTATATGTGTGTGTGTGTGCGTGTTTCTAGCTGCTGTCGTGCTGTTGGGGGAGCTGTAGTCCCAGTGAAGCTCTGGCCAGTCATTCCTACCATCTGCTCTTTGCGTTTCTCACATGTTTTCTGTTCGCGTCGCACCTCCCCGAGAGACTGGCTCCAGGCCGATTCGACTACATCGGTACTTCATTCTTAATAATTTCACTCTTGTTTTTGGCCCTGTTTACACCTGCTGTTTGAGGCATTTTGGCTGATTGGTTAAGAAGTAGATGAGGAGACACATTGCTGTTTTAACCTGGTGTTTGAGGAGAGATGCTGTAAGCTAAAACTGTTGTTATCATACAGTTAATAATAGTGTTTTACAGGCTTACCTAAAGAAAACATCCAAAATAAATTTTAAGTGTTTTTTCTTCTGCCACTTTATCAATTTGATTATAATTACAAGACATTGTTAAAGGCTTTTTTATTATTGAGTTTCGGTGAATTACAGAGCTGTTATGATTTATGGCTTATTGCTGAAAAAAAATAAACTCCATTGAGCCATAAATCTCATCTTCAACAGCTCCGTTATTCACCCAAATTCAGTTTTTTGATATCTGTATTCTGAAGGTTTTTATCGAGGCATTTGTTTGTATTGCTTCAGTGTATACAACAGTTTATTCTACAAAAATGCTGCGAACAGTGCTTTATGAATTATGAAGTGATGAAATTAGATTCCCAAAACACCTATGACTTTTAACAATTAAAGAATCATTTTTAGCTCAGAAATATGATTTAATCCACCCAATTGATCAAGTATGATAAAATAAACTATTAAAAGTAGATTTTTTTTATATATTAGCCTGGAAAAAACTCTTTACTAAAGAGCCAAAATCTCAAAGTGTTGAAAATAGATTCCAAAATCCCTCGGTAAAAACCTGTGACTCTAATAAAAATATTAAACAAGAATTTTGAAACATTTATAGTACACATATTCAAACTGATAAATATGATAAAAGAAACAATTAATAGTACATTGTTTTTCTATTAGACTGGAAAAAAAAACTTCACTAATAACCCAAAAATAGATTCTAAAATTCCTCTGTAAAAACCTGTGACTCTAATAAACAAATGAAAGAAGAATTTAGAAAGCGATTTTATCCAGGATTCAGATTTTTAGGTCAGAAATATGTTGTTATCTACAGATTAAAATATGGTAAAAGAAACTATTAAAAGTAGATTTTGTTTTTATTATATGTTAGACTGAAAAAAACTCTTAACTAATAACCCAAAATCTCGAAGTGTTGAAAATAGATTCCAAAATCCCTCTGTAAAAACCTATGACTCCAATAAAAAAAATGAAACAAGAATTTTGAAACCGACTTCATCCACTATTCAAATTTTTGGGTCAGAAATATGTTGTAATCTACAGATTCAAATTGAGTAAATATGATAAAAGAAAAAAGTAGAAGTAAAAAAAAAAAGATCTTAAAAGTAGATTTTATATCTCTGTTTTAGACTGAAAGAAATATACTTTACTAAAATTCCCAAATCTCAAAGTGTTAAAATAGATTCCAAAATCTCTCTGTAAAAACCTGTGACTGTAATAAATAAAGAAGAATTTTGAAACTTTTGAAACAGGATTCAGATTTTTGGGTCAGAAAATTATATATATTGGACAAAAAAACTCTTTACTAATAACCCAAATCTCAAAGTGTTGAAAATAGATTTCCAAAACCCTGCTGTAAAACACATATGACTTTGGATTTTTAGGCCAGAAATATGTTAATCTACAGATTCAAATCGATAAATATAATAAAAGAAACTATTAAAAGTTGATTTTTATATATATTAGACTGGAAAAAATCACTTTACTAAACAACTCAAAATCTCCAAATGTTAAAGATAGATTCCCACAATTCCTCCGTAAAAAAACTGTGACTCAAACAAACAAAAGAAGAATTTTGAAACTGAGTCTTGGGCCAGAAAAATGTTATAATTTACAGATTCAAATCGATCAAGTATGATAAAAGAAACTCTTAAAAGTAGATTTTATTTATACATTACACTAAAAAACCCACTTTACTAATAATAACCCAAAATCTAAGAGAGTTGAAAATAGATTTACAAAACCCCTCTGTAAATCACCTATGACTATGGTTTTTGGGCCAGACATATGTTATAATCTACAGATTCAAATCTGTATTCATATCATAAATATGATAAAAGAAACTATTAAAAGCAGATTTTAACTTGTATTGCATATTAGAATGATAAAAACACTAAAAACCTAAAATCTCAAAGTGTTGAAAATAGATTCTGAAATCACTCCGTAGAAACCTGTGCCTTTTTATTAACAATCTTTTTATTGAGATGTAACAAAAATGTGACAATAAAATACATCACAATCATATTTACATCTTTGCTTTCAATTTAAAAGAAAAACAACAATAATAACAACAACAACAAAAAAAACAATAGAAAACAAAAAAGAGAGGATAAAAAAGAAATTAAATGGGTGGGGTGGTCACAGGTCGTTTTAATTAGTAACAGATTATCCAGATAAAGCATTAGGAAGAAATTGATGAAAATACAAAGCATCCATAGAAGGCATGCACCAGATCATCAATATGTGGTTTGTTTAAATAAATCTTTGAAAATGGGAGAATATGTAGAGAATATGTAGCACTGTCGCCTCACAGCAAGATCACTGGTTAAAGCCTCAACTGAGTCAGTTGGTATTTCTATGTGGAGTTTGCATGTTCTCCCTGTGTTGGTGTGGGTTTCCTCCGGGTGCTCCGATTTCCCCCACAGTCCAAAGACATGCGCTATAGGTGAATTCGGTAAACAAAATTGTCCATAGTGAATGGGAGTGTATGGTTGTTTCCCTGTGATGGGTTGCAGCTGGAAGGGCATCTGCTGTTTAAAACATATGCTGGATAAGTTGGCGGTTCATTCCGCTGTGGCAGCTTCAAATTAATAAAGGGACTAAGCTGAAAAGAAAATGAATGAATGAATTTTGAAACGGACTTCACTATTCAAAATTTGGGATCAGGAATATGTTTTATTCTACAGATCTGCAGATTTCTTTTCTTTATTTATTCAATCATTCCTTCATTCATTCATTTTCTTTTCGGCTTAGTCCCTTTATTAATCCGGGGTCGCCACAGCAGAATGAACCGCCAACCTATCCAGCAGGTTTTTACGTAGCGGATGCCCTTCCAGCTGCAACCCATCTCTGGGAAACATCCACACACACTCATTCACACTCATACACTACGGAAAATTTAGCCTACCCAATTCACCTGTACCGCATGTCTTTGGACTGTGGGGGAAACCGGAGCATATGTGGTTTTGCCAGCAGTCTTTAAGCTTAAAAATATTGAGTAAATGTGACCCTGGACCACAAAATGTTGCAGGAGTATATTATTGTCAATAGCCAAAAATACATTGTATGGGTCAAATGATTGATTTTTCTTTATGCCAAAAATCATTAGAATATTAAGTAAAGATCATGTTCCATGAAGATGTTTAGTAAGTTTCCTCAAAACTCATTTTTTGATCAGTAAGAAAGCTCAGCATTGCTAAGAACTTAATTCAGACAGCTTTAAAGATGTTTATTTTAACACTCAGATTACAGATTTCGAATAGTTTTATTCTAAATTTTGAATATTGTCCTAACAAAAACCAAACATCAATGGAAATCTTATTTATTCAGCTGTCATGTGATGCATAAACCTCGGTATCAAAAGAATGGACATTTATGACTTATGTTAAATCAGTGAAATTAATCAAATATCAATGAAAATCCACTAAAGGCTGTGAAAAACTTTTTTATTTATGACACAAGACAGGGAAAAAGATGCAGATATTACCACGGTATTTGCTTTTTAGACTTTTTTTGTAAAAAGTCAATGCTGAAAGTTTCACTCCCAAATCGTAGTCGATTCAAGAGTTGAAGGGAGTATTGAGATGTTTGATTAAAGATAATGAGGACAGATTTATGAAAAAAGAAACAAATAATGACGTTTGCAAATGAAATAATTTATAATAATCACTACAACATTTATTCATTCATTTTCTTTTCGGCTTAGTCTCTTTATTCATCAGGGGTCGGCACAGCAGAATGAACCGCCAACTATTCAGCATATGTTTTACACAGCGGATGCCCTTCCAGCAGCAACCCAATACTGGGAAACACCCATACACTCTCATTCACACACATACACTAGGGACAATTTAGTTTATTCAATTCACCTATAGCGCATGTCTTTGGACTGTGGGGAAACCGGAGAACCAGGAGGAAACCCACGCGAACACAGAGAGAGCATGCAAACTCCACACAGAAATGCCAACTGGTTCAGCTGAGGCTCGAACCAGCAACCTTCTTGCTGTGAGGCGATCGTGCTACCCACTTCGCCACCGTGACGCCTTCTTTCAAGTTTATTGTTATTCATTCATTCATTTTCTTTTCGGCTTTGTCCCTTTAATAATCCGGGGCACCACAGCGGAATGAACCGGCGACTTATCCAGCACATGTTTTACGCAACGGATGCCCTTCCAGCTGCAACCCATCTCTGGGAAACATCCATACACACTCATTCACACTCATACACTATGGACAATTTAGCCTACCCAATTCACCTGTACCACATGTCTTTGGCCTGTGGGGGAAACCGAAGCACCCGGAGTAAACCCACGCTAACGCAGGGAGAACATGCAAACTCCACGTTTATTATTATTATTTAAAGACAGAAAATACAGTATGAACAATGTTCAATACATAGACTATCCTACAGTACAGGCAATAACAATCAATTATTAAAAATAAATAAATAAATACAACAACATACAGTGCAGACATACATCATAGCTAAATATTGTCGTTTATTTAGAAAAACTGGCGCAGCGCACCTGTGTGTAGGCCCTATACTACTTCAAACTGTCCTCGGACTTCACCATCTCACAATATAAATAAATATATAAACAAATAAACTCTGCTTGCTGTTATTTACACAGGACTGGCAGGAAATATACATTGATACAGCTTCATTATACAGTATATGGTATGTGGTTTATTTTGATAGGTTAACTGTTTTTGTGGTGTTTAGCACTCCTCCTCTTCCACTCACCTTTTTCGTTGAATTTTTCCTGGTTTTTGTTCTCCTCTTTGTGTCAAATATGGTTTCCCAGCATCCCTCAAAGCCTTTCTTACTCTGTCCTTCCAGTTGTTCATGTCGGCTCTTCTTTTTTTGTTGAGGATTTGCCTTTTATTGTCCAAGGTTGACTTCTAAGTGGACAGTTTTTCCGCGTGAAGCTATTTTAATGTTTAAAATGCAGACTCTTGGTCTCGTGAAAATATCCCCAAACTGTTTCTGTTTACAAAGTTCTCACATGCAATTATTGTCACATGGTTACCTCATTTTTTTTTTGGACTTACTTTATACAGTTGTTCGTCGCACGCACTCAATTGTGTTCTAGAAGGGTTAAGGTTAGGGCTAGGATTAGGCCAGTCACAGAAATGAGCCTTTTTAGCTTTCTGTATTTTTCAATGCTCACACACACTTTTTTTCCCCACTCAGGTCACAGTCACCAGCTCTTTCACATCTGTGCGGTCGTGGGCACTCACTTCCAGATGGAGGCTGCGTTATCAGACATGGCGTCCCGCAAAGACTGGCTGATATTCCACTCTGGACTGCCTTCATTTCAGGGCACCTTGGGGGCTCTCGCTCTGGGCGTCCTGCTAAACCTGGCCATCATCGGTGTGTTTAGCGCCAGTTTAATTCAGACTCCTCGCCAAAGCACTTCACACCCTCATCAGGAGTAACAAGCTTTCTTGAACACTCCAAACCTCACTGTGCACCTTTCCGGATGATTTTGACCTACAGAGCACTTATACAGTCACTTTCACTGATTTACAGTATATAGGCCTCTAGCATTGATACTTTTGTACTAAAAACGGTTATGCTAGATCATTTAATCTAGTTTTATTGTATTTTTTACTCATCGTTTATTATCTCAGCCGAAAACCCGATAATTGCAACCTTTCTGGGGATGTTTAATCGCCGTGCCTTCGATTATTTTTATTATTTAGTTGTCTACTGGAAAGGTTGAGGGTTGAATGACGCTAATATTGATTTTGTTACAAGCTATATTCTAACATAGTTTGGGGTTCATTAACCAATATGATTGGTATATGTGTACTGGTATGTGGTAAAACATTAGCATATCATTAACTGGAATTGGTTAAGTATAGCATTAGGGATTTTATATTTGCATCATCATGAATAACAACATTAATTAAAGTAATTCAGTTTTATGATGTTATATATTGAAATATTTGATGGTTGGGAAATTGTACATTGAAAAAAAAAAGTCTTGTTTGGTATTTTTGTCTTGTCATCTAACACAAATATCAATAATTGTAGTCACAAATAATTTGTTAGCATTAGTTATTCTGACCAACTGCTAAAATTTTACTTAATCCCATAACTAACTTATTTATTTACTTACTTAATTCTGTTTAACGGAGAGAAGATTTTTTCAACACATTTCTAAACATAATAGTTTTAATAACTCATTTCTAATAGCTGATTTATTTTATCTTTGCCATGATGACAGTAAATAATATTTTACTTGATATTTTTCAAGACACTTCTGTACAGCTTAAAGTGACATTTAAAGGCTTAATTAGGTTAACTAGGCAGGTTAGGGTAATTAGACAAGTTGTTGTATAATGATGGTTTGTTCTGTAGACTATCTGAAAATATATAGCTTAAAGGGCCTAATAATATTGACCTTAAATGGTTTTTAAAAAATTAAAAACTGCTTTTATTCTAGTCGAAATAAAACGAATAAGACTTTCTCCAGAAGAAAAAGTATTATCAGACATACTGTGAAAATTTCCTTGCTCTGTTAAACATCATTTGGGAAATATTTAAAAAAGAAAAAAAAATTAAAAGGGGGGCTAATAATTCTGACTTCAACTGTATATACTTATGAATTGGTATTTTCAAGTATTTCAGCAGTACATAGAAATTTAAGACAATTATTTAATGCAACACAAAATTATACTACTAAAAATACACTAAAATATTAGCAAAAATGAAAAGGATAAAAAAATGACTATTAATAAAAACTACAACAGTTGCTCAGTGATATTCAGATAACGCTAACTTGACAAGCAATATATATATATATATATATATATATATATATATATATATATATATATATATATATATATATATAGCTGTATATCAGCACTGGTGAGAGGCTACGAGTATATTGCGTTTATACAACAGTTCGATGGCATAATCATGTATATAAAATAGAAAATCGAACACAGAGAGTCTCAATAACCCTTTTGTAAGAGAAACTACTTTCTTCTGCCACTCATTCACATCTGCAGCTTACGGTCAGATTCAGCTGCAGCTGATTCTCTTGCGTAATGTCTGATAAAACAGGTGATTTTGCTCACATGTTAAGATTAAAAGGCTGAAAGACATGAAATGCCATCAGTCTACAGAGATTTCCCAGTATTTCTCTGTTGCAATCGGGAGATCACAATAATTAACCCTGAAAAAACCAAAGCAAAGCAAACACTACCAGATTACTATGGTATAAATACAGCACTACAAAATACAAAAGAGAGAGATCGACTTAGAATTACCTGATTTATAATGACTTGATGAGCTATAGTTTGAAATTTATGAGTTTTTCTCCCCTAAGTGCTTATTATGCAGTCTCTGTCGCCATCTTGTGGCTGAACATCAACTGTCTTTGCTCAGTATGACAGGCTGATTGCCACAAACGCAGTGAATCTCCAAAATTATGAATATTTAAAATAGGCACTATCCTTATAAATAAACTGCATAGTTGCAATCTAAACAACTACATTCTCACCTGAAAAAGCCCCAAAAGTACATTTTGTTGTCTAACAGTTGCAATATTTGTCAAACTGTAGTAAACTTAGCGATGTAGGCGGAGTAATACACAAGGGTGAAGAGGCTGTACGAGTGCTGTTATTACGTGAATATCGCACGGTCATCAGATTCAAGAACCAGACAGAACTGCTGTATAAATATAAATGATACAAAAAAAAAAATTATAGATTTGTTTCTATGCATGTGTGTGTCACATATACATTATATATATATATATATATATATATATATATATATATATATATATATATATATATATATATATATATATATATATATAATACACACACAGTTTTTCATGCATATGCATACTGTATATATAAATGAAAAACAAGAAAATCTGTCTGCCAGTAAAGTAAGCAATTATGTTGCATTTTATTTAATAATATTATTTAAACATAAAAATTTTATTTTTTTTAACTGTAGAAAACTGTATTTGGCTTATTAATAGTATTTTTGCTTCTCAGTTAAATGTATATTCATTTGTAAAAAAATTAGATAACAGTATTAGAAATCAAGACAAAAATACTAAGCAAAAAACACTTTTTTTTGTAATGTGTACTGTCAAGTGGGTGTAATTTTGCCCCTTTTAAAACCTGTATTTGTAACGTCCCTCATTAGCATTATTTAAATATACTAAACATCCTCCCAGGTACAATTACAAAATGAACAGTAGGTGAAAAGCCCTGTGTTTCTGGAAGAAAAAAAGTCATATTATGAAGGATAAAGCTTGTCTAAGCATCATTCTCCTACTAAACTGCATCTCGTGGTAATATGGGGCCGCACTGGAGTCATTCAGATGTTTCTAGACGTCTGAAGAACAGCACATCAGGTCACATTTCCGTGCTATTGTTTTGTTCATTGCAGGTTTATGACATACAATACACTCTGTTTATACTGAAGGTTTTTAGCTTTTATAAGTTTGTCATGCTCACATTGCTCATGTAACACTTGGGTTTTTATTTTTAAACCATTTCCTGTGGCTTTTAACCTCATTTTGTACCTCATTTTGTCATGCTGCACAGGTACGTCGGCTTGTAATTCAGTGCAATTAATGCTGCATAATGGCTATAGTTTAGCAGAACCTTTTCTAACAAGCTCTTAATAAGGTGGTCATGTGGTTGGAAGGATGTTTTAATTGGTGTTTATTAAAGGGATCTTGGGTTAAAAAGGAAAAGCAGGTGTTTTAGTGGTTAGCGGTGGAAAGGTTCTGTGTTTGTATAGTTGGACAGCAGATATTCTCGCTCGCACACCATTCGCTTGGAGTAGGTGTGAGTGTTTTTTTTTTTTTTTCAATCTGTTCTGAGGTTTAGATGTGAATGTGGCTGGTGACAATAGTATTTGTGCACTAGAGTTCAAAGAAATGTCAAAGGTTTTGGCATCCCAATCCCTGTGTTTGTTGGCCCAAATGAATGTACTGCAGTTTTAAAAACTGTGCTTTTTAAAATCCCTTTTAATGTTACGATGTAGCATTTAAAACTACCAAGGAAATTAAAATAATAATTTTTTAAGTGTACCATATATATTTTTATTTTATATGAGTCCCTTTAAATTGAAATATGCAAGCATTGCAGTGCCTTTTGTTTCCTTTGTCAGTTTTGAAATGTTTTTGTAACAAATGTGAAAAATATGAAAGTGCTTCGAATTAAACTGACTCATTGTTCACTACTGTGGTCGTCCAGGTATTGTGTTGTCATTGATTACACACAGTGTGTGAATTATACATTGACGATCGGGTGGGGGGGAGGGTGTAGTAGTTTGGTAATACATGCTTCAGTGAATCAAATTTTAAATGACATCTAATTTATTAATAAAATGTATACGTTCTCAGTGTTTTAGAGGTTACTGTAGGTCAAACTATACAAATTGTGTGTCAAATTTTTATTTTTTTAAGGCTACATGCAGATATAAACACCTATTTTACAAGAAACGTGTGTTGTGAATACTTAAGATGTCTTAATGTCTCCACTGGCTGAGTGATATCCGATATAAAGTGGGTCTCAGATTGTACTAGAAACACTGCATTAAATTACATTTTTCCTCACTGTGTCTTTAAAATATGAACATTTATTTTACCCCAGTATATTCAATGGAGCTTCTGCGCAGTCCTGACGGGAGTTTGCGTGTAAATAGCTTTTCATCTCATTTTACGCTTGAGCAACTAAATGAATGCCAAAGTCTATTTAACTGATTGTATTTTAATCACATACAACATCGATGCTGTAAAAGGAACCGTATATAATATGGAAAAAAAAGTCACATTAACCGTTCACCGGAAGTTTATCAGTATGGGAAACACTAGCTCTGCATATACCCTATAAGGTAGGAAATTAAATATGAAAGAAATGTGGATGATGTGTGGATGATTGTCAGGGCTCATAACCAAGCAATAATCTGTTAACGAGGAAGTAGTATGACCCCTTGCATACTCTTCTGTTACAAACTCAAAAAGTATATACTTTTCCTTTACAAAAAAAGTACATACTTTTAGGGCGTATATATGTATGGGAATTGGGATGCAGCAATAGTGTGTGGATGGCAAATGAATGCCAAGGTTTGAATCGATTCTTTTTCTATGGAAACCATTTTCTAAAAGCCCCGTCAAGCTGTTTTAGTGTGTTTCATTTGTACTGATTTACATAGAATTTTGAAGAGGCGTTGTTTGGGGATTTGCTTTTAAGAGGTGACACATGTCCTGATTTTTTAAGTCTTTTTATAGACTGGAACTAATCCTGAAAAGTCCTCGTCTTAGCTATATAACACTACAAACAATGCTGGGCTAAGCTACTTTAGAGTATTATATTACAATCTTTAAAAAGTAAATAATTTGTTATTTGTTGTATTATTTTGTTGTTAAAAAAGGTCTAAAAGTATCTATCCAACCGACCAACTAACATTTAGCTGCTGCTAGCATATATCGACATTGTAGTGATTATTTTCACCAACAGAGGGGGCTGCAGCGGGCTGTGAATACTTTGCCGCGTGTCTCTGCTTTAATAGCCATGAAGAACTGAACCTGCCACCTGGACTAATCAAGAGAGGAAAGTTGACATTTTTACAAATGTTTGAAGGTAATCCTGAATGTTGATGTTAAAGTAATATCTTTTGTATTTGCTTTATATCAGCGCCTGAACAGTTTGTGATAATCTTTCCAGAATGTTTAGTTATTGGAAATTAGTAACGTTAACTTAACGAGAATTCAGCTAATGACAGCTTACTAGAACCCGATAAAAAAGTATAATCGACTGAACATTTACACCAGCGTTTTTCCTTATATAAAAATGTTATTTTTTGCCCTCAAAATGAGCCTGAAATCTAAAGAATGAGCCTAATTGGAATGCTCCAGACCCATTTATCCTACAAAAGCACAAACGTAAACAAAAATGTTAAATATTTAACGTTAATAAGCTAACTTAAAAGGAAAAATACATATTCAGTTCACATTTCACAAAACGAGATCATATTTACAGTATGAGCAATTCCATGCAAATGTCAACCTTGCCATGAAAAAAATTCAGTTTTCACCCAAATAGCAAAACCGTTTTCTGCATTTTTTACTTGCAAGCAAGTATTTCACAGTGTTTTAAAAATACTCAAAAATGTCTCTGATGTTTTCAAACAATTATATGTCATTTACCAAAATTACACAAGTGCCAATTACACATCCGTCACATCTATAACGGAGCTTTTTCCTCATAAATGCAAAAATGTCAAATAAAATAAAATCAACCATGTTTGTTCTATAGAGAACCAACTCTTATCCTTTGGATTAGCATTATTTCTTTTGGGTTGTGCAGTTTAATTCAAAGAATTTATACAGAGTATGTAGTAAACTGTAAACTCGCTAACTTTTTTGGTCACATCCATAACGCACGTTTATTTTCCTCATTTAAAATATAAAAAATGTTAACAGATTGATATTTTTAGATCCCATCACTCTGTGGTTAGTTGTTTTGGAAAATATACAGTTGAAACCAGAAGTTTACATACACTAAAAAAAGGAGCATAACCATTTTTTAAATAATGTCTTATGGTAAATCATACTAAACGTTTACTATTTTAGGTCTGTTAGGATTACCTAAATCATTTACATCTGCTAAATGCCAGAATAATGAGAAAAAATTTTTTTGAGAATTTTTATTAATTTCTAGACAGTCAAAAGTTTACATACATTTCCTTGGTATTTTTTTAGCTTTGCTTTTAAACGGTATAACTTTGGTCAAATGTTTTGGGTATCCTTCCACAAGCTTCTCACAATAGTTTGCAGGAATTTTGGCCCATTTCTCCTGACAGAATTGGTGTAACTGAGTCAGATTTGTTGGCTGTCTTGCTCGCACAAGCTTTTTCAACTCTGCCCACAAATTTTCAATAGGATTGATGTCAGGGCTTTGTGATGGCCACTCCAAAACATTCACTCTGTTGTCCTTAAAGCACATTTTAACTAATTTGGCATTATGCTTAGGGTCATGGTCTGTTTGGAAGACCCATTTGTGGCCAAGTTTTAATTTCCTGGCTGATGTCTTGAGATGTTGCTTCAGTATTTCTACATAATGTTCTTTCTTCATGATGCCATCTATGCTGTGAAGTGGACCAGTCCCTCCTGCCGCAAAACAGCCCCACAACATGATGCTGCCGCCCCCATACTTCACAGTTGGGATAGTGTTCCTAGGCTTGTAAGCTTTCCCCTTTGTCCTCCAAATATAACACTGGTCATTATGGCCAAACAGTTCAATCTTAGTTCCATCAGAACACAGGACATGTCTCCAAAAATTATTCTTTTTCCCAGTGTAATTTAGCAAATTGTAATCTGGCTTTTTTGTTGATTCTGTCATGTTGATTTTGCCATGTTGTCACACAAGGAAGCAGTGTGTTTGAGGTTTTCCTTAAATACTATTCTACAGTTGTGCCTTCAATTAACTCAAATGTTGTCAATTAGCCAATCAGAAACTTCCAAAACGTTGACACCATCATCTGAGCTTTTTCAGAGGCATAATAATCTTATTGTATGTAAACTTGACTTTTAAGAAAAATGATAGCAATTTCTCAAAAAATATCTCTCTCAATATTCTGCTATTAAGCATAACAGAAATGAATTTGATAATCCTAACTTACCTACAAGAGAAAAAGTTTAACATCTGACTTTTTTTTCAATGGTTATGTGCCTTTTTATACAGTGTATGTAAACTTCTGGTTTCAGCTGTAAATAGACATTCCAATATAATGTAAACATCTACTTTCTATGTGAATTTATGTTTTGAGATTTTACTGCAAATGTCTCATCCATAATGCTGGAATTGCTCACATATAAATATGTTATATACAAAATGTATATGCAATTTATATTTATTTTACATTTATTTCATTTCTAATATGCTGTGAATTGTGATGAAACCTCTTAGGGCCACATCTTCATAATAATAGTTATTATTATACTACCAGCCCTGTATCCAACCAACAACAACTAAAATACAAGAATATCCCAACAGTGTTTTATATTTGTCCCTTATTTCCATTTCAGAAATCTGCGCGTCTTGCGTTAAATATCTGCATATGTTGAATGGAGGACATTTCTTCTTTTGTTTCTCATTGGAAATGTCATCTTTATACGGCGTATCAGTTTGGAAGTGAGTAATAGGTGAGTAAATAACACCATGATTTTAATTTAATGTAATCTGTCCCTTTAATTGCACATCACCGAAGTGTGTGTGAGGCAGGAATACAGCGACTGCCTGGAAAAGAGGTAAAATGGGATCGTGGTCCAGACACAAATGACCCGTGAGAATTGAGTTTAGGCACCACAAAGGCAGCGATACCATTACCCAGAATGCATTACAGTTCTCTAGAGTCTCCGAGCTGAGATTTCAGGCAAAATAAATGCCTGCAAGTGTGATAGTAGGCCTGTTTTGTCCAACTTAATTCAGATGTACTGTATGTTTTGCCTTCTTGCTAAAGCAGCCACAGCATTTGTGAATGGCGTATTTGTTGTCAACTATACACAGATGCCACGTTTTAATCTACAGACTGCGACCCTGAAACAATGGTCTTTTTCAGGCATCAGCACAGTATGTTCGTGGCATGTATGTATGTTGTAATGTGTAATGATACTGGGGTTTCATTTTCACCTCCATCTGTCACTTTCTACCAGCATCTCTTCTGTCCATCTGTTGGTTTTTGCTGTTTTCACTCTGGTAAGTTTCACTGATGATTTGAAAGAAACCAAAAATGCTATACTAAAATATATTCAAACTTTTGCTTTTAGTAAATGATACTCTAGAAATCTTATTTTTTAATTATTATTATTTTTTGTTATTTTTGTCAAATCAAATGATTAAATTTAATAAAAAAGAATTAATAATTAAAAATCATAAATGTTTTCTTTATCAGCAAGCTGAAATTAAAAGTAGTAAAAAGTTTTTTTTTTTTGCTTATGTATTTAATTACTTTCTTTGTTAATTACTAATATTAATATTTATATTATATATATATTATATTCCTTTCGGTTTAGTCCCTTTATTAATCTGTGGTTGCCACAGCGGAATGAACCGCCAACTTATCCAGCATATGTTTTTACACAGCGCATGCCCTTCCAGCCGCAACCCATCACTGGGAAACACCAATACACACTCATTCACACACATACACTATGGACAATTTAGCCTACCCAATTCACCGATACCGCATGTCTTTAGACTTGTGGGGGAAACCGGAGCACCCGGAAAAAACCCATGCGAACACGGGGAGAACATGCAAACTCCACACAGAAACGCCAACTGACCCAGCCGAGGCTCGAACCAGCGAACTTGGATTGGACAAATGCACTCACCGCCCAATTTATTAGGTACCTGTCCAACTACTTAATGCAAATTTCTAATCAGCCAATCAAATGACAGCAACTCAATACATTTAGGCATGTAGACATGGTCAAGAGGATCTGCTGCAGTTCAACCTGAGCATCAGAGTGGGGAAGAAAGGTGATTTAAGTAACTTTAAATGTGGCATGGTTGTTGGTGCCAGATGGGCTGGTCTGAGTATTTCAGAAAATGCTGATCTACTGGGATTTTCACTCACAACCATCTCTAGGGTTTACAGAGAATGGTCTGAAAAAGTAAAAATATCCAGTGAGTGGCAGTTTTGAGGGCACAAATACCTTGTTGATACCAGAGGTCAGAGGAGAATGGCCAGACTGGTTCCAGCTGATGGTAAGGCAACAGTAACTCAAATAATCACTCGTTACAACTGAGGTATGCAGAAGAGCATCTCTGAATGCACAACACATCCAACATTAAGGCGGTGGGCTACAGCAGAATTGGACAGTAGAAGATTGGAAAAACGTTGCCTCGTCTGAGTCTCGAATTTGGCGTCAACAACATGAAAGCATGGATCCATCCTGCCTTGTATCAATGGTTCAGCCTGTGGTGTAATAGTGTGGGGGATATTTTCTTGGCACACTTTGGGCCCATTAGTACGAGCGTCATGTCAACGCCACAGCCTACCTGTGTATTGTTGCTGACCATGTCCATCCCTTTATGACCACAGTGTACCCATCTTCTGATGGCTACTTCCAGCAGGATGACGCTTCATGTCATAAAGCGTGAATCATCTCAGACTGGTTTCTTGAACATGACAATGAGTTCACTGTACTCAAATGGCCTCCACAGTCACCAGAGGTCAATCCAATAGAGTATCCTTTGAGATATGATGGAACGGGAGATTCGCTTCATGGATGCCGCCAAATCTGCAGCAACGGCGTGATGCTATCTTGTCAATATAGACCAAAATCTCTGAGGAATATGCCACAAAGGATTAAGGCAGTTCTGAAGGCAATAGGGGGTCCAACCCAGTACTAGTAAGGTGTACCTAATAAAGTGACCGGTGAGTATGTTATTTCTGTATTATTTAATATTATTTATTTATTTATTTTTTCATTCAAAGTTATTTTGAGTTTAATCTCGTTTTCTTTTTTTGTGCTAAACTGCAAAATTTAACCTTTGTCAATTTGTATGACAATGTTAAAATAAAATTTGTTAAAAAATAATAAAATGTTAAGAACTACAAATTTTTTTAAACTAACTAAAATTAAAGTGATAGTGTAAAAAATGAAAATTAAAGCTAATCCATATAGTAAAATCTACAATAGTGTCTTGATACAAAATAACATGTGCGTCAGATTTATGGGGCGTCATATGTACAATTAGTTTTAAATAAAACAGTAGCAGTCTATGGTATGTCTGTCGACTGAAATGTATGGTAGTGACAGCAAATTCATCAAGTACATTATGCAGCACAATATGAGCATCATGCAGCAAAAATGCGAGATGAACAATACGGCATACAAAAGCTGGCAATGAAAACATCGAATAAAATCTAATACAGCTATTCCACATCAACAAAATCATAAACAAAGTCTATATCCAAATCGTTATATTTATTTGTACAATGAAACAAAAGATACTGTCAGATGCCAACTGGAATATTATACATTTTTGTTCAAGAAATATGTATTTTTAATTTCATCACTGTGTTATGATTCCAAGCTGTAACTCCTAATACTGTTAGGAGACATAGAAACCTTCAATTTTGAGACATATTTAGTACAGACAGTAAGAGTAAAGTAAAAAAAAAGTACAAATAGAAAATGATTTAGGCAAAATAATGCAGTTCATTAACTATGTACAAGAGGCACGATTAATACATACAAATGATGCACCCATTAATGAAACAATGAAATGGTAAACTGTGACCACTGTAGCTTAACATGCTGTTATCATAAATTAACATTGGATTGATTGATTGGCTTACACCAGTATCATGCTGGAATTCTGGCTGTGTTGGGAAATGCATACTAGCACACTGCACTTATCATTTCTGCAGCATGTGACACTGTAGGAATTATTGATCTGGCATTTATAGCCCCAAAACACAATGAAAGCATAACTGAGAAAGCGGTGAACAATAAACAGGCATGTTGTGTATTTCCTGAGCTGCATGTGTGCACTTACTGAGCCATTGAAATGAATGGGAATGCTAATACAAAGCAGGTGTTATACAATTAATTGGAAACATTTTAGCACAAAATTTAGATTTAAAAGCAGCGATTTAAAGGCAAGAGACTACAGGAACAAGCTGTGTTTTTCAGTTTGGAGATTTCCGGCTCTTATAGGCTTGCATAACTTGTTTTTTAGGCTATTGGAATAAAAACACCAATGTTCAGTTTATGTAAGTCCAAAGTATATATGAGTTTTTTTTGTGTGAATGCATGACACAAAGTTAGTCACAAGCACAGTTTGTTCTAATTTTCTAATTGCACTTAGTATGTTTGTATGTCTTCATGCTAATTGTTTTGCAAATACTTTTTTAAAATACTACTTAGTTTTTCTACAACATAGGTCTCAAACTCATTCCTGGAGGGCCCCAGCTCTGCGTTGTTTTGCTCCAACCCTAATCAAACACAGTTGATCCAACTAATCAAGGTGTTCAAGACTACTAGAGACTATTAAGCAGGTGTGAGTTGGAGGTAGTTGGAGCTAAACTATGCAGAGCTGCGGCCTTCCAGGAATTAGGTTTGAGACCATTGTACAAAGTGGCAACACATGACTGAGCTGTTTTTTCACTGTCAAAAAAGAAACAGAAGATAGTACAAGAAAAACATGATACTAGATGTATAACTCGTCTGAGCACTTGTGTGTAAAAACTGGTCAAAGTATAAAGATATTCGTCTTTGGAAAAATTCACAGACTCTGAATGAGGATGTTTTTTTTGTAACGCACTTGTAAATGGAGTTTTTCCACAGTATTTTCAATGATATTTTTATTTTGGGAAAAAAAGGACTTATTTATTTATTTTGTTTGTGTGGCAATTATATATATATATATATATATATATATATATATATATATATATATATATATATATATATATATATATATATATATATATATATATTATATATATATATATATATATATATATATATATATATATATATATAAAACATAAAAACGCTAAGGTCAATTTTATTACCCCCCCTTAAGATGCTTTCTTTGACTACAGAACAAATCACTGAGTACGTTTACATGGACACCAATAATCTGATTTGAATACGACTTAGACAATACTCTGATTAAGAGTCTACCATGTAAACAGCCATTTTTGATTAATCTGATTAAGGTCATAATCGAACTAAACCTAAATCGGGTTAAGACATGTGAAGTATGCTGATTTTAGTCGCATTATTAAAGTGCATTACAGACATGTAAACACTGCAATCAAACTATTACCATTGTGTAGGACTTTTCGCCACATTTTGCATCAGGATAATCTATACACAGAGCTGTTTGACACTACTCTCCCCACCTACCGAGACAGTGAAGGACCACAGACATCTGCATCGCGAAATGGAGAGGTTTTTTTTTTTTCCATATGGTGTGCGCTATCAAATTCCATTAAAACAACACTCTTCCAGCAGTTCATACTCGCATCCAATATATTGTTTGTCACGGGGGCACGCATTAAATGATTCTGAATGAAAGTGAAAGTGCCAAACTGCAGTCGACAAATTAAAAATGAAACACCCGAAATTACATGAAACTCCGGAGGAAATGCGGTGACGCAACGACGTTAATCAAATTATGTGCTATAACATGTAAAACGGGATCATGAAAGGAACATTCAAAAAGCAACTCATGTAAACACCTTAATCATATTAGTGTCATATTTAGATTAAGGCAAATAATTTGATTACTGATGTCCATGTAAACAGTCAGTGTCCAATGACTTGCTTAATTAAAGAAATGTGCCTAGTTAACCTCATTAACCTAATGATTTAAATTTCCTTTTAAGCTGCATAGTAGTATCTTTCAAAATAACTATAAAATATGATGTACTGTCAATATAGCAAACACAAATTGGGTATTAGGAATTCGTTTTTAAAACTTATGTTTAAAAAATAGTTAAATATCTGTTAAACATCACAGGAAATATTTGAAAAATTATTAAAAATGCACTGGAGGGCTAATAATTGTGTATATAACTATATTTGAAAGCCAACAACCAGTATATAGGCTGATAAATGATTCATATATTTTTTTCTGAACCTATTACAAAAACAAAAAGTAAACAAATACAGTGGACGGCTGATTTTCTAAAAGAATTAAAAATAAAAATCTTCCAAAACAATTAACAAATTGCAATTCTAATGATGGAAATTAACTTTGGTTTGTTTCTTATTAAACCTACAAAGTCCATCAGTGAAAATATAATGCTCTGTCCCCTTTAAGAGGCGACCGATCAGATTTATGGTATGGAACAGAGGCCAGCTAGCGAATTGCCATGCAGGTAAACCTCACTCCTATGACCTCAAAGAATGCTCTAGCGACAGACGCCTCCTTGTTAAAGCAACCGACTCCAATACAAAGGATTGCTGGTTTGATCCCAGCTCAGAACAGGATGGGTGCAGTGGGAACAGTGGGTTACACGTGGGGGCTCGTCCGGGATGGGAGTGAGGTTTAGGGGGGTGAGTGTAACGGAGACCAGCTAGAAAAGTGCTATGCAGGTAAACCTCACTCCTCTGACCTCTAAAAGGTGCCCTAGTGACAGACGCTAGAGGCCATGATCTTTAGCCTCCTTGTTAGAGCAACCAATCCCCATGCAAAGAATCGGCGATTTGATCGCAGCTCAGAACGGGATGGGTGCAGTAGGACCGGATGGTTACACGATGATGGCTTGTTTAAATCACAAACATTTGATTTATGTCATCTAATTATTATATATATATATTTTTTTTTTAATTAGTTTTTTTTTCTGATTTAATATCTAGTATTTATCAAGTCTCCCTGATAAAATAATTTGACCCATAATATTTAAATAAAATGAAACTATTTTTGAACTTGACTTTTTCAGGTGCTCAGATTTCTGTTTTGGAAAGCCTGATTTTTCATCAAACAACACACAAATTCAATCACACAAATCTGTCCTTTTGTTTTTTAAACCGGTAGTCTCTTAAACATACAGTACTTGTGACAAAATACAACTCAAAGTTTAGCTGTTGACTACATGTGTTTAGTATGCAGTATGTTAATATTCAATTCCCCACACAGCCATGTTTCTGCTGAAATTCTTGATGCTTTTGACGCAGAAAAAAATATCAGAACAATAGAGCCATAAACATTGAGAGATGTACAATACATGCATGTGTAGATCACGCATAACAGGTTGATGTAATATATTCATAATTGCAAGACACCGAAAAAAATGCATCAGCTTGGCACAACGTGTAAACCACAGCAACTGAAGAGTCTTTGTTTTGGGGGCACATTACAAAGAAAATGCACATGATGTTTAAAGGTGAAGTATGTAATTCATAAATTACCGAAAGTGAAAATCAGGACCTGAAGATATATTACAGAAACGTATGGTTATTCATGATTTAAAGAGATAGTTCACACAAAACTGAAAATACTGTCTTCATTTACTCAATGAACACAAAAGCAATTATTCTGAAAAATGTTGGAAACCTGTAACCATTCACTTCCATAGTATGTGTTTTTCCTATTATGGAAGTCAGTGGTTGCAGGTCTCCAACATTTTTCAAAATATCTCCTTTTCTGTTCAACAGAATACAGAAACTCATAAAGGTTTAGAGGATTAGTAAATGGTGAGTAAATGTTCATTTTTGGGTGTACTATCTGTTTAAGACTGAATCATTTCTAAATGAAAATCACCATGGTTTATGAACATATATGAAAGGATTATGAGTTGTTTTCACTCTACCTGTCTCCTGTTGGTCAAACAAACACTAAGCCCCGCCCCTAATCATTATATGAAGGTCTGTTGCTATGTCAATCTGGGCGGGATGCTCAAACAAATAGAGCCAGATACATTTATTGGAACATCAACCTACTAAGTGTCTGCATATTACAATACATGCAGAAAAAAAATGACACACTTCACCTTTTAATGACCTTTAATTACAAGACTGTGACGTCAATATCCTCGAATAGAAAATCTAGTGTGGAGATCCATCAGCCATTTCCACTAATGCATATTCAAAGTGTCCACTCTTCAGTCTGAATCTCGAAACACGTGGACACGCATTCAGTGGATTAAACACACACACACGTCAACAAACACCGGAAATGTTCATACTGCACACCTTTGAGACAGTTTGTGAATTCTGTTCATGCCAAAACCCACCATTTCTTTTTTTGTTTCCTTCTCAGCCTTCTTTCAGAAGTGTGTCTTTTTTTTTTAGGGGCTGATCAGCTGCTACTCCAGGATGTCCAGGTAGACAGGTGGGTTTTTGGCGAGGGCCACGAGGCGGCTGTAGATGTCCTTGATGACCAGCCTCTGCTGTGGTTCTCTCTGCCAGCAGCCCTGCATCAGGAGGTGTACTTCTTTAGGGCAGGTGCGGGGCCGCTCCAGCTCTCGGCCCTGCGTGATGCACTCAATGGCCTGGAAAAAGGGTGATATAGTAAAAACATTTTTTTTCCACACACATTTCTTTTTCATTAAAATCATTACTTTGAATTTATTCTGAAGTCCACTTATGATATTTTGTACAATATCATTTAAACAATTAATTAGCCCTCCTTTGAAATTTGTCAAATATTTCTTAAGTGATGTTTAACAGAGCAAGGACATTTTCACAGATTTTCCTATTATATTTTTATTCTGGATTTTCTTTTTTAGTTTGGCTGGATTAAAAGCAGTTTTCTGTAATTATTATTTTTAAAATAATTTTAAGGTCATTAATATTATTAGCCCCCTAAAGTTTTTTTTTTTTTTTTTGATTGACTACAGAACAAACCACTGTTATAAAATGACTTGCCTATTATCTTAACTTGCCTTGTTAACCTAAATAGCCCAATTAACCCTTTAAATGTCACTTTAAGCTGAATACTATTATCTTGCAAAATAACTAGTAAAATATGTGTACAGTCATCATGGCTAAGACTAAATATTAGTTATTAGAAATTTGTTTTTTAAACTATTACGTATGAATCTTGGAGAAATATTTGAAGAACTAAATACAAGAGGCCAAATAATTTGGTCTTCAATTATAAGTAAATATTTTATTTCATTATTATCATTTTGCATTTTTTCTGAGGTCCACTTTTGTACAGTTATGTATTGTGCAATATCATTTATGTTTACACTTCAAATTAAACAGACTTTTACAGAGCTAATAAAACAATACATTTTTAAAAAATATTTGATTGTCATTTTTAATAAGAATAATTAATTTTTAAAAGCATTAGCTTTATCAAATTAGTGTAAAATATTACAATTATAATTTCATAATTATTTGCATATATATATATATATATATATATATATATATATATATATATATATATATATATATATATATATATATATATATATATATATATATATATAATATTATTATTCTTATTATTTGCCATTACCTAGTATGCATAAAACAAATACAAAATCCAGTGGTTTAAATATATATATATATATAGTTTTTTTAGTTTCTGAAATTCATCTTTAGTAGTTCAGAAGCTCTGTTTTACCTTTATCTTTTTTTGCAGTTTTTCCTTAAAGATTATTATACAAACATTCTTACATAGAAAGAAGATATTCAATTGTAGATACTCAGAGCTAAATGTTTTGCTACTTAATTTCAACAAATGCTGCTTTATTCATTATAAATACATTTTTAAATTCAGAAACGTATGGTATGTTTTAGTACAGTATATACAATATATGCAGTATACAGTTGACGTCAGATTTATTCGCCCCCGTTTATTTTTTTCCCAATTTTTGTTTAACGGAGAGAAGATTTTTTCAGCACATTTCTAAACATAATAGTTTTAATAACTCATTTCTAATAACTGATTTATTTTATCTTTGTCATGATGACAGTAAATAATATTTGACTAGATGTTTTTTAAGATACTAGTATTCAGCTTAAAGTGACATTTTAAGGCTTAACTAGATTAATTAGGCAAGCTGGGGTAATTAGGCAAATCATTGTATAACGATGGTTTGTTCTGTAGACTGTCTGAAAAAAATATAGCTTAAAGGGGCTAATAATTTTGACCTTAAAATGGTTTTAAAAAAAATTAAAACTGCTTTTATTGTAGCCAAAATAAAACGAATAAAAACGTGTATTTTATACTAACAGAAAATCTAAACAAATGATATTTTACTATCGTTTCTATAGTCACCAATGTCAATTTTATTTATATAGCACTATTAACCACAACCAGAGGTTGACCAATGTGCTGCACAATACACATCACAACAAATAAAAATATATATATAAATTTATAGCTAAAATGAAAAATTTTTTATTGATAAAATGCCAAATCAAAGAGGTAAGTTTTCAACCTAGATTTAAAAACAGACAGGGATGAAACCGATCTAATAGAGAGGGGCAGAGCATTCCACAACCTGGGATCAGCTACTGCGAAGGCATGGTCATCTCTGCATTTCAGCCTCGACTTAGGGATGCATAACAATCTCTGGTTAGATGACCGAAGAGACCAACCAGGCTGATGCTCAGTTAACATGTCTGACAGATAAGAAGGTGCCAGGCCATTTAGAGATTAAAAACCAAGAGAAGATTTTTAAAAGTGACTCGATAGTGCACAGGCAAACAGTGCAAAGAGCTTAAAACTGGTGTAATGTGGTCATGTTTCTTGGTACCTGTTAAAAGCCTTGCAGCAGCATTTTGAACTAATTGGAAACGGGATAAGGTTTTCTGACTAATCCCAAAGTATAGTGAGTTACAATAGTCCAACCTAGTGGTAATAAAAGCATGGATTATTTTTTCAAAATGTTTTCTAGATAAAATAGATTTGACTGTTTTTAAAAGTCGAATCTGAAAGAAGCAGGATTTGACCACTGCATTTATCTGTTTGTCAAAGCTCAAGCCATCATCCAGAATGAGAACCAGATGAGTGTAAAGAATCACTCCATTCTCTCCAAGGCTATTCTTGGTGGCTGTTTAAAAACGCCAGTGACTTCAAGCTCTTATAGCGTTGCCTCTTAATCAAATGAGGTGAAGAGACTGTCAGCACCACACAACATCATTCTCAAATGGGCTTTCAATCACTGCAATAAATTAACAAAAATTCGCATTGACCCCTTCTGAGAGTCTGGCACCCCCCCTGTCCTCACAGATGGAAATTCACCAACGATCCGTCTCCGTCCTATACAATTAGACTGGCCATAATTAGCTGTGTCCATCAGGGCTTGGGATGGATTAGGTTAACGAGGTTAAACAACGTCGGCCCAAGGCGAAGATGAGCTTTAATGGGATTAAAATCGAGTCGGCAGGAAAGCGATCTACCTCTCTGCTGAAAGAAGAGAGGCTTCTCCAGCGTAATAGTGCAGTTGTGGTCGCACCAGAGTCCACTTTTTGGTGCCTAATCTGAGCGGTCTGAATCCAAAAAAATCTATTGATCCACTCACCTCATCATAAGTGCTTAAGAGCACAGTCTGATCCAAAATGGATGTTGGCATCAGGATGAAGGTTTGGGAATAGCTCTGTGTCTGTTTGCTTTTTTAACTCGCTGACCAGCACTGATGCCATCAGACAGATTCAATCTCTTCTGTCACTGCAGGTAAACCTTACTGGAATTGCTTACTGACTAATGAAAACTCATTTGCTGCTGTTCTTAAGCTGTGTGATTTTTCTTTTTCTTTTTGGTGAAATAAAAAATGACATAGTTGGATGTATTATACATTTTTATTCACTGAAAAAACGAGGATAATAATAGTACAATTTTGATTAAAGTAGCATAAACAGGAACAAAATATTAGATCTTTTTGTGTGATTTTTGTTTTTCAGTAAAACTTAAAAGGACATATTTTGACATACTGTTTAATCATATTTACACTCACTGGCCACTTTATTAGGTACACCTGTCCAACTGCTGCTTAATGCAAATTTCTAATTATCCAATCACATGGCAGCAACTCAATGCATTTAGGCATGTAGACTTGAACGTGGCAGGGTTGTTGGTGCCAGACGGGCTGATCTGAGTATTTCAGAAAATGCTGATCTACTGGGATTTTCACGCACAACCATCTCTAGGGTTCATAGAGAATGGTCCGAAAAAGAGAAAATATCCAGTGAGCGCAAATGCCTTGTTGATGCCAGAGGTCAGAGGAGAATGGCCAGATTCCAGCTGATAGAAAGGCAACAGTAACTCAAATAATCACTCGTTACAACTGAGGTATGCAGAAGAGCATCTCTGAACACACAAAACATCCAACCTTGAGGCGGATGGGCTACAGCAGCAGAAGACAACACCGGGTGCCACTCAGGTCAGCTAAGAACAGTAAACTGAGGCTACAATTCACACAGACTCATCAAAATTGGACAATAGAAGATTGAAAAAAACGTTGCCTGATCTGATGAGTCTCTACAGTATTTCTGCTGCAACATTCTGATAGTAGGGTCAGTATGTGGCGTCAACAACATAAAAGCATAGATCCATCCTGTCTTGCATCAATAGTTCAGGTTAGTAGTGGTGGTGTAATGGTGTGGGTGATATTTTCTTGGAACACTTTAGGCTCATTAGTACCAATTGAGCATCGTGTCACCACAGCCTACCTGCTGACCATGTCCATCTCTTTATGACCACAGTGTACTTCTGATGGCTACTTCCAGCAGGATAACTTGCCATGTCATAAAGCGTGAATCATCTCAGACTAGTTTCTTGAACATGACAATGAGTTCACTGTACTCAAATGGCCTCCACAGTCACCAGTTCTCAATCCAATAGAGCAGTGGTTCTCAAAGTGTGGGTCGGGACCCCCCGGGGGGTCGTAGGACAATGAGTGGGGGTCGCTTGGTGATTTCCAAAAATCAAATTCATTTTATTAAACTATTAGATTTACAATTTTTTTTTTATCCATAACCCACAGAAGAAAAAAATAGTGGTTAATAGTTATAGTAGTTAATTACCCCTGGGGTGATTTTACGTTATATTAAAGACACAGCATATTGATTTTATGGCACCAGGTTAAACTTTCTAACACCTTTACGGCACTCATTTATATAAAAAATAAATACAGGTCACAACTGAACATGGAGGGTGGTCTCCATGGTGGTGTGTAAGGTTTATACATTTATAATTACCTGAGAGGATATTGGGGGTCGTGAGTCACTGGCATTACATTTTTGGTGGTCGCTGGTTGAAAAGTTTGGGAACCCCTGCAATAGAGCACCTTTGGGATGTGGTGGAACGGGAGATTCACATCATGGATGTGCAGCTGACAAATCTGCAGCAACTGTGTGATGCTATCATGTCAATATGGCCCAAAGTCTCTGAGGAATATTTCCAGTACCTTGTTGGATCTATGCCACAAAGGATTAAGGCAAACAGGGGTCCAACCCAGTACTAGTAAGGTGTACCTAATAAAGTGGCCAGTGAGTATATGTTCCTCCAAAAAAAAACTGCAAAATTATAATAAAATTCAAATCAATGCAGCATTAATAAACAAAAACAAAAAATTAAATCTTTTGTTCTAAACTTGTGTGATTTTTTTTTTCTTTTCCGTGAAACACAAAAGTAGGTATTTTTATGTATGTTCTTTTTTATTCTCCACAAAAAAAGAGAAAAAAACAGCACACAAAAAAATTCAGATTAATGTAGTGTAAATAACAAAACATTATTATATCTTTTTTTGTTCCAGACCTGTTTTTTTTTTCAGTGAAGCACAAACGAGATAATTTGAAGTATGATAATTTTTCATTCCCCCCCCAAAAAAAAATAAAATAAAATAAAATGCAGATTAAGGTAGCATAAATAGGATCAAAATTATTTTATCTTCTTGTTCTAAACCTGTGAGATTTTTCTTTCTTTCTGTAAAACACAAAAGGAGATATTTTGATGCATGTGATCATTTTTATTCCCCCAAAGAAGTGGAAAAAAACACCTCAAAAACTGCTAAAATTCTGATTAATGTGGCATTAGCTATGTTTCCATTTAAAAATGCGAATGAACTTTATGCGCAAAACTGGATTATCGCATAAAAGACGTGCGAATAAAGCAGCGTTTCCATCCAACGAGTCAAAGCGAACAAAATCGTCACTTTCTGATTATCTGGCGCCAAATATTAACAATATAAACTGAATTTGCTGCAGTAGGAGAAGCTGAATCAATCTTTTCTTCATCTAATAAATGACTTGCGCCTCAGAAGGCAATCCTGACACGCAGTAAACATGCGGTGGTGTTTGAAGGTGTCAGACGCGGAGAACAGACACTCTTGATTCTGGATGTCATTAATAATATAATAACATTAATCCTTAAACGGTAAGGCGTTTTAGAATGACAAAATCAACATTTCAGATGGTTTACAATGTGCTCAGCCTGCTGGTTTGTCCATTTACGTACATTTTTATCATCACATGATCTCTTATAACAAAATCACATGACCTTTTTTCAAAGTGTTTCCATCATAGTTTATGCGCATGTTTTCTCATTGAATAAAATGTTTATCCTACTCAGTTATGCGCATATGTTTTTTATGCGCAATTTAAAAATGTATGTGCATCATGGCTTTTCCATCAACCGTTTTTTTATGCGCATATGCAAAATGCGCATAAAAATAGGTGGATGGAAACATAGCAATTGATAAACAAACAAAAAAATTTATATCTTTTTGTTCTAAACCTGTGACATTTTTGTTTTTCAGTGAAACTCAAAAGGAGATATTGTGACATACTGCATGATATTTAAAAAAATATAATAAAATTCAGATGAATGTAGCATAAACAAACGAAAACAAATAAGGTATTGTACCTCACTGTTGGATAGCTGATACCAGGGTTGTTTGCCGTAGGTGAAGATTTCCCACAAAACCACCCCAAAGCTCCAGATGTCGCTCTCCGTAGTGAACTTCCTGTACATGATGCTTTCCGGTGGCATCCAGCGAATGGGCAGCATCGTCCTGCCTCCGACCTGAGGATTTAAATGAGGACAAATCACAACCAAAGATCTCTGCTGAGGGTAAATATACAGAGATTTACTACATTAAAAATGCAGAATTCCTTCATGTTGTGTCAACACAAATCGATTAAGTTAACTTCATTGTTTCTACAAATTTAAGTTGATTGAACATAAAACTAATTAAGTTATCACCAAAAACTGAAGAATTGTGCTGATTCAGTTCATTATAAATAAATAGTTTGAACAAGCAGCAAAAATATTTTTTGAGTGTAATAACGAAAGCGGTTTCCTTTAGTAAACAACATATTCCATTAAGGTAGTTGTTGTAGTTGCATTTAGGTATTAGAGATGTAGAGTATAATTGTGCAAAATTAGGCATGTTTTTATTAATATGCATTTTATAAGTACTTACAGGCAGTATGCTAGCTGTATGCATGCACTGTAAAACCCAGAAAGTTAATGCTACTCAAACCATTTGAGCAAACCAATTGCAACAAACCATTTAAGTTCAAAAAACTAATCCCAATGAGTACTGTGAACTTAATCCATTTGAGTAAATGAAACTATTTGAGCACAGTAAAACCCAATAAATGAAGAGAACTCAAACCAACTGAGTACTGTAAAATCCAATAAGTTGAGGCAACTCAAATCGTTTGAGGAAGCTGATTGCAACAAACCATTTGAGTTAAAAAACAAATCTATTTGAGTACTGTGAACTTACTCCATTTAAGTTAAAGTATTAAATATATAATTAACTCCTTACCTTCAACACTGAGTTCAAAATTTTTTTCAAATGAGTAGAATTAACTTTTGAGTAAATGTTGAGTTAACTACACTCATTTAATTTGATAAAATTGACTGATTGAGTTATTGTCTTGTTTCTAGTCCAAACATCTAAACAAAAATCTTAAATCAAGAAGCATTTTCTAAACAAGTAAAAAAATATGGTTTTGTTTTCAGATATATTAAGTCAAATTTAAGTGAGTTCTTTCTGAAAATAACTTATTTGCCAGTGGGGTAAGTAAAATAAGCTTGTTTTTGGTTTTAAGCAAGATTTGATTTGATTAGATTTAATTCATTTATTACAAACAGTATAATCCACTCTTAAAACAATGATTCAAACACAGTTACATTTTATCATAATCAACAAAACATTTTCATATGTAAACTTAAAAATAACAATTGATTTATCCAGTTTAAAATGAAAGATGCTTTTACTTGTCCCACTGACAGATAATTGTTTTTAGGAAAAAGTCTCTTAATTTTGACTTCTTATTTCTGAAAACAAAACAATATTGTTTATTTGTTTTTTAGATGTTTGGGCTTGAAACAAGAAGGAAAAAAATATATTTTTGTAGTGTAGAATTAATAAATTTCTTGATTATTTTGGTGTAATTTAATTTTGGTATTAAATATTGATTATTTTATTTGATTGAACATTTTTATTGAAAATATAACAAATCTATTAATTGAATCTTAATAATTGATGATTATTTTAAAATCAATGATTAGCCCTCCTGTAAATGCTTTTTTCTTTTTCAAATATTTTCTAAATTATGTTAATAAGCACAAGAAATTTTCACAGTATTTCCTATAATATTTTTTCTTCTGGAGAAAGTCTGATTATTTTTATTTTGGCTAAAATATTTTTTTTAAACCATTTTAAGGTCAATATTATTAGCCCCCTTAAGCAATATTTTTTTCAGATTGTCTACAGAACAAACCATCGTTATACTGTATAATGACTTGACTAATTACCCTAACTTGCTTAATTACCCTAGTTAAGCCTTTAAATGTCACTTTAAGCTGAATACTAGTAATTCAAAAAAATATCTAGTAAAATATGATGTACTGTCATCATGGCAAAGATGAAAGAAACCAGCTATTGGAAATGAGTAATTAAAACTATTATGTTTACAAATGTGTTGAAAAAAATCTTCTCTCTTTTAAACAGAAATTGGAGAAAAAATATAATAGAATTAAAATGTAAAAGGAGGGCTAATAATTCTGACTTCAACTGTATATACTATAGGCCTACACCTCAAATGAGCTACTAGTTTTGTAAATTATATTTTAGCAGTGATATTGTGTGATTTGTTTTTACCCTGTAGTAGTCAGTACTGTAAATGTCTCTGGACATCCCAAAGTCCCCGATCTTTACCACCAGCCCTTCTCCCACCAGACAGTTCCTGGTGGCCAGGTCTCTGTGGACGAAATGAAGTGACGCCAGGTACACCATTCCTGAGGCGATCTGAGCAGCGATGTGGAGCATCTGAGGAAGAGTCAACTGTCCCATCGGAGGAACCTTCATCTCGTCTAAGATACGAGCATCGGGACCGTGAGCCCTGTACAAAAACAACACACTTTACATTATGATACAGTTACTCTGTATATGTAAGAGAGTTTGGATGTGTTCAGAATGGCATACTGATTTACTACAAGTGCTCACTCTTAAGTGCGTGTCATGAGCATTTTGTGTGTGCACATATTTCTGAGATTCAGCATTTTCCTCAAGGTTTAGTATATATTCTTTTTACAAACACACCATTTTTTAAGCCCAAGTGGGATATTACTGATCTATTTTGTGTGAAAATCAAACCATTATGAAAACTTTTGAATTACTGAATGTAACCCCAAACCATGATTTTTCCTTCACCAAACTTGACTGATTTCTGTGAGAATAGATCCAGTAGGTCTTCTGCAGTATTTGTGATGATTGGGATGCAGTCCAACAGATGATTCATCAGAGAAATCTACCTTCTGCCACTTTTCTAAATGATCAACTAAAAGGCAAGTTATTATTTGTTGCTCTTACAACTGGGATCAACGACAAGACTTTTGTCAGGTAGTGTAATTTATTATATAAAAAAAATTTGATTTGCATTTTAAAAATATATTTGGCACCTATTTATCAGGAAGTGATAATTGTTTTGTTTTTGACTCGCTGTGTAGAAAGAGTACTTTATTTGCAAATGTTTTATACAATATTTCAGTTTTACACCCATAATTCACATCTTTGGATTGAAACCTAGCTAATAAAATCCAAATACAAGCAGTCACAATCAATCCATTTAAATGCAATTCAATTGTTAATGCAATTCAAATGTCAATGTGGAAGCAATACTGCATCTTTGCTGGCCACCTACAATCAGATAACTAAAAACACATTTATGCCAGGTGGAAACATGTCCTGGTTTTAGGACTCATTCCTTAGGCTAGCACTATATTGCTAGCCTAATGAATGTCTGCCATATTTTAAAGCTGTTTAACTTGGATACACATTGGACACACATTGCAACTTCAACTATTCAAAAGGAAATCAAATTTCCTTTAATATTTTGGACATATCAGAGTTAATTCTACTCTAAAAACTTTAGAACTGAAGGTTTCAGACTTCAGATCATCCCCACTTTTCCAAAAAACAAGCTGCCAAGCTGGCTTGCTTCTTCTTTTGTCTTGGCATGACTTACAGGGGACATGAAGTGCTTTTAAAAACGCACACACACCAAGGGCGTAGATTTGCACTTGATATTGGTGGGGACGTATATCCCTGGAGTGCATGTATTGAACATCACAAATTCTGTTTCGTGCTTTTAAAAACGCGGATAAAGGTTTAAAACACTCATTAATACAAATAACAATTAATGAAGCACGTCCTATGCTGCAAAAGTCAATTTACATGATTTTACTGCAATCTGGCTTTGAGGAGGTATGAATGTACAGAAATTTAGAGAGGCATGTGAAGCAATTTAACCATTTTATCCCTATTAAATATGTCTGAACATTTAACCCTTTGAGCACATTTAGGTTACTAAGGGTTGACAGAGCATTATTTTATTTTGAAGGAGATAAAAATTTTTTATGGGGACATTTCAGTAATTGGTGGATATTGGTGAGGACACATCCCCTCGGTCCATGCCAATTCTACGCCTTTGACACACACACATTTTATCTATGGGCTCCACTTATAAAGTTAGCAAGATTTTAAATGATTGAATGTTTAATGAATGTGTGGCATGTTTTTGCACAAAACTCAAAAATACATCTTATTTTTTTTATTGTTTGCTACTTATAAGCATTTGACAGTATTCAATCATCAATATTCATTCTGAACACATCTGAACCCAATCTGTGATGCATGATTTATACTTTAATGATTTCTAACTAACTCCAGAGTCTCTTTAGACTCCTGCAAGTCTCTTTGGAAAAGAAAACATCTGCTAAATCACAGCAGACGCACCATAGCTCACCATTGCCTTGCATGTCAGGCCTCAATGTGCAAACCACTGTCTCCATTCATCCTAATATATGCATCCAAACTCTCTCTGAGGTTTAGCGTGTGATCCTATTAGTTTATCAGGCAGGTGGCAGGATGGGACAGCTGGAAACTGAGACTGGAGCCACATCCATACACGTGAAAATGCGATTTCATCTCCCCCTCAAACATTCACATGTCCCCACTCCCAATCTGGCCCCAGAAAACCACCTGGCAAACAGACTGTATCTTTACGCACCGAGACTCAGCTGTGCTGGGACATATGGCCAGTCAGTCTCCCATCAGCCACTTCATACTTCAGTCAACTTTACGTCTTAATTAAGACTGGAGCATCGCATAAACAGGACTCGCATTTCAGCTTGCAGTTTGGGCTCAGTAGATGTGAATGCGGTTTAATTTTTGGTTACGGATGTAACTTAAAAGACCGAAAGTTGACTCGAAACTCGACGGAAAGTTGACGGAATATTATTTATTTTCATCCATCTTTAACCACATTTTGTATTTACTGATGGTATATTTATTGACACAAGGATGGGCTCAACCTGTCAATCACATGAGATCCACCAATAACAAACTGCAAGCATCCAATTCATTCATTCATTTCCTTCAGCTTAGTCCCTTATTTATCAGGGGGTACCACAGCGGAATGAACCGCCAACTATTCCGGATGCCCTTCCAGCTGCAACTCGGCATTGGAAAACACCTATACACTCTCACATTCACACACACACTCATACACTACTGCCAATTTAGTTCATTCAATACACCTATAGCGCATGTCTTTGGACTGTGGGGGAAACAGCAGCACCCAGAGGAAACCCATGCGAACACGGAGAGAACATGCAAACTCCACACAGAAATGCCAACTGGCCAGCCGGGACTGAAATCAGTGACCTTCTTGCTGTGAGGCGACAGTGCTGACCACTGAGCCACCATGCCGCCACCATCCAACAGGGGTTTCACACTGCATGACTTTACAATAGGAGAATCGCCAACAACTTTGTCTCGGTCCTCAAACTACGTCTCACAACCAAACACACACGAGAAGTGACATGGAAAGAATGTGAGGGCAGGTCGTATATCTTTTATTATTCATTCATTCATTCATTTTCTTGTCGGCTTTGTCCCTTGCGGGGTCGCCACAGCGGAATGAACCGCCAACTTATCCAGCACGATTTTACGCAGCGGATGCCCTTCCAGCCGCAACCCATCTCTGGGAACCTCCACACACACATTCACACTCATACACTATGGACAATTTAGCTTACCCAATTCACCTGTACTGCATGTCTTTGGACTGTGGGGGAAACCGGAGCACCCGGAGGAAACCCACGCAAACGCAGGGAGAACATGCAAACTCCACACAGAAACGGCAACTGACCCAGCCCAGCCGAGGTTCGAACTTGCGACCCAGCGACGTTCTTGCTGTGAGGCAACAGCACTACCTACTGCGCCACTGCGTTGCCCTATCTTTTATTATTAACTTCATAATGAGAAAGAAACCTTTAGTGGGGTAGAAAATGTACTTATTTTGCTCACCTGGCCTTTGAAGGGAATTAGCCATTTCTCCTCAACTTTTTTTTTTTTTTTTTTTTGAGCCGGTTGTGGTATTGCTCGGAGGACATGTCAAGCAGGCACGGGTGTTCCTGCTAAATTTGCACTACTTTTTCCTCCATTTCTTGGGTCCAAATAGACCAAAAAGAAGCCCTTTTAACTTATCCCCAACCTCCCGCTGGCCTGCAGATACCCATACTAGTGAATGCTGCTCTCTAATTGGCTGTAGGTGATTAGCGATGTTATTTTCAGTCAGAATACATTTCAAACGGCATGATTTGAATTGCCGACAGGTCCAGATATTTAGCATGCCAAATATCTCACAGGTGTCGGCGACTCATCGTCGAATAGAGCCTAATGTTTTCAATGTACATCAAAGCAGCATTCCTTTATTATTTAAATATCCAAATTTATCACCTATCAAAAAGAGAGGCTTCAAAAGAGAGGTTCAAGATATAAAATACCCTATTAGATCTAAATGATGATTTTTTTTTTTCAGATAATAAAAAAATCATATTACACTGTAAATATAAAGGACCTGAAAATGCAGTTCATGACACCTTAAAACATTCTTTTCTCTACTGCAGTAATTTCTCAGACGCTCTATGCCATATCAATCCAAACAACAACATGTGTTTGTGTTTCTGAGGTTTTCCTAGGACAGCAAATTGAAGCTCTTTCTCTGAGGTCTCTTTTAGCTGGTCAGTTTCCAACCGCTACGGCGCATTGCTGCCACTGTAGTTAATTCACTGTGAGTGGCTGCTGGTTATTAGACTGACCTTAGAAAGCGGTTGAGGTCTCCGTGTCGCATGTACTCAAACACCATGGCCAGGGGTTCTCCGTCTGCACACACACCGTAGAAGCGCACGATGTGTTCGTGCTGAAGCACCGTGAGCAGCTCAGCCTCGCGCTGGAAGTCCTGCCGGGTGGACTCATTGGCCATTTTCAAAGTCTACACATGAAAGATACTCAGAATTAATCAGATGTTCAAAATTAGTGAGCAGCAGTTGATGCATGATGCATAATTATTGTTTTTTTTTTTAACTGACCATTTTATTTTACCTTTATTTTAACGATATTTAATAGGGCTGCACGATATTGGAAAATCTGATATTGCAGTATTTTATTTTGCTGTGATAAATACTGCGATATAAATACAGTTTCACAAGATGGTTTAAATAGCTCTATTTGACAGTCTTCAGGGCACAAAAATGTCATAATCATAATGCAAAAAAATATTGCTTTGTCTCGTTTCTTGTCAAAATATCTAAAACTTCTTGTAGATCAAGTAAAAAATGTTTTGTGTTTGCCTTCAAAAGAAACAAGTTAGAAAGAGTTTTTCTTTAAAACAAGCTAAATTATCTGCCAATGTGGTAATTAAAATGACCTTATTTTGCTCTGAAATGTGAATATTTGTACTAAAAACAAGACAAATTCGAAGTTTAAACATTTTTATGTTTTTTTTTTTTGTTGTTGTTGTTGTTGTTGCATAAATTGTATTAATAATTAAAAAATAAATTTTTGGATTTTTGTCACACCTCCAAATAAGTGAGCAGCAGTTGATGTATGATGTAAAGTTATTATTATTATTTTTATATTGACCATTTTATTTAATTTTTATATTAACGCTATTTAATAGGGCTGCACGATTTTGGAAAAATCTTATATTGCGGCAATTTATTTTTCTGGAATAAGCCCTGCAATATTAATTTTATAAATAAGTTTTTATTTTTTGCATAAATTGTATAATTAAAATCAATTCATTTTTGGATTTTTGTTGAACCTTCGAATTAGTGAGCAGCAGTTGATGTATAATGCATAATAATTATTATTATTATTATTATTATTTTTAAATCGAGCATTTTATTTTACCTTTATTTTAACGCTATTTAATAAGGCAGCATGATATTGGAAAAATCTGATATTGCGGCATTTTATTTTTCGGCAATAAACACTGTAATATAAATACAGTTTCACACGATGGTTTGAATAGCTCTATTTGATGGTCTACAGGGGAATCTAACAGCATTCAAGTACAAAAATTGAATAATCATAATGCAAAAAAAAATATTGTTTTGTCTCATTTCTTGTCCAAATATCAAAATATCCTTGTAGGTCAAGTAAAAAGTATTGTTTTGTTTTTCGCCTTCAAAAGAAACAAGTCACAATTAGGAGTTTTTCCTCAAAACAAGCTAAATTATCCGCCAAATTAGATCCAGCGGGAGATCCGTGATGAACAGTTCGACATGCACAACTCTCGTGTGGGTGTGTGCTCAAAGCACGCTGCAGTGCATGCCAGAGCGTGTGTGTGTGGTCACCGTTTTAATGTAGACAGAGAGCTGTTCAGAAACGCTGGGTGAAACTCTAGTGTGGACGCGGATCGTTTTCATTCTAAAACGCCGTTTTAAAACTAAAACGTACTAGTGTAAACGGGGGCCTAAGTCACAGGTGTCAAAGACAGTTCCCGGAGGGCCAGAGCTCTGCACAGTTTAGTTCCAACCCTAATTAAACACACCTGATCAAACTAATTGAATCTTTCAGGCTTGTTTACAACCTACAGGTAAGTGTGTTGAAGCAGGGTTAGAACTAAACTGTGCAAGGCTGCTACCATTCAGGAACTGGCTTTAACACCTGTGCTCTAAAGGATTGTTAGTCTGCATTATTTAGGGCAACCAGAGCTGAAATCACTTCCCAAAAGACAGTACAATTTGAACGGCATCTACGCCTGTGTTAGTCTGTTTTTCATTATCCCAAGGTTTCTATAATCTTGGACCAGGCCGTATCCTGAACAGATGCTGTGGTGGTCGTGGAGGAGTGGAGAGCATGAGACTGATTCCTGAAAGACCACAGTGACAGACGAGTCTCCGCATTGATTACATGGGCCAGCCTGTACAACCGCCGGTGACCTACTCACACCTGCAGCTTCTCCCCGATGGACGTCCAGCGTTCTCCAGCCTTCGGTGCCTAGACCACAGCTCTGCCCAAGACGTTTGACCAGAGGAGAAATGGTCATGCCCAACTGCACCTGGTCTCTCTCAAGGTTTTTTTTTCTTAACTTTTGTCTGTAGCCACTGGCTTGCTTGGTTTGGGGACTTTTGGGGCTTGTGGAGCTGCACATTGATGGATTTGCTGTTCAGTGGAGTTCAGCAGCAAAAATTAAACCACACTGAACTGAACTAAACTGAACTTTAACTCTGAAAACTGGACTGACACTGTTTAAATTTACTAGAACTTCTATGTTAAGCTGCTTTGACACAATCTACATTGTAAAAGCGCTATAGAAATAAAGATAAATTGAAATTGAACATCCATAGCATTTGTTTTTCCTAACATGGAAGTCAATGGTTACCAGTTTTCAGCATTTTTCAAAATGTTTTCTTTTGTGTTCAACAGGATAAAGAAACTAAAGGTTTGGAACCACTTGAGTGAGTAAATGGTGTCTTGAAAACTCAAAGCACAATCATACCTTGATCGCGACCAGCATCTTGTCAGTATCAGGACAGAGATTGGCACATTCAGCCAGATAAACCTTGCCAAAAGCTCCTTCACCCAGTTCCCACTTCAAAACAATGTCTTTTCTTTTAATGTGCTGAACACCTGCAAAAAGAAACAACGACTTTCAATCAACATGCTGAATAACTTGTATGCTGTCTCATGATTGTTAGACACTCACACATGTCTTTATCTTTGATGATGCCACAGAAATATTGCGGGTTCTCCACAAAACTGGACAAGCCAGAATCCAGTGTGCCGTCGTCTGAAGATGGAGGACTAGCACCGAAGTTCATGAAGCGGAGCGATACTGCCAGGTCATCCTCGGTGCCCAGAACTGATGAACCTGTGGACGCACAGAGAGGAAGTGGTTCCCAAGAAGCTCCGGTATGGCATATTTTATTTTTCCCTACCACATTTGTAAGGGTTGTGTTCATAATTGGCAGAATAAGTTCAGTTAATAATAAGTTCAGTTACTGTAGCAATAAGTGTGAGCACTCCCATTTAGACCTTGGTGACACCCAAAAAGTGGATCAAGTACTGAAAAAAACACTTCTTTTACTGTTTTTGTCTTTTTCTAATCCAAATATCTAACAATTCTTAAAGGCCACCTATTTTACCACTTTTACAAGTTGTATGACAAGCCTTTGGTGTCTCCAGAATGTGTCTGTAAAGTTTCAGCTCAAAATTCCCATCAGATAATTTATTATAGCCTCCAGAATCTGCTAATTTTGGACAATGTAGCTGTTTTTGTTGCCTGTGGCTTTAAATGCAAATGAACTGCTTCTCCCCGCCCACCACTCCCACATGCATGTCTGCTTCTCCTGCGTTACAGCAGATAAACAGCAGTCACTGATAGAGACAGACTCGGATGAAGCTGAAATGCAGCTCACTAGTCAAAAATACCAAGTAAGTTTGTTTGATGTATTTGTAGTGGAGTTTATTCAAGCCTTTCTGAAACGATGAGTCACACACAAGTGCCGTTTGCAGTACGCGTGTGCGCACGGGCACACACACACACACACACACACACACACACACACACACACACACACACACACACACACGCGCACACACAGTGTTTACTGACACCATGCGGCTGTGGTGAATATAGCAGTTAAGAATTACATTGAGATTTTACTTTCTTTATTACAAACATGCTCTGTTTTTAAAATGTTTTAAACTTTTAAAACTTATAAAAATCACAAAGAGTTGGAACAGATATTTCAATCCCAGTTTATTTGCAAAAAAAGTTCTATGGACATGTGTACAGTGCACCCGAAAAGAATTCATAGCGCTTCACTTTTTCCACATTTTTTTATGTTACAGCCTTATTCCAAAATAGATTAAATTCATTTATTTCCTCAACATTCTACACACAATACCCCATAATGACAATGTGAAAAAAGATTTTTTGAAATTGTTGCAAATTTATTAAAAAATTAAAAACCTGAAAAATCACATGTACATCAGTATTCACAGCCTTTGCTCAATACTTTGTTGATGCACCTTTGGCAGCAATTACAGCCTCAAGTCTTTTTGAATATGATGCCACAAGCTTGGCACACCTGTCTTTGGGAATTTTTGCCCATTCCTCTTTGCAGTACCTCTCAAGCTCTATCAGGTTGGATGGGAAGCGACGGTGTACAGCCATTTTCAAATCTCTCCAGAGATGTTCAATAGGATTCAGGACTGGGCTCTGGTTGGGCCACTCAAGGACATTCACAGAGTTGTTGTGAAGCCACTCCTTTGATATTTTGAACCGTCGCCCAAGTCCGAGGTCAAGAGCACTCTGAAGCAGGTGTTCATTCAGGATGTCTCTGTTCATTGGTGCATTCATCTTTCCCTCTATCTTGACTAGTTTTTCTGTTCCTGCTGCTGAAAAACATCCCCACAGCATGATGCTGCATGATTCCAGGCGGTGAGTGGCTTCCGTCTGGCCACTCTACCATACAGGCCTGATTGGTGGATTGCTGCACAGATGGTTGTCCCTCTGTAAGGTTTTCCCTCTCTCCACAGAAGAACGCTGGAGCTCAGACAGAGTGACCATCGGGGTATTGATCACCTCCCTGACTAAGGCCCATCTCCCCCGATCACTCAGCTTAGATGGCCGGCCAGCTCTAGGAAGAGTCCTGGTAGTTCCAAACATCTTCCACTTACAGATGATGGAGGCCACTGTGCTCATTGAAACTTTTAGAACAGCAGAAATTTTTTGTAACATTCCCCAGCCTTCTGCCTCGAGACAATCCTGTCTCGGAGGTCTACAGACAATTCCTTTGTCTTCATGCTTGGTTTGTGCTTTGACATGCACTGTCAACCCTGGGACCTTATATAGACAGGCGTATGCCTTTTCAAATCATGTCCAATCAACTGAGTTTACCACAGGTGAACTCCAATTAAGCTGCTGAAACATCTCAAGAATGATCAGTGGAAACAGAATGTACCTGAGCTCAAAGGCTGTGAATACTGATGTACATGTGATTTTTCAGGTTTTTCATTTGTAATAAATTTGCAGCAATTTCAAAAACTCTTTTTTCACAATGTCATTATGGGGTATTGTGTGTAGATTTTTGAAGAAATAAATGAATTTAATCTATTTTGGAATAAGGCTGTAACAAAAAAATGTAGAGAAAGTGAAGCGCTATGAATACTTATATACTGTATTATACTTTTATTTATATATACATATATATATATATATATATATATATATATATATATATATATATATATATATATTTCTAATATTAGTTGTTTATTAATATTATATATTGTGCAACCATATTACTTATTGTTCATGTATGAAAATACAGCACAAGGACAATAATATCTGCGCATCTACAGCATCTACAAGATTACAAAGGCCTGGTTTAAAGAGAAAAAAAAGTAGTCAACTTTCCTCAACAAGCTGCAGGATTGGAGGTATCATGTAGCGCAAATGATTACATAGTGTAATTTAACACTTGAGGTTAGGATTTAGTTCAGATGGCTAACCCTATAAGTGCGAGAATCAGTACAAGTGATGCTTGCCTTGACAAACAGCACGAACAGTGTTATCTAAAACTGACAACAAGTGCACACACTGACACAACAGACACCCAGCAGATTGTTGACTTGATCCCAGTTTTAGGAAGGAGAATTAAACGCAAAAAGCTTCTCCTCCAAATCACAAAATCCACTCAAGCTATAACCACAGAGAGACCCCAGACTGGGCAGAGAAGAGGAACGCAGGGAATAGAGGGTGAGAGGGGAGGGAGGCAATCAGGTCCACTTAGGCACTTTGTGAACGGAGCGAGTGGACCTGAAAAGCCTGGCTCCATCACTCTTCTTTAATGGCTCGCTCGCGGCTGGGGCTCCCGATGCTATTTACTTTGCATGCTGTAATTAAGACCTGGCAGCACTTTGCCGAGCTGTTAGGCTGACACTGTACAAAGTTACAGCTTCCAAGAGACCGTATTTCGATGCCTTTTTTGTGCATTACTTAAAAGCAACACAATGCCTCCTGTGGAACTCCAAAATAATAATGGAGAATTCGCTTTTTTTTTGGCATGAGCTGTGATTGCGATGTCTCTGGCTTGTTTAAAGGGATAGTTCATTCAATTATTGTGTCACTCTAGTGCTGTTTCAATGTTTTCACAAGACTGTTATGACGAGTTTAACGGTCATCGGCGTCTTAAATCCTTGAAAGTTTTTAATATTTAGATTATGTATATTTATATGCATTTATGTATGCATTAAATCATATTTGTATTAAATTACAAAAACAAAATACCGCTTATGCGAGGTGTTTGTATTTTTTAATCCAGCATCTGTGGAGGCGAGATGATAAATTTGACGTTGTTTTCTCTTCTGACTGCCGTTATTAGTCTCACAATATTTTTTTCCTTTTTCTGAAAGTCTCGATAACACCATTATGGAGTTTTTCTTTTATTATTTCGGCAAATAGGACTGTAAAAAATGATTGTTGTACTCTCCCATTTACTGCGCTCTAAGTTTGCCAACTATGATGACTTCTGCTTCTGAGAGAAATGTGAAAAGGGTCCATTTGGATGTTATAAAAGGAGATTCATTTATTCATTCATTCATTCATTCTCTTTCGACTCAATCCCTTTATTCATGAGGGGTCATCACAGTGTAATAAACCACCAACTTATCCAACATATTTTTTACACAGCCGATGCCCCTCTAGCTGCAACCCAGTACTGGGAAAGAAAGCAGTCTGAGATGATTCGCACTTTGACATGGCGCGTTATCCTGCTGGAAGTAGCCATCAGAAGATGGGTGCACTGTGGTCATAAAGGGATGGACATGGTCAGCAACAATACTCAAGTAGGCTGCAGGCAACGTTTTTCCAATCTTCAATTATCCAATTTTGGTGAGCCTGTGTGAATTGTAGCCTTAGTTTCCTGTTCTTAGCTGACAGGAGTAGCACCCGGTGTGGTCTTCTGCTGCTTTAGCTTTCCGCCTCAAGGTTGCATGTGTTGTGCGTTCAGAGATGCTTTTCTGCAGACCTCAGTTATAAAGAGTTGTTGCTTGAGTTACTGTTGCCTTTCTATCAGCTGGAACCAATCTGGCCATTCTCATCTGACCTCTGGCATCAACATAGCATTTGTGCCACAGAACTGGCGCTCACTGGATATTTTCTCTTTTTCGGACCATTCTCTGTAAACCCTAGAGATGGTTGTGTGTGAAAATTCCAGTAGATCAGCAGTTTCTGAAATACTCAGAACGGCTCCAACAACCATGCCACGTTCAAAGTCACTTAAATCACCTTTCTTCCCCATTCTGATGCTTTAGTGTGTAGAGCTTTTTAAGAAATGTGTAGAAAGAAATGTGTGTTGTGCAAAAAATGGATGGATGGTGAAATAAAGTCAGGAAGGAAAAGATGAATTGGAATGACATGCACAATTAATCCAGGGACATGCATTGAGAACATAAAAAGGAGCGATTTTATATAGACTTATAAGCCTGTATTTGGCAGAAAAACTTACGGTGGATGCCAAACTTGGAGTGCTGTCCACATTTATTAATGACAACCACCATGATGAGCAGAAATGTGCACGCAAACACAGCGAGACCCACCGCTACTGACACCTGTGGACATACAAATGGACACAATTAGATTGAAAACAGATATTAAAAAAATAGGTTATACATTTTCTGTGACTAGTCTCTTACCCCAAACACTCTGCTCTCCAGTTTCTCTGTCTCTGTTGATTGGTTAGTGGGAGCTGCTAAAGTGGAAGCATTTAATGAAATGTTACTTCAATGAACAAGATTTTCACATGCTGCATGAAATTATAGGCAAGGCAAGTTTATTTATATAGCACATTTCATACACAGTGACACTTCAAAGTATATTACATAAACAAGAATAAAAAAGACAAGTGTAAGAAAATAAAAAAACTAATAATACAAATTATTAAAAAAAACATAAAAACAGATTAAAATGTGTTAAAAGAGGTTATAAAAGAATGAAAAAGAAGAGAAAAACACAATAGTGCGATTTGTCGGAGGTAGCACAGTGCTCATTCAGTAAAGGCCCAGCTAAACAGATGTGTTTTCAGTCTTGATTTGAATGTGCCTAATGTTGGAGCACATCTGATCATTTCTGGAAGCTGATTCCAGCAGCGAGGGGCGTAGTAGCTGAAAGCCGATTCACCCTGCTTAGACTGAACTCTTGGATTTTCTAGTTTATATGATCCTAAATATCTGAGTGATCTGTTAGGTTTGTATTCAGTGAGCATATCTGTAATGTATTGAGGTCCTAGGCCATTTAGTGATTTATAGACAAGTAATAATACTTTAAAATCTATTTTGAATGTAACTGGGAGCCAGTGTAAAGACCTGAGGACAGGTGTGATGTGCTCTGATTTTCTGGTTCTGGTCAGAATCCTGGCCGCAGCGTTCTGGATGAGCTGCAACTGTCTGACTGTCTTTTTAAGAAGGCCCATGAGGAGGCCGTAATCCACCCTGCTGCTGATAAAAGCATGAACAAGTTTCTCTAAGTCTTCATTGGAAACAAAGCATCTGATTCTTGCAATGTTTTTGAGATGATAGTATGCTGATTTAGTTACTGCTTTGACATGACTACTGAAACTCAGATTTGACTCTAGAGTCACACCAAGATTCTTGACCTTATTTTCTGTTGTTTGAGCCCTAGAGTCAAGGTATGCATTCCCCTTGAGAACCTCTTCTCTGTTCCCAAAGGCAATGACTTCAGTTTTCTCTTTGTTTAACTGAAGAAAGTTTTGGCACATCCAACTGTTAATGTCATCAATGCATTGGCAGAGGTGGTCAATGGGACTGTAGTCATTATGGGAGAGTGTCATCAGCATAGCTGTTGTTGGAGATTTGGTTCTTTCTCATTATTTGGCTCAGAAGGAGCATATAACAGTTAAATTATAAGTTGTTTTTGGAAGAAAAGTTGTCTTTTTATCAAAAGATGCATTTATTTGATCAAAAATAGTAGAAACTGTAATTTTGTGAAACATTGTTTCAATTTAAAAAGAAAATAATTTAGCCTGTAATTTGTTCCTGGGATTTAAGGCTGAATTTTCAGCATCATAAATACAGCATTCGCTGTCAAGTGATTCATCAGATATCATTTTAATATGATAATCTGCTTCTCAAGAAACAATTCTTATTACAGTTTTTCTCAGTGGTTTTAGTCCATTTCTCACATTAGAATTGAAATTCTCAAAACTACTTGTTCAATCTTCAGATCATTGTGTCACTTGTGCACATCAAAAGAAGCAGCTTCTCATTCCTTTAAACAAGTTGCAAATGCTTTTGTACATCCATACAAATGATTGTGCAATTCTACAATGTTTCCTACATTATAAATTGCTTATGTCATGTTGATCAAAATGTAATATATTGGTCTCTGTTTAATAGTCTCACCCCCTACAGCATTTAATCCTTTGTTCATGGCATAAGTCTTTACATTCAATTCATCTTTATTTCTATAGCACTTTTACAATGAAGATTGTGTCAAAGCAGCTTCACATAGAAGATTATAGTAAATCTTCTACTTTACATACAAAATGGCTGAACAAGTTGTCAATATTTTTTTCATAATGCATTTTTCTATACATTTCCTGTATCTCCTTTTCCTGCATCTGAAAGGAGATCCTATGTCCTATGTTCACATTTATACTTTTGTTTACTTTTTTCTTTGTGCTACGCAGTGCTGTCTTTTTGTTTCTGTATCACAATGACATGATCTGTCAACAAATTGCACTACAAACAGCAAAAAAAAAAAAAAAAAGCTATAGTTTACATCAGAAGACCCCTCCAGAGTACACTCTTATATTGACAAAATGACTAAGTAATTTGACTGTCTTATCCTTGCACAATGACACAAGGACTTGTCATTCTGAGGTCACTGACAAGTTATTGACACAGAAATGTAGTTTTGAGAGATGAATTAAGGATTATGAGCAAGAGACTGGCGTTTGCAGGTAATCCATGGTGTTTTGCTGTTTGTACACCTAAATGCACTCACTGTTTTGCAAATTTTTATTTTGATCTGAGAAATGTACCAAAGCGACTGAGAAAAACTATAGCAATGTTGAACATTTTTGGCTCTTTTATTTTTAGCAGAGACCATGTTATAATAACATTTAAGTGCTATTAAATAAAATATTTTTATTCAAAAATATATGGTTAATGCATTCATTATGTCACAATATTTAGAAAGTTTTCCTCAAAAAATATAAATCATAAATAAAACTTAACATTAAAAAGTAAGATGGTCGAGCACTAGTAATAACTAATAACACAGCAGCAAATCAACATATTGGTAATCTCAATGTTTTCAAGCTCCTGAACATTTCTTGTCTAAAACTAAACAAACAAAACAATCCTGGAAAAATTAATCTAGTAAATAATTTTTATATGAGAAATTGCAAGTAAATTTTACAATTATGTTTTTCATTTTTATTTTTATTTTTTTTTTACTTTGTTTACTTTAGAAAGATTTTTTTGTATTGAATGAGAAAAAAGTATTTTAATACAAATAATGATTTGTAAAATATATGAAAAAATATGAGTTAAAGGGATAGTTCACCCCAAAATGAAAGTTTACTCAGTATTTACTGACCCTCAAGTGGTTTCAAACCTTTATGGGTTTTTTTTAACAATCTAGGCACAAAGTCTAAAGCGCATGTCTCAAAAGCATTAAGGGCGTGTCTGAATACACTTTTGTTATTTTAACCTTCTAGGGCCCGAGTGTCCACATACATGGACAGCACATTTAAGCTCTTAAGTGACTATTTAAAATACTTTGTTTTATATTTTGTTACAGACATAGAGTGTCATCCTGCAACTGTTTTGCAGCATATGAAATGTCCCAAACCCTATTTTTAACTGTCCAAAATGGGAAAACATTTTGTTTTTACTCTCTGATAGTCAAAGCAAGTAAAAAAAAAAAAAAAATCTATGTTAAATATGCATAAAAGAAAATTCGGGAAAAGGTGTTTTATATAAATTCAGACCACGAGTCCACAGATATGGACATAATTTTTCTCTAAAAGTACATCATATCAAAAGATGATTCTTAGATTTTTATTCTAATTAGGTTCCAATAAGCCCAAATAGCAAAGAGAAATAAAAAATGCATGTAAAAAAAACACCTTGGGCCTTAAGAGGTTTAAGGATGGAAAAATATGCTCTGCGCTCTGGTGCATGGTCTAACAGGGTTGTGCTTATTCTCTTAATGATTTCTGGGTGTGTTTTGAGCATAACGTGCATTAATCCAATCAGAGTCTCATCTCCCATTCCCTTTAAGAGTCAGTTGCATCACGCAGTGGCGCATTTGCTATTTACAGGGCGGGTTATGTAAGTGGAAAAACTGAACGCTGAAACACTAGGGAGAAAACCGTTAAACAGACCATCTGCAGCGCGAGGACAAAGAATGAGCCTTCTCCATTCAGCCTCTTTATTTTCTCTTTACTTTTACTCTTTACTTTTCTCCAATTAGTAAGTAAGAGTAAGGAACCAGTGTTGTACGCACTCCGCTGAAGACATGCATTAGCCTACATATTTAATTTTGTTTGTTGAGCGCAAAGATTTGTTTCAAAAGTATTTCTAAATTCAGTTTTAATTGAACAATAATAATATATCCAATCACACGTCCTATTCTTATACCCCATATGGTGGTGCATACGTCAACAAAACCCGACAGATGAATCTAAACTTGTTTTTATAGAAACAAATATAAATATGCATATAATAAATAATGCTGCTAATAATAATAACATTATACAAATGCAGATTGTTGTGAATGAACTGAACCATTTTTGTAACATTTTATTCCTATCATTTTTTTCACATGTAAAGATATTTGTGTATTGCTGTACATCCTGTGTAAGTGTTTGGACCAGCATAGGCGCGTAACTAACGCACTCTGCGCTGGACTTTAGACCAGCTTTTAGTTGATCAATGCCGCGGTCTATTTGAGTTTCTCTAAACAGCAACGCGCCAACAATGCGCCTTAACACACCTCCTTTCTAGACCGGCACACCCATGAGTCCACAAAGTGGCGCAAATGGATTTGCTTTTTAAACAACGTGGCACAATACGTGAAAATTAGGGTTGCGCTGGTCTGAAAATAGCAACAAATCATGCCAAACACACCTTGTGCCTTATTGTGCCAGGTGTATGATAGGGCCCTTTGAGTTTCTTTCCTCTGTTGAACACTAAGATATGTTGCTGAAAACCTGTAACTGTTGACTTCCATAATAAGAAAACCAAATACCATGAAAGTGAATGGTTACAGGTTTCCAGCTTAATATCCTCTTTTTTTTTTATTCCACAGAAGAAGAAAAAACTCACTAAAGGTAAGTAAATGTTGACAGTATTTTTGTTTTTGGGTTAACAACATTTAGACATTTAACCTTATAAAAAGTAACTTACTTGGGTCATCATTGAGGACTGGGATGTGAAAAGAGAGAGAATACAACAAAAATTACTCAATGTACCACACAGTTGACACAATATAATTTAGATGAAGTGCCCTCACCAGGGATGATGCCCTCCGGATCAAAGGGGTCGAAAGGATTGTCCATGAACTTGGCTCTGACTGTTCTCTGGTCTCTGCCCAGTTTGTTCTCCACGATGAGCGTGTAGTTGCCGTTGTTGAGATGAGTGGGTTTGTTAAGGAACAGACAGCCGTGTTGCACCGAGCCGTCGTACGCGTCTCTGATGAGTTCAGTGTAGGCGTAGCGGGTCTCGGTGAGAGGCATGTTGTTGTACAGCCATTTGATGCTGGCGGGAGGATTGCTGTCTACGGTAAACGGGAAACACCAGTGATGCTGAGATTCTGGTTTCTTGAGATATATGATCCGCACTGGAACTGAAACGCAGACAGAGAGATCACATGGAACTGCAGTGAGACTCATACAGTTGAAGTCACAATGATTCGCTCTCCTGTGGATTTCTTTTTTAAATATTTCCCAAATTATGTTTAACAGAGCAAGTAATTTTTCACAGTATTTGAAGTATATTTTAAAAATATTTTTTCTTATATGTTTTATTTTGGCTGGAATAAAAGCAGTTTTTACATTTTTTTGTAAATGTTTTTTACACTGTTATCCAATAGCTTGGCTTTAGCCTAGTTAATGTACTGTAATAACCTGGTTAAGTCTTCATATTACAGTGCATCTGGAAAGTATTCATAGCGCTTCACTTTTTCCACATTTTTTTTTTGTTACAGCCTTATTCCAAAATGGATTAAATTAATTTATTTCCTCAAAATTCTACACACAATACCCCATAATGACAATGTGAAAAAAATATATTTTTTTAAATTTTTGCAAATTTATTAAAAATAAAAAAGCTGAAGAATCACATGTACATCAGTATTCACAGCCTTTGCCGTGAAGCTCTAAATTGAGCTCAGGTACATTCTGTTTCCACTAATCATTCTTGAGATGTTTCAGCAGATTAATTGGAGTTCACCTGTGGTAAATTCAGTTGATTGGACATGATTTGAAAAGGCATACACCTGTCTATATAAGGTCCCAGGGTTGACAGTGCATGTCCAAGCACCAAGCATGCTTGAAAACAAAGGAATTGTCTGTAGAGAGGCACAAGGCTGGGGAAGGTTACAGAAAAAATTCTGCTGTTCTAAAAGTTTCAATGAGCACAGTGGCCTCCATCATCTGTAAGTTGAAGATGTTTGGAACTACCAGCACTCTTCCTAGAGCTGGCCTGCCATTTAAGCTGTGTGATCGGGGGAGAAGGGCCTTAGTCAGGGAGGTGATCAATAACCCGATGGTCACTCTGTCTGAGCTCCAGCGTTCTTCTGTGGAGAGGAGAACCTTACAGAAGGACAACCATCTGTGCAGCAATCCACCAATCAGGCCTGTATGGTAGAGTAGCCAAACGGAAGCCACTCCCTTCCTGGAATTTGCCAAAAGGCATCTGAAGGACTCTCAGACCATAAGAAACAAAATTCTCTGATCTGATGAGACTAAAATTGAACTCTTTAGAGTGAATGCCAGGCATTACGTTTGGAGAAAACCAGGCACGGCTCATCACCAGGCTAATACCATCCCTACAGTGAAGCATGGTGGTGGCAGCATCATGCTGTGGGGACGTTTTTCAGCAGCAGGAACTGGAAGACTAGTCAGAATAGAGGGAAAGATGAATGCAGCAATGTACAGAGACACCCTGAATGAAAACCTACTTCAGAGTGACAGGTGTACCAAGACTTGAGGCTGTAATTGCTGCCAAAGGTGCATCAACAAAGTATTGAGCAAAGGCTGTGAATACTTATGTACATGTGATTTTTCAGGGTTTTTATTTCAAAAAATTATTTTCCACATTGTCATTATGGGGTATTGTGTTTGAGGAAATAAATGAATTTAATCCATTTTGGAACAAGACTGTAACATAAAAAAAAAAAAGTGAAGCGCTATGAATACTTTCCGGATGCACTGTACACAGCACGATATGCAGTGAATAATGTGTTATTAAATAATGTTATGTTATTATTATATTTAATTTAATGCATTTATTAAGCACCAATAAGCAAAGCAGCAGTTGACCATGGTGCTATGAAAGAAAAATAAGCCAAGAAAAGGAATGACATGCACAATTTTAAATGCCACGGTAATAAAAATTCAAGATTTCAATTCTGTTTTAAACTCAAAGAAAAAAAAGGTTATTCCATACCACAGCTATTATATAAAGATAACATACTTTTTTAAATTGTTATTCTTATTTATGATTTTTAATTATTGACTGGGACTGTCACAATCATGAATTTTGTACAGAAAATAATACATAATAAAATAATACACTTACCATTTATTAATTTATTTCCGTTTTGTTCATGTCACTTAGTGCAATCTTAAATTATTTACAATAAAATATACAACAATTTATGCAAAAATAGTAAAATAATGTTCTTTATTTAGATATGTGGTTGAAAAATTTGTGATATATTAGTGATATTTCTAGGGAAATGAATATAATATAATTGATATAATATAATAAAATTTAAAGACAATCTATTATTTATTGGATAATTATTACTATTGATTAATTATTGACTAGGACTGTCACAATCATGAATTATGTGCACAAAATAATAAATATTAAAATAATTCAATGAAATTAATGATTTAGAGTGCAATCTTAAATTATTTAAAATAAAATAATACAGCAATTTATGCAAATATAGTAATATAATATTTTTATTTAGATATGTGATTGAAATATTAGTAATATGTTAGTGATATTAGTATTGCAATATTAATGAAAATAGCTCATAATTAATTATTTTAATGTCTGAGGTAATTAATAATATAATATAACAATAATATTTAAAGACAATCAGTAAATTGTTGATTATTATTATTAATTAATTATTGACTAGGACTGTCACAATCATGAATTATGTGCACAAAATAATAAATATTAAAATAATTCAATTAAATTAATGATTTAGAGTGCAATCTTAAATTATTTGCAATAAAATAATACAACATCTAATGCAAAACAATATATTATAATATTCTTTATTTAGATATGTGATTGAAATATTAATGATATTAGTATTGGAATATTAGTGAAAATAGCTCAGAATTAATTATTTTAATGTCTGAGGAAGTTAATAATATAATATAGCATAATAATATTTAAAGATAATCAGTCAATTATTAATTAATTATTATTATTGATTAATTATTGACTAGGACTGTCACAATCATGAACTGTGCACAAAATAATAAATATTAAAATAATTCCATAAAATTAATGATTTAGAGTGCAATCTCAAATTTACAATTATACAAAGATAGTAATATAATATTTTTTATTTAGATATGTGATTGAAATATTAGTAATATTAGTATTGCAATATTAGTGAAAATAGCTCAAAATTTATTATTGTAATGTCTGAGGAAATTAGTAATATAATATAATTTATATAAAATAATATAATATTTAAAGACAATTAATAAATTAATCTAAATGCATGCAGTTAATCAAAGTAATTACAACAGACCTGTTACTGACTTCAATTATTATTTGAAATAATATATATATATTTTTTAATATTCATACTGTAAATTGTTTTTTTTAATTTGTGTTTTCTTTTCCCCCACTGAACTTAATAAAGCCGATTTCTAAAAGTATTTTACTTTTGCAGCATTGAAGTTACTCAGCTATTGGTTCCCAGTCACTGCTTTTGATAAGCTTCCCTATGAGCTGAATCAGATGTATAATCAAATTGGTCAAAAATCATTGCACAGTTTGTTAAAAAAGCCCATAATGTTCCTATATAAATAATGCTCGCCTATATCTAGAATAGCTCAAATAATTGACGCATCCATCATAATTTTTTTTTCTCCATGAATCAATGTGCTCCATCTTTACAGTAAACCTGTTGACCTGTTATAAATAATAAATCCTATCTGTTTAGGGGACCCAACCACAAGAGGCACTTGAAGGTGGGATGCAGGAAATGGTTTCTTTTAGACAGGAGGAAGATGCTGATGCTCCATAACCATTTCTCTGCTCTTAACCCGTGACCTGTCTGTGGAAAAGTGCTGCGCTCGGAGAATCACAGTCATTTGTGTCGTGGCCTGGAGTTCATACTCGAAGAACCGTCCTCGTTAGACTGACCCCATGTTAGCGGTTGAGCGGTTGGAGAGCCATCTGTGAACTACGCTAATTGTGGTAATCAAATGGAATTAAATAATTGAATCCAATTATTAGGTTGCAGTTAAGGTAGACAGGCGAAGGTGGATGTCTTCATCTGGAGCTATAGTTAGATGTAAGTACAGAACGCTGAGGCTGTAACTAAAGCTATATAGGCATTATGTTATCGATTGGCGTCTGGGTTTGCTGAAAATTTGCTGTTAATTTGTTTACCTGTTGGGAATCCAAGATGCTTGAGAGTTTTTTTTTTTTTTTTTTTTTTTTTCTAGTGGGCACCTTGATGTCAAAACGCCAAGCATAAAAAAAGCATGTCAAAAATGCTAATCAATTTGACGTCAAAACCTTGACGTCTATTTGACGTTGATGCCCATTTGACCACCAGAATAATGGATTAAAAGTATTATAATATAAGAAATTCTGTATTCATCTGGAAGCTTCAATTCCAAATAACAAATTTACACTAAATTTTGTATCCCTAAAATGCGTGTAAATATACCTTGACAATAAAATGACATCAAATTGACATCTGACATTGTCCCATTGTTTTTGATTCCAACTTTAAAGGCTCTTTTTTAACGATCTAGGCACAAAGTCCAAAGCACAGGGCGCAAAAGCATTAAGCGCGTGTCTGAATCCACTTTTGCTATTTTAAGGACAAAAAATTCAGCGCATGGTCTAACAGGGTTGAGCTTATTTTCTTAATGAGCTATAGGTGTGTTTTGAAAATAAACCAATCAGTCTCATCTCCTATTCCCTTTAAGAGTCAGTTGTGTCACGCCATAGCGCATTTGCTATTTACATGGCGGACTTTGTAAGTGGAATAACTGAGCACTTCACTAGGGAGAAAACAGTTAAACAGACCATCTGCAGTGTGAGAATGAGAGAATGAGCCTCCTCATTATTTACTTTCACTTTCACTTTCTTCCGTGGATAAGGAAACGTGTTGTACGCACAGACATCCATTAGCCTACATAATTAATTTTGTTTAAGCACAAAGATTTGTTTCAAAACTATTTCTAAATTCAGTTCTAATTTCCAGCAAATGAATAAATGAACAATAATAACGAAGTGTGGTCAAACAACTGAGTTATATCCAAATGCACATGCTATGGCCCATATGGTCTAAAACCTGACAGGTGGGCAAATCTAAGCGTGTTTTTAATAAAACAAATATAAATATGCTTATAATAAATAATACTGATAATAATAATAACATTATAGAAAAGCAAATTGTCATGAATAAACTGAAAAAGCCCACCTAGGTGAAGGCATGGAGGCAGTGGTTTTTATATTTATGTAGAAAGTAATAATTTTTGTAACATTTTATTTTTATTTGTAAAGATATTTGCGTATTGCTCTACATCCTGTGTGTATTAAGCAATGTTTAAGCGAGGCGCACATCTAACGAGCTTTGCGCTGGACTTTAGACTTCCTCTTAGCTGGTCTGTTGAACAGTCTGTTTCAGTTTCTCAAAATAGCAACGCACCAGCAATGCGCCTTAACACACCACCTTTTTTAGACCAGAACGCCTATGGGCGCATATATGAGCGCAAATGCAATTGCTATCTAAACAGAGTGGTGAAAAACGTCAAAATGACCCTTGCGTCAAGCTGAAACTAGCAAACAACATTTGCGTTGCATTGCGCCAGGTGTAGGATAGGGCCCTAGATGTCCATTTGATGTTCTTTAGGCAACAAGGTAGTCATTTGACATCAAATTGACAAGCATGACGTCAAAAAACATGTCAAAAATGCTAATCAATTTAATGTCAAAACCTTGACGTCTATTTGATATCCACACATTGATGCCCTTTTGGCCAACAGAATAATGGCATGAAAAGTATTATAAAATAAGACATTTTGTATTAATCTGGAAGATTCGATTGCAAATTACAAAATTACACTGGATTTGGTATCCCTACAATGCATGTAAATATACCTTGACGTTGAAACGACATCAAATTGACATCTAACATTGTGCCGTTGTTTTTTGATGCCAATTTTAGATGTCATTTTGATGGTGGTTTGACATCAAGGTATTCAATTGACAACAAATGTCAAGCATGGCGTCAAAAAACATGTCAAAAATGCTAATCGATTTGATGTCAACACCTTGACGTCTATTTGACATCCACACATTGATGCCCTTTTGACCACCAGAATAATGGCTTAAAAAGTGTTGTAATATAAGGAAATGTATTAGGGCAGCTTGCAACCAAATTAGCAAAACATTTTCATTTTAAAGCCACTATTGAATAGGAGTTTACCATTCTTAATCTTACTGGAATAATGCATGGTTTATTATTAATGATTTATTATTCAATCTCTTCTAAATTCATTGTCTACTGGCTCGAGAGTGGATCACATGAGATCCACCAATAGCAATAACAATTAAAAATGTATTTATATTTATTTAACCTCTACAGTGAAATGGAAAAATAAAATAAAGACTAGTTCAAAATATTAATTAATATAATATATAATGGCTATATAAAATCTAAATAATACCATTAATATAAATAGCAGAGATATAAAAAAAATGTAAATTATACACTAGAATTACATTCAAATTAAAATGAGAACCGAATACATAACAATAAAAGCTGACTCAAAACACATTTTAATATTCAGTAGTATTGTTGGATCATAATTTCCTCAAGTTTATTCAGACTATTACTTTTTGTGAAGATCTTTCAGTTTCAGCACTTACTGGACAGTAAATTCCTCAAATAAATCAGTACAAAGTTTATCGGCGGCCAACACTGGAGAACCTCATCACAGTAGGGCTGGGCTTTTTGGCCTAAAATCAAAATCTCTATATTGAATAATTTAACTCGATTACGATTAATGAACGATTATTTTTATTTATTTTTTTGCCCTCATAGTTCACGGACAAGTTTTGTACAGTTAATATGCTCGCATATTATCAGTGAGAGTTTGTTGAATGAAGGATGCATTACTTGATTTCAAAATAATTGGAGGAAACGCACACTATCTACTATCTATGATTATTTATTGAATATCAATAGTGAACAACTAAAATTAAAACACACTGCCTGAAACCAACAGTCACAAATATATAACTTGCACTTTTGGAAATAAAATGCATTATTTTCAATGTTTTTCAGGTGGAAAATAAGCAGTATCTCCTTTAAATGAAATAACTCTTGCATATCCTGTAAATATCCTGTAAATGTTTTAAACATCTTGTGTGAACAAATATTTTAAAGTAAATAATAATTTTATTGTAATGGAAAATATGCTGTCTCAAGGCATCTCTGGTGCAGCTTCTAATCATCTTCAATGTAGTGCAAACGTGCAACGTGTAGTTACATTTTTTGAGAGGTGAGACTGCACAAGGTTGCGCCAGACCACACCTGTAAATTCGATGCATTGAATGAAGTTTCAATCAGCCTTGACAGAATGGAGTCACGTGACTCCACACGTGGTAGGGAAAGTAATTGAAAAAATTGGCCTGAAAAAATTTGACCGATTATAGGTTTTAAATGTCGATTTCGATTAATTGCCCAGCCCTACATCACAGTTTTGATTTAACGCCATATCACCCAGTATTTTGCGTGCACACTGCTATAACCGCTGTGCTAATTTCTGTGCTAATTAAGCTGTGGCTGTAAACGAGCCGTTTTTCACTAGTCATGTGATTCTGATAGACTTGCACACTTGCTATCTGCCAATCAGCCCACACAATTATATTTCCGGACTATGGGGGAGAGAAATCCATTAGTAGAGAACAAACAAGATCTGAAGACGGTTATCATCCCATTTTCCTGACAGTCATTATCGCTCCCCTGATGGCCATACATTTGTCTGAAGTCAAGCACTGTTTTTCTTCTTTTTGAAGAGGAGGTGATAAACACTGATAATTGCTGCGGTGTGGAGTGCGGCCGTATGGCTGGATTTTCAATGAAAAAATCTCGGTCGCTGCTATGTTTTTGACCCGGTCAAGAGTGGGGTTATTATCGTAAACAAACTATGAACAAAATATATTTATATATATATGTATATATATATATATATATATATATATATATATATATATATATATATATATATATATATATATATCAAGATAAAGCAGAAAAATGAAATAGAATATAAAAAACATTGATGAACATTAAACATTAAATGTTTATAAAAATGAGAGATGTGGAAAACAATTTTGGAAATACAGCGGGGGAAATAAGTATTGAACATGTCATGTTTTTTCCTGGGAATAATATTTCTAAAGGAGCTGTTGACATGGAATTGAACCAGATTTTGGTAAAAACCCAAACAATACAGACATAAAAATAAAACAGAACAAAAGAAATCTGAAAGAATTATGCGTTTTTTGGTGATGGCAGCTTAAAGATGCCTCTCATATGGAGAATTAAGCCACATGAATTGCTCAGGTTTGACTTAGTTTAAAAATCTTGATGGTTCTGTGGGTCTCTTCTATCAAATCTGATCTTTAATTTGTATTTTATAATGGATTCAAGTCAGGTGATTGGCTGGGCCATTCTACAGCTTTATTTTCTTTCTCTGAAACCATTTGAGAGGTTCCTTGGCTGTGTTTTGGATCACTGTCTAGCTGAAATGTCCACTTTGGTTTCATCTTCATCATCCTGATAATGTAGATGTTGGACTGACGCAGCTAATATTTATTTACCCTGACGAAAGGCAGAGAGTTGCTGAAGAACTACTGAGAGATTACTTTAATATTTCAATACTTTTTCCCTGTGTCATTTCATTTTATTATGCTTATTATAACTTCATTTGTAAACTAATTAGATTAGTTTTTTTCTGCATATATGGATTTCTTTGGTTGTTACCAACATCTGGTTAAAATTCCATGTCTACAGCACCTTTAGAAATATGTTTGTTTGAGAAAAATTGTAACGTATTCAACACTTATTTCCCCCACTGTAAATAATTAATCAAAAAAGCAAAACAAAACTAATTTAAAGATGGTCATTATTAGTTTGTTAGGTTTGTATCTGGTTATTAGTCTTGTGTAGTTTGTATTATTAGTTTCACATTAGTTCCTATTTTTATTTATGGTGCTTTAACTTGAAAACCAAAACTGTTGATAAATGTTTAAAAAACTAAACAATTTACAGGAAACTATTAAACCAAATAGAAATACGTTTCTAAAAATGTTTAACTGAATTAAAGCAGAAACAATAATAAATTATTCATACAAACGTAATGTGATAATGCAAACGTTCTGATTTTAATTTAGTTGAAATAAACTACAACTAAATATGAAATTACATGGAAATTATATAACTAAAAATATAATTATATAACTAAAGACATTACTGAAAACTATTAAACTAAACAGAAATAAAATTATAATAATAATTATATTTAAAAAAATTACCAAAAACTATTAAACGAAACAGAATTATGTTTCTAAAAATGTTTAACTGACTTAAAACAGAAACAAAAATAAATGAAATCTACAAACTCAATTTGGTAATGCAAAATTTGTGATATTAATTTAGTTAAACTAAACTACAACTAATAAATTATATAACAAAAAAAAATTATTATATAACTAAAAAACAAAAGATTACCGAAAACTACACAAAAAAAAAGATTTCTTCAGAATTGTTGCAAACAATTTGTGTTGAATTTAAACAAACAAATTAAATTTAGTAATGTTCAACTTAATTTATTTAAATTCAGCCTAAATAAATTGTTTGCAACCACTTAACTTAAAAAAAAGAGTAAATCCAAGAATCATTTTTGAATCATTTTTTCAGTGCATTAAACTAAACAGAAATACGTTTCTAAAAATGTTTAACAGAATTAAAACAGAAACAAAAATAAATGAAACCTACAAATTCAAGTTGGTAATGTAAAATTTCTGATATTAATTTAGTTCAACTAAACTACAACTAACAAATACGAAATTATATAGAAATTTAAAAAAATCATAGAAATGACAAATCAACAAAATTAGTAAAACTTTACAAATAGAACAAAATAAAATCTACTTTAAAACTAATTCTGGGCTATAATAGCATCTCAGTGATACTAAATTACTACTGATTTTGAATTTTACTATTTAAAAAATTACAATGATACATTGTGTAAACTAAAAATAAGTGGGAAAACATAAAAACAAAAGCTGTTTCATTATATATATATTTTTTATGATTTAAGAAATATTACACACAGGTTTCAGGCTTATTCTGGCTTGGTTTGACAGTACAACATTTGGTTTATAGTAATGTAGGTCTGCTATAGAAACAGCCAAAGCTTAAAGTCTGCATGAACCGGAAGCTTTTTTTTTTCCTTCATGTTGTGACGCAAATCCTAGAGAATAGGAATATTAAATGAGCAAACAGTGGGCGTGGCTTGTTTTTTCTACTGCAAGCTGATTTCATTTCATTTAGAAAGCATGGGGAAAAGGGTTTGGGGAGAGTTATTACAACCTAGCAGAGACCTCCTCCTCACCATTAATATTTATGCTCATCAGAATTTAATTGTGTTGCTTAATATTTATGCAAAATATTTTGTTGTTTTTTGTCAGAAAGGCGACAGCATCAAAGGGGAGGAAAAGATGGAAGAAATATAAAAAGCAGAAAGATGTCAGTGCTTACATTCAATGTCCAGCTGCACCACAGCATCACCCATTCCTGCGCGATTCTCCGCCTCACAGGTGAGGTTGTGCAGGTTGTCAGCAGAAGACACGTTCCTCATGTGGAGAACCAGCTCCAAGGTTGATCCCCAGATTCCTTGCTGTGGACAACAGTACAGGTTTAACTGACTGACCATGTAAACAACTGAACAACCAATTTGGTCAAATGTTATGCTTCCAATAATTATGGGCCAATAATTCTAACTTTAACTGTATATACTATATAACTGCAGGTTAACTGTGTTTATATATAATAATAACTATTAAAAGATATTATTTACTAGTTAATTAGTTAAAATTGCTAGTGCTAATAAAGTTATGGTAATTAATAACCTTAATTTTTCCAAATTTGATTGTAGTGCAATCATGTGTGCCTTTTGTAAAGCTGCTTTGAAACATAAATTATTGTGAAAAGCACTATACAAATAAACCTGAATTGCATTGAATTGAATTGAATTGTTTCATGTACCTCCAGGGTCCAGATTGACCGAAGCTGCTCAGTTCTCCAGTGGATCATCGGGGTGGGAACTCCAGTCACCCTGCAGGTAAATGTCAAATTTCCACCTTCTTGAGTGGTCAGTGTCGGTGGGTCAATCATGACCTCAGGAACACCTGCAGATCACAACATGATCATCTGAAATGTGTGAGCGTATGAAATGTGGCATCAGTTTTTCTTCAAATAAACGCTTTTATTTCACACAGATGCGTTTGCAACTGATCAAAAGGGTCAGTAAAACATTTAGAATGTAGCAAAAGCTTGCTATTTCCAATTCACGCTGTCCTTTTGAGCTTTTAAACACCACAGATCTTGAAAAGGTCTTGATTTCCACAAATGACAGCTTAAAATATTGGTAATAAAAAGATTTGAGCTGTAGACCATTTTGAGGGATGTAAACAAAAACAATGGTCCTAACGTATTTCCTGTTTTACATTTTTAATTTCCATTGCTTCTGAGAATCCAAAAAGGTCTACATATTGATAAATAGTGTTATGACGGCTGATTTAAAATCAAGTTATGATTGAATTGGCTCTTGTTACAGTTAGGAAATAGTTTAACGTCAAGCAGGAAATGTTCATGGGCCAATGACATGACCACATTGAAATGGTCTATAAATCAGCAAATTTGGATGATTTCTGAAGAATCTAAAAAATCTAAATCTAAAAATTCTATAGAATAATGGTGCTGAAAATTCAGCTTTGCATCACAGATTTTAGAATATATTAAACTTTTAATTTGTAATAATATTTCTGTTACTGTATTTTTAATAAAAAAAAAACTTGCAAGGTGAGCATAAGCAACTTATGTCAAATGCATTTAAAAATCCATCACAAGTGTGTAACTTTTTTTATTTAATTTTGACAGATTAGTGGCCAACTCGTATCAATTTGTACAATCTGGGGTGCGTTTCCCAAAATCATCGTTAGCCAACTAAGGCCGCAAGTTCCGTCATTACAAAGATAGTTTGTTGATTTGCCGTTTCCCAAATCCATTGCTCCAACGAACATTCGCAAACTGCGTCGCAAACTTGAGCACTTGAAACGACACCTCTGGAGCTGTAGTTAAACATAGTTCCTGGCTGTGTTCTATTCCCACTTATCCCCCCTATGCCCTATTTATTTAGAACATTCTAACATTCAAAGTTGGAATTATTAAAAATAAAAAAGCATGAAGGTCATCTTTTTTAGGTATAATTTGCTTTCAAAGTATTTTTACAGTTCAGTTTTAGCGATCTTCATGTTTACAATTGCGCTCCCTTCGCAGTGCACTTTGATGTCATTTTAAACAGGCTCATGACAAAAGCTATAGGTGACTATTTTTTAAAAGCGGAATTTATGTTACGTCTCCAAAGCTTGTAAAAAACATAGCACACGTTAATGCTTTTAATTTATAGTAGGTTATTTATTAAGTATGTACTGTATATGACATGGGCCTGCTGGTTAGAGCATATCTGCAGTGGTTTGCACGTGATCAAATTGTAAAAGCAGACTTTTCAAAAAATAAATAAACAATATCCTACTTAATAATAATGATAATAATAATAATAATAATAATAATAATAATGATAATAATCATCATCATCATTAATATTATTATTAAAATAGGATTTCTTTTTATTTTAATTTTCTAATAAATAATAAATATTAAATTCATTTCTTAATAAATCACCTCATTATTTATTTATATGATTTATATATGATATTAGAATTTGTGTTAGCTTTTGTAAGTGATTTTATGTTTTAGAATAGACTATGGAATATTCTCAATAATATTTGTAAAGGAAACACTGGCCCTATATGTTTACATATATTTCAATTAATATGGAAAGCGAGTGCATGTTTTTTTCTATTGGATTTTATTTTAAATGCGTGTGCGTGTAAAACAAATAACTTTTGTTATTATGGGGTTCTTCTCTAAAGAAGTAGTTACTCCACCCCGTTTTATGGGCGTTTTACGTTACAACTAACTAACTAACGTGGTTCAACTGATGGATCTGCGACAGAGAAACTAAGGGTTTTGGTAAACACTCGTCACTATACCATTCTTTTCCCAAACGATGCATCGAACTATGATAGTTCAGCCGTGAGTTACATGTACGTCGTTGTTTGGGAAACACATCCCTGATCTGTTGGTTTATTCCCATAAAATTAAGATTATACAAATTAATATGCATTAGACATTAATTCACCACAATCTAAACTGTTTTTGTGAAACAAATCTTCCTGCCTCCAAACTTTTGAACACTAGTGTATGTAATGTAGTAAAGTAATCATTTATTCATTAAGTTTCTTTTCGGCTTAGTCCCTTTATTAATCTGGGGTCACCACAGCGGAATGAACCGCCAGCTTATCCAGCATATGTTTTACGCAGCGGATGCCCTTCCAGCTGCAACCCATCACTGGGAAACATCCATACACACTCATTCACACACATGTTCTCCCCGTGTTGACGTGGGTTTCTCCGGGTGCTCCGGTTTCCCCCACAAGTCCAAAGACATGCGCTATAGGTAAATTGGGTAAGCTAAATTGTCCGTAGTGTTTGTGTGAATAAGTGTGTATGGGTGTAAGCCGGAAAGAAAATGAATGAATGAATGAATCTAGGATTTTAATCTAGGCTTTTTAAAAACAGTAGCTGTTTTAATGTCATATTCATAGCGTGATTTATGCTCGTGATGTATGCAATAGTTTTATATTAGTTTATATTGTGAGGCGGATGTTGCACTCTCTCTCTCTCTCTCTCTCTCTCTCTCTCTCTCATTAACATGCTTAAATACTTGTGCTACATGGCGATATAAAAGCTTTTTTTGTCCTAGTATAAGATTTAAGGTTTAGGACTCTGCTGAAGTGTGTTCTGAAACGACAACGTCAGAGTTGACGTCATTCACTACAGACTTGTGACTTGCATTGACAGGTGAAAATCTGATCTACCTGCTTACACTGCAGACATGAGGTCACGGATACAATTCATATCGGATACATTTCCACATATGATTTGAGCAAAGCCTAAATCTGATTTGAGTAAATCAGAATCCATGTGATTTTTTTTTTTCCTTGCTTACACCCACATGAGCCATATCCGATCTGTGCCACATGGGAGAAAAAAAATCTGAATTTTGTCACTTGAACCATGAAAAGAAAATGTCCGATTTTTCCTGTACAGCATAAACGTGTTTGGTAATGATGAAGGCAGGTGTGTTGAGTCTCCAGCTGTCCAGTATAGTTTGATTGCCGCGTTTACATATCTGTACTGCACTTCAATAATGCGACTTTCAGCACATCTGAAGTGACATTCAATCGTGGTAATGTCAAGTTCAAGTTCATTTATTTATAGAGCATATTTGAAAACAGTCACAAGACTGACCAAAGTGCTGTACATAAGACAAAGTAAAACTATACTGCATGTCCATGGTTAATGTGTGTGGCTGCAGTTGTAGTTGCAGCCTCTGCATGGACATGAATAACACAGCAGCCTTTGAACTCCGGTGAGAAAAAAATAAAAGTCGTTACGTCACACCCACCCGCCCAACCAAGTGACGTGCAACACAGGCCAGCCTTAAGAGGTGTGTGCAAAGCACTTGATTTGCGGTTGAAATTCAATCCTGCTTCCAATCTTCAATGCTAATTTCACCTCACGATCCATCATGCTAACATCTCAACTCATGAGACAAATTTTCACCTGGACGAGAAATCTTGTCGCCATTTAATCTAAAGTAGGCCCTACTGCCTACTAAAAAAATGATTTTGTTTGCAATTAGGATCGCGTACATTTACATTTGGCAAGAATTTGATCCCATATGGTCTCCCTAATAACTCCGCCTCCAAACACACAGCACCACAGTGGGTACGCATTTCTGTCAATGGTTAGCTTGTTGTCTCTGCTTTTTAAACCGCAATTGAAGTAAGTTAAATTACACATGTCATGCTGAAATGCGTTTTATTCCATATAGGCACACTTACTGCAGTTATCCATTTCGTAGGAATCCAGTGGAATCTGACTGCCATTGTAAATGCAATTTTGCTGAGAATCAATTTCGCTTTTTCTTTTTCTGTGCCACTGCTGAAGCCAGTAAATGTCACACGAGCAGGTGAGCAGATTGTCCCTCAAAATCCTGTGCCAAAGAGAAGTAGCTGACATTTCTCATGCTTTCAGCAAAATAATACGTGCATATGACTTAAGATCTATCATTTCAATTTTTTTCAGACTGAGGCAAATTGTTCACATTTTCAGTCTCAAATCACCAGCTGAGCAGAATAAATCAGTAAATTTGAGCACAGCAGTGTTTGAGTGCAGTGCGCTACTTACAGACTCAATAGAGTCACAGATTGGAACACCCTCCAACTGATGTGCGTCAGTGCATTAGAGGCCAGGTTTCTGCAAAGGAAGAGAAAAGATTTATACTTATTGTAGAATTATACTTGATAAAGATTTCTTGTGCGTTCAGAATGCATTGGAAGTTGCTAGGACATTTCTAAATGGTTGCTATTCTAGCATACACCCCCAAGTTGGGGTGTGTGATATTTATTGTCAACACTTTGTCAGAATTGTTATTTTAGTGATATGTGAGCTGATATTTTTGATTGTTTTTGTTTGTTTGAGTGGGAAATTCAAACGTGCGTTTACATCAGATGCGGATAAAGCGTCAAGCGCGAGTGATTTACATGTTAAGTCAATGCAAAGACGCGAATAGACATCCTGCGGCGCTGTTCACGTGAATGAGGCAGCGAAAAATTATGCATTTGACACTCGAGTTGGAAATTCGGATCTTTGTTAGCTATTCGCACCACATTAACCAATCAGGAGCTTGCTCTTATGGGGCATGATTATGACGTAGTTCCTTTTGTTAGTGTCCTGAGGTGAAATCCTCCTGCCGGCATGGGACAACAGCTCTTCAAATTGGGACCGGCTCAGTGGGAAGTACCACTGAAAGCTTCCCTCATCCAGGTACAGTTTCTGGAGGAGTTGATGAACTCACCTCTGAAAGAATATAATGGACTTAGACACGGCACCAAATGAATTGACGCCATTTATCAGCCTTCCTAAAGCACATAAAGCACAGCTACTGTCTCAGTAAAGTCCATGTTAGCCATTTAGCAACGAAACTGGAGTCAACAGGCAGACAGAAGCACCTCCCATGATGCAAATTTGCATCTATTATGAAGTGAACTTCACATGCGATTGATGCAAGTAAACTCAAAATGTTCACATCTGATTACTAATATTGCGAATAATAATATTGGTGTGAATGCCCCATTAGAGTTAGAATAATTTAAGATAAGTCAAAAAGAGCCTTGTTTCATCTTTTCAATAAGATATAATATAGGATAAGTAATATCACACAAGCAAGTACCATTTTTGTAAATATTGTTGGCATTGCAAATGTATTAGCTTTTAACTTATTTCATAATTTCATTGTTATATTTTAGACACAGTATCAGAAAATGAAAACCATTCCAAACAAAGCAGGAGCAGAACATTTCGCATTTCAGAGCAACACTGTGGTGTTTCATTCCTGAATGAATCTGTTATGATTGAAATGAGTCAGCTAATGATTCAGTGATACAGTTTTTAATAAGAATTCTGTGAATGAATAAATGATTCGCTCATTAGGACTGGAACTTGCCAACATCTACTGGCAGTTTTAGTGCCATATTTATTTATACATGTCAAAAGCTTGTCAAAAACACACTTAACATTATTAAAGTTTTTTTTTCTTCATATATACGGAGTTCAGGGGGGTTATTTATGAATATTGGACACCTCTAGCTCCAAGTAATGTTATTTTTTTTATTAAAACTATTAAAAACCTTTTTGATTATTTAAATAATGCTCCAATTAAACAATAATATGGGATGAAAATAAATTTTAAAATGTTTTTTAAAAAAAAGTAAAAAACAAAGTGGAATAAAAAGTTTAAGTAGTTATAAAAACTCAAATAGAAAAGCTGTGTACAATTAGAAAACAGAAATTTTAAAAATAAAACTGTTATACATATTAATAAATACTACAGTAATATCTCAATAATGCTAAAATAACACTGGTATTTAATGCAAGTGGTGATTTTTATCAGTTTCATTGTCTGTCAATTTGAAATCTTAAATCATATCTCACAAATTAAGTATGTTTAATGTCAATAAACAGTATGGACCCTATCATACACCCGGCACAATAAGGCACAAAACTTGCATGGCATGATTTGTTGCTATTTTCAGACCAGCGCAACAGTAAATTTCATGTTTTCCAAATCCATTTGCCCACTTTACGGACTCATGGGTGTGCCGGTCTAGAAAGGTGGTGTGTTAAGGCGCATTGTTGACGCGTTGCTATTTTGAGGAACTGAAATAGACTGCGCCATTGACCAGCTAAAAGCTGCTCTAAAGTCCAGCGCAGAGCGCGCTAGTTGTGCGCCTATGCAGGTCCAAACGGTTACACATTGCTTAATACCAGTGTTGGGAGTAATGCGTTACAAAAGTAATGTATTACAGTAACGTATTACATTTTCCTGTAACGCCGTAGTGTAAGCCGGCATTACTAATACATTTTCAGTAATATTTTACTCGGTACATGTTCAGTAAAGCGTGCATTACAACAAACATTTCACCCGCAAGACATTAACAAATAAAAAATACCGCAGTTCTATTTCCTGTTCGTGGTGAGTGAACATACGTGTGTGTTGTCATTAATCTCCCTCTGGCTATTGGAACTTTTTACTTCGAACGCGGAATGATTTCAGCCTCTGAGCTCGAGGTCCGGGGCAATTGGCTTAGCCCGGTTCGCAGTAACGTTAAGCCCTAACGCACAGCGGAAAAGCGGCAAATAGATGAAAATGGCAGAAGACAGTACATTCGCGAGATGGATGTACGCGCATATGGTGTTATTTCACTGACCAATATCATAAGCGCAGTATAAGTCGAGAGCTCGTTCATGACTCTGTCCGTGGACAAAACTCCTCGCGTGCACTCAAAACGCTGGCTGCTCACGTGCGAATGATTTGCTCTCACTCAGTCAGATGATGCAGACTCACAGTTTCTGCCTTGTGTTTCCTCCTCTTTTCGGGCTTTTGCTCTCCAGAGATCCTCCTGTTAAATTGTTATTCCAAGAATGTTGATATGTTTTCTATATTGCTACACTGTTTACCTACAGGTTAAGGTAAATTCTATAATAAATACTAGTGTTTTTGAGTGTTGGGTATACTGCCTATGTTTTAGGCTAGTATTATTTACAACTTGTTAATGAATGCTTCAGCATACTGTAGTATTAAGAATAGTGAACTCATTACAGTAAAGTGTGGTGAATTGTGGTATAATATTCCCTATATTGTAAAAAAAATTACAGCATTGAGTTATTTGTTTATATTACACTTGTTGTGTTACCATAGCAACTATAGTATTACCACAACAGATTAATTGAAGTACTTTACTATAGTACTGTTCAAAACACTGCACATGCCAATATGTGTGTTCAGGGGGCCTGTGGAACAGCTTCTCCTCAAAATGAAGAGGATGACAGGGCAAATGTCCTCTAAAATCTCATCAACAATGTGGAAGACAACAGAGACTAGTTTACTTTATTTTAGTTTAAATGTTTTTTATTTGATTAGTGATGCACCTTTCAGATGTTTAATAAATATTTTTAAAATAAAATGTATTCTTTACATCCAACGTCTAATCTCTGTGTCTTTAAGTGTTTAAAACTGGAAATATCTCATCATATAACATACAGCAAAAAATGGTATGGTTTATTAGATTAAAAATTATAAGCCTATTTTAGCATTTTGGTTATTGTTAATAAATAGTGCACCATATAAATCATATCAAAAAGCACCAAAGGAAGAGGGAACACAAGACACAAATTGTGAGTCTGCATATAATCTCAATGAGCGAGCAGTGTACTGAGAGCGCGCAAGAAAATTTGTGTGTGAGCAGTGCATATTTGAGAGCTCACAAGCAGTTTTGTCTGCACGAGCATTATATCGAGAAAGCTATGTTCATCATGCTCACTGTGTGCATGACAGTTTTGTGTTGTGAGCCACTTGAATTTAAAGTGAATACAATAATGGCATCAATAAGAAGAGAAAAGAAATCTGCATTATGTCATGGCATTGGAGTTTACATATAGGCCCGTTGTGCTATTCACAGATATTGCCAGATAACCACTTTACCTCTACCATACTTTAACAGATCATTTGTGAATTTGACTGTCATCCTTTCTTACATTGTCTTGAGCCTTCAGGTTGCCAATTATATACTATATTGTCATTCTACTACATCATATCGCTTTCTACTGGATGTAAAATGCTCTGCAGTACATTTTGTCATTTTAGAATGTTAAGTTCTAATTCTGTAGTTATTTTGGTGAAAGTAACTAAAAAGTAATATAAGAGAAATGTAACCTATTACAATTTTGAGACAGTAATATTGTAATGTAAGGGATTATGCTTAAATAACAGTAACAAGTAATCTGTAATGTATTACAGTTTGGAAGTAACTTGCACAACACTGCTTAATACACACATGATGTACAGCAATACACAAATGTCTCAACATATGAGAAAAAAAATTAAAGGATTAAAATGTTACAAAAATATTATTTTATACCTAAATATAAAAACCACTACCTCCATACCTCACCTTGGAAGGCTTTTTTTTAGTTTATGACAGTTTGCATTTGTATAATGTTAAAATTATTAGCAGTATTATTTATTATATGCATATTTATATTTGTTTTAATAAAAACAAGTTTAGATTTGTCCACCTGTCGGGTTTTGGAGACATATGCATCACTATATGAGGCATAAGAATAGGACGTGTGTTTGGATATAACTAGTTTTTGACCACACTTCATTTTTATTGTTTATTTATTCCTTTGCTGGAAATTAGAACTGAATTTAAAAATAGTTTTGAAACAAATCTTTGTGCTTAACAAACAACATTAGATATGTAGGCTAATGGATGTCTTCAGTGGAGTGCGTACAACACTGTTTCCTTATCCACGAAAGTAAAGGAGTAAAGTAAAAAGAAAATAAAGTGGCCAAATGGAAGAGGCTTATTCTTTATCCTCGCGCTGCAGATGGTCTGTTTGACTGTTTTCTCACTAGTGAAGCGTTCAGTTTTTCAACTTACAAAGTAAGTAGATACTAAATGCGCCAGCCAGGGCGCGATGCAACTGACTCTTAAAGGTGCTGTATGTAAGTTTTTGACTCTTCTAAAGCATAAAAATACCATAATATGTGTGCAGATATTTAAGAAACATCCCAAGTGAGCATACTTGTTTAACTGAAAAACAATGCTGAAGTCAGATATTCTGCTTTGAAAATGGGTTTTCCGTGCCGGAACGCTGTCTTTGTTTAGATAAATTTCATATGCACGATGCCAGTTTAGCCAATTATATGTCAGCACCCTGGGTTGCCTTGTTGGAAAACAGCGTATTTTATTTATTCATTCAGAAAGACTCTGAAAGCATGCGTCCATGACCAAAAAGAACAGTATGGGAGACAGATGCAGTTCCACATGAGGTTATTAATTAGCAAATTACATAAATATTACGAACGTAAACATTAGGTGAGCAGGTTACATTGTAACCGCGTGTCCTAACAACACGCTGTGACGAGAGAGGCAGTGATCAGCTATTTGGCTGTTTGCACCAGACGAAACACGGCAGAAATGTAAATACAGCCTTTCAGAAGCACAGAATATGCACTCGCTCACCAAACGGTAAGGTTTAGAATCTATTTAATACATGTTAACCCTCTTTAACATCATTAAATGTACATGCTGAATCACTCATATGTGTTTAGTTCTAAAGTTCAATTTCAGACGGTTTATTGTATTTTCAAGATCTGAGGTGAACTTTCTGCTTTCAGTATATGGCAACAAATGCCATGTAAAATGCATTCAAACTCGCATTGTTAGCATTTAGCACAGAATAAAGCACACAAGGCTTACCTGAGGTGATCTAGCTGTCATAGGTTTCTGTTGTTCAGCTGTGAGAAATAGAAGCCATTTCTAATTTATCAATTCGAGGTGTTGGTTAGGACAAAAACTCCTTTTAATATGGAAAATATTCCCTCTGTCGCGTGTCGTTGCTTTTATTTAGAACACAGTTTAAATCACTCGCTCCTGTACACAATCTGGCATCCTAGCGTACTTTTATTATGATCCAGGAGTGCAATACCTAGTTCAACCACTGGGTGTCAAACTTACATACTGCACCTTTAAAGGGAATGGGAGATGAGACTCTGATTGGTTTAATGCATGTTATGCTCAAAACACACCCATAACTCATTAAGAGAATAAGCACAACCCTGTTAGACCATGCGCCAGGGTGCAAACCGTATTTTTCCATAATAGCAAAAGTGGATTCGGATATGCCCTTAATGCTTTAGCGCCATGTGCTTTAGACTTTGCACCTAGATGGTTAAAATAGAGCCCATTGTGTCATGATCAAAGCTTAAGGATTTATTCAAACATTTAACCTCACAGTATACAGAAATAACAAGTGCCACTATACTGACAGATTCAGTGCAGCAAAATATTTCACAGCAGCACTGCATTTCTAAATAAAACTGGCACGCATCTCTCTGTAATGGCTGACACTGGACTCAAGGCTTAATTAGAGTAGTGAATTTCCTCTCTCACAAACAAGCCAGAACACCTTTGACAAGAATCGTGAAAGTGAAAGTTTGAAAGCCTGTAATGTTGAGCACAGACATTTTTTGTTTTATGCTTTGTACACAGAAAACGTTGTGATTCAAGGTTTCTGATTGAAAGATATTTGTTAGCTTGTCTAATTGAATTGGCGAGACCTTTCTAGGATGCTATAAAAAGAGAGATGACAGGATGATAACGGCTTTGCAGATATAGATTCTCTGTGGCAGGGCTAATGGGGGCCAGCAAGGGTTCAAATATTTGTTTTCCCTACTCCCAAAAGTTCATGTCAGATGGGTCGGCCATCGGGGCCTATCTATTACAGCTCGATTCTACCGTAGGGAGAAAGCGTCTGAGAATAGCAGCTGCCGTTTCATACTGGCGTCGAGGGGAGGGGAGACCGCGGATTAAAGAAACGCACCGATTGAATGGGTCAAGCGGATAAAAAGATAGATTCATTTATACGTATTATTTTTTAATACTGTACATCCCTAGTGCTTGCAGATCTTAGACACATCTGGTCCTCCGCGCAGCCCTCTGTGAAATATTGATTGCGTGATAATGGACCCTTAGTGGAGTGTATTTATTATGCATCAGTTGTCAATAATACGCCAAAGTGGGCGAGTAAAAGGTGACTGCTGGATATGCTCTCATGTTTCCCCCAGAACCCTCACGTTCCCCCCTCCCTCCTATGTGACCGCTTTTCCCCCCACATCAACAACAGTGGGCATGTCGCACACACTGAGAGATAACGGTTACAAGATAGTGGAGATAAGGGTCAACAACCTTTCGGCTAATATTATTAGTGTTTGTCAAGGCGGTGATTAGAAATCTTCCCTCCGAGGGGGAATAGATGTCAGCTCTTTTGGCTATAAAGTGGGTGATTAAAAATAGTTGTGTGTACTTGTTCTCACACTATTAGGAGAATGATTGTAGTAATGAGGTCTTTAGTAGGTTAGGCATTTTATTGTGCAAAATTCATATTTGTTACTTGAGATGGATTAATGGATAGATTAACCATAGATGAATGAACGGATAAATAGACAGATGAACCGATAGAAAGATGAACTGATGGATGGATGGATGGATGGATGGATGGATGGATGGATGGATGGATAATTAGTCAAACATATGAATGGTAAAATAGATGGATGGTTTGGATGGATGGATGGATGGACAGATAAATAGATTAACAGACAAAGATGAACGGATGGATGGATGGATGGATGGATGGATGGATGGACAGATAAATAGATTAACAGACAAAGATGAATGGATGGATGGATGGATGGATGGATGGATAATTAGACAATATGGTAAAATAGATGGATGGTTTGATAGATAAATAGACTGATGGATGGATGGATTCATATACGGATGGATGAATGGACAGACAGACAGATAAATAGACAGACAGATAAACATAAAGAAAAATGAACAGAGGGAGGAATGGATGGATGGATGGATAGTTGGACAACTATATGAATGGTAAAATGGATGGATGGTTTGATGGATAAATAGACCATTGATGGATGGATGGATGGATGGATGGATTGACAGATAAATAGACATATGAATTTACAGAAGGATGAACAGATAGATGGATAATTAGACAAACATATGGATGGTAAAATAGATGGATAGATGGATAAATGGATGGATAGATGAACAAATAAGTAGATTAACAGACAGAATGATGGATAGATGGATGGATAATTAGACATATGGTAAAATAAATGGATGATTAGAATAGATAAATAGACTAATGGATGGATGGATTTATTTATGGATGGATGGATAAATGGACAGAAAGATGAACATAGGGATGGATGGATAATTAGACAAACATGGATGGTAAAAAATATGGATGGTTTGATGGATACATAGACCGATGGATGGATGGATGGATGAATGAATGGATAGATAGATGGAAAGATAAATATATAGATAAACAGACAGAAAGATGAGCAGAAAGATGGATGGATGGATAATTAGACAAAAATATAGATGGTAAAATAGATGGATAAACAGACCATTGATAGATGGATGGATGAACAGACAGAAAGACGAAAAGATGGATGGGTAATTAGACAAACATGTATGGTAAGATGGATGGATGGATGGATGGATGGATGAATGGACAGACAGATAAATAGACAAACAGACAGAAAGATAAAAGGATGGATGGATTGATGGATGATGAATGGTTATTTGATATGGATAAATGGATGGAAAGATAAATATACAGACAGATAAACAGACAGAAAGATGAATGGATGGATGGATAATTAGACAAACATATGGATGGTAAAATAGATGCATGTTTTGATGGATAAATAGATTATTGGTTGATGGATGGATGGACAGATAAACAGACAGGAAGATGAATGGATGGATGGATGGATAATTAGACAAACATGATTGGTAAAATGGATGGATTGATAGATGGATGATGGATCGACTGATGGATAATGGACAGATAAATAGATAAATGGAATGGTGGATGGATGGATAATGGTTAGTGGATGCATGGATGGATGGATTATTAGAGAGATGGATAGTTAGGCATGAATGAATGGTTGAATGGGCAGATGGAGGAATGATGGATTGATCCTTAAATGGATGGATGGCTAGAAGTTTTGATGGATGGGTGGATGAACAGACAGATGAATTAACTGAGAGATGGATGGGTGTATTGATGGATAAATTAACTGACATGTGAAAGAAAGATGGATGGTTAGATGGATGGATGGATGGATAATTAGACAAACAAATGGAAGGTAAAATAGATGAATGGTTCCATGGATAAATAGACCAATGTATGGATGGATGAATGTGTGAATGTAGAAGAAATTGATTGGGCAATCAAAAATAAATGGATGGAAGAATGAATGGATGGATTAATAAATGGATGATTGATTGACTGATGGATAATGGACAAATAAATAGATTAACAGAAAGATGGATGGATGGATAATTAAATAGACATATGAATGGAAAAATGGTTAGTGGATGGATGGATGGATTATAAGAGAGATGGATGGATAACTAGGCATGGATGGATGGTTGAATGGGCATATGGAGGAGTGATGGATTAATCCTTAGATTAATGGATGGATGGCTAGAAGTTTTGATGGATGGGTGGATGAACAGACAGATGAATTAACTGAGAGATGGGTGGGTGTATTGATGGATAAATTAACTGACATGTGAAAGAAAGATGGATGGTTAGATGGTTGGATGGATGGATAATTAGACAAACAAATGGAAGGTAAAATAGATGAATGGTTCCATGGATAAATAGATCAATGTATGGATGGATGAATGTGTGAATGTAAAAGAAATTGATTGGGCAATCAAAAATAAATGGATGGAAGAATGAATGGATGGATTGATAGATGGATGATGGATTGACTGATGGATAATGGACAAATAAATAGATTAACAGAAAGATGGGTGGATGGATTGCGGATAAATGGACAGATAGATGATGGATGGATGAAGAATAGAATAATTGAGCAATCAAAAAATAAATGTATGGAAAGATGGATGAATGGATAGATGGATTAATAGATGGATTGATAAATAGGCATGAATGGACAGATGGAGGATCTTTAGATAAATGGATGGATGGCTAGAAGAATCGATGGATGGGTGGATGAAGAGACAGACAGATGAATGAACTAAAAGATGGATGGATGTATTGACAGATAAAATAACTAACAGGTGAATGGAGGATTAGACCGATATATTGAGGATTGAAAGAATGATGGATGATTAGATGGGTAAACAGATGAATGGATCAATAAATAAATGCATAGATGGATGGATGGATGGATGGATGGATGGATGGATAATTATAAAGATTGATAGGTTAATGGATGGATGAATAAATAGGCATGAATGGATGGCTGAATGGACAGATGGAGGATCTTTAGATAAGTGGATGGGTGGCTAGAAGAATCGATGATAGATGGATAGGTGGATGAAGAGACAGCCAGATGAATGAACTGAGAGATGGATGGATGAATGTATTGACAGATAAAGTAACTGACAAGTGAATGGAGGGTTAGACCAATATATTGAGGATTGAAAGAAAGATGGATGGTTAGATGGATAAATAGATGGTTGGATGTTGAAGAGATTGGTGGTGCGATCAAAAAATAAATGCATGAATGGATGGACAGATGAAGAAGTGATGGATTGATCTTTAGATAAATGGATGGATGGCTAGAAGAATAAATGGATGCGTGGATGAAGAGACAGACAGATGGATAGACAGATGAATGAACTGAGAGATGGATGGATGGATGAATGTATTGACAGACAAATTGTCAAGTCAAAACTGTCAAGTGTATGGATGAATAGAGGATTAGACTGACATATGAATTGAAAGAAATGGATGATTAGATGGATAAATGGATGGATGTTGATGAGATTAATAGTGCAATCAATAAATAAATGGATGGATGGATGGAGGGATGGATGGATGGATGGATGGATGGATGGATGGATGGATGGATGGATGGATGGATGGATAATTAGAAAGATGGATGGATGAATAAATAAGCATGAATGAACAGATGGACAGATGGAGAAGTGATGGATCTATGGATAAATGGATGGATGGCTAAAGGAATCATCAAATAAATGGATATATGGACAGATGGATAGATAGAGCCTCTGTCATATGGTTACAAAGATTTTATTAGATTAAATTCAACTTTATTGTCATTACACATGTACAAGTATAAGGAAACGAAATGCAGTTTAGGTCTAACCAGAAGTGCCATAGCAGCAAGTGCAGGATACAGGTATAAGTTATAAAGTGCAGTTATAAAAAAACTATGGTGATATTTACAAATGGATGTACTATGAATATTATATACAGGATGTATTAGCTATGAACAGAGATTTACAATAGATGGATAGATGTACAGGTTGCTATTAATAATCAGAAGTGTGCAGATAGATAAACATAATTACAAATGTACATGTGCATTGGGTATGTTCAGTTCAAATAAATAAATCCATGCAATGTAGTGCAATGAATATGTGCAATTTTTAAATGTGCAAATGTTAAACAGTGCAGTGATTATAAGGGGTATAAGGTATGAGCAGAGTGGGGGTGTATCAGGTGGGCAAAAGAGTCAGTGGGGGGCAGAGTTCAAAAGGGAGACAGCTCTGGGGAAGAAGCTGTTCCTTAGTCTACTGGTTTTTGTCTGGGGGAGCCTGAAGCGCCTGCCGGAAGGCAGGAGAGAAAACAGTCTGTGAGCAGGGTGAGAGGAATCTTTAAGAATACTGCGTGCCTGGCGTAGACAGTGTTTCTTCTGGATGTCCTCTATGGCTGGCAGTGTGGTCCCTGTGATGCGTTGGGCAGTTTTCACCACCCGCTGCAGTGCCTTACGCTCAGCAACAGAGCAGCTTCCATACCAGACTGTGACACAGTTCGTCAGGATGCTACTGTATGTCATGTCACATAATTAATACTAATTAACCAAGCTGATTTTAGGAAGTTTCCCACCCAAAAACATTTTCAGATTGTCCTCAAGCACTTAATCACATGATTATAATAAACAACAAATTTCTTCCAATTTTCTCTTGATTTAGCGGGAAGAAGGACATCAGATGATTTCTGGAAATGTAGTGTGGAAATGGGTTTTCATATTTTGGTTGACTAACTTTAAATGTGTCTTGGGTTTTTACCGCCGGAGACCAATAAAGCAGCTTCACTCATGAGAATGGAAGAGGATTTGAAGTGATTGACAGGTACAAGCCTAGAGACCCAAGTGTATTGTGGGAAGGCCTGTATTATATGTGAAGAACACTCACACATACTGCAGCTTGAAATTATGCTGAAAGGCATTTTCAGAGATGTACACCAACCCACAATCTGTGATCGTCCTGAAACAAACAAGAGAAACATTAACCTTTCTTTAGTGCTTTCACCCAAAATATTAGGCGGCACAACTGTTGGTAATAATCAGAAATCTTCTAAAAGCAGCATATCAGTACAAAAGAATGATTTCTGAAGGATTCTGTGACACTGACGACTGTAGGAATGATGCTAAAATTTCAGCTTTGCATCACAGTAATATAACTTGACTTAAAATGACCTGTCCCCAAACGTATATTTAAGTCTATATCTATGTTTGTAAGTACCATATACATCTTAAACCACTTGAAAAGCTTTTGTAGACTGTCATACTTACAGATTCTTCAGTTCTCTGTAGTTGGCGAGGTCTATATCTGTGATGTTCTCCAGGTTGGGTTGACTCTCTATGTAGCTAGAAAAAAAACAGGTTGAAATTAAACTAGTTTTTTCATCTGCAATGCCTCAGAATAACCATTTTTTTGGTTCCTCAAAGAACTTTTCAGTGATCAGTTCTTAAAATAAGTATATTGATGGGGACTCTATACTGCTCAGTGAGTGCCGTCTTTCGAAGGAGATGTTAAACCGAGGTCCTGACTCTCTGTGGTCATTAAAAAAATCCCAGGATGTCCTTCAAAAAAAGAGTAGGGGTTTAATCCTGGCCAAATTTGCTCACTGGCCTCTGTCCATCATGGCCTCCTAACCATCCCCATATCATAATTGGCTTCATCACATCACGTCTCCTCTCCACCAATCAGCTGGTTTGCAGTCTGGCGCAATATGGCTGCCGTGATGATAATTCCTTACACTTATAGAGCACTTTTCTGGAAACTCAAAGCACTTTACACATTGGGGGGAATCTTCTCATCCACCACCAGTGTGCAGCATCCACCTGGATGATGCGACAACAGCCATATTGTGCAAGACCGCACACCCAGACCAGCAGATTGTTGGAGAGGAGACAGAGTGATGAAGCCAATTATCATACAGAGATAGTTAGGAGGCAATGGTTGGACAGAAGCCAGGGGCCAAATTTGGCCAGGATTAAACCCCTAGTCTTTATTGAACTACATCCTGGGATTTTTAACGACCACAGAGAGTCAAGACCTCGGTTTAACATCTCATGCGAAAGACGGCACTCACCGAGCAGTATAGAGTCCCCATCCATATACTGGGGCATTAGGACCCACACAGACCACAGGTTGAGCGCCTTCTGCTGGTCTCACTAACACCACTTTCCCATGTAGTTTCCCATTCAGCTACTGATGGGGTGCAGCCCTGCTTAGCTTCAGTGGGTGACCATGTGAGAGTTGCAGAGAGCTAGCTGCTAGCGAAAACAACCTTTAAAAAACCCTTATCTTAATGCAAAGAACATTTAAAACGTCTAAAGAACTAGGGCTGTGGATCTCATAGCAGTAATATTATATGCAATATCCATGTTGCAGAGAAGTGCAATAAACTAAATACATTTTATTTGCCAAGCATTTGGCTGATGTATGCATACTGTAGGTTGTTAATCCAAATCTGGCCAATCAGGTAAGGTCTTTACTATCTTCATCCCAACCTCTCCACACTGTAAAATCATTGCTGCCTTAAATTCTTTGGTTGAATCAAATGAACTTTTCTACTCTTCTCAATTTAAGGCTGGTCTACTTCTGTGTCGAGTGATCGCCGTGACTTATGACGCATGCTTTGCGCGTAGTCGTGCGTTTATACTTCTGCGTGCTGTTTATGTTGCTCTGCAATAACACTTCCGAAACGCTAGCTGGCAGTGAGGTTTTTATGTTCGTCTATGTCGAGTTTCTTCGCTGGTGTTTTGTTTTTTCTGAACGCTACAAGTAGCTAAAACTCACTCATTCAGAAGCAGGAACAGGTGGATGTGCAACAACTTTAATCATATGGTAAGCACAAAACAAAAGTCTCCATCTGGAGCTCCTTTACGGGACTCGACACTTGTAACCACTCGCTCCATTGGGCTTGCGGCTCTCAGCACTGCCCACACTCATCATCACTAACAAACCGACCAATCACAGAGCTTGTGATACGCGTCTTTTTGACATGTAGTTAAATTTTTTTTAAAAGTGCGCGTCAGTGTCAGCGACAGCCACGGCAAGGGCTATGTGACCGTGCGAAGGCTTGGCCGGACCATACGCATGAGCTTGACGCAGAGGTATAAATCAGCCTTTACATCAATCATCCTATAAATATTAAGTTAAATTTTGTATAACTTGATGAAAATGAGTTGAAACCTGATTAACTTCTTAAAATAAGTTAAAGCAACATAAATATATTTGTTGTTTTGACTTTACAGTGCAGCTGGTGCTGTTAGGTGAACCTAGGGCTGAAAATAAATACTAATGCAGGGAGAAAAGAGTTTAATAATAACAGCCAATAAGAATCAGAATTTCCGCCGATGTCTTCAGTCATTCGTGGAGATTAAAAGTCTAAATGTCTGCACCTTGATATAGTTTTTTTCATTTAATTATTCATTCATTCATGTTCTTTTGGCTTAGTCTCTATTTTAGAGGTTGCCACAGCGGAATGAACCACCAACAAGAAGATCGCTGGTTCGAGCCCCAGCTGTGTCAGTTGGCGTTTCTGTGTGGAGTTTGCATGTTCTCCCCATGTTCACGTAGGTTTCCTCCGGGTGCTCCGGTTTCCCCCACGATTCCAAAGACATGTGGTATAGGTGAATTGGATTACTTAAATTGGCCATAGTGTATAAGTGTGAATGGGAGTGTATGGGTGTTTCCCAGCGATGGTTTGCAGCTGGAAGGGCTACAGCTGCGTAAAACATGCTGGGTAAACATTCTCTGTGCTATGAAACAAGACATTTATTTTCTGTATGATTCTGATCTATTTATTTGGTGCAGATGATTTCAGATTTAGGGTGACACGGTGGCTCAGTGGTTAGCACTGTCACCTCACAGCAAGAAGGTCGCTGGTTTGAGTCCCGGCTGGGTCTGTTGGCATTTCTGTGTGGAGTTTGCATGTTCTCCCCGTGTTCGTGTGGGTTTCCTCCGGGTGTTCAGTTTCCCCCACAGTCCAAAGACATGCGCTATAGGTGAATTGAATAAACTAAATTGGCTATAGTGTATGAGTGTGTATGGATGTTTCACAGCCCTGGGTTGCAGCTGGAAGGGAATCCGCTGTGTAAAACGTGCTGGATAAGATGAGCCTGGTTTCTCTCGAGGTTTTTTATCCTTTACTTTCGCCAATTGGTGAAGTTTTTTCCTGCCACTGGCTTGCATGGTTCGGGACTTGTAGAGCTGTGCACCGATGTATTGCTCTTCAGTGTTTGGATTCTTAGCAGTGAATAATAAACCACACTGAAATGAACTTAAACTCTGAAAACTGAACTGACACAGTTTAAATTCACTATAATCTTCTATGTGAAGCTGCTTTGACACAATCTACATTGTAAAAGCGCTATAGAAATAAAGATTAATTAAATTGAATAAGTTGGCGGTTCATTCCGATGTGGTGACCCCAGTGAATAAAGGGACTAAGTCGAAGGAAAATTAATGATTTAATAATTTCAGATATAGTTTTAATAATCAAAATGCAATCAGTTGCTTCCGAAACCATTTTTTACAAATTCATCTCGCTTCATCTACTTCCAGCCATTTTTCCAAGCTTTTTTTCTTTTCTTTTCTGAGAATATTCTATTCAAAGGGGCTGTATGTTGAATTCACTTGCACATTTTCCTTTCAAAAACCCCAAGTACTTCCCATTATTGTACAGGCTTTCATTGACAGTATAGGAAATCATGGAGTTTTGTTATAGGCTGTTCACATAGTCAATAAAAAAAAAAAAAAAAAACGCAATACACACAATTTCTTCCATATAGTCCATTTCAAGTGGAAATATGTTACATCTTGTAATTAAAATAGTTTTTGAACTTCATTTTATATTGACTGGAGATGATTCAGCTTTGTATTGAAACTTGAATAGCTCCATTGCCATGTTTGTTAATATTTGTTCTTGAGGTTGCATTGCAAGAATCTTAAACCGGCAATGCTTTAATGTGCACCTGAGTACATATAGGGAGGGTAAAAACCTTGTTTCATATCCACTCCAAGGCTCCTGAATATTGTGTCATTGAAGTGCATGTGTGTGTGTGTGATTCCAGCTCTGTGAGTAAATTAAATATTGCTGTGCCCTTGCAGCCGTGCAAGACATAAGCAGCATCAGTGAAGTATTTTGAAATCGATTACTTTTTCAATTCCACATAAACAGTTTCACTGAACAGCACTTATGCTACCAGGAATGAGGACTCAGATTCTTTTTGAGAAACTTTAAATGTTTTTTTTCATAATGGCTCTGTGAATCAAACTATAGAGCTTCTCTTTATATGTGAAATATGTTCAGTAGAAAACACATAGTTGAAAATATAGAAATACATAAAAAATACGATATCATCTAGAAAATATCAGTGTCAATTGAGGACATCACTTGACCCAATGAACCACAGAACTAATATCATAAATACTTTTCATCTTCATCATCCTTCTAATGTAGATGTTGGACTGAAGGATCTAATGTTAATTTACAGTGATGAAGGGCAGAGAGTTGCTGAAGAAATAGTGAGAGATTTCAGCTGCTGTCTGGGCTTTCACTGCCTTTCTACACCTCCCTTTCTTCATGTGTTCAATACTTGTTCCCTGCGTCATTTTATTTTATTACACATAACTTCATTTGTAATTCAATTTGTTTTCTTTACATATATGGATTTCTTTGGTTGTTACCAACATCTGGGGACAATTTCAAGTCAATATCACCTTTAGAAATATGATTTCTGAGAAAAATGGTGACGTGTTCAATACTTATTTTCCCTGCTGTATACATGTATATGTGTGTGTACCCCTTAAAGATCTCTTTTTTTAAAATAATACTTTCCATAGGATCAGTGTCAGTCGAGGACATCACTTGACCTAATAAACCACAGAACTAATATCATAAATACTTTTGTAAACCTTCTTGATGAAATCACACAAGTTCATTTTCAATGCATATTCAAGCATGTGCAGAAAAAATGTTTTGTTATATATTAAAGGGATAGTTCACCAGAACTGAAAAATCTGTCATCATTAACTCACCATTGACTTATTTCAAACATGTTTGACTTAGTTTTTCTTCTGTTGAACACAAATTAAGATATGAAAGCTGTAAACCTGTAACCATTGACTTCCATAGTGTATTTTTTTTCCTACCACAGAAGTCAGTGGTTACCAGTTTTCAGCATTCTTTAAAACATGTTATTTTTTGTTCAACAGAATAAAAAAACTCTTAAAGGTTTATAACAGGGGTGCCCAAACTAGGTCCTGGAGGGCCGGTGTCCTTCATATTTTAGTTCCAACCCCAATTAAACACACCTGAACCAGCTAATCAAGCTCTTTCTAGGTATACTAGAAACTTCCAGGCAGGTGTGTTGAAGGAAGTTGGAGCTAAACTATTCAGGACACCGGCCCTCCAGGACCGAGTTTGGGCACCCCTGGTTTATAGTGAGTAAAAAGTGTTTAAATATTCATTTTTTGGCATGATCCCTTTAATTCCAAAATAAGGTTTTATTAGTCTATAATCATCTACATTGCTTTTTTGGATTGCTTCAGTTGAGTTGCTCTCAAACATTTGTCCATCATCTCTTTTATCAGATTGCTTGAGACTATGACCGTTTTGCTTGTTCCAAACCTGTTTGACTTTCTTTCTTCTGTTAAACACAAATGAAGATATTTTGATAAACTGAAAACCTGTAACCATTGACTTCCGTAGTATTTTTTTTTTTTTTTTTTGTACTATTAAAGTCTATGGTTACAGGTTTTCAGCATTCTTCAAAATATCTCCTTTTTTTGTTCAACAGAATGAGTAAATAGAATAAATAGTGTGTAAATGTTCATTTTTGGGGTGAACTGTCCTTTTAATTAAAAAAAAAAAGTTTTAGTCTATAATTATTGCTTTTTTGCCATAATATTTTTTTTCTACTACAGAAGTCAGTGGTTACCGGTTTTCAGCATTCTTTAAAATATCTTCTGTTTTGTTCAACAGAATAAAGAAACTCATAAAGGTTTATAGTGCGTAAATGTTAATTTTTTGGGTTGAACTTTACATTTAATTCCAAAAAAAAAAAAATTTTTAGTCTATAATCATTGCTTTTTTGCCATAGTATTTGTTTTTGTTTTTTATATACTATTAAAGTCAGTGGTTACTGGTTTTCAGCATTCTTCAAAATATCTTCTTTTTTGTTCAACAGAATTAAAGAATTAAAGGTTTATAGTAAGTAGTCTGTAAATGTAAATTTTTGGGGGTGAACTATCCCTTTAACTTCAAAAAAGAAAAAGTTTTCGTCTATAATCATCTACATTGTTTTTTTTGGATTGCTTCAGTTGAACATTTGTCCATCATCTATCCTTTCTCATATTGCTTGAATCTATGACCGTTTTACTTGTTTTTAACACAATTGAAGATATTTTGAAGAATGTTGAAAACCTGTAACCATTGACTTCCATAGTATGTTTTTTTTTTTTGCTATTATGGAAGTCAATGGTTACCGGTTTTCAGCATTCTTCAAAATTTCTTCTTTAGTGTTTAAAAGAATAAAAAAACTCATTCTCAAACTCAGGGTTATAGTGAGTAAATGGTGCGTAAATGTAATTTTTTGGGTTAAACTGTACATTTAATTCTAAAAAAATGATAAGTTTTAGACCCAATCCCAATTCTATTTTTGTACCCCTTCCCCTTCACCTTGGCCCTTACAACCGAGGGTTAAGAGGAAGGGCTTCAAAATTTACCCCTAAGAATTGGGACAGCACTACAGCACCTGCACACGTCATAATACGTCATTGTGATCTCTTGCTTCATATGAGATAAGACGATCGCGACTGCTGTAGTTATTCCAGTGGTGTTATTTTTTGGTTTTTATCTTTAGGAAACTACTGAAGGCATATATTATGTTATCATAACGATCTAATGTGTCAATAAGATCGTAACTATACTGTGCATTTAGACCGTGGCCATATTCATCTGTAAACACACGAAAACAACATTAACAGCAGACACTGTAAAAAGCCCATTCCCAGCCACTAGACTTTTCTGACAGGGTATTTGAGTGTCATCGAGTGTCAGAATGTTGTGGGACTGCTGTACAGGAGTTATTATTTGGTATTATAGATTGCGAAATTTAGCGTTTTTTTTCTAGCGTTTTTTTTTTTAAAGCATGATGGTAAAACACAAACACGGTTATGAATATATTAAAACGTGTTTGTTGTAAAAATTCGTAATAATGACAAAAAATACTAATTTGTGGATCTCCTTACTTCCGGGTTCAGCAATACTGCCGCTGTGGCTGGTGCATACTGGGAAATTTTCTTACCTCTTGCTTTTAAGTGTGGTCCTGAAAAATCTTCGTTCGAAGGGAATTGCTATAGAGAATTGGGACACCCCTACCCCTTGGCGTGAACGCGCAAAACGAGGGGTAGCGGTAAGGGGAAGGGCTAAGGGGTAGAATTGGGATTGGGCCTTAGTCTATAATCATCTACATTGCTTTTTTTGCCATAGCAATTTTTCTATTCTTGAAGTCAATGGTTACCGGTTTTCAGCATTCTTTAAAACATCTTCTTTTTTGTTCAACAGAATACAGGAACTCATAAAGGTTTATAGTGAGTAAATAGTGCGTAAATGTTCATTTTTATGGGTGAACTACCCCTTTAATTCCAAAAAAGGTTTTAGTCTATAATCCTATTTTTTTTCTGAATTGTTTCAGTTGAGTTGCTCTCAAACATTTGTCCATCATCTATCCTTTTCTGTTTTTTTTCCTATTATTAGTCGGTTACCGGTTTTTAGCATTCTTCAAAATATCTTGTTTGTTCAACAGAATGAGTAAATAGTGCATAAATGTTAATTTTTTGGGGTGAACTGTGCCTTTAATTCCAAAACAAAAAGAAAAGTTTGATCACAACATTGAGGCAATACAGTGATGCTGGTAATAATGCTGCTGTACACTTATATATGCCAATAACTAAAGACATTTACACTGGACTTCACTGGAATCTGTTGATTCTGTTCGAGAAGCACAAACAGATATTTATTAGCGTCTGATTGACCCAGAGAGCCGTAATGCAATTACAGAGCAGGTGGGGACGACATCTCAAACTGCTTTGGCTTATTGAATTGAGTCGAGTGGGCAATATTTCATCTATTGTTTTCAGCGGGGGCATTCGCGAGCAATCCACAGAATGGAATTTACTGCGTGATGAATGATGTATTTCTGCCGCTGGTATGAAGTTAATGGTCTCTTGTTTTCCTCCCTGGTAGACGCGCTGGTCGCCTGTGTTGTGCCCATCTTACTAATACAGCCAAATGCTGTGGGGTTTTTTTTTTTTTACGGGTACAAAGTGTTCTGTGTAAACACATGGCAAAAGAGCGTTCTCGTTTATTGATTGAATGCTTGTAGTGAATGTAGAGAGTCTACTGGAGTATTAGACTTGAGCAGGTGTGTTGAGACAAACAGCAAATTACAATGGCAACTGTCCAGAACTTTATACAGTGATGACTTCAGGCATTTTGAGATGGCATTGTAAGCATATACAGTACTATAGAATACAGCCTCATACTGTATACATACAGCGGGGGAAATAAGTACTGAACACATAATGTTTTTTCCAAGGAGCTGTTGACATGGAATTGAACCAGAATTTGATAAAAACCCAAACAATACAGACATTAAAATAAAACAAAACAAAAAAGTGTGAAAATGAGTTGTGTGTAATAACAATAGATGAGACAAGAAGAAAGTGCTGAACTACTGAAACGTATTTAATACTTTATATAAAAGGCTTTTTTGGTGATGGCAGCTTAAAGACGCCTCTCATATGAAGAATGAAGTCACATGAATTCCTCAGATGTGAGTTTTTCAAACTTAACTTAAACAGAGTGTAAAAATCTTGATGGTTCTGTGGGTCTTGTCTATCAAATCTGATCTTTATTTTGGATTTTATATTGGATTGAAGTCAGGTGATTGGCTGGGCCATTCTACAGCTTTTTTTTTCTTTCTCTGAAAGCATTTGAGAGATTCCTTGGCTGTGTTTGGGATCAATGTCTTGCTGAAATGTCCACCCTGGTTTCATCTTCATCATCCTGATAATGTTGATGTTGAACTGAAGCAGCTCATTTATTTACACTGACGAAGGGCAGAGGCTTGCTGAATAATACTTAGAGATTTCCTCTGCTATCTGGGCTTTCACTGCCTTTCTGCACCTCCCTTTCTTCATGTGTTCAATACTATTTCTCTGCGTCATTTCATTTTATTACGCATAACTTCATTTGCAAACTAATTAGATTTGTTTTCTTTACATATATGGATTTCTTTGGTTGTTATCAACATCCGGGGAAAATTTCAAATCAACGGCACCTTTAGAAATATGTTTTCTGAGAAAAATGGTGACATGTTCAATACTTATTTTCCCCGCTGTATACATGTATATGTGTGTGTACCCCTTAGAGATCTCTCTTTTAAATGAATACTTTCCATAAGATGCTAAATAAGATTCAGTTGAAGGCAGATTTATTAGCCCCCCTGAATTATTAGCCCCCCTGTTTATTTCCCTCCCCCAATTTCTGTTTAACGGAGAGATTTTTTTAAACGCATTTCTAAACACAATAGTTTTAATAACTCATTTCTAATAACTGATTTATTTTATCTTTGTCATGATGACCGTAAATAATATTTGACTGGATATTTTTCAAGACACTTCTATACAGCTTAAAGTGACATTTAAAGGCTTAACTAGGTTAATCAGGTTAACTAGGCAGGTTAGGGTAATAAGGCAAATTATTGTATAACGATGGTTTGTTCTGTAGACTATCAAAAAAATATATAGCTTAAAGAGGCTAATAATTTTGACCTTAAAATGTTTTTTAAAAAAATTAAAAACTGCTTTTATTCTAGCTGAAATAAAACTAATAAGACTTTCTCCAGAAGAAAAAAACATTATCAGACATACTGTAAAAATTTCCTTGCTCTGTTAAACATAATTTGGGAAATATTTAAAAAAGAAAAAAAGATTCAAATGGGGGATAATAATTCAGACTTTAACTGTACATTACAATACTCAGTATCAAAGCCAAACCTGGAACTAATCTATCAAAATCACTAAGGATCACTGGAAAAAATAGTACACCCCCAATGAATATGTTAAGGAATAATATTGAATACAATTTTAGTCAACCCAGGCTCCTGAAAATGTACCCCTATATACATTTCTGGATAGCGCCAAATACATCCCAGGAGGTACATTTTTTTGCAGTTTTTGCGAATCCACTAGAGGCCGCTGTGTACGCTTTTTGAGATCTTACCACATTCTCACCCTGTTATTTACTTGTTTATTTTATTTTTTGGCTTCTGTTTTTGTCTTACCCGCTTTCTGAGACCGTTCTTTGCCAGACTCAAACCCCGTCGTTGCAGTCAGCTCCTCTCTGCATTTCAAGTCCCCCGACGTACAGTACATGGCGAGCTACTGGACAAAATGGTAACAGCGGAAAACCTGTCCATATGGAGGTAAACGATTATACCGCCCCATAGCATTGGTTTTAAACATGAAATGCAGCTATACGTAGTTGTTGCTACATAATTTGTTGTATCCAGAAATGTATATAGGGGTATGTTTTCAGAATGAGCCTATGTTGATTTTATTTTGTATTTTTTTATGCATTTAGTAACATTTTGGAACACCGCATTGACTTTAAATGTATTATCTTACCGTTATAAAAGATGTTAGGTGACCAAACTCTTATTTTAATAGGAGTATAACCTTTTTAATAAAATTGTTTTGTTTAAATGTTCAATGAGAAATGGATAAAAATATTCATTTTCAAAAGGGGTTGTACTTATTAATACTGTGCGCTGTATATATGCATGTGTACACATATTATATATACAGTAAATATGCTTCAGTTGAGTTGTTCTCAAACATTTGTCTATACTTTCTCATATTGCTTGAAACTATGACCTGTTTTTACTCTATAGCTGGGGTGCCCAAACCTTTTCATATTAAGGGCCAAAAACCAAATATCATTGATAACCGTTGGCCGAAGATAAATACCATCTATTTACCATTAAAATTGCCATGGGTAATTTCCGAATTCATTTCATAATATTGATAAAAATGAATAGAAAACATTACTTTAAATCGTATTAACTAACGCAGTATATCTTTTTTAATTCTAACTTATTTCAATAAAAACAATCACATTTATAACAAAGTGGAGTTCAATGGTGTCAAGCAGAATCTGCCTTTGCCTTAATTCCCTGACCAAAGTCCCTGCATTGTTCTCTATTTGTCGTATGTACATTTTAAACTAAATCTGATTAATTCACACTGTTTACATTAAAACATTGCATTCCGGATAGCCTTTTTGTAGCTTAACAATAAAACAAACAGATAGGTTACATTATATTTGAAATGACAATCTCTAAACCATTCTCAGATGGAATGGTGGGCCAAATCAAAGGTCATCATGGGCCAACTTTGGCCCTAGTTTGGTCATGTCTACTCTATAGTAAACAACTGCAGTTACACCAACATGTCAAAGCTGCTCTTTTCCATCCAGCGAAATTGAATTGAGCTTCAGTTTAAGGCATTTACATTTTAAATCGAGTCAATCAAGTTGCAGTCGAACACATTTTGTCGTCTTCTATTAGTCCTAATGTCGCTTTAAACTTGTGTGACATTTACGCCCCCATAGAAATTAACAGGAGTTATATCAGCATGTCAAAGCTGCTTTTTTCTGTGCATTGGCATTGAATCTGGTTTCAGTTTAATCCATTTGCATTTCTGAGTCAAATGTTTGAGTGCAACTCTGAAAGCATTATCTATTTTGATGGCACTTAAAACTCATATAACATATTTTCTACTTAGGAATCAACAAGAGGGAAGTATCATAAATGTCAAAGCAGCTCCGTTCATGTATTTCATACAGTGAAAATGCATTCAATTTCATTTGAGCTTGATTTATATTTTTATTTTTTCATCTCTTCCAGTGCACGAAGTGATCCAAATCCTGAAAATCTGATCTCAAAAAAAAAAAAAAACAAGTGTGTCATTTCAGCTTAATGATGCAGGTTGGGACAATGAAAAAGCACCCGATGACGTACAGTTGATCAAAAACAATCTCCCCAGCCTCTATGACACAGATATGGGCAGCGCAGTGTGACCCACATACACCATCAAGGTAACACACATCTCAGTGGCACCAAATTGCAATTAATATGAACTAAAATGCCATAAAACACATTAATAGAACAAAAGTTGCAGCATTATTTTGAAGCAGGTGCATGTAAGGATGTTTGTTTGACCTAATGAATCATACCATTTCTCAGCAAAAGTGTAAAAGCACATCACCTTTTCATGGCGTATATGGTAAAGTGATATATTTAACCAACTGACAGGTTTTTTCTATCATCATTTACCCTGAAGGGATGAGAAAGAGAATGCGTGATATTGTAAAAGGTATGATTATTATGTCTCTTACTATACACTTGAGTGATATAAACACTATTCTGAATGAAGTGCACTAAACTGATCTCAACATTCTCTGCAAATCTTGCACCTCTATCTTTTATTTGTCTGACTGTACACACGAGATGTTTTCTCACAGTTTCCGAGAATAGATTACATACCTGACACTTTTAAAGGCACTTAAAGAGAAGCTAAGCAGTACTATATGTAGCAGGCCACTTTCCTCCAGTGCTTGATTAGTTCCCAAGGATTTCTTTGTTTTTGTAAAAGTTTGGCTTTCAGTGTATTGTGCAAATTAAAGAAATAGTTCACTCAAGAAATGAAACCCTCAAGTGGTTATAAACCTTTATGAGTTTCTTTCTTCTGTTGAACACAAAAAAAAAGATATTTTGAAGAAAGCTGGATAAATGACTCCCATTTTTGTTCCTAATATTGATGTCAATGGTTACGGGTTTTCTTCAGGAACATGTGTAGGCAGAGTAAGCGGTTACACAATTTCCTTTTTTTTTCTTTATTGAGTGAACTAGGCTTTTAAATGAAAGGTACAGTAGTCAACATTCGAAGTGGATCAAAAAAGTTTGTCAAAATTGACGTAAAACAAGAATTTTTTTTTCATTTCTTTTTTCTTTTCTCTTTTTTGTTTTGAATTGGTTTGTTTTGTTGTTGTTTGTCTTTTAAATTGAAAACAAAGAAGTAAATATGACTGTGATTGTATTATATTGTCACATTTTTAGATTGTCACATCTCAATAAAAAAAGATTGTTAAAAAAAACAAGAATGTGTGTTCAATAGTTTTAGAATGACTTTGATGAAAGGTGATGAACCACTTCAAATGTTGACTGCTGTATTTAAAAGACTATAAATGCTGGATGATAATTGGATTGGTCTGCATACACAAACTAACTAGCCAAATGCACTGATTTCTCCATAAAAATTCATGAAGGCCAATCCCTTTGATTAAACTCATCCATCTTCACCATTTTTCCAACTTCGATGGAAGTCTGAGCAACTTTACCCAATCGTCTTAACAAAAGCTAACCTGAATACTTTGTCGAAACCAAACTCAGCAACTTTAGCCAATCATTTCAACGTTTTATCTTCTTATATCTCCATAACTAACCTGAATATTTGCTCAAAACCAAACTCAACAACTTTTCCCAATCATCTCAGTGTTTATTCACTGTAAAAATAAAATGCTGGGTTCCACACAATTCCTTCATGTTGTCTCAACACAAATGAATTAAGTAAACTTAATTTTTTTTTTTTTTTTTTTTTTTTACAAATTTACGTGAATTGAACACAAAACAATTAAGTTGTCCTAAAAAAACTCAAGAAAAGTGTTGATTCAGCTTATTTTAAATAAGTAGTTTGAACAAGTGAGAAAAATATTTTTATAAGTGTTCCTGCTTGCAGAACTAACCCAAATACTTTGACAAAACCAAACTCAACAACTTTACCCAATCATCTCAACGTTTTATTTTATTATACCTTCAGAACTAACCTGAATACTTCATCAACACCAAACTCAGCAACTTAACCCAATCATCTCAACATTTATTTCTTAAACCAACAGCACTGAAAAAAATAATTCAGAGATGATTCCTTGGATTTACTCAATATTTTTACGTTAAGTGGCTGTAAACAATTTATTTGGGCTGAATTTAAACAAACAAATTAAGTAGAATTTTATTAAACTTAATTTGTTTGTTTAAATTCAACACAAATAAATTGTTTGCAACAGTTTTGCAGACATCATTTTTTTCAGTGAGCTTGCAGAACTAACCCAAATACTTGGTCAAAACCAAACTCAGTAACTTTACCCAATCATCTCAGCGTTTACCCAATCGTTTATTCCTTAAGCCTACAGCTCGCAGAACTAGCCCGAATACTTGGTCAAAACCAAACTTAGCAACTTTACCCAATCATCTCAATGTTTTATTTTCTTAAATCTACAAAATTAACCTGAATAAATGGTCAAAATCAAACACCGCAACTTTACCCAATCATCTCAACATTTATTCCTTAGGCATACAGCTTGCAGAACTAACCCGAATACTTGGTCAAAACCAAACTCAACAACTTTACCCAATCATCTCAACGTTTTATTTTATTAAACCCTCAGAACTAACCTGAATACTTCATCAACACCAAACTCAGCAACTTTACCCAATCATCTCAGCGTTTATTCACTGTAAAAAATAAAATGCTGGGTTCCACACAATTCCTTCATGTTGTCTCAACACAAATTAAGGTAACTTCATTTTTTTTTAAGTAGAAAGAACGAGTAGGAAAAATATTTTTTCAGTGTTTCTCTTGCAGAACTAACCCAAATACTTGGTCAAATCAAACTCAGCAACTTTACCCAATCATCATAATGTTTTATTTTCTTAAACTAACCTGAATACTTCATCAAAGCCAAACTCAGCAACTTTACCCAATCATCTCAACGTGTATTCCTTAAGCCTACAGATTGCAGAACTAACCCGAATACTTGGTCAAAACCAAACTCAGCAACTTGACCCAATCATCTCAATGTTTTAGTTTCTTAAACCTACAGATCTAACCTGAATACTTCATCAACACTAAACTCAGCAACTTTACCCAATCATCTCAACATTTATTCCTTAAGCCTACAGCTTGCAAAACTAACCCGAATACTTGGTGAAAACCACACTTAGCTACTTTATCCAATCATCTCAATGTTTTATTTTCTTAAACATACAGAAATAACCTGAATATTTGGTCAAATCCAAACTTCGCAACTTTACCCAATCATGTTTATTCTTTAAGCCTACAGCTCGCAGTGCTAACCCAAATACTAGGTCAAAGCCAAACTCAGCGACTTTACCCAATCATCTCAATGTTTTATTTTTTAAACCTACAGAATTAACCCGAATACTAGGTCAAAACCAAACTCAGCAACTTTACCCAATCATCTCAATGTTGTATTTTCTTAAACCTACAGAATTAACCTGAATACTTCATCAAAGCCAAACTCAGCAACTTTACTCAATCATGTTTATTCCTTAAGCCTACAGCTCGCAGAACTAACCCGAATACTTGGTCAAAACCAAACTCAGCAACTTTACCCAATCATCTTATTGTTTTATTTTCTTAAACCTACAGAATTAACCCGAATACTTGGTCAAAATCAAACTCAGCAACTTTACCCAATCATCTCAATGTTTTATTTTCTTAAGCCTATAGAATTAACCTGAATACTTGGTCAAAGTCAAACTCAGCAACTTTACCCAATCATGTTTATTCCTTAAGCCTACAGCTCGCAGAACTAACCCGAATACTTGGTCAAAACCAAACTCAGCAACTTTACCCAATCATGTTTATTCCTTAAGCCTACAGCTCGCAGAACTAACCCGAATACTTGGTCAAAACCAAACTCAGCAACTTTACCCAATCATCCCAATGTTTTATTTTCTTAAACCTATAGAATTAACCTGAATACTTGGTCAAAGTCAAACTCAGCAACTTTACCCAAGCATTTCAACGTTTATTCCTTTACAGCTCACAGAACTAACCTGAATACTTGGTAAAAACCAAACTCAGCAACTTAACCCAATCATCTTTACATTTTATCTTCTTAAACCTACAGAACTAACCTGAATCCTTGTTCAAAACCAAACTCAGCAACTTTACCCAATCATCTCACCAAAGGCTAACCAGAATACTTCCTCATAACCAAACTCAGAAACTTTACCAAATATCAATGTTCTATCTTCTTAAACCTACAGAATTAACCCAAATACTTCCAAACTCAACTTACATTTCAGTGACATTTTCACTCTCTTGCGGTGCCAGTGCCGGGATGCTGGTGATGCCATCTGACTCCAGGCATTGTAGCATAGCGAAGGAGCAGCGGCATGCGCTTGGGCATCCGCTCAAGACCGGTGCAACCAAAAAGAGGAGAAAACCCACAACCGGGGCCACCCTATGGTCAGCCATGCTGGGGTTTGGAGGTAGTTTGTTATCCTGGGGGGGGAACTCCACCCTGCAAGCAACAATTCTGGATGTGAGGAGACGCGGCTTTTCTCTTGGCCAGCACTCAGGGTTATGATCCCATCCAGGAGCTGAGCTATTGAGCCGTGCAGCAGGGCCCTGGGGAATGGTGGGCTGTTGCCTCCTCTCCTCCTCTCACTACCTCCCAGTCCGAGATGGAGAAACGGAGGGGAGGGGCAAAAACAGTCCATTAGTTGAGTGAGAGTGTGAGATGAGAGAGAGAGAGAGTAATGGTCACCAGACACCTCGGTGACACTCTCAGAAGGGAACGGGTTAGCCTGATCTGAGAGCTGCAGGTGGATGTGGATGGGATGGGATCCACCTGTTAGAGCTGACTGTGAACTTTGAGCTCATAACTTAAAATTCATAACTCGGCATTCCTCTAGAATATGGGCGCACAATATTGTAAAAATCTGATTTGGTGATATTTTCTGCATGCCATTAAATATTGCGATATGAATACAGTTTCACAAGATGGTTTGAATAGCACTATTTGATGTTTTTTAGAGAGCTTAACAGTATTCAGGTACAGAAATTGAATAATCACAATGCAATAAATGTGTTCCTTACTTTGCTTTGTCTCGTTTCTAGTCCAAATATCTCAAAATTCTTAGAGTAATTATTAATATTGTTTTGTTTTTAACTTGAGAAGAAATAAGTCAAAATTAAGAGTTTTTTCCTTAAAACTAGCAAATCATCTTCCGTTTGAATGTTGACAAAACTTCTAAGTAAGAAAACAAATCATATAAATTCTATATACAGTACAGTTGAAGTCAGAATTATTTGACTTTTTTTTCTTTTTTAAATATTTCCCAAATTATGTTTAACAGAGCAAGAAAATTTTCACAGTATGTCTGATAATATTTTTTCTTCTGGAGAATGTCTTATTTGTTTTATTTTGGCTAGAATAAAAGCGGTTTTTAAGGTCAAAATTAGTAGCCCCTTTAAACTAACTTTTTTTTTCTGATAGTCTACAGAACAAACCATCGTTATACAATAACTTGCCTAATTACCCTAACCTGCCTAGTTAACCTAATTAACCTAGTTAAGCCTTTAAATGTCACTTTAAGCCGTGTAGAAGTGGCTTGAAAAATATCTAGTCAAATATTATTTACTGTCATCATGGCAAAGATAAAATAAATCAGTTATTAGAAATGAGCTATTAAAACTATTATGTTTAGAAATGTGTTGAAAGAATCTGCTCTCCGTTAAACGTTAATTGGGGGGAAAAAATAAACAGGGGTAATAATTCAGGGGGGCTAAAAATTCTGACTTCAACTGTAAATACAGTAATTAAATACAATTCTGTGGCTACTGTTCAACTGTAATTCAGACTCAACATTGTATATCTTATAATTTGACCATTGTGGATGCGCACATTGTCGATGCTGAAATGATATAATGTGCGGCCATACTCTAGAACAGGGGTCACCGATCTCGTTCCTGGAGGTCCGATGCCCTGAAGGGTTTAGTTCCAACTTGCCTCAACACAGCTGCCTGGGTGTTTCAAGTATACCTAGGCTGCGTCCGAAACCGCATACTTCCATACTATACAGTACGCTAAAATCAGTATGCAAGCCGAGTAGTATGTCCGAATTCATAGAATTCGAAAATCAATATGCGAGAAGTACCCGGATGACTTGCTACTTCCAGCGAGATTCTGAAGTGCGCATCCTATGCACGCTGCGCTATCCCATGATGCTCCGTGAGAGAAGTCATGAATGGAAGTAAATCGACGCAACTGACGCCGGTAGGTCACGTGACCATGACAAAATGGCAGATGTAGTACATCCGAATTCCATTCATACTTCTTACATTCATACTGTATAGAACGTACTTTTCTAACGGCCGAGTAGTACGTTTAAATTCAAATGCAGTACCTACTGAGTAGTAGGCAGTTTCGGACGCAGCCCTAGTAAGACCTTGATTAGCTTGTTCAGGTGTGTTTGATTAGGGTTGGAGCTAAAATCTGCAGGACACCGGACCTCCAGGAACAAGTTTGGTGATCCCTGAATAGAATAACGTTTATCTAAAGGAGGTACGCTCAAAAAATTATGTTTGCTGTTTGTTCAAATTACTCAGTTAAAATAAGCTGAAACTACACAATTCTTGAGTTTTTTGGGGGGACAACTTAATTGTTTTAAGTTCAATCCACTTAAATTTGTAAAAAAAAAAAAAATTATTGAGTTAACTTAATTCCTTCATGTTGTCCCAACACAAATCAATCGTGTGGATCCCAGCATTTTTTACAGTGTATGCAATGGAATGGATTAGACATTTTTCATTAGAGTTGGTCCAGTGGTTTGTTTGTTTGTTTGTTTGTTTGATTCACAATGAAGGGACAGTGTACATTAATCAACATTCCTCAAATGTCCCTTAATTAGAACAAAGGCTACACTCAAAAAATGACGTTTGCTTTTTGTTCAAATTACTTATTTAAAATGAGCTGAAACACAATTCTTGAGGGGTTTTTTGGACAACCTAATTGTTTTATGTTCAATCCACTTAAATTTGTAAAAACTAATGAGTTAACTTAATTCCTTCATGTTGTCCCAACATAAATTGATTGTGTGGAACCTAAATTTTTTTTTTTGCAGTGTAGTTTTCATTGGTAGTCTCTTTGCCTGATGTGATTTTCTTCTTATTATTGTTCCAATAATGTGTGATGAGATAAATGTGAGATTACACACCTGCCGGTTTTGGTTTGGGTTTAAGCAAACGCTACAAAAAGAATCATTTTGCTTTTTACTTGAAGTTTTTGTCTTGTTTTTTTTTTCCAACATCTAAAAATTCTAGACAAATATAAATTGTTTTGTTTTCAGAAATTAATCATCAAAACTAATGCAGAGTTCAGACTGCACGATTTTCAAAATAGTCTTGTCAGATGTTTTCACACTGGATGACTATCTAAGGTAGCGTTTCGGTGTTACCAGTGACGGGGGTTCACGCTGCATGACTTTAAAATAGGAAGAATATTTGGCGCAATAGCCTAGTGGTTAGTGGGCCGACATATGGTGCAGTAGCACTTCAGGGTGTTCTGAGTTCGAATCCCGGATCGAGGACATTTCCCAACCCTACCCCCTTCTCTATCTCCCACTTCGCTTCCTGACCTATTTAATACTGTCCTATCTAATGAAGGCAAAAAGGCCAAAAATGAATCGTAAAAAAAAGAAGAATCGCTGACAACTTTTGTCTCGGTCTGCAAACTACTTCTCACAAACAAACACACGTGAGAAGTGACGTGAAAACAATGCAAGGTAACGTAGTATATTTTTTATTATTAACTACATAGTGAGAAAGAAGCCTTTAGTGGGGTAGAAAATGTACTTATTTTGCTCACCTGGCCTTTGAGGGAGTTAGCAATTTCTCTGTGGTATTGCTCAGATGACACTCCAAACAGACACGGGTGCTCCTGCCAAATTTCCACTAGTTTTTCCTCCATTTCTTGGGTCCAAATAGACTGAAAATAAGCTCTTTTAACTTCTCTCCTAAACTCTTGCAGATACCCATACTAGTGGATGCTGCTCTCTCATTGGCTGTAGGTAATCGCCGATGTTATTGTCATTCAGAACACATTTCACATGGCATAATTTGAATCACCAACAGGTCCAGATATTTAGCACTTCAAATATCTGATGGGTGTCGGCTACTCATCAGCGATTCTCTCAGATCGCGTCTTTGATAGTTCACATTGTGAAAGAGCACCGTTTTGCTTGTGATTTTAGGCATTTTTTGCCGATTTCTCAAAACCTGTCGGCAAGTCAAAATTGGAGCTAAAATCATGCAGTCTTTAAGAATAAGCTAAATTTTCACTTAATTTTGATGATTTATTTCTGAAAACCAAACCATATTTTTTACTTAATCCAAGACACTTAAAACGTAAGTGAAAAAGTAAAAAAAAAACTTTTATTGGCAAGGCCAAAATGCATAGGTGCAGTGCACAATAGTGTTGTTTAAAAAAAAAAACAATAGCCATGTCAATAAAGGCTTTTTAACTTTTTTACATACTTTTTGAGTGCATTGGACTTTTTTCTGTATCTTTATGAATCTCTCTATCCAAAGCTGGTTCTTCATTTAAGAGTTTTTAGATATTTGGACTAGAAACAAGACAAAAAAGTCGGCTGGGTTGACTAAAAATCCTTTTTAGCCATGCACATTTGAGTCAGTGTTAACGCTGCATATTAGTGAAATCAAGCAAAAGGACTCAGATCTTCGAAAATGACAGATCTTGGCCAGGGTATGAATTACACATTTCAATTAACACTTGATCCCCCCGAAGGACTTCAAACAAGATGTGTGGAGGTTCAGCCATTTAAATAATGCAAAATAGTTTGCTCTAATCTGTAAAAAAAAAAATTATATATATATACAGGGAGTGCAGAATTATTAGGCAAGTTGTATTTTTGAGAATTAATTTTATTATTGAACAACAACCATGTTCTCAATGAACCCAAAAAACTCATTAATATCAAAGCTGAATATTTTTTGAAGTAGTTTTTAGTTTGTTTTTAGTTTTAGCTGTTTTAGGAGGATATCTGTGTGTGCAGGTGACTATTACTGTGCAGAATTATTAGGCAACTTAACAAAAAACAAATATATACCCATTTCAATTATTTATTTTCACCAGTGAAACCAATATAACATCTCAACATTCACAAATATACATTTCTGACATTCAAAAACAAAACAAAAACAAATCATTGACCAATATGGCCACCTTTCTTTGCAAGGACACTCAAAAGCCTGCCATCCATGGATTCTGTCAGTGTTTTGATCTGTTCACCATCAACATTGCGTGCAGCAGCAACCACAGCCTCCCAGACACTGTTCAGAGAGGTGTACTGTTTTCCCTCCTTGTAAACCTCACATTTGATGATGGACCACAGGTTCTCTATGGGGTTCAGATCAGGTGAACAAGGACGCCGTGTCAATAGTTTTTCTTCTTTTAGACCCTTTCTTGCCAGCCACGCTGTGGAGTACTTGGATGCGTGTGATGGAGCATTGTCCTGCATGAAAATCATGTTTTTCTTGAAGGATGCAGACTTCTTCCTGTACCACTGCTTGAAGGTGTCTTCCAGAAACTGGCAGTAGGACTGGGAGTTGAGCTTGACTCCATCCTCAACCCGAAAAGGCCCCACAAGCTCATCTGATGATACCAGCCCAAACCAGTACTCCACCTCCACCTTGCTGGCGTCTGAGTCGGACTGGAGCTCTCTGCCCTTTACCAATCCAGCCACGGGCCCATCAAGACTCACTCTCATTTCAACAGTCCATAAAACCTTCGAAAAATCAGTCTTGAGATATTTCTTGGCCCAGTCTTGACGTTTCAGCTTGTGTGTCTTGTTCAGTGGTGGTCGTTTTTCAGCCTTTCTTACCTTGGCCATCTCTCTGAGTATTGCACACCTTGTGCTTTTGGGCACTCCAGTGATGTTGCAGCTCTGAAATATGGCAAAACTGGTGGCAAGTGGCATCTTGGCAGCTGCACGCTTGACTTTTCTCAGTTCATGGGCAGTTATTTTGCGCCTTGGTTTTTGGTTTGGTTTTTCCACACGCTTGCGACCCTGTTGACTATTTTGAATGAAACTGTTACGTCCTTTTAGATGTTAATATTAAACTAAGGGTATTTGACATAACATATAATAGTTTCGTGTGTGTCATCAATGGAGGGAGAAAGAAAACCACAGAAAACCAAATATCACTGCAATTATTTATTGCCCATACTTCCAGTGAAATCAGTGAAAATATATATATATTGTACCGTGAAAGAAAAATATTTACAATAAATTACCTGTTGGAGAGGAGGTAGATAGAGGTGCTTAAATCAAAGAAATCAATATAACAAAACACATTAACTGTATTAAACAACTAAACTAAATATAAAAAGAAAAACATGAAAAGAAACATCTTCAACGTACCAAACGTCTTAACTAAACTACTCTAAATAAAAATAAAACATACACAAAACAGCACCCTCTCCTAAACCTAGTGGAAATAATACATGAAGGATCCTGGGTGTTTGTATATGTATATCGCGCGACTTACTCACTCCTACACCCTCTCCGAGGTATCTCTCAAAAGCATCAGTTAACTGTACAAGTTCACAAGCAAACAAATTGCAATTTCAAATCTCACAAGACTTTAGACAAGAGCATTAAATCACCGACAAAGGAAACACATTCTCTCAGACTAGTCCTCGCAAGAGAGACTGTCCTCATCGAGACCCACAGAAAGAGTGAGAGCAAGATAGAAAGAGAGATCGCCATTGCAGTTTGGGCTCGGCTTTTAAACGCTACGCAGACCAGCGATTGGTAGCGCGAATCCAGCGTCAGCAGCCTACGTCATGAGCACGAAATGCGGATCCTCCAATGCCGTTCATACCTGTAACACACGCGTAAACGACACACCCACATACAAACAAACACACACACATAGACCCAAAATACGTTCGTAACGAACGTAACACTCCCCCTCTCAAAACTTAACATAAAGCAACATTAAGCTCTAGATAACGTGTCAGCAATGACATTTTCAGATCCTTTCTTATGCTTTATGGATAAGTTATAATTTTGCACAATCAACGACCAACGCATAAGGCGTTGATTGTGATTGTGCATTCTTGACAGAAACACTAGGGGATTGTGGTCAGTGTATACAGTAACAGGCAAAACCGATGAACCCACATAAACTTCAAAGAACTGCAAAGATAAAATCAGAGCCAAAGCTTCCTTTTTCAATGGTGGAATAGTTACGTTGATGTCTGTTAAATTTACGTGAAAAGTAGCAGATTGGGTGATCAAAACCAACATCATCTTCTTGAACAAGCACAGCTCCAACACCCAAAGAACTGGCATCAACTTCTATTTTGAATGGACGTGAGAAGTCAGGTGCAGCGAGAACAGGTGCACAAGGAAGCAACAACTTAACATTCTCGAAAGCCTGCTGGCATGCATCAGACCATACAAAATCACTTTTTGGACTCAACAAGCTGGTCAAAGGACAAACAACAGTCGAAAAATTACGACAGAAACTCCTATAATAACCAGACATTCCTAAAAAGCGACGCAACTCGCGTCTCGTTGTAGGAACAGGAAACTCAGCTATAGCTGTCACTTTGGCACCAACAGGGCGAACTTCACCTTGACCTACTTCTTTGCCCAAATAAGTAATCGTTGCTTTTCCAAATTCACACTTGGCTAAATTAATAGTCAAAGACGCATCAGATAATCGTTTAAAAACAGTGCGAAGTGCAAATAAGTGCTCATCCCAGTCACAAGAATAGATGACCAGATCATCAAGGTATGCGTTACAGTTTGGAACACCAGACAATACGATGTTTACGAGGCGCTGGAAAGTTGCGGGAGCGTTTCGTAACCCGAAAGCCATTACTTTGTATTGAAGGAAGTTATCTGGTGTAACGAATGCTGAAATTTGTGCTGCTCGCGGAGTTAATTTTACTTGCCAATAACCCTTGAGAAGATCCAATTTTGTGACAAATTTCGCTGAACCCAAGTTGTCAATGCAATCTTCCATTCTGGGCAAGGGATAACTATCTGGCACTGTTACTGAATTTACCTTTCGATAGTCTGTGCAAAAATGGAAGGTACCGTCAGCTTTTGGCACTAGCAGACAAGGAGAGCTCCAGGGACTATGACTATGTTCTGCTAAATCGTTCTTCAACAAATAATCTACTTCGTCTTTCATCACAGACCGTTTTACATTATTTATTCGGTAAGCATGTTGCTTAATAGGATGATCACATGTCACGTGAATATCATGCTGTAGCACGTTAGTTTGAGTCGGCACATCACTAAACAGCATAGGAAATTCATGCAACAATTTAATCATATCGATTGTCTGTGCTTCCGACAAAGTATTAAAATAGTCTGGCAACTTACCAAGAATTTCAGAATTGGAAAGTCTACCACACATTGCCAAGTCATTACGAAACGTAAAATCATCATCATGACACTCACCCAGAGATGGCAGTTTACTCACATCAGCAGAGTCAAACACAGCAGTAACGGCAGCAGCTAAGGGTTCAGAGGAAACAGCAGCGAGTTGTTCCTTTTCGAAATTATCAGACACTTTCCTAGTGTGATAAAACTTAAGCATGTTAATGTGACAGGTGCGAAATTTTCTTTTTCGATCAGGTGTATTTATTACAAAGTCAGTTTCACTTAGTTTCTTCGACACTTTATAGGGGCCAGAAAAACGAGCAGACAAAGCTGAACCAGGTATCGGTAGCAGAACTAAAACATCATCACCAGGTTTAATTTCACGTACAACAGCTTTCCTGTCATACCATCCTTTCATGTCCTCCTGAGCTACGGACAGTGACTCACTTGCAAGAGTGCATGCATTGTGCAAACGTTCTCTGAAACGGCTAACAAAATCCAAAATATTAACTCCATTTGATTTTTCATTCAGCATCCCTTCTTTCAGCACTTTAAGCGGCCCGCGGAATACGTGGCCATAAATTAAGTCTGAAGGGGAAAATCCTAATGACTTTTGAGTCGATTCACGAATTGCAAACAGCATTAATGGTATTCCTTCATCCCAGTCTTTTTCAGAACTCAGGCAGTATTTTCTTAACATGGATTTTAACGTCTGATGAAAGCGTTCGATAGCTCCCTGGCTCTCAGGATGATAAGCGCTTGAAATTCGGTGCTTGATTCCTAACGAAGTTAAAACTTGTTTGAACACGTTTGACAAAAAATTCGTTCCCTGATCTGTTTGTACGATTTTTGGTAACCCAAAAGTAGAAAAAAATTTGATCATTGCTTTGATCACAACAGGTGCAGTGATTTTTCTAAGCGGAACGGCCTCGGGAAAGCGGGTTGCAGAGCACATAATAGTTAATAAAAACTGATTACCTGCTTTCGTCTTTGGGAGAGGACCGACGCAATCCAAAATGACATGTTCAAAGGGTTCGCCGACAACAGGAATCGGAACTAGTGGTGCTGGTGGAATCTTTTGGTTTGGTTTACCAGTGACCTGACAAACATGACAAGTGCGACAGTGTGAGACAACATCTTTCTTCAAGCCAGGCCAGAAGAAATGTTTAAGAATTCGTTTGTAGGTTTTCGTCACACCTAAATGACCTGACAACGGGTGATCGTGAGCCAAATTTAGCACTTGTTCGCGATAAATTGTAGGCAGAACAATCTGACAAACGACATCCCATTCATTCTCTACATCTCTACTAGGACGCCATTTACGCAACAGTAATCCATTCTCAATCACGTATTCACTCAGTTTGTTTTTCGGTTGTTTAAAACTTTTGTCAGCAGCAGAAAAACATTTCGATAAGGACTCATCATTTCGTTGTGCATTTTTAATTCGTTCGTGCGAAATAGGTTCGGATAAAAGGTCAGATTCGGGCGCAACTGCGGGCGGAGTATTGTCGGAACACGTTTCATTCTCAGCACCTTTAAAATTTTTAAAAGTGACAGACGTAGTGTTTTGTTCAGAAAACAAAGGTGGCAAAAAGGAATCAGATAAAATAATTTCTTCTCCGATTCTGCGTTTTTGCGCACGAGTGACTACACTAGCTGAAAATACGTCTGGAAATGTGTTAGAAATGTCATCAGCAGGGACGAAACAATCCGGTTTATCAACAACTTCAGGCAAAGGTGACACTTTACCCCCGGCCAAATCATTTCCGAGAATAAATGCAACACCTTTGACAGGAAACGAAGGACGTACACCCACCTTGACAAAACCTGAAACCAAATCACACTGCAGGTGAATTTGATGCAAAGGTACCGTTAAAACACCCATTTCAATTCCCTGAACTAGAATGTTAGATCCACAATATGTCTGGTCAGATAAAGGAAGTGCATCAGAAATTAAAAACGAGTGAAGTGCGCCAGTGTCCCTCAAGATTTTAATTTCTTTCTGCTCTTCAGCATGTCCGTTAACAGAAATCAGTCCCTTCATTAAAAATGGCTTAAAGCCAGCGTCAATTTCATTTTCAGTAGAGTCAAGTGCAGACAAAGTTTTCACAAAATTAGCTGGTTTCAATTGCCCTTGCTGATTTTTTCGTTTAAGCACCAAACAATCCGAAATAAGGTGCCCGGTTTTGTGGCAATAAAAACACTCTCTAGTCTCTTTACTCGTTGGTGAATTACTTTTGGGGCGTGCAGAATTTTGAGCTGTGAATGAACTCGGTGTCTTTTCAGGTCGGGATACAGAAAACACGCTCTTGTGCGTTAACACATACTCATCCGCAAGAGTTGCGGCTTGTGACAAAGACGTGACTTTTTGTTCGTTAAGATATGTGACAATTCTCTCTGGCAGGCAATTTTTAAAATCCTCCAAAAGCATTAGTTCTCTCAATGCATTAAAATCTCTCACATTGTTAGCAGCCAACCATTTATCAAAAAGAACTCCCTTGTCACGGGCAAATTCTACGAATGTTTGCTGCGCAGCTTTCTTTTGGTTCCTAAAACGTTGTCGATACGCCTCAGGCACCAACTCATATGCGCGGAGAACAGCGCTCTTAACTGAATCATATTTCAAACTCTCTTCCAAAGTTAATGATGAACAAACTTCCTGGGCTTTTCCGACTAATTTACACTGTAGCAAAAGACACCAAACTTCTTTAGGCCAACGAAGTGCGGCAGCCACACGCTCAAAAACAGCAAAATAGGAATCCACTTCGGATTCTCTGAAGTGAGGCACTAAAGCAATATGTTTACTAATATCAAAAGCACTAGAGGAAACATCACTCACAGAAGTTGCCGAATTATCATTAGCAGCAGGGCTAACAGGATTTAACTGCACAGTTCGGCCAGAACCAACCTTCATCGAGTCTAACTCGAGCTGTCGGAGTTTTACCTGTGTCTCAGCGTCGATTTCCAATTTACGGATATCCAGGCGCAGTTTCATCTCGGCATGGCGCGTCTCAGCCCGCTCTTGGGCTTCAATCTGCATGCGGGCCAGGCGAACCTTTAGCCTCGCATCACCCCCAGACTCGACTGAAGTCGGGGAAAGTGGATAAAAGGGCGGTAAGCCTGTCTTTGCCTCGGTATCCACCTCGGCATACTCATCCGGCTCCTTCTCCGTATCCACTAAATTACCAGGACTGTGTTCTACAGCCACTGCACCAGCCTCATCGCCATCCGCAAAAGGTAAAATTAAAATTTTGTGTTCAATCAAGTGCTTTAAAATTTCGTCTTTAATAAGGCGCTTCAGAGATTGCCTCACCACAGGAATGTGATAGTGTTCACCTATTTGCAACAAGTCATCTTTTCTACATCGCTCAAAAACTTCCAATGTCGGATTAGCAACAAATGTTTCTAAATCAAAGGTACTCATTGTCTAAACTCTCACAAATACTTACTTACAAAAGACAAAAATACAAGGGAGAAAAATGATACTTTGTTTCACTATCACAGTTTTTTTTTCTCTCTACACCATCAAAGTACACACACACAAAACTATTATCCGGGACATATAATTAAGGTTTTAAATAAATTAATAGATCCCGGACGAGCCCCCAATTATATGTTACGTCCTTTTAGATGTTAATATTAAACTAAGGGTATTTGACATAACATATAATAGTTTCGTGTGTGTCATCAATGGAGGGAGAAAGAAAACCACAGAAAACCAAATATCACTGCAATTATTTATTGCCCATACTTCCAGTGAAATCAGTGAAAATATATATATATTGTACCGTGAAAGAAAAATATTTACAATAAATTACCTGTTGGAGAGGAGGTAGATAGAGGTGCTTAAATCAAAGAAATCAATATAACAAAACACATTAACTGTATTAAACAACTAAACTAAATATAAAAAGAAAAACATGAAAAGAAACATCTTCAACGTACCAAACGTCTTAACTAAACTACTCTAAATAAAAATAAAACATACACAAAACAGCACCCTCTCCCAAACCTAGTGGAAATAATACATGAAGGATCCTGGGTGTTTGTATATGTATATCGCGCGACTTACTCACTCCTACACCCTCTCCGAGGTATCTCTCAAAAGCATCAGTTAACTGTACAAGTTCACAAGCAAACAAATTGCAATTTCAAATCTCACAAGACTTTAGACAAGAGCATTAAATCACCGACAAAGGAAACACATTCTCTCAGACTAGTCCTCGCAAGAGAGACTGTCCTCATCGAGACCCACAGAAAGAGTGAGAGCAAGATAGAAAGAGAGATCGCCATTGCAGTTTGGGCTCGGCTTTTAAACGCTACGCAGACCAGCGATTGGTAGCGCGAATCCAGCGTCAGCAGCCTACGTCATGAGCACGAAATGCGGATCCTCCAATGCCGTTCATACCTGTAACACACGCGTAAACGACACACCCACATACAAACAAACACACACACATAGACCCAAAATACGTTCGTAACGAACGTAACAGAAACACTTGATTGTTCGATGATCACGCTTCAGAAGCTTGGCAATTTTAAGAGTGCTGCATCCCTCTGCAAGATATCTCACTATTTTTGACTTTTCGGAGCCTGTCAAGTCCTTCTTTTGACCCATTTTGCCAAAGGAAAGGAAGTTGCCTAATAATTATGCACACCTGATATAGGGTGTTGATGTCATTAGACCACACCCCTTCTCATTACAGAGATGCACATCACCTAATATGCTTAATTGGTAGTAGGCTTTCGAGCCTATACAGCTTGGAGTAAGACAGCATGCATAAAGAGGATGATGTGGTCAAAATACTCATTTGCCTAATAATTCTGCACTCCCTGTATGTGTATATATATATATATATATATATATATATATATATATATATATATATATATATATATATATACACATATATGCACACACACACACACACACACATATATATATTATTTTTTTATTTGTTTTTTTTTACCGACTTTTAACCGACTGCTGTGCCTCGTGTTTTTGCCATTGTGCACTGTGCGCTCTGTTGAAAAAGTCAACTCTGAGTAGAAAAAGTGTGTTACGTCAGTCGCGTCTTTTTCATTTTCCAATCAAATGAAAGCAGGGGTGGGGTTTCTGTTGAGGTGACTGCAGTGTTTGTGTCAACAGCAACACTCGCGCACAATACACAGCTGATTCAGTTGTTGCCTAACAGCAAAAAAAAAGAACACCGCACTTATTTTTTTCTTGTCAACAAAAAACGCAGTGGGGTGAGCCTCACGTTTTTGAAACGTAAAAGTGCGTTCAGTGTAATCGACCCCTGAATTGGCCATAGTGTATGAGTCTGTGTGTGTATAAAGGAGTGTATGGGTGTTTCCCAGTACTGGGTCAGGGCTGGAAGGGCATCCGTTGCGTAAAATATATGCCAGAATAGTTAGCGGTTCATTCTACTTTGGCGACCCTTGATAATCAGACTATGTCAAAGAAAAATGAATGAATGAGTCAAACCCAGAAGGGATGCGGTTTCCTGTTCTTAGCTGACAGGAGTGGCACCCGGTGTGGTCTTCTGCTGCTGTAGCTCATCCGCCTCATGGTTGGACGTGTTGTGTGTTCAGAGATGCTCTTCTGCAGACCTCAGTTGTAACGAGTGGTTATTTGAGTTACTGTTGCCTTTCTATCAGCTGGAACCAGTCTGGCCATTCTCCTCTGATCTCTGGCATCAACAAGGCATTTGTGCCCACAGAACTGCCGCTCACTAGAGATTTTCTCTTTTTTGGACAATTCTCTGTAAACCTTAGAGATGGTTGTGGGTGAAAATCCCAGTAGATCAGCAGTTTCTGAAATACTCAGATCAGCCAGTCTGGCACCAAGAATCATGCCATGTTCAAAGTCACTTAAATTATCTTTCTTCCCTATTCTGATGCCCTTTTTGAACTGCAGCAGATCGTCTTGACCATGTCTACATGCCTAAATGCATTGAGTTGCTGCCATGTGATTGACTGATTAGAAATTCGAGTTAACGAGCAGTTGGACAGGTGTACCTAATAAAGTGGCCGGCGAGTGTAGTTATGATGTGGATTATGGGTCCTTGATGGCTGCTCTGTCAACTTTTGATGTTGAATATTCAACTCTGCAATTTAACAAAGTGACTTTTATTGACATTTTAGTAGTTTTTGAAATAGTTTTGAAATAATATATTGTATACAAAGAAGTCAGTAAAAGTTCTGGCAGTTTATAATCCAAGTTTTTGTACCATAATTTACAACACCAATCCGCACAATATATAACTTCTTACTATTAAACATGTCAATAAAAGTCACTTTTTCAAACAAAAGTTGTTGTAACATCAAGATGAAGGTTCCATACTACAATTTAAATCAAAAACAATAAAATAAAAAGAAAACATGAATCACAAAAAACGGAAATTTGCTCATTTGCAGTAAATGAAGATCTCGAATTAGGGCTGCACAATATATCGTTTCAGCATTGATATTGCAATATGCGTATCCGCAATAGTCACATCACAAAGATATGCAATGTCCAGTCTGAATTATAGTTGAGCAGGAGCTACAGAATTGTATTCAATCACTATTTAAATAGAAATTCTATGATTTATGCAAAAAAGAAAAAAATCATACTTAGGATTTCTGTCTTGTTTCTAGTTCAAATATCTACATTTCAAAGTGAAAATCTGATTATTTCACTTATCCTACTGGCAGATAATTTAGCTTGTATTAAGGAAAATCTCTTTATTATGGCTTCTTTCTTCTGACGGTGAAAACTAAACAATATTTTTACTTGCTCTATGATTTTTTTTTTTTAATATTTGGACTAAAGACAAAACAAAGTAAGAAAAGCATTTTTTTCTGTTGTGGTGATTTAATTTCTGTACCTGTATACTGTTAGACTCCCCAGAAAACTATCAAATTCAAACTATCTTGGAAACCATATTCATATCGCAATATTTGTTGCAGAAAAATTAAATATTGCAATATCAGACTTTTCCAATATCGTGCAGCCCTATCTCCAACATTTAGAGTATCAAAAACTCCATAGGCTATAAAATGTACATTATATATTAGCTCTAATGTTGTATTAAAAATATGAGTTAATGTGAGATCTGTGATTTGAGCTTTGGCATCTCTGCACATCAACAGAATACAGTACTGCATAGATGAGAGATTACTGGAGTCTCAAGCTAAAGTCTCCATTTGCTCTGCTATTTAAATGCAGCTGTCACTTCTGAAACTCCACTCTCTGTATGTGGCATATTTGAGCTCTAAGATCTTTGAATTTGACTCTTTGGCAAATTAGAGTTTTATTGATCTATTTTTGACCAAATGAATATTACAGCAACCAAATAGTCATTATATTCTGCAGTTTTACCTAAAGGAGCATCGACTGAAGCATTGTGTTTTGGTAATGCTTGAAAGGCTGCTTTACAGAGTGCTTACTGATGCCATGTCCACTTGTTTTTTGGGCTCATTAAGGGATCAGGTTAATGGATAAATAAAGAGGCCATATTTATTTTAGTCTTATGGTCAATATGAAGCACTTGAATTTATTTCGGTTTGTTCCAATTTGTGGTTGTTGGTTTTTTCTCCTCTAGTAAGATCTGGCAAGACAGGCAAGATATCTTTCTCTTTGATTTCTTACAGTACACAAACAGAGAAATTCGTCAAAAGATGTGTTTTCAACCACCTATTGTTATGCGCATTTTGGATATGCACATTAAAAAACGGTTGATGGAAATGCCAAGATGCGCGTACATTTTGAAAATGTGCATAAAATTATGCGCATACTTAGGATAAATGTTTTATTTGATAAGAAAAGATGAGCATGAACTATGATGGAAACACTTTTACCAAACAAATTTCAGTATGTCCATTAAAAAGTGATTTTGTTATAAGAGATCATGTGATAAAAATGTGTGTGAATGGACAAACCAGAAGACTGACTGCATTTTAAAACATCTGTAATGTTGTTTTGGTCATTCTTAAATGTATTAACCGTTTCAGTATTCGTGTTATTATATTATTAATTATAATACAGATAATTATAAACACAGATACAGGGATACTGGAGTTATTCATCAGTGGATCGTTCGTATGTCAGCTTATAGACAAACCAGCTGATCGACGCTGTTTGAAACGCTGTATCTGTGTTTACACTCAGTAAACAGCAGTGAGTTTGGTGAACTGATGACCTTCACGGCCAATCACAGTCGTTTCTGTTGAGCACGTGAATACAATGGCAAATCAGCAGTGTTTAAGAACGTGCTCCACAGCGCTCAAATGTTAGCGGGAAATGGATGTTTTAAAAATTTCAGTATGGATTGGAATTTGGAACCGAATTCTAGTATCATGACAACACCATTAGAGGCTGGCTATATTCACAGACTGTTGCCACACAACTGTTTCAACATGATTTTTGCATAACAGGTCCTCTTTAAGATGTTTTCTGAATACAGTCCCTGGCCTGTACACAATCTATAACATATTTGTAAATCTGTAGTGACTTCCTGATTTTTTTGAGGCAGTTAATTTGACCATAAAATGTGGTTGTCATCACTCCAATAATTAGTAGTGATTAAGTGTTAATGTGTTATTTGACAAAAATGATTTTATCATACTGTAAGGTCTGCAGACAAATTCCACTACAGTGTGACACATTTTTAGATGAAAAATCTAGAGACGTTTTACTTTATTTAAATAAAACTATAATATATTTTTTCAGGTTTAGTTTTAAATATATGAAAAACCTATCATATTGTACAAACATTAACAGACATTTTTTACTTAACCAAAGCAAACAAAGACAAAAAAGCTCAATATCAGAGAGATAAAAAAAAAAATTAAATAAAATTATTTAATTAAATACATAAAAATAAATAAATAGAATTAAATAAATTATTTAATTAATAAATGTTTTATTTAATAAATAAATTTAATTAAATATATAAATGAATAAATAAATATTTTATTTAATAAATAAATTTTATTTAATAAATGAATAGATAAATATACCCACTGCCGCAGTGGGTAGCACAATCGCCTCACAGCAAGAAGGTCACTGTGTGTGTCTGAATGAGTATGTATGGATGTTTCCCAGTGATGGGTTGCATCTTGAAGGGCATCCGCTGCCTAAAACATATGCTGGATAAGTTGACGGTTCATTCCGCTTTGGCGGAATAAAGGGACTAAGCCAAAAAGAAAATTAATGAATGAATGAAATAAATTTAATTAAATTTATAAATGAATAAATGAATGTTTTATATAATAAATAAATACATTATATTAAATAAATAAATGAATAAATAAATATTTTATTTAATAAATCAATTAATTACATAAATAAAATTAAATAAATATGTAAATATTTTAATTAATAAATACTTAAATGAATATTTCAATAAATTAATTAATAAATTATATTAAATAAATAAATGAATAAATAAATATTTTATTTAATAAATAAATATATATTTTAATAAATAAATAAATTATAGCAAATAAATAAATGAATAAATATTTTAATTAATTAATTAATTAATTAATTACATAAAATTAAATAAATGAATAGATAAATGTTTTATTTAAAAAATAAATAAATAAATATTTTATTTAATAATTAATTAATTAATTGATTAATAGAAAGTGAAATCATACAAATTTTTCCAAAAGTCATTAGTGATCCTTTGACACTGAACAGTATATTGTTAGGGGTGCAGTAGGAAATCAGAATTATTTAGCTTTTTAGGCTAAATCTAGTTATGTAGAATCTAGTTTTGTTCTTATTTTTATCAGAGATGTCATGCTATTTATTTTTATTTATTTATTTTTCTTTCCTGTGGTGCATTACAGATCCAGCTGGGCCTGTAGTAATTTTCCTGCTGGTTTCTACCTTCAGCTCGGAGATACTCAAGGCTTTCTGCTCCTGAAAGGGTACTAGAGGAGGATGGATGTTGTTGGCCGACTGCTGTGATTGCAGAGTCTCGTCCTCCCGTAAGGGATAAATATTGTGCCCCGCCTCCCTCTCAAGAGTCTCCATACACGCAACGGTAAGGTCATAGTGCCCTGACCACAATTACTGGCAGGACCCGTGCAGACCCGCTTTCTGCTGCAATAAGGACATAGTGATGGCTCCAGACTTCCTCCTCTCTTTCCTCTCCATCATGATCAGCAAAGACAGAAATGTAGCTGGAGAGAGAGAGGGAATGAGGGGGCGAGCGAAAAATCCATCTATGGTGGTTTTCTATCCCGTGGCCCTAAAATGGCAACTCGAGAGTTTGGACGCTTCTCTCGTGCTCTTTAAAAGCTCGGCTTGTGAAGAGGCTTTTAAGACCATTTCGTAGATTCCGGACTCTATTATTGCCTCAGTTGTTTACCTCTTTACATCTAGCCGTGTACCTGTGTGCTTCCACAATCCATTGATTTCTTTCAGTGTGTTCTCACTCTTTTAGAAAGAGCGAAAACCGTCAGCATGAGGAGAGGCTGGCTGTTAATACTCCCTCGGTGTGCTTTAAAAGAAACAACCGGCAGAAACACGCACGCCATTATACAACTCACGGCTGCCGTCAATTTAGGGGAATTGTTTAACGAAAAACTTTTTTCTTGGCCTTATGTTACTCAGAAACCTCTTCAAAAGTGTAACTCTAATGGAAATATTGGAGGGTTTTCATTTAAGGGGGAAAATGGAAATAGTTTTGTATATTAATCATATTAATAGTTTATAAGAAATGTAAAAATAGAGATTTTTTTTTTAAGGTGTTGTTAAGGATTCAGGAAAATTTTGCAAAGAAATGTGTGTATACAGTATATATATATAAAATATATATACACAGTAAAGTCAATATTATTAGCTCTCCTAAATTATTCGCCCCCCTGTTATTTTTTTTCCTGATTTCTGTTTAACGGAGAGCAGATTTTTTTCAACACATTTCTAAACATAATAGTTTTAATAACTCATTTCTAATAACTGATTTATTTTATCTTCGACTAATAATATTTGACTAGATATTTTTCAGGATACTAGTATTCAGCTTAAAGTGACATTTAAAGGCTTAACTAGGTTAATTAGGTTAATTGGGCAAGTTAGGGTAATTAGGCAAATCATTGTATAATGATGGCTTGTTCTGTAGACAATGGAAAATAATATCTAAAGGAGGCTAATAATACTGACCTTAAAATAATTTTTAAAAAATCTGCTTTTATTCAAGACGAAATAAAACAAATCAGACTTTCTCCAGAAGAAGAAATATTATAGGAAATATCCAGATATCACATGATCAGAAATTGGGCTGATCACGCAGTTTCAGACTCGATCCGAATCGGACGTTACCTCTCGATCAGGACTCGAATATATATGTAGATTTATATATTGTCACTATTGTTTAACACATCTATAGTTATGTGGTGGCACAGAGTTAGACCTCTTTCTTGCCTTCATACAGAAACAGCAACGTGTGCAGCATAACATCACTTTGTTGCAGAGACGCTATAGAGGAATTACCAACCTACCTCACACACGATGTCACACGGGTGTTGTGCGGTAGGATGCCAAATTCAAAAATAGAAAACTAAAATTTAACCGTACACCACACTGCTTTTAATGCCAACCGCAGTCGTCTTTGGCTGAAAGGGAGCTGAATTGAGTGACGACCTAATTAAAAATGCTTGACTCTGCAGTTCTCATTTTATATCACGTAAGTTCACGATATGCTGAATCATACACATTACTGGTTTTTGATTGCAGCAATGATTTAATCAAAAACAATTAATTAAGGTTAATTAAACTGCGGACACTGAATGCTAAGAATAAAACGTAAAAGTGTAAGTTCACATATCCTGCCGTACAGGTGCAGTTCGCTGTCAGAATGCAGTTTTGCTTGTTGATGATTACCCAGGCCTTGTAGAGCTCAGTCTTCTTTCCTTGTCTTTGGCTTAGCAGAACCTCAGTTTTTAGCACTACAAAGTTTTGAGTCTGGTAATCATGGAACATTATTTCTTGCACATGACCACATAAAACAAAACTGTAGGCATCCAAAGACTTGTAGGCCTTTAACTTCTCTCTTGTAAAATCACTTGGAGTTTCAGTGAGATAGTTGTATATCGTCTTATCCGTTATCCATTGGGAGGGTGCTATTGCAAATGGACCTGTCACATGAATGCTGCTCACTTTAACAATAATTTTGCAGAATCACTGTGCTTATCACTGGGTGACAAGCTGTTATAATACGCTGAAAGCATTATGTGAATAATATCTATAATATGTAATCAATATAACTTATTTCTAAGACAACAACAAACTCTGTACTGCATCAGATGTCATTCCCTCGATGTAAATACTAGCGCTCCCGGTTTTTTTCTGCAACCTCGTTGCGCGCGCATCCTGAATGTTTACAAACCGGTAATTCGTCTATTGTTTAAATGCCGGCAAAGTAGTGTGGAAGCAGCTTGAAGCAGAAAGCAGGAGTATGTCTGCGGTCTAGAGGTATTATAATGTTGATGGCCACAACATAGCCATAGCAAACTGATATGTAAACTTGGGATTGCACGCCGGGTATTTTAAGTTGAGGTGCTGTTTGTTTTTATATTAGAATATTTTAATGTTTACTGTTGCACTAAAGTCTAAAAGTGATGAATTGATGTTATTTATTACTTGATTGTTCAAGCTATCTCACAGAAGTGCTCTGTTTGTTAACAGAGTTGTTGAATGTTAAAATAAGGTGAATTAAATAAAAAATAAGGAACATCCTGGATCTGTTTCTTCGCTCTTCTTTATTCTTTTTTTTTATGTATTTTAGAAGTATCGGATCGGGATTCGGTATCTGTAGATACTTAAAATCAAATGACTTGGACTCAATGCCAAAAAAAACCTGATCGGGACATCCCTAGCAAATACTGTGAAAATTTCCTTGCTCTGTTAAACATCATTTGGGAAATATTTGAAAAAGAAAAAATTCAGAGGAGGGATAATAATTCTGACTTCAACAGTTTATATAAATAATCTAAGTATACGTATAAGTGTGTGTGTGCGTGCGTGCGTGCATGCGTACAGTTGAAGTCAGAATTATTAGCTCCCCTATGAATTTTTTTTTTCTTTTTTAAACATTTCCCAAATTATTTTTAACAGAGCAAGGAAATTTTCACAGTATGTCTGATAATATTTTTTCTTCTGGAAAAGGTCTTGTTTGTTTTATTTTTGCTAGAATAAAAGCAGTTTAAATTTTTTTTTAAACCATTTTAAGGTCAATATTATTAACCCCCTTAAGCTGTATATTTGTTTTGGATTGTCTACAGAACAAACCATCATTATACAATAACTTTCCTAATTAACCTAGTTAAGCCTTTAAATGTCACTTTAAGCTAAATACTAGTATCCTGAAAAATATCTAGTCAAATATTATTTACTGTCATCATGGCAAAGATAAAATAAATCAGTGATTAGAAATGAGTTATGAAAACTATTATGTTTAGAAATGTGTTGAAAAAAATCTTCTCTCCGTTAAACAGAAATTGGGGGTAAAATATACAGGGGTAAATAATAATAAATTCTGGAGGGCTAATAATTCTGATTTTAACTGTATATAGACCTTTTTCTTAGAAGGCGAAATTACCCATTATGCTTTGCGTGTATGTGCAAGGAGAATGCTAAGAACTTCCGGTCGGCAGCTGTTGCGTGTAAACGGTCACATTTGGAGAGCTTTGAAACGATAGTTTTAATCTATTTTACCTGCTTTTATCATCTTTGAACTAATACTGTTGTTGATCAGCGCCACCTCCTGGACTGATCATTTAAAAAAAATGTGATCTAATAGGATGGAAAACAACTGCTGTGAGGCATTTTCCCCTCGTTGTCAGACGACATCTTGTGCGGTTTAAATGAAGCCTCGTCATCGCTAAAGTCAACAATTACTCTGTCTTTTAAATATAATCAACTCAAACAAATGTAATTCAACAAAATGTTTGACACACACTCGTAGCCTACTGTACTGTCCCACTAGCACACTGATTTAATAACTGACAAAGTGTAAATAAAGGGACGTTTTGAAATGACAGAAAAACACAAATACAATACAACACACTAAATAAAACATAAACGGCTCGCGGTTAGAATGAACATGCAAATCATCCAGCTTAGTATCGGTAACAGACTATTTGTTGGTCATTTTTGTAAATTGCATGACTTAAACACCTGTTAAGTTTCATGCCAGTAATCTGGTTTGCTCTATGATGCAGTGAAGTATTGTCCGCGCGTGTGCGTGCTAAAGAGCCGCTGAGCTAACAGCTGACAGGCCGGGGAAACACACACACACTATTTCTGACGGCAGACACGTGAACTAGGAGAACGTTTTTCTCTCGCGCTTGAACCACATCTGACAGATTATAACGGCTTTAACACACACCTTTCAAAGTTGTGTGTCACAAAAACACTCTGTAATCCACTCAAAATGCTATTGAAGCCCATTTTCAGATCACAAATTACCTATTGTAAACGGAAGTTCTAAACATTCTACGCTGGTCGCTATGGCGCCCTCCATGCCGCAATCAAGGAAAAGGTCTATAAACAACAAATAAAATGATTAATCTTTTTTAGCAATTTCTCAGTGAATATAACCAATTGTTTTTGGTGCATTTAAAAAAAACATTTTTTTATTTTTAGATTTTTTTATGTCCACAAAGTTAAGAGTTTGGTCACTGAACATCGTTAAGGAATAGGAATATAATACATTTAAACTCAAACAAGTTGCTAAAAAAATTACAAACTAAAATTTCAACAAAATGTTAAAAAAGAAATTTTTCTTACTTTTTCCTGTTTATAACATTTTTATTTAATATATTAATTTTGTAGTCATTTTTGGACTGTGATCTTAAGTCTTTTTTTTGTTAGCTTAGTTCCAGTTTTGGATTTGTTGATATATATACACAGTATACACTCAGTGGTTAGCAATGTCACCTCACGGCAAGAATTCCGCTGGAAGTCCGGAATTCTGCTGGTTCGAGTCAGTTGTCATTTCTGTGTGGAGTTTGCTTGTTCTCCCCGTGTTGGCGTGGGTTTCCTCCGGGTTCTCCGGTTTCCCCCACAGTCCAAAGACATGCGCTATAGATAAATTGGATGAACTAAAATAGTCCGTAGTGTGTGTGTGTGTGTGTGTGTGTGTGTGTGTGTGTGTGTGTGTGTGTGTGTGTGTGTGTGTGTGTGTGTGTGTGTGTGTGTGTGTGTGAACGAGTGTGTATGGGTGGTTCCCAGTACTGGGTGGCAGCTGGAGGGGCATCCACTGTGTAAAACATATGCTGGAATAGTTGGCGGTTCATTCCGTTGTGTCAGCCCCTGATAAATAAGGAACTAAGCCGAAAGAAAATAAATGAACGATTGTATATACACAAATATAATATTGTAAAGCATCCTATAGCCAATATATAGGACAGAACACACAACTGATCTCCAGAATTGGTCTTTTTTACTGTGTTTTATTCTTTGTACTGCTTTAGACTTGAAATAGACTACACTTGTTGTTCTTTCCATTCTCTGACTGCTTCTGTTGTCCTCATTTGTGAGTCACTTTAGATAAAAGCATCTGCCAGATGATTAAATGTAAATATGTTAGTGAGGTGAAGTGAACTGGATCAACTTGATTCATGATCAAATCATTTAGACGATTTTCTTGATCAATGATTCATTAAAAAGAGCCGAAACAAAAGAACAGTTTATTCACATGTCAAAAGCAGCTTAACATAGATTAGGTAAAGAGAATAAAAGGCCAAAATCATGTAATTATATGAGAAGTGTTTGATGGTTTAGAGGTGGAGTTGTGCACTAAATAAATGATTCATTAAATAGATCTGATTCAGAAGAACTGTTTGTTCAAGAATCAGGCATTGTTGCTGTAGTTAGAGTTAAAAGCTGTAGTAAATGGTGCTTTTTTGCTGATTGTATGTAAAAAATTACTGTCATTATTTATTTTTTGGCGTATCCTCCCAGTCCATTAACATTAGGCGTAGGAAGTATCAGTGATTTTAAACAGGATATGCCGAATAAGTCTGTCAAGCCAATGAGAGCAGAGAATAATTCAATTTCAGGCCAAATTCAGCACTCCCACACAACAAAACTACTGCTAATGGGCTGCGGCTTCCAAATAAGAAGGAAACACTGGTCCTCAACTAAAAGAGCTCTGTTCAGAACTGAAAACTAGCTCACTGTTTACTGCACAGTGTGTACTACATGCTGGAAAAAACAACATTTAGAACAGCATGTAATGTAGAATAATACTCATTTCAAAAGAAGATTTGAAAGTGGTTCTTTTTGCAGTTATTTTTGTCATTTTGTATTTAATTATGAGACTTAAATACTGCATTTTAGTGGCATTTTATCTACACTGTAAAAAGCGAATTATTACTTTAAAATTGTGAGTAACCCATTGACTTAACTTTTATAATTATGCACATAGTTTACTTAATAATTATAAGGCAATATTATGTCTTTTTTTGTAGTTCATTCATTCATTTTCCATCAGCTAAGTTATTTTTCAGGGGTCGCCACAGCGGAATGAACCGCCAACTTATCCAGCATATATTTTATGCAGCGGATGCCCTTCCAGCCACAACCCAGTGGGAAACACTCGCACACTTTCACATTCACACACATACACTATGGTCAATTTAGTTTACCCAATTCACCTATAGCGCATGTCTTTGGACTTGTGGGGGAAAACGGAGCACCTGGAGGAAACCCACGCCAACATGGGAAGAACATGCAAACTCCACACAGAAACGGCAACTGGCCCAGCCGGGACTCGAACCAGTGACTTTCTTGCTGTGAGGCGACAGTGCTAACCACTGAGCCACCATGCCAGCTTTTTGTAGTTATTCCTGTCATTTCGTATTTAATTATGGGGCTTAAATACTCCATTTTAGTGGCAATTTCTCTACTAATTTGTGTTTGTGCTAGGATGCCATACAATTTTTCTACTAGTACTCAAGTAATTTATTTAAAAATGTTAATTTAAATGTTAAGTTTAGGGCGATGCTGTGGCGCAATGGGTAGTGCTGTCGCCTCACAGCAAGAAGGTTGCTGGTTTGAGCCCCGGTTGGGCCAGTTGGCATTTCTGTGTGGAGTTTGCATATTTTCCCAGTGTTGGCGTGGGTTTCCTCCAGGAGCTCCAGATTCCCCACAAGTCCAAAGACATGCGCTATAGGTGAATTGGGTAAACTAAATTGACCATAGTGTATGTGTGTGAATGTGAGAGTGTCCGAGTGTTTCCCAGTACTAGGTTGTGGCTGGAAGGGCATCCGCTGCGTAAAAGATATGCTGGATAAGTTGGCGGTTCATTCCGCTGTGGCTACAACTTAAAAATTAATGGCCTAAGCCGAAGGAAAATGAATATGCTCAGTACTACAGTACATATTTAAAGGATTCGAAGGAAAGCAAAAGATTCCACTTGGTACTGTCTTTGTAGTTTTTTTTCTCTGTCCACATTTTGTGATGGCATGGCAGTTGGAGCAGGACAAGGGAGCTCATGTACGGGACTAAAAAAGTGACAAATTCTGGACCTTTTGCATTTTCTTTTGTTTTTGTGAATCCACCAGAGGCCGCTGTGTATGATTTTTGAGATCTCAAATTTCTCTTTCGAGTGCCATTCTCGCCTGCTCTTCTCGTGTAAATCCAGCAGAGGCTGCTGTCGACTGACTGAGCGACTGACTGACTGATTGACTGACTCACCCTCCTTGTTTCCTAAACCCAACCGACAGTGTTTTCAAAAGCAATCCAGCAAAGGAAAAGCCCTCGCGGCAGCCTGATTTTTCTGGTAACTGGTAACAACGTTTTAACAGCAGAAAAGCCCTCCATATGTAGGTTAGCGGTCAGCATTCGTTTTAAAGACGAAATGCTGCCATACATTCCTCTGGCTACATAAGTCGCGATCTCCAGAAATGTATATACGGCTACGTTTTCAGAATGAGCATATGTTGATAAAATATGCCAAAATGTAAATAAAAAGTAAATTAATTTGATATGCAATTTAAACATGTGAATCACTGTAGTCATTTCCTGACATGACTTTTTCTCCCTTATTAGGGGCTAAGCACCGAAGGTGCGTAGGCACCTATTGTATCCTTTCCGGTTCTTATTATTATTTTTCCGGCTTCTTCTTTGCGCAAACTTTGGCACGCTGATAGAGGACAGTCTGGTCTTCAACCACAACAAATTTGGACTCTCTAGCTCAAACTCTCTACCTCCACCACTTGTCCAAAGTTTAACTTATGTTTACCTTTATAACTTTTGAACCGAATGGGCTACAATCCAAATTTTCTCTGAATCTTTGGCTCAAGCCGATTCAGACGCACACTATGACGTCATTTTTCATCATGAAAGTTTTTTCGCTATTTCAAATTTTTCCTAAAACCTATTTGAACAAACTTGTTCTAGGCCGTTTGTCAAATTTTCACCAAAAATTATTCACATGATCTTCCGATGATGCTAACCAAAAGTTATGGAATTCAAGTTGATTAGGTAAACCGTTTTCGAATAACTTGGGAACAAATTTAATGTAGAGCTTGCGAAAATTGACTTAAGGGATTATCTCCGTAACGCATTGACATATTAATGCCAAACTTCGTGTGTGTTATCACAACCATGGTCTGAAGTTAGCTGTAGCATTTTGGCGCACTGCCCCCTAGTGGTCCAGAGATACAAAAATATTTTTTTTTATGCTTATAACTTATTTATGCTTATAACTTCTCAACCCTTTGTCTAAAATTCATAATATTGGTCTCCGGAACAGTCATCCGGCGGAGCATGCCGAGTGGAATGATGTCTGATTTTTCCAGGTCAGCCATATTGGCTGTCGACCATTTTGAATTGTCAAAAATTGCTATATTTTACAGACGCATGTGTCTTGAGGACTTTGCCCTGAAGGTGGTCAAAAAGTTTCGTCACAGCGCCACTTTTTGGTCGAACGTTATAACGGTATTTATAAAAATGCTAATAACTTTAGACTAATTTTGCCTATTGTTATAAAAATTGTCTTGATACATTCCTTGGGTTGTTCTGAGAATATCAATACCAATTATGCCTAATTAACTGAACTTCCTGTCCGCCATCTAGCCTTAGGTCAAAAACCTACTTTTTCGAACTCCTACATCGTTTGGCTGATTTGCACCAAATTTGACTCAGATCATCTTCAGACTATGTTGACAAAAAATGGGATTTGTGTCGATAGGTGTAACGGTTTTTGTTTACAGCACCAACAAATGTGCTGGCATGATGCCAAACTACATCTGAGGCTGCATCTCTGCAATAGTTAAAGATAATGACACCAAATTTTAGATCTGTCATTGTCGCCTCACACTGACCACACCTCAAAAATGAGGTGACAGCGCCACCTATGGGTAAGAGTTATAAGACATTCAATAGCCATTATTAATGAAACTTACAAATTTGGTAATAACTTTTGACTGCATATGCTTATTTTGCTGAAACTGGTCTCAAATTATTGCTTGGGTTATGCCGACAACACGGTTACCAATTATGCCATAATCCGCCATTTTGATTTTGGTCAAACCATTCTTTTTTTACTTCAAGAATGTTGGTCCAATCTTCACCAAATTTGACTCAGATCATCTTCAGACCTTGTAGACCAAATGTTATGGTCACCTTCTGGGTAAAATTGACAAACAATTAAATTCTATCAACAGAAATCATACAAAATTTATCAAATTACTTTTTAATAGTTTTGTTTATTATCATGAGACTGGTCTTGCAGATTCCTTGGGTCATACAGAGAACATTGATATAATTATTCCCTAATTGACATGACTTCCTGTCCACCATCTTGATTTAGTTTGAAAATCTGTTGTTTTGAACTCTCCATAGATCGTTAGCCCAATTTCCACCAAATTTGGCTCAGTTCTAGAATTTTCCAGTTGCTCTGTAGCTTGTTGCCGTGCTTGTTTATGATGTGGCCGCTGGGCTGCTTGGCCCCGATAATTGCTGCTTGCAGCTATATTTTATTATTTACTTTTCTTACAGACAGTAGTGATATGTCAAGCTGGGTGGAAATAAAGAGCTGTTGTGACAGAAGGGGAGTGTAGTGACCTGTCTGCAGGTTACACTCTCCACATCAAACTAATGTCCTGCCACAGAGACAGACCCGAGTAAAAGCACTCCTGGAACGAGTACAAGGAAAGGCTTTTACACCTGCAGTGGTTAATATATGGATCTCCACACTGCTGCTGTCCACCGCCACACAATAAAGCAAAGCATCGACCAGTGTTCGCTACATTTGCATATCCGCTTATGAGTAATGTCAAATGAAAATGACACTGTAAAGCCTTGTGGATTTATTGCAAGGCCTAAAATGCAGCGCTTCCACTTCTGTATTAAAAGGATTGTTCGGTGACTCGACAAAAGTATAGCCTTCCAGTCGAAAGCTATTTTTATTTGTGCACATTTAGCATGACGCTGTATCTTGAGTGGTTGCTAAGCGGTTATTATGGTAATCTGAAAAGTTTTTGAGCTGGTTGTGTTGAGTTTTACGTGTGTTTTAGGGATGTCTCTATAGACTGATTTCACACGGCCGCCATTTAAAAAGCGAAATCGAGGCTGCGGTGGGAAGAAACCCAGAAGTATAGCCTGAGTCACACAGGAATGTTGAGAAAGCAACACAAATTTACTTTCACCGCCTTCCGAGTGACCCGAAGGTCCATTCTGAATAAATGGTGAAAATAAGTTAAGGAAAATGGCACAAGTCAGCTAACGTTATCTTTCCCAAACACACGTTTTAGATGCCATTATTTATTATTGAACTGATTACCACGATACTAAATTTCGGTACTGAAATTAATTTTAAAAAATGTAAATTTCCCACTAACATTTAAGTGCTGTTGACACAACACTGCTGATTTGCCACAGTGTTCTCTAGCGCTCAACAGATCATCACATGACTGTGATTGCCGTGAAGGTCATCAGTTCACCGCACTTCTCCACTGTTTACTGAGTGCAAATGTAGACTAGCAATCGACTGATCTTTGCAGCATTAAACATTCCAGTGTCTGTGTATCTGTGCTCGTACTCAGTGAAGAGCGGTGAACTGGTGACCTTTAAGGCCAATCACAGTCATTTCTGTTGAGCACTGGAGAATACTATGGCAAATCAGCTGTTTAAGAACGTGCTCAACAGTGTTTAAATGTTAGCGGGAAATCAACGTTTTTAAAACTTCAGTACTGCTCTGATGATCTGAGAATTGTCTAATGGGTTCTATAGTGGTTGGATGTTTTCCATAGATATATACACTAGATATCTCATACGGTTGCTGAGTATGCGTCAATAGTGCTGCCATATTAGTACAGTGCTCCCAGGACAAATGTCATTCAACCGCACTAGTCAAGACTAAAGCCAATCTGAAGATGCTGGACTTTAGTGCTGCATACGGGTGTAGTAACGAGCAAACAAAGAAAACAAAGCACAAAGGCAGAACACTTCATAGGTAAGATTTCGTTTTTCATGTTTTTGTATGTTACAAACTTTTGTGCTAAACAAGTATTGATGATAATACAGTCACTTACTGCTACGACCATAAGGCAAAGTAGCACCAATTCACACTAACTTCTAGGCTTATGCTAGTTTTTTTTAATAAATTTAGCAAACAATGTAAATGAAATGTGACAACAAGATGCTGCGGTGCCAGAAACTTGTATTATTGTCGGCTTAGTGAAGGAGTCTTTCATAACGGGGATTCATTCACAAACGAAACGCTCCCTTCGTTAGAATTAGAAGTGAAAGCGGGAGAGGAGGTGTGTTTCAGGACACGGATTAGATCAAATTGAACAGGTAGGGAGCATAATACATTTCCATGCACACAAACACATGCTCTTTGTCGACAATGCCCGTGCGGTCACTGATCCATTGTTGTAGAAAAGTGATGTAAAATTATAATTTTTGTAATTTAAAAAAAATATTTGCATACTGACCAACAGGAAAACTCCCGAACATAGATATATGCATATACAGTACAGTGCATCTGGAAAGTATTCATAGTGCTTCACTTTTTCCACATTTTTTTATGTTACAGCCTTATTCCAAAATGGATTAAATTCATTTATTTCCTCAAAGTTCTACACACAATACCCCATAATGACAATGTGAAAAAAGAGTTTTTGAAATTGTTGCAAATTTATTAAAAATAAAAAAGCTAAAAAAATCACATGTACATCAGTATTCACAGCCTTTGCCGTGAAGCTCTAAATTGAGCTCAGGTACATTCTGTTTCCACTGATCATTCTTGTGATGTTTCAGCAGCTTAATTGAAGTTCACCTGTGGTAAACTCAGTTGATTGGACATGATTTGAAAAGGCATACACCTGTCTATATGAGGTCCCAGGGTTGACAGTGTGTGTCAAAGCACAAACCAAGCATGAAGATAAAGGAATTGTCTGTAGACCTCCGAGACAGGATTGTCTCGAGTCACAAGGCTGGGGAAGGTTACAGAACATTTTTTGCTGCTCTGAAAGTTCCAATGAGCACAGTGACCTCCATCATTCGTAAGTGGAAGATGTTTGGAACCACCTAAAGCTGGCCGATAATCTAAGCTGAGTGATCGGGGAGAAGGGCCTTAGTCAGGGAGGTGATCAATAACCCGATGGTCACTCTGTCTGAGTTCCAGCATTCTTCTGTGGAGAGAGGAGAACCTTACAGAAGGACAACCATCTGTGCAGCAATCCACCAATCAGGCCTGTATGGTAGAGTGGCCAGACAGAAGCCACTCCCCGCCTGGAATTTGCCTAAAGGCATCTGAAGGACTCTCAGACCATAACAAAATTCTCTGATCTGATGAGACTAAAATTAAACTCTTTGGAGTGAATGCCAGGCGTTACGTTTGGAGAAAACCAGGCACCGCTCATCACCAGGCTAATACCATCTCTACAGTGAAGCATGGAACTGGAAGACTAGTCAGGACAGAGGGAAAGATGAATGCAGCAATGTACAGAAGCATCCTGAATGAAAACCTGCTAGAGTGCTTTTGACCTCAGACTGGGGCGACGGTTCATCTTCCAGCAGGACAATGACCCAAAGCACACTGCCAAAATATCAATGGAGTGGCTTCACAACAACTCGGTGAATGTCCTTGAGTGGCCCAGCCAGAGCCCAGATCTAAATGCTATTGAACATCTCTGGAGAGATCTGAAAATGGCTGTACACTGTCGCTTTCCATCCAAGCTTGAGAGGTACTGCAGTGAGGAATGGGCAAAAATTCCCAAAGACAGGTGTGCCAAGCTTGTGGCATCAAATTCAAAAAGACTTGAGGCTGTAATTGCTGCCAAAGGTGCATTAACAAAGTATTTGAGTACTTTTGTACATGTGATTTTTCAGCTTTTTTATTTGTAATAAATTTGCAACAATTTCAAAAAACCTTTTTTCACATTGTCATTATGGGGTATTGTGTGCAGAATTTTGAGGAAATAAATGAATTTAATCCATTTTGGATATATAAATGTATATCTCTGGCTCTGGATGGCTAGTCCTCCACTACACCTAGGTCCCACATTCATTTCAAAGGAGCGCTACCCTGTACTAAAATGGCGGCTCTATTGACACATACCTTCCAATAGACAACAATAGCGTAGGCGACATCTAATGTAAATGTCTATGGGTGCGCTCTATTGTGTTTAAAGGTTTACTAGGGTGTTGTTGTAGGGTTGCTAAGTTGTTGGTATGGTGACCTTAGAAGTTTTTAGAAGGCTCTATTGTATTTTAGGTGTTTGTCAAGGTTTTGCTATGTGTTGCCAATCAGTTCCTATATGATCTGAGAAGATTGTAACAGGTTGTGTTTTAGGGTGTTTGTGTGCCATTAAGTTTTGCCAGGCTCTGCTGTGTTTTGGGTGTTTTTTAGGGTGTTGCTATAGGATCTGTTTACTATGGTTGTTCATGATCTTGATATTTCTAAGATTTCTAGGGTGTTCTAGATGGCTTCTGGAGCATGTGTTGGTTGTTTTTGGAAGGTAAATCCAACCAAACATCTACTAGTGTGTTTTTTAGTTAACAGGACACTCAGGATTGTTTTAATGTAAGTAAAACAACAAATGCTCTGCTATGTTTTTCTGAGCAGCAGTGCAGGGTGTGGTCATCTCATCTCCAGCAGCCTGTGCCTCATCATCCCTCTACCAGGAACCAAAACCCCATCAACACCCAAATCCTAGTGTTGAGAGCAGCAGTGTTAGTGAGACTCGCTGGGGTAAACCTGTGATCGATTGGCTCGTGCTGCTGGGGGTTTTGGTAATGTAACTGTATCTAGGTTCTCTCATTAGGGACACAAGAAGCCCGTCTTCATGCAGATGAGCCGAAACTCGAGGAGCAGTTCGCCAAAGACTAATGAACATGCAGCATCTCCTCTCATGCTCTCTTTCCTCCATTCTGGCTCTCTCTTACAGTTGTTGTCTCCATTTCTACCTCTTTGGTACAAATTAGCTCACTCTTACCATCTAATTTCCACTGCCCCTCTTAACTGAAATTAAAGCGTAATGATTTCATTATGGGCCTTTTTATTTTCAAGAAGGCACTGTCATCAGCAGCTTCCTTGTAAATATTGTAATAGAAGTGGTAGCAAAAAAAAGTGCAGAGCTGAGAGAGGAATCAGAAATGGTTCGTTCTGTATCGACAGATTCTAGGTTTGGTCTCGGTCTGGGTCCATTCAATTATTATAATGCATCATTATGAAAAAGCCCAATTACGTGACTGACCTCAATGCAAAAATAGTATTTAATTTCTTTAAATGAAAGATCCCAAAAAGCCCAAGGCTGTTTCGTGGATCTGAACGCAGCTTCAGGGTCGATTGCCATTCACAAGAAGACAATGTCCAGCATCTCTGATCCTTGAAGGAACTGCAAATAACAAACAGGTCTTTTCATTTGTCCATTTCTGCTGGTTAGAGAAGCATTTTCTGTTACTCATACCATTTTTTTTTTCAAAAAGTTTTTCAACTTAAAAAAATTCATTCCGTGCTGTTTTTCAGTACTTTGCGAACATGTTTTTTAGGGACTGAAATGTGAGGGTTTTTTTTGTCTTTTTTTGTGCGTTAATACGAGATGTCCCATTTTGGGTTCCACATCAATTTACATGTACAAAATATGGGTGAAATTCCATTGTCATTTAACATAGGAGATTTATTTATTTTGTGTAATAATAATTAAACAACATATATATTCAGACTTCTACATTGTATTTTATTTTTAAAAAACTATTTGCTGCCAAATTAAAACCTAATGGCCAAATATGGATAATTAAAATTAGTAAGCAAACTAATATATTTTGTATAGTATTTTAATGAAAATTAGAGCTTTACTCATGTTGTTTATATATATATATATATATATATATATATATATATATATATATATATATATATATATATATTAGTGGTGTAATGGATCACAAATCTGCAGTTCGGATCAAACTATGTTTTTTTTAGTCACGGATTGGACCATTTTTCGGATCAGCAAAAAAGTGAGGAGACAATTTGCTTTCCATTTATATAAAAATATTACAGTAAAAAACATTGCTTTTTACAAACAGAACTTAGAACCTGAAATTTTAATAAAAATAACAATCAAGAAAGAACCAGCTGAAAAAAGAAAAGTATTCAATATGAAATATGATCTACTGTTGCTGATAATGCTAAATATAGAACTTTAACATCTTGTACAACAGATCATATTTATCTTCAATTAATGATTCAACAATACACACATAAAACGTCATGTTTTATTATACTGTAGGTGTATTATTTTTGAAAACCTATTCAGTCACATAATGTTGATGGTTGTTTGTCGCCATCTGTTGGTTACACAAAAATTCACCAGCGTCATGTTTCATTAAGCGGTGATTTTGGGGGGGCTTTGGGGTTGTTGGGGCGGTGGATGGCGGAGGACTGTCGCAGATGAAAGTGAGCGGGGCGGAGGTGTCGCAGACGAAAGTGAAGAGGGTTGGGGAGTCGCAGAAGAAAGTGAAAGTGAACAGCGGACGGGTAGGAGAGCGGTTGAGGAGGGGGATCGGTAAAATGAGGTGCTGGATCAGATTTTAGAGGTGCCGGATTCGGAATGTTCCAGCACAAATTAAGCCCTGGTCCCACCACAACTTTTCCTGTCATTATTATATCTTACAGGGAAGCCTAAATGCTTTTATACACGCGATTTGAATGACGCAGGAGGCGATTTCTCTGCAGTGGTTATAAATGTTGGATTAACTGTCAATTTCAAAAAATATATATATTAATCTGCGGGTCACGTGCGTTCCGAACCGTGAGTTGTGATCCGTACGGATCACGGATTAACAGTTATCCGTTTCACCCCTAATATATATATATATATATATATATATATATATATATATATATATATATATATATATATATATACAGTTGGTTATTTTATTGATTGATTTGTGTACCTCTGTATTTAAATGTAAATATGAAAATATAAATATAATATGTAGTTTGCTGCATTTGTAAAATAACAAAATAACAAAATCTAAATATGAAATCTAAATATGATGAAAATAAACTCCAACATAATTTATTAATAATAATTAAAATGTAATCATATATATATATATATATATATATATACACACACACACACACACACACACACACACACACACACACACACACACACAATTGAAGTCAGATTAATTAGCCCCCCTGAATCATTAGCCCCCATTCATTTTTTCCCCCCTCTTCTGTTGAACAGACAAGATTTTTTTCTAAACATTAGTTTTAATAACTCATGTCTAATCACTGATTTATTTTATCTTTGCCATGATGACAGTAAATAATATTTGACTAGATATTTTTCAAGACACTTCTATACAGCTTAAAGTGACATTTAAAGGCTTAACTAGGTTAATTAGGTTAACTAGGCAGGTTAGGGTAATTAGGCAGGTTATTGTATAACAATGGTTTGTTCTGTAGACTATTAAAAAATATAGCTTAAAGGGGCTAATAATTTTGCCCTTAAAATAGTTAAAAAAAATTAAAAACTGCTTTTATTCTAGCCGAAATAAAACTAATAAGACTTTCTCCAGAAGCTTAAGTTGCTAAAACTGTATACTATTTCATTGTGTTCTTGTCATTAGCCAAATATGCCAAGTATGAATATTTTGTAGCATCCTGAAAACGTAACCCTATGTACATTTCTGGAGGTTGCAAGTTATGTAGCCAGAAGTATGTATGGCTGCATTTGGTCTTTAAAATGAACGCTACGGGGCGGTATGACGCAGTTCCATTTCACACTTACCAACTGACCGCTTGCCTGTATATGACTGCTTTTCTGCTGTTACAAATTTGTCTAGTTAGTGGTCAGTCGAGTTAGGGGTGGGTGGGTCAGTCGATCGGTCGGCCAGTCATTCATTCAGTCAGTCGACATTGACCTCTAGTGGATTTACATGCGAACAGCAGGCGCTAATGGCACTCGCGAGAGAAATTTGAGATCTGAAAAAGTGTACACAGAGCCCTCTGGTGGTTTCGCGAAAACAAAAACTGCAAAAAAACATAACTCCTGGGACGTATTTGGCGCTCTCCAGAAATGTATATAGGGGTACATATTCAGAATGAGACCGTTTTCGACCAATGCCAAAAAGCCTATATTAATCATTTAGCTTATACATTTTCTATCATATGTTGTAAAATCTGTCTATAAACATTAAGATTTTAACGTTTTTAGCCTACTTCTTTTCAAAAGTGGAAAGTTCCTTCCGTACCGCACATGCAAATATTGAAATCTAATCACAAATGTCTAATTAACTGCTCATCGTTAGTTTGTGAACTTGTTTTTTATTTGTGAATTTATTGTTTTTAATTTTACGTTAGGAAGATAAAGGTTCCACTTAAAATATATTTTTAACATGCAGTTTATTTACAAATATCTATAGAAAAAGGGAATGTTTTGAGTGTCAATGATAGGGCCCTATACCTGGAATTGCTTAGGGCCCCAAATCAAGTTCGTCCTTGTATAGTAGTATAGTATATTATATAAAGTATAAAATGACTATCCAGTACTATATAGACATAAACAAAATGACTATATAGAGTATAAAATGAATATCCAGTACTATATAGACAAACAAAATGACTATATAGAGTATAAAATGACTGTCCAGTACTATATAGACATAAACAAAATGACTATATAGAGTATAAAATGACTGTTCAGTACTATATAGACATAAACAAAATGACTATATAGAGTATAAAATGACTGTTCAGTACTATATAGACATAAACAAAATGACTATATAGAGTATAAAATGACTGTCCAGTACTATATAGACAAACAAAATGACTATATAGAGTATAAAATGACTGTCCAGTACTATATAGACATAAACAAAATGACTATATAGAGTATAAAATGACTGTTCAGTACTATATAGACATAAACAAAATGACTATATAGAGTATAAAATGACTGTCCAGTACTATATGGACATAAACAAAATGACTATATAGAGTATAAAATGACTGTTCAGTACTATATAGACATAAACAAAATGACTATATAGAGTATAAAATGACTGTCCAGTACTATATAGACATAAACAAAATGACTATATAGAGTATAAAGTGACTGTCCAGTACTATATAGACATAAACAAAATGACTATATAGAGTATAAAATGACTGTCCAGTACTATATAGACATAAACAAAATGACTATTTAGAGTATAAAATGACTGTTCAGTACTATATAGACATAAACAAAATGACTATATAGAGTATGAAATGACTATCCAGTACTATATAGACATGAACAAAATGACTATATAGAGTATAAAATGACTGTCCAGTACTATATAGACATAAACAAAATGACTATATAGAGTATAAAATGACTGTTCAGTACTATATAGACAAACAAAATGACTATATAGAGTATGAAATGACTATCCAGTACTATATAGACATGAACAAAATGACTATATAGAGTATAAAATGACTGTCCAGTACTATATAGACATAAACAAAATGACTATATAGAGTATAAAATGACTATCCAGTACTATATAGACATAAACAAAATGACTATATAGAGTATAAAATGACTGTCCAGTACTATATAGACAAACAAAATGACTATATAGAGTATAAAATGACTATCCAGTACTATATAGACATAAACAAAATGACTATTTAGAGTATAAAATGACTGTCCAGTACTATATAGACAAACAAAATGACTATATAGAGTATAAAATGACTGTCCAGTACTATATAGACATAAACAAAATGACTATTTAGAGTATAAAATGACTGTCCAGTACTATATAGACAAACAAAATGACTATATAGAGTATAAAATGACTGTCCAGTACTATATAGACATAAACAAAATGACTATATAGACTATAAAATGAATATCCAGTACTATATAGACAAACAAAATGACTGTTTAATATGCAAATTAATATGCAGTCAGTAAAGTCATTATATTTGTGCAATGATTATTTAAATGATGATTTTATTGTATTATATTTTTATTGATTTATTGATTGGTTGGTCTAACTCTACATGTAAATATTGTGATATAATAATCTGCTTCATATGTAGAGTGACCTGCTACAGTTATCAAAATTTGTATCCACAACATTAGAAACTATTTAGTTAATAGGCCAATGAGATTAAAAACAAGCCGTTTTTATCTTTCTCAGGGTTTGATGGAGATCAGTTGCTGTGGTGGTTTGGCATTCAAAGCCGAACATTAACCAGATATCTGGGTGAGTGCATTTTCTTTGATTAAGCTCATAACCTAGCACGGGTTAAAGGTCTATGGGCAATATGGCTTGATGCATTATATTATCTTATGCATAATGATTTATTCATAAGTCCACAATGATTTTGCAGTAAATGGGAGCTATTCCTAAACACAACGGTGGAACATTGCCTTTTCTGATATTATTGGAAACTTACTGGGGATGTTTGTTCCGATGCGGAGTAAAAGAAATCTGACTGATGCATTAAATTAATCTTTAAACTAATGCTGTTGGCTGCGGATGAAACTGCAGACTTCCTTTAGCCTATAGAAGACACATGTAAAAAAAACTTCTTGCTACTTAAAATTTTTTAAGTTGAATCAACTTAACCTTTTTTACATCAATCAACTGGCTTAATGTATTAAAGGGGACCTAATATGCAAAATCACTTTTATATGGTGTTTAAGCACAGTTTTGTATCTACATTGTGTGAATATAGCCAGCATCTAATGATAAATATTAATTAATTCTATTTTTGATAATCACCCTCGATAAAAGCAGTCTCTAGAAACACTTTGATTGACATTCTCCCTTTTATATGTGTCATCTGAGGGGGAAAGCCCCGCCCATTAGTGACGATCCCTTCCTCATTAGCATAGACAGGGTTGTTGCTAGATCGGATACGTTTGCGGCCGGAAGTTAACGAGAATAATTTATGTTATTTATGAAATTTCTGATTTATTATATTTTATAACGCCTACCCACACCCCAACCCTAAACCCAACCGTCACAGTACTGTAAAAATATTAATTATTGTTATACAGTGTCATAAAAACTGTATCCAATCTAGACTTTACCCATAGACAGCCCTGAGTAAGAAGCAGCCATTTTGAATCTGCTTCTATACTAATGCGTAGGCATTTGTAGCTTCACCCCCTTTTCAAAATAGGGCTGGGAGCACAGTCTCATTTGAATTTAAAGTGACAGTCACTAATATGACTATTTGGATTAAAGCCTAAATGGTGGTTGTTCATCAGATTGTTGCGACCGGAAGTTAACAAAAATGATTTATATTGTTTATTAAATTTCCCATTAATTGTTTTTATTAACGTCTACCCCTACCTCAACCGTCACAGTAATGTAAAAACAGTAGTTGTACCGAGTATTATTTATGTTATTTATTAAATTACCCAATAATTAGCATTTTTTAACGTCCACTCATACCCTAACCCTAAACGCTACCGTCACAGTACTGTAAAAATATTGATTATTGTTATACAGTGTCATAAAAAATGCAGCTGTATTGATGTGCATATCCGCAACTGTATATTATCTAGACCGGGGGGTGTCAAACTCAATTTACCTGGGGGCCGCTGGAGGCAGTCTGGGTGAGGCTGGGCCGCATAAGGTTTTCCACAAGAAATTAATTATATTATTTATTATAAATTTTTAATTTGTTTATTCTTTCATCTTATTTTGTGTTAAAAATAAATAAAAATAAAGAGATTTGAGAAGATTGGATTGTTTTTATCACATTTTAATTAAAAATAAATGAGAAAATAAATAAATCAGTAATAAATAATAATAATAATAATAATAATAATAATAATAATAATAATTGTAATAATATTAATAATAAAACTAATAATAATAATAATAATAATAATAATAATAATAATAGTAATAATAATAGTAATAGTAATATTCATTCATTTTCTTTTCAGCTTAGTCCCTTTCATTAATCCGGGGTCGCCACAGCGGAATGAACCGCCAACTTATCCAGCATGTTTTTACGCAGCGAATGCCCTTCCAGCCGCAACCCATCTATGGGAAACATCCACACACACTCATACACTACGGACAATTTAGCCTACCCAATTCACCTGTACCGCATGTCTTTGGACTGTGGGGGAAACCGGAGCACCCGGAGAAAACCTACGCGAACGCAGAGAGAACATACAAACTCACATGCAAAAAAAAAAAAAAAAAAACAAGAGTGGGTTTAGGGAAGTGAGTGGCCGGGTCAATCGGTGCTTTTGAAAACACTATCGGTTGGGTTTTTGGAAGGAGGAGGTGGGTCAGTCGATCAGTCATTCAGTCAGTCAGTCAGTCAACAGCGGCTTCTGGTGGATTTACTTGAGAACAGCAGGCGCTAATGGCACTCGCGAGAGAAATTTAAGATCTGAAAAAGCATTCACAGTGGTCTCTGATGGGTTCGTGAAAACAAAAACTGCAAAAAAGCGTAGCTCCTGGGACGTATTTGGCGCTCTCCAGAAATGTATATAGGGGTATGTATTGAGAATGAGCTTGGATTGGACAAATGCCAAGAAGCCTATATTAACCATTTAGCTTATACATTTTCTATCATATGTTGTAAAATCTGTCATTAAGATTTTAACGTTTTTAGCCTACTTATTTTCAAAAGTGGAAAGTTCCTTCTGTACCGCACATGCAAATATTGAAATCTAATCACAAATGTCTAATTAACTGCTCATCGTTAGTTTGTGAACTTGTTTTTTGTTTGTGAATTTGTTGTATTTAATTTTACATTAAAAAGATAAAGGTTCCACTTAAAATATATTTAACATGCAGTTTATTTACAAATGTCTATAGAAAAAGGGAATGAAACATGAAAACATTTGTTTTTATGACTCTTTGTCACACCATTTTTTACAGTGGTGTGTGTAAGTCCGGATTTAAGACAAATTTAGACCATGAATAATAACCATTAAGGCAATTATAAGGAAATGTATCACACATCATAGCATGGCCAGTGTTGTTTATATAATTAAATTTATTATTATTATTTTTATTATTATTATCATTATTATTATTATTATTATTATTATTATTATTATTATTATTATTAACTAAATCTTAAAGCATTAAAATTATTTTTAGTAATTAAAAAAAATGGGAATCCAATTAAATCAAAATATTAGACTAAGGGAATGAAACTAACCGCATTAAGTTTAATTACTTCCCTTTTTATACACAATGATAATAATTATTTATATTTGTATTTAGGTTTCAGTTAGATTAAAGATTTTTATGTTTTGTAAAAAAAAAAAAATATTTTTATTTAAAGATTTTTAAGTTTAGTTTAAGTTTTAGTTATGTGCTTTTTTTTTATATTTTTATTTAGCTGAATTTCTAATTCATTTTTAGTTTTAGTAATGTAACGCTTACAGAGAAAAATAAACACTTCAAATGTGAGGTATTTGGAACACATGCGAAACACAAATGTTATGGTGTCATATTCATTCATTCAATCGTTTTCTTTTCGCCTTAGTCCCTTTATTAATCTGGGGTTGCCACAGCGGAATGAACCACCAACTTATGTTTTACGCAGCGGATGCCCTTCCAGCCGCAACCCATCACTGGGAATGGTGTCATACTAGTATTTTTTAAATTATATAATACAATATATTAGTATTTCTAAAAAACTCAATCAATTATTAGGAATAAATATCATTACATTAGGGGAAAGGCATCCCCTGTGTAAAACATATCATCACCTTGGAATTATAAGGTTCTATCTGCGTTCTGAGTGATTTTGAGATATTGAGCTTCAAAGTTTTTGCATTCCATAGCAAACAGTATGTGTGTAACATTTGTTTTTTGAATAAAATTCTTAAAATGTAAACAACTTCAGGGCTCAACAATAAGGACTGCCCGATGGCCCGGGGCTAGCATGCGAGGCGCTTGGGACAGTAGACAGGATTGTTACTGGCCCGATCTATGCTGCCTTGTCACAAAAGTTCAATTTGCCTGTGACTTTTTGTCAATTGCATATGAATACAGTCTTAGAATCGAGAAACAGTTTGTGCTTTTAAGTCTTTAAATGCTACCTTCTCTGTGATGTCGTAAACACCATATTGCTTTTTGGTTCCTCTTATCTGATTGGATGTTGTGAGCATGTCGTTTTTTTGCAACCTGGTAAAAACCAGTACAGCGAAGTGACGGCAACATCAAATTATGAGGCTAAAAGAATGTCTTGGAAGCAGGCATTTACGTGGGTACAACGCGAAGATTTGCTCATTATACATTTATTAACATTTTAAATAATATATATATATTCTAGATTCAAACACATTTTTGACACAATATTAAAAACATGTAGCTAAGAAATAGTTATTAGTTAAAACGCAGGCCCAATCGGACCAGTAGAAAAAATCCTTAGCGTTGAACCCTGAACTTCTAAAAAAAACATCCCATAATGTAAATAAGTTGTCATTTAATAAGAATATGTAAATAACTCAATTTTGACAAAAATGTCAAATAGAACCTTATAATTCTAAGGTGACGATATGCTGGATAAGTTGGCGGTTCATTCCGCTGTGGCGACCCCTGATTAATAAAGGAACTAAGCTGAAAAGAAAATGAATGAATGAATAAATAAAGAATAGAGCACTGAAATTGATACAATTTATATTAAAAATTATTTGTTTTACAATTATGAAAGCACATAACACAATGAAGCTCAAATGAAAATCTTGTAAACATCAAAATACAATTAAATGTTATGTTAGTATATGAACAATAACTCACTAAAACATTCAGCCTAATATAAGTGCATCAGCTGCTTTAAATTTGTGTGTGTGGGGGAGGGGGGGGGGGTTAAATTCTGCATTCTAATTGGCTGTCAGTATTTATTCCTCACCTTGAAATTTTTTATTTTTTTAACCAATTGTCAGCTTTGGTGCGATGAACTTATTAAATCTTATAAATTCTTTAAAGTTTAGCCCTTCGTTGTGTTCTTGTTGTTCTAGCATTATTTTCAGGAGATTTTGATCATATGTTTTTATGTTTCTTCAAGCTGTACTTAAGATGAACTATATAAATCTCCACCTTGTGTAAGTTTGTGAAGTGTAAACTGACGCCGCATGTGTCTCCTCTGGGATTTTATAACACAGATGGAGAGCGTCATGCTACTCTTCTTCATCCTTAAAAGCGGCCCATGCTTGTTCAGTTCTGAGATCAGATTTACTGCCTTACTCTTTATTTCAAAAGAGAAACAAATCTATAAATGTGGTTTTTCATAAGATGGGTTCTGCTAAACAACATTATTATTCTGAATTATCTAAAAAAAAATGACATCACTCAATAGAATTTGATGAAATGTTTGACTTCATAACATTTTCCCCCACTAAGGAAAACATATTGGGAAAACATGGCAGATTAAGTGTGTAAGTGATACTATTTTTATCACGATCATGAAATTGAATTGTCAATCAATTAAAACAAAAAACATTCATGGGCATTTTTATCTTGGTGTAAGGAATTTTTTATATTAATTTAATTATTTTATGCCAAATGATTCAGTTTAATTAATTCCTACATTCACTCAGACTATTATAAACTTCAACATCAATCAATATCAACTGTTTAAAATGGTATTTAAATTATACATCTAAAAGGGAACTCCTTTTTGACACTCACTGACATTTCATTCATATTTTTTGAACCTTTCTCTTAAATCATGACAGCCTTAATAGTTTAGTTTAATTGTGCAGAGATTTTATTTTGAATCTTTTAAAAAAGACTAAACTCTAATTCTTCACAAATACTAAGCAATACAACAACAACAACAATAATAATAATAATAATAATAATAATAATAATAATAATAATAATAATAATAATAATAATAAATAATTCCCTTTGGCTTATTTCCTTTTTTATCAGGGGTAATAATAATAAGTATTTAATAATAAATGTTTGAGCATGAACTAATTATATTTATCTGACCCTGAAGAGCAAGAGTAATGTATTTACCTTTTAAAAGTGTATTGAAGTGTATTTAAAATGACCCTGAGCTAAAATGTATATTTGCATCACAGGCATAAATTGCAAAAGTAAAGCGGTTATTAAAATATAAAATATTAATTCATTCATTTTCTTTTCAGCTTAGTCCCTTTATTAATCAGGGGTCGCCACAGCGGAATAAACCGCCAACTTATCCGGCATATGTTTTACGCAGCGGATGCCCTTCCAGCTGCATCACTGGGAAACACCCATACACTCCCATTCACACACATACACTATGGACAATTACTAGCTTACCAATTCACCTATAGTGCATGTGTTTGGACTTGTGGGAGAAAACTGGAGCACCCGGAGGAAACCCACGCCAACACGGGGAGAACATGCAAACTCCACACAGAAATGCCAACTGACCCACCTGAGTACTATATACTGTAACATATAATAGACATATTATATCTATTATTTTATTTAACTTAAAATATATTCATTGTTTTTATTTATCATTTTAAATGCCTTCTTATTATGTAACTTGCATATTTATGGTCATAATTCTTTAATATTATTATTATTATTATTATTAATACTGTAGTAGTAGTAATATCAGTACAATACTTAATATTATTATTTATTATAAAAGCAGTAGTAGTACAATTGTTATTATCATTATCTTATTATTAGATTATTATTAGTAGTAGTACAATATGTACAAGTATATATATTATTATTCATTCATTCATTCATTCATTTTCTTGTCGGCTTTGTCCCTTGCGGGGTCGCCACAGCGGAATGAACCGCCAACTTATCCAGCACGATTTTACGCAGCGGATGCCCTTCCAGCCGCAACCCATCTCTGGGAACTTCCACACACACATTCACACTCATACACTATGGACAATTTAGCTTACCCAATTCACCTGTACTGCATGTCTTTGGACTGTGGGGGAAACCGGAGCACCCGGAGGAAACCCACGCGAACCCAGGGAGAACATGCAAACTCCACACAGAAACGCCAACTGACCCAGCCCAGCCGAGGTTCGAACCTGCGACCCAGCGACGTTCTTGCTGTGAGGCAACAGCATATATTATTATTATTATTATTATTATTATTATTAAAATGAGTAGTGGTAATGATAGTACACTAGTTATTATTATTATTATTATT